>CM059442.1:59565769-60165769 GCA_030390025.1 Squalus acanthias | reverse complement strand
GACAATGAGATGTGTCCCAAGGGGTCCAACGTGTCAAACCACCTGCTGGCTGCATATCCTGTCAATTTGTGTTGGTTTCTTGTGTTAGTCTTTTTAAAAAAAAACACCTGGGAAGACCGGCCATGATGTCAAGTCACGTTCTGTATCGTGACATGAACCCGATATCGCGATTGAGGCCATCCTCATGAGTGCGGAACTTGGCTATCAGTTTCTGCTCTATGATTTTGCGCTGTCGTGTATCCCGAAGGCCGCCTTGGAGGACGCTTACCCGCAGATCCGAGGCTGAATGCCCCTGGCTGCTGAAGTGTTCCCCGACTGGGAGGCAACCCTCCTGCCTGGCGATTGTTGCGCGGTGTCCGTTCATACGTTGTCTCAGTGTCTGCATGGTCTCGCCGATGTACCATGCTCTGGAGCATCCTTTACTGCAACGTATCAGGTAGACAACGTTGGCCGAGTCACATGAGTATGTACCGTGTACCTGGTGGGTAGTGTCCTCACGTGTGATGATGGTATCTGTGTCCATGATTTGGCATGTCTTGCAGAGGTTGCCGTGGCAGGGTTGTGTGGTGTCTTGGTTGCTGTTCTCCTGAAAGATGGGTAATCTGCTGCGAACGATGGTACTTTTGAGGTTAGGCGGCTGCTTGAAGGCGAGTAGTGGAGGCATGGGGATGGCCTTAGCAAGGTGTTCGTCGTCATCGATGACATGTTGAAGGCTGCGAAGAACATGGCGTAGTTTTTCCGCTCCGGGGAAGTACTGGACGACGTAGGGTACTCTGTTGGTTGTGTCCCGTGTTCGTCTTCTGAGGAGGTCTATGCGGTTTTTCGCTGTGGCCCGTCGGAACTGTCGATCGACGAGTCGAGCGTCATATCCCGTTCTTACGAGGGCGTCTTTCAGTGTCCGTAGGTGTCCATCGCGTTCCTCCTCATCTGAGCAGATCCTGTGTATGCGCAGGGCTTGTCCATAGGTTGAGTTCTCCCTGGCCTTACTATATAATTGTAGTAAGTCTCATTTACTCTTATAATCCAATACCTTTGTAATAAAGGCCAACATACCATTTGCTTTTCTAATTGTTTGCTGTACCTGCATGTTATCTTTCTGTGTTTTGTGTACAAGGGCATCCAGGTCCCTTTGAATACCAACATTTTCTAGTCTCTCACCATTTAAAAAAATATTCTGCTTTTCTACTTTTCCTACCAAAGTGGATAACTTCATATTTCTCCACATTATATTCCATCTGCCATGTTCTTGCTCACTTACTTAACCTGTCTGTATCTCTTTGCAGCCTCTTTGCGTCCTCCTCACGGCTTACTTTCCCACCTAACTTTGTATCATCAGTAAACTTGGATACATTACACTCGGTCCCCTCAACTAAGTCATTGATATAGATTGTAAATAGCTGAGGCCCAAGCACTGATCCTTGCGGTACCCTACTAGTTACAGCCTGCCAACCTGAAAATAACCCGTTTATTAAGAACGTATACGAAGATGAACAAACTCCTGTAGTAGGGTTTCAACTTTAAACTAAACAAAATATTAAGCTGGTGTGATTTTTTTTTTTACTGCTTTGATGTAATTAATCATTGTATCTTACTGTTCTTTAAGGTTTTACTGAGGCTTTACATTTATAATGACTCTTGAGTTAAAATATAATGAAAGCCATGTATTCATATTCATTCATATTCACTTGTTCTTAATCCCATTTGGAAGTTGTAAAGTTGTAAGCCATAAAGGAGATTATGAAGGTTACTGTGGTGTCTGTCAGTGATTTTAAATATCCCACTTATTGATTTAGTTATCATGAGTCTTGCATGTACGGTAAAATTACCATTTGGATATAAGGCCTGCCATTTTAGCGGAGCAGGCTCGAGGGGCCAAGTGGCCTATTCCTGCTCCTATTTCTTATGTTTCTTATGTTTAATCGGGTGTGGTACTACAAGAAACAGGCATTTAAAAATATATTGGGTTACAGTAGATTCTCTGTTAGGGATTTCACAGTATTGCAACATACTGATGTATACTAGTATGTAAAACATATTCAGAGTGTCCGTCGCCTCCCTCCAATTATAATACACCATGTAGACTAGGATAATTATAATAGAAGAAATGGATAAAGTTGACTGTATTATTGCCCTTCTTCTTGGAGTATGACAGTTGCAACTCCAAGAAAAATTTCAGGATGAATGCTTTTGTTGGTTTTGTTCCATAATGTGTATGGGGCATTCTTGTATATATGAGTCAGTAACTACTGGAATGTTTAGGTGCTCACTCCAAAATGTAGACTCATTGGTAACCAACGTAGTACACTGATTGAGTTCTCCCTGGCCTGCTTATAATCCGTGATTAATTTAACAATGTGCTTGATTTACTCAGAGCTGTGTGCCCACGCAACAACCGGCCTAACCTCACTAATGACTAGTTATTTGTGTGACAGTCCTCTTGAGTAGAGTTCAGCATTCTGTGCTGTTTTGCTGCTGGTTAGTTAAGAACACAACAAAGCGTACTTGATATAAAAACAAAAAATGCTGGAAATACTCAGCAGGTTAGGCAGCATCTGTGGAGAGAGAAACAAAGGTCGATGAACTTCCATCCGAACTCATTGGCCTGAAACGTTAACTTTGTTTCTCTCTCCGCAGATGCTGCCTAACCTGCTGAGTATATCCAGCATTTTCTATTTTTATTTCAGATTTCTAGCATCTGCAGTATTTTGCTAAAGTTGACTTGATTTAGCCTTTCAATAAGCATATAGAGCAGTAATCTTGCAATAACCTGTCATGATTAGTGGATGTACTGGATAAGGATCCTTCTGCCATGATGAGAAAGAAAAAGAAAGACTTGCATTTCTATAGCGCCTTTCATGTCAACTGAATGTTCCAAAGTGCTTTACAGCCAATGAAGTACTTTTTGAAGTGTAGTCATTGTTGTAATGTAGGAAATGAGAGTCCTTTTGCTTCAATAAAATGTTGGTTGGCAGCGATCCACAAAAAGAATGAGAATTATTCTGAAATGATTCCAGTCAGAAGTTTAAATAAAAAAAGTTGCTTAGGTATACCTAAGGGATGAGTACTTTAATTTGTAAGTATTTTTCCCTATAGCTATCTTCTCTCTTAGTACAATTATTGATCAAATGAAAAAACGTTGTGTTGCATTAGTAATGATTCTCATTTTAGTCTGTCATCTTGTTATATAACCTCTTTGGAAGTCTATTTCAGGTGTTGGTGTGTGAAGGATTTTTCATCAATTTTTCAGACTTTGATGACCCCAACTTGTTTTTTGCAAAGTTTGCTCCATTACACTTGAGTAATAAGACTTCCATCAGACTGCCTCAGCCAGAGCAAGGTTATATATTTCATAAATATAACATGGTATCTACTTTCATTTATCTCTGTGCAACTGCTAATTTAATATTTCTTGTGAAATTTTTGTAGTGACCTTTCCCCCCCTCCCTTTCCTTTCTGCTTTATATCTTCTGCTCTATTCACTTCTTTGTGCTGTGTATTTGAAATACTATCTGCACTGAGAAGCAACTGGACCCAAGGTCCTTAACTTTGTTCCCTGGGTTTTGAATATAGTTCATTGTGAAATCCCTCTGTCTTCTCTCAATTAAATTTTGAGAATATGGGGTGGTCCTGCTGAACAAATGCTGGGGATCTAATCTCCTAATTAAAGAGGCCATGAGCTGAGTTATGCAGCCCATTTCACTCTTAACACCTGTGTCATTGAACCTCTGGGGAACAACTTGGTAATACAATTACATTAGAAGCAGTGTTCTGACTTCAGTGAGAAAAGCCTTTATATAACTCACCAGCACAATTGGTCATGAGGATGAAAACACAATTCAAGAGCTTCTAATACCAAAAACATTATACTGTAGAAAGTTAATTCAAATCAAGGTTTTCTGCCAATATCTGATCCACCCTTTCAAATGGTTTCTTTTAAATCTTGTTTAAATCATGGTGAGCTAAATAATTGTCATAAAAAATAAATCACAAATTTGTGTAATGTTGAAATATATAGCAGTTTAAGTTATCTTGTCTTAAATGTTAGAACAAATATAGTGGACTCCTTCTTTGGAGAATATAAAGTTCTTTCTCTGACCCTTTTTTCCATCTTTAACCTCACAAAAAAAAATGCTTTGCTGTATTTGGATCTGGCATATGACCATAAAGGATAAACGTTTTGGGAGCTAAATTTGCTAGCCCCTCGACGATATCCTTATACCTAATCCTTCTAGTCTAGATGAACCTGCAGGACACTCCTAGGTGTTCTTAGCTGGATAAGTACCAGCGAACAGTGCATATGAACTGTGCAGTCTTAGTTAGTTAAACAGAATTTCTCAATAGTTTGGTTTGCAGTCATTTGAACATGGCAATGGGTTTCTGCATATCAGACACCCAGTTGACCAAAAATAATTGTAGTAAGAGATCTCTGGAAAATGTAAGTGGCGGAGTGGGGGGAGGGAGGGCGGAAGAGAAGCTAACAAGACTAGTCCTACTGCATAGAACAATGCTTCCGGTTGGTGTACTATTGAGCAACCTTGGCAGAAATGCCGCCTTAAGTGTGGCAGGACAGCAGGATGGGACTTCTGACAAATTTAGAATTATCATCTGTTTATTTCTATTAAATAGTTTATGAGCTTCAGTGAAATAATGGCTTGAATAGTTTTTTGGTGGAAGTTATGTCGATGATCCACTTTAGTAAAATATAAATCTGTATTCCAGTGAGGCCCACTGCATGTTTTGGAGTGTATCTTAAACCTATGAATTTGATTACAAAGCATTCAGTTAAAGCATTTTTTTAAAGAGGAAGATGACTTTACTTCTCGTCTGTTAACTCAGTAGATGAATACAATACCCAGGAAGGTACCATAGTGTCAGTTTGGTTCATTTGGTAGCACTTCTGCCTCCGAGTCAGAAGGTTGTGGATTCAAGCTCCACATTGGAATAGAGAATTCTCCTGGTGTAAAAACAGAAAATGCTGGAGATACTCAGAAGGTCAGGCAGCATCTGTGAAGAGAGAAACAGAGTTAACGTTTCAGGTCGATGACCTTTCATCAGAACTGGAAAAAAGCAGGAAATGGAACAGAGTTTTAAGCAAGTGCAGGGGCTGGGAAAGGGGGGAGGGGATGAAAGAACAAAAGGGAAGATCTGTGATAGGATAGAAGGCAGGAGAAGTTAAGAGACATTAAGAGATATTCAAGGCAAAAGGAGATGGTAATGGGACAGGTTAAGAAACAAAGGATGGCTCTAGATGAAGTGTGAATTGCGCTGGCAGAATGAAAGACAGCTGCCATGTGGGAGAGAAGAAAAAAAGACACAGACAAAAAGTGTGAATGAAAAATATATATATGATAGGGGCTGAGGTTATGATCTGAAATTGTTGAACTCTATGTTGAGTCCAGAAGGCTGTAAAGTGCCTAATCGAAAGATGGGGTGCTGTTCCTCGAGCTTACGCTGGAACAATGCAAGAGGCCGAGGACAGTGAGGTCTGAGTGGGAGTGGTGCGAAGAATTAAAGTGACAGGCCACTGGGAGCTCGGGGTCACCCTTACGGACTGAACGGAGGTGTTCCGCAAAGCGGTCACCCAGTCTGCGTTTGGTCTCCCCAGTGTAGAGAAGACCGCATCGTGAGCAGCGAATACAGTATACTAAATTGCAAGAAGTACAAGTAAATCGCTGTTTCACCTGGAAGGGGTGTTTGGGGCCCTGGACAGTGGGAAGGGGGGATGTATAAGGCCATGTGTTGCATCTCCTGCGCTTGCACGGGAAGGTGCCGGGCGAAGGGGTGTTGGGGGTGATAGAGGAGTGGACTAGGGTGTCGCGGAGGGAGCGGTCCCTTCGGAATGCTGAAAGGGGAGGTGAGGGGAAGATGTGTTTGGTGGTGGGATCATGCTGGAGGTGGCGGAAATGGCAGAGGATGATCCGTTGAATGTGGAGGCTGGTGGGGTGAAAGGTGAGGACAAGGGGAACTCTATCGTGGATCCGGGAGGGAGGGGCAGGGGTGAGGGCAGAAGTGCGGGAGATAGAACGGACACGGTCAAGGGCCGTGTCAACCACAGTAGAGGGGAATCCTCGGTTGAGGAAAAAGGAAGACATGTCGGAAGCACTGGTATGGAAGGTGGCATCGTCAGAGCAGATGAGGCGGAGACGGAGAAACTGGGAGAATGGAATAGAGTCCTTACAGAAGCGGGGTGGGAGGAAGTGTAGTCCAGGTAGCTGTGGGAGTCAGTGGGCTTGTAGTGAATGTTTGTCAATAACCTATCCCCAGAGATGGAGACAGAGAAGTCGAGGAAGGGAAGGGAAGAGTCAGAGATGGAACATGTGAAGGTGAGGGAAGGGTGGAAATTGGAAGCAAAGTGAATGAAATTATCTAGTTTAGGGCGAGAGCAGGAAACGGCACTGATACAGTCATCAATGTACCGGAAAAAGAGGTGAGGGAGGGGACCTGAGTAGGACTGGAACAAAGAGTGTTCCACATATCCCACGAATGGGCAACACGGTGGCATAGTGGTTAGCACTGGTGCCTCACAGCGCCAGGGACCCGGGTTCGAATCTGACCTCGGGTGACTGTCTGTGTGGAGTTTGCACATTCTCCCCGTGTCTGCGTGGGTTTCCTCCGGGTGCTCCGGTTTCCTCCCACAGTCCAAAAATGTGCGGGTTAGGTTGATTTGGCTATGGTAAATTGACCCTTAGTGTTAGGGGGGGATTAAATATGTGGGGTTATGGGGATAGGATGGGATATGTTAGGGGGAATTAAATACGTGGGGTTACGGGGGTAGGGTGGGATATGTGTACTGTGGGGATTAAAGCAGGGACAGGGTACTGGACTTGGATGATCAGCCATGATCGTATTGAATGGTGGAGCAGGCTCGACGGGCCGAATGGCCTACTCCTGCTCCTAGATTCTATGTTTCTATGAAAAGGCAGGCATAGCTAGGATCCAAAATAACAACAGAAAACGCTGGAAAAACTCAGCAGGCCAGGCAGCATCCGTGGAGAGAGAAAGAGAGTTGACGTTTCAGGTCGATGACTATCGTATAGCTAGGATCCATGCGGGTTCCCATAGCAACACCTTTGATTTGGAGGAAGTGAGTGGAGTCAAAGGAGAAGTTGTTCAATGTGAGAACAAGTTCAGCCAGGCGGAGGAGGGTGGTGGTGGATGGGGACTGGTTGGGCCTCTGTTCAAGGAAGAAGCGGAGCGCCCTCAGACCATCCTGGTGGGGGATGGCGGTGTAGAGGGATTGTACGTCCATAGTGAAAAGGAGGCGGTTGGGGCCAGGAAACTGGAAACTGTTAAAGTGGCGGAGGGCGTCGGAAGAGTCGCGGATGTAGGTGGGAAGAGACTGGAGAAGGGGAGAACAAATAGAGTTGAGATAGGAAGAGATAAGTTCCGTGGGGCAAGAACAGGCTGAAACGATGGGTCTACCAGGGCAGTCCTGTTTGTGGATCTTGGGAAGGAGGTAGAAGCGGGCTGTGCGGGGTTGGGGAACTATGAGGTTGGCGGCCGTGGGGGGAAGATCTCCAGAGGAGATGAGGTCAGTGACAGTCTTGGAAACGGTGGCTTGATGTTTGGTAGTGGGGTCATGGTCCAGGCGGAAGTAGGAGGAGGTGTCGGAGAGTTGGCGTTCAGCTTCCGAGAGATAGAGGTCAGTTCGCCAAACAACAACAGCATCACCCTTGTCAGCAGGTTTAATGACAATGTTGGGGTTGGATCTGAGAGAATGGAGTGCTGCAAGTTCAGAGGGAGGTAGGTTGGAGTGAGTGAGTGGAGCAGAGAAATAGAAACGGCTGATGTCACGCCGGCTGTTTGCAATGAAAGTTCTCCTGGTGCCCTGGCCAAAAAAATAGATTATCTTGCCATTTGTTTGAGACCTTGCTGTGTGCTAATTGGTTGTTGCGTTTGCCTCTGAACAACAGTGACTGCACTTCAAAATTAATCCATTGGTTGTAAAGCACCGTGGGATGTCCAGAGCGCGTGAAGGATGCTATATAAATGCAAGTTGTTTCCTTTTACCTGGTTTGACTCCTGGCCTGTACTGATGTCAAATGGGCAACGGTGGAAGGGCTGCAACTGACTTGGAAAGAGGTAAAATCAACGAGGGAGCCCACTCCTGATCACTGCCAATTACCATCTGCTGTAAAATACATGTCTGTGGATTTTGGGTGCGGACAGGATTGGGTTTGTCTGTAATGCCTTTGGTTACCGTCTAGATTCAAATATTCAAACAGCTACCTAGGATAGGTACTGGAGGGATACAAGTGCCTGTGGAACAGGACCTCAGTATGAGTATTAATCCATGTTGTTTAGTCTGTGTTTTCATAGAAGAAAGGCAAAAATTGTGGAGAGGGGGAGGAGAAATGAGACACAATTGTTCACACAACTTCATTAAAATAGTTAAGTAGTTAATTTCAGACTCTTTAATTCAGTGAAGGCCTTTCATCATAATAAATGTACTCCCCCTCATTGCAAAGTATTGTAACATCTTATTTCAATTCAGGAGCGGAGATGGCAGTTTAAATTAGCACTTGGTAGGTGGTGCTAAATCCATATGGAGAGGAAAGTAAAACACTGGCACCAGCTTGGAAGTGATACTGAGAAGTGCTTTTCTGTTTATGTTTTGACATCTTTAACCATCGTAAAATTGGTACATTTGCTGTGCCTCATGTTACACTGAAGACTTTTCTACGTCCTTTTTTGAAGCTGTAGCCGTCATTGTGTAAGCCATTTCCCAGAACAAGCAGGTTTAGCAGAGGGAGGGTGTTTCCTTGTTCATTTTTCATTAATCTGGGGGTGGCTAAGGCAAGCATGGCAAGCACAGACAATAATGCTGCTGACTTAGAAATTGGCAAATCTTGCATGAATAAGAAGACTTTATTCTGAAATTTCCAAGAAGCAATAGAGAAGACTTTCATCCACTGGATCTGATTTGTTTATGAACATAAGCATCTCTGAAAGCAATAACCAAATAAAAGTACAGTATTTTTCTCCGATTCAATTTTTTTCTTTCCATTATTTTTGATTAAGCAGTTTGAATTGCAGTGTAGGCAATATGTGCTCACCTCGAACAGTTCTCTTGGTAGTGACAGCTTGCCTCTGGTACAACTCTGGCCTCTGAGTTATAAGGTTGTTGCTTCAAGATCACTGCAGTACTTGAGCACAAAATCAAAACTGACACTCAGTGCAGTGCAGAGTGAGTGTCTTTCAGATGAGACGTTAAATTGAGGCCCTGTCCGCATGTTCAGGTGGACGTAAAAGATCCCATTACACTAGATATTTGTCTTTACCGCCTAAGCAATAATCTGGTGGTGTGGATCAACTGCACTTTATAGAATCCATTCTGTAACATGGGGATGATCCCCTCTGCCAGCTTCCCACCCAGGCAACGAAGGTGAAAATCTACCCCAGTGTCGGACATCTGTTTGACTATGGGGTTTATCACAACCAAGCTTGATCTTGTTCACCACACATACACAAATCCAGTAAGAGTCACTGGATAGAACATAAGAATTAGGAGCTGGAGTAGGCCATGTGGCTGATCTTCGACCTCAACTCCACTTTCCCGCCCGATCTCCTTATCCCTTGAATCCCCTAGAGTCCAAAAATGTATCTATCTCAGCCTTGAATATTCTCAATGATTCAGCATCCACAGCCCTTTGGAGTAGAGAATTCCAAAGATTCACAACCCTCTGAGTGAAGAAATTCCTCCTTTCAGTCTTAAATGGTCAACCCTTTATCCTGTGACTATGCCCCTAGTTCTAGACTTTCCAACCAGAGGAAACAACCTCTCAGCATCTACCCTGTCAATCCCCCTCAGAATCTTGTATGTTTCAATGAGATCACCTCTAATTCTTCTAAACTCCAGAGAGTATAGGCTCAATCTCTCAGGGCAAAGCTTTCTGATGATTAGTGCCACTGGCAGGGCCTTGCTCCACCTCCAGAAGTCCATGAATGATGATGATGATAATTGTAGCACTCCTGTGTTGAGATCATCCAGTATTAGAGTTTGGGAACTGAATCTGGGCCTCTGATGGTTCAGCTATCTACTGGACCATTGGGTAATGTAGAATTGATGTGGTTAATTGTAGGTGTTGTCAAATACAATGGAACCATCAGGTCCCTCCTGACTCTTTAATTGTAAGTACGTTGTCAGTATTATGGATACAGGTGCAAGACCAGATGGCGTTGGCCAACATGTTGTTGCTCGTGAGAATCAGCTATTGAATTTTTTACATGTCTTTTTCAAAATTTACAATGTGCTTGTAATTCCATGTTGAAATGTTATCTGACTATTTTCGTAGACTTGTAAAAGTAACAGTATGTAAAAATGGTAAATCCGGTCTTGACACTAAGATTTGCATACGTGATGGAAGAATTTATTGCCTCCAGGTGAGTGATAAATGACTGTTCCACAGACTAAACTCATTCTCATGAATGATGCCACAACTGCATTTCTATTTACAAATCTGATGTATTTTCTCAGGCAGAACAAGTGAAAGTTTGAGGCTGTTTAAACTGCATTTATAGCACAGTACTGAGGCTCTTTTAAAAAAAATCCTCTCTGCATTTGCAGTTTCCCCATTTCTTGTGATAAATTCCTCCTATTTCTAGTACAGAGAAGATCTAACCAGCAGGAACGAGAAAGTGACGTAAAAAAATAAGCAATTCAGATGTCTTCCATTCCTCCCTCTACTGCAGTTGAAAATGTTTTCACAATCTTTACTTGACACATGGCTCCAATACTTAACAATTTAAAACTGGACAAATATAACTCATAAAATAAATCTTTCTGGGCTTAAAGAAAGATTTGCCTTTACGTAGTGCCTTTCACATCCTCAGGATGTCCCAAAGCACTTCAAAGCCAATGAATTACCTTTGAAATGTAATCATGTTATGTAGGCAAACATGGCAGATAATTTCTGTACAAGCAAGTTCCCAGAAACAACAAATGAGGTGACCAGGAGGCTGAAACATCCCCAATGTTGTTCAAATCATACTATGGGATCTTTTACATCTACCTGAATAGGTGGACATTGGACAAGGACTCAGTTTACTGACTCATCCGAAAGACACTCCCTCTACTGAGCTGAAGTGTCAGTTATGTGCTCAAATCCTGGAGAGGGGCTTGAACCTACAACCTTTTGACTTAGTTGTGTGACATAAAGTAGCAAGATAGTTTGAAGCAAATAGGAGAAGGAAAGGTAGGTGGGCCATCTGTTTTTGACCACTGCTAACCAAAATGTCATTGCTGCTGCAGTTTATAATGCAGGAAAGTGAAGTCAAAGGTTACGGACTGTGCTGCCAACTTTTGAAAACCCATCCAAAAGCAGTTTTTTTTCATAGTCATTTTCAGTTATGTTGTTTATTATGAAAAAAAAGGAGCTTGATCATGTTCTGGTTTGCTACAGTAAAACAGGTATTACTTGGTAAATTCCTGAAAATTAAGTGAAGACTTAGTCAATTGTTGAATTGTACCTTCATGTCAGCCTGCTAGAGGTTCACCTGAGGAGAATGGGAGGGTAGGCCCTCCCATTTCCTAATAAGCTTGTGGAAGGAAAGCTAAATTGTGATTATTGAAGATTGCTATTCAAACTCTGGTCTTTCAACTTAAATTGCAGTGTTTGGAGGAATTGATCAATAAGCAAGTTCTAGTGGTTGATTTTGAATAGCGTTACTTTGGTAGGTAGGTCTTTGGAGAGGAGGATTACTCTGGTTATGTGGAAGGTAGGGTCATATAGAGTCATAATGGCACAGAAGGAGGCCATTTGGCCCATTGAGTCCGTGCCGGGTCTCTGTAGAGCAATCCAGTCAGTCCAATTCCCCCGCTCTATCCCCGTAGCCCTGCAAGTTTATTTCCCTCAAGTGCCTAACCAGTCTCCCCTTGAAAACATTGAGTGTCTCCGCTTCCACCACTTCCGTTGGCAGCAAGTTCCAGGTCCTCACCACTTGCTGCGTAAAAAAGTTTTCCCTCACATCCCCCCCCGTATCTCTTGCCCAAAACCTTAAATCTGTGTCCCCTAGTCCTTGTACCATCAACTAGTGGGAACAGCCTTTCCCCATCTAGCCTATCCAAACCCGTCATAATCTTGTACACCTCTATCAAATCACCCCTCAACCTCCTTTGCTCGAATGAAAACAAATCCAGCTTCTCCAACCTGCCTTGTAGCTAAGATCCCCCATCCCCGGAACCATTCTGGTAAATCTCCTCTGCACCCTCTCAAGTGCCTTCACATCCTTCCTAAAGTGTGGTGACCAGAACTGGACGCAATACTCCAGTTGTGGCCTAACCAGCGCTTTATAAAGGTTCAGCATAACTTCTCTACTTTTGTACTTAATACCTCTATTTATGAAGCCCAAGATCCCATATGCTTTGCTAACCACTCTCTTAATATGTCCTGCCACCTTCAGGGACCTATGCACATTAACTCCCAGGTCCCTCTGTCCCTGCATACTCTTTAAAACTGTGCCATTAAGTGTATATTGCCTCTCCCTGTTCCTTCTGCCAAAGTGCATCACCTCACACTCTCTGTATTAAATTCCATCTGCCACTTGTCTGCCCATTCTGCTAGCCTTTCTATGTCCTGTTGCAGTCGATTGGTATCATCCTCACTGTTTGCCACCCCCCCAAGTTTGGTGTCATTGGCAAATTTAGAAATTCTACTTTGTATTCCAATATCCAGGTCATTTATATATATCAAAAAAAGCAGTGGCCCCAGCACTGACCCCTGGGGAACACCACTGTCTACCATCCTCCAGTCTGAAAAACAGCCATTTACCACAACTCGCTGCTTTCTGTCCTTAAGCCAATTCCTTATCCAAGCTGCCACTGACCCACCTATTCCATGAGCCTCAATTTTGTTAACCAGCCTTCCATGTGGTACTTTGTCAAGCACCTTCTGAAAATCCATGTAGACAACATCCATTGCATTCCCTTCATCAATCCTCCCTGTTACTTCATCAAAAAATTCAATTAGATTAGTCAAACACGATCTGCCTTTTACAAATCCATGTTGGCTCTCCTTAATTAGCTTAAACCTCTCTAAGTGCCCGTTAATTTTTTCTTTGATTATTGTTTCTAAAACTTTACCCACCACTGATGTTAAACTGACCGGCTTGTAGTTACTAGAATTGTCCTTGCACCCTTTCTTCAACAATGGTGTCATATTTGCCACTTTCCAATCCTCAGGCACCTCTCCCGCATCTAGGGAAGATTGGAAAATGATGGCAAGCCCTTCCGCTATCTCCTCCCCCAATTCCCTTTGCAACCTGGGATGCAAGCCATCTGGACCAGGCGACTTAGCCACTCTAAGCATACCCAGCCTTTCTGGTACATCCTGTCTATCAATTTTCACCCCTTCCATTGCTTCTACCTTTTCCACTTCTACCGATATTTTGTCAGCATCCACCTCCTTAGTAAACACCGATACAAAGTACTCATTGAATATTGTAGCCTTGCCTTGCGCCTCTAAGCATATATCACCTTCTTTGTCTCTAATAGGTCCCACCCCGCCTCTTACTACCTGCTTGCTGTTTACACGCCGGTAGAAGATTTTTGGGTTCCCTTTTATTTTAACCGCCATTCTACTCTCATATTCTCTCTTTGCCAATCTTATTTTCATCTTCACTTCCCCTCTCATTACTGTATTTGGTCTAGTTCTCCCTTGAAGAATTCACCTGAGATTCATCATACACCCTCTTTTTTTGTTTCATCATCTTCTCTATCTCCCTCGTCATCCAAGGAGCCCTTCCTTTGGTTCCCTTACTCTTCCGTCTTGTTGGAATGTACCTAGCCTGTACTTGGAACATCTCCTCTTTAAAGATTACCCATTGTTCCGTTACAGTTTTTCCTGTCAGTCTTTGGTTCCATTTTACCCTGGCTAGATCCTTTCTCATCCCATTGAAGTCAGCCCTATTCCAGTTTATAAGTTCCACTCCAGATTGTTCCTTGCTCCTCTCCATTGCTAATCTAAATCTTATGATACGATGATCACTCGTACCCAAGTGTTCTCCCACAGACACTTGGTCGACCTGGCCCACCTCATTCCCCAGCACCAGATCCAACAATGCCTCCTTCCTAGTTGGGCCAAGAACATATTGGTCAAGGAAATTCTCCTGAACATATTTCAGAAATTCCTCCCCCTCCTTTCCCTTTACCCTAGCATTATCCCAACCGATATTTGGGTAATTAAAGTCCCCCAATATCACCACTCTATAGCTCTTGCATATCTCTGCGATTTCCCTGCAGATTTGCTCCTCTACTTCCCTCTCACTATTTGGAGGCCTGTAGAATACCCCCAATAGCATGATCATACCCTTTTTTGCTCCTCAACTCTAACCAAATGGATTCTGTCCTTGTCCCCTCAAGAACATCCTCCCTTTCCAACACTACAATGTCTCCCTTAATCAGAGAAGTATACCGACAACTGGACAACCAGGAACACTACAGACAGCTACCCGCAGATCCGACCAAAGAACACACCCGCCAACTCAATAGACTGATCAAGACCTTCGATCCAGACCTTCAAAACATCCTACGCGCTCTCATCCCACGTACTCCCCGCGTAGGAGACTTTTACTGCCTCCCAAAGATACACAAAGCCAACACACCCGGACGTTCTATCGTATCAGGCAACAGAACCCTGTGTGAGAACCTCTCTGGGTACGTCGAGGGCATCCTGAAACCCATCGTACAGGGAACCCCCAGCTTCTGTCGCGACACTACAGACTTCTTGCAGAAACTCAGCACCCATGGACCAGTTGAACCAGGAACACTCCTCGTCACGATGGACGTATCGGCACTCAACACCAATATCCCCCACAATGACGGCATCGCTGCGACAGCCTCAGTACTCAACACCAACAACAGCCAATCTCCGGACGCCATCCTACAACTCATCCGCTTCATCCTTGACCACAATATCTTCACCTTCGACACCATTTTTTTACCCAAACACACGGAACAGCCATGGGGACCAAATTCGCACCCCAATACGCCAACATCTTCATGCACAAGTTCGAGCAAGACTTCTTCGCTGCACAGGACCTCCAACAAACGCTGTACACCAGATACATCGACGACATCTTCTTCCTTTGGACCCACGGCGAAGGATCACTGAAAGGACTACACGATAGCATCAACAGGTTCCATCCCACCATCAAACTCACCATGGACTACTCCTCAGAATCGGTTTCATTCTTGGACACACGAATCTCCATCAAAGACGGACGCCTCAGCACTTCACTCTACCGCAAGCCCACGGACAACCTCACGATGCTCCACTTCTCCAGCTTCCACCCTAACCACGTTAAAGAAGCCATCCCCTATGGACAAGCCCTGCGAATACACAGGATCTGCTCAGACGAGGAGGAACGCGATGGACACCTACGGACTCTGAAAGACGCCCTCGTAAGAACGGGATATGACGCTCGACTCGTCGATCGACAGTTCCGACGGGCCACAGCGAAAAACCGCATAGACCTCCTCAGAAGACGAACACGGGACACAACCAACAGAGTACCCTACGTCGTCCAGTACTTCCCCGGAGCGGAAAAACTACGCCATGTTCTTCGCAGCCTTCAACATGTCATCGATGACGACGAACACCTTGCTAAGGCCATCCCCACGCCTCCACTACTCGCCTTCAAGCAGCCGCCTAACCTCAAAAGTACCATCGTTCGCAGCAGATTACCCATCTTTCAGGAGAACAGCAACCACGACACCACACAACTCTGCCACGGCAACCTCTGCAAGACATGCCAAATCATGGACACAGATACCATCATCACACGTGAGGACACTACCCACCAGGTACACGGTACATACTCATGTGACTCGGCCAACGTTGTCTACCTGATACGTTGCAGTAAAGGATGCTCCAGAGCATGGTACATCGGCGAGACCATGCAGACACTGAGACAACGTATGAACGGACACCGCGCAACAATCGCCAGGCAGGAGGTTTGCCTCCCAGTCGGGGAACACTTCAGCAGCCAGGGGCATTCAGCCTCGGATCTGCGGGTAAGCGTTCTCCAAGGCGGCCTTCGGGATACACGACAGCGCAAAATCATAGAGCAGAAACTGATAGCCAAGTTCCGCACTCATGAGGATGGCCTCAATCGCGATATCGGGTTCATGTCACGATACAGAACGTGACTTGACATCATGGCCGGTCTTTCCAGGTTTTGTTTTAAAAAGACTTACACAAATGGAGAGGATATGCAGCCAGCAGGTGGTTTGACACGTTGGACCCCCTGGGACACATCTCATTGTCTTGGCTGTGCTCTTAGTGTGTCTTTGATGTAGGGAAAGATTTGAATAGATTTTTTCTGTGTTTATATTGTGAATTCTGGGAGATTCTCTCACAGCTACCCTACCTGAAGAAGGAGCGAACAGCTCCGAAAGCTTGTAAAATTAAATAAATCTGTTGGACTATAACCTGGTGTTGTGCGACTTCTCATTTTTGTCCCTTAATCAGCACTGCCACCCCACCTCCCTTTTTACCTTCCCTATCTTTTCTGAACACCTTGTACCCTTGAATATTAAGTGCCCAGTCCTCACCGTTTTTAAGCCACGTTTCCGTTATTGCCACAACATCATATTGCCACACGGCTAATTGTGCTTGTAGCTCACCAACCTTATTCACCACACTTTGTGCGTTTACATACATGCATTCTAAACCCATTTTTGAATTTTTTGTAGTCTTTCTTAGTCTGCTCCTATCTAATATGGTACTACTTCTGCCTCTAGTACTACTTTCTTCTCTAGTACTATCCAACACACACACTCTTTTGTGCACCTTATTCCTCTTTTCTACTCCTATATGCTGGTGCCCATCCCCCTGCCAAGCTAGTTTAAACCCTCCCCAACAGCACTAGCAAACCTCCCCGCGAGAATATTGGTCCTGGCTCTGTTGAGGTGTAACCTGTCCGGCTTGTACAGGTCCCACCTTCCCCAGAAACGGTCCCAATGCCTCAGGAATCTATAGCCCTCCCTCCTGCACCACCTCTCCAGCCACACATTCATCTGTTCTATCCTCCTATTCCTGGACTCACTAGCACGTGGCACGGGAGTAATCCGGAGATTACTACCTTTGAGGTCCTGCTTTTAAATCTCTTTCCTAGCTCCCTATAGTCTGCCTGCAGGACCACATCCCTCTTTCTGCCTGTGTATATGGACAACGACCTCTTGCTGTTCACCCTCCCCCCTCAGAGTGTCCTGCAGCCGCTCAGTGACATCCTTGACCCTGGCACCAGGGAGGCAACATACCATCCTGGAGTCACGTCTGCATCCACAGAAACGCCTATCTGTTCCCCTAACCAATGAATCTCCTGTCACTATTGCTCTTCCACTCTTCTTCCTCCCCCCTTTGCAGCTGAGCCACCTGTGGTGCCGTGGCCTTGGATCTGGCTGCTCTCCCCAGAGGAACCATCACCCCCACCAGTTTCCAGAACTGTGAACCGGTTAGCGAGCGAGATGCACTCTGGGGATTCCTGCCCACCTGCCTGGTCCCCCTTCTCTGTCTGGCGGTCACCCATTCCCTCTCTGCCTGCACATTCTGAGGCTGCGGGCTGACCACTTCTAGAAAAGTGCTTTCCAAGTATTTCTCAGCCTCGCGGATGCACTGTAGTGACTCCAGCTGCCGCTCAAGCGCCGAAACCCGGAGCTTGAGTTGCTGCAGTTGGCGACACTTCCTGCACACATGGTCGTCCAGGCCGCAAAAAGCATCCAGGACTTCCCACATGGCACAGGATGTGCAAATCATGGGACTGAGCTGCCCTGCCGTGCCTCTATTTACCAGACTATGGAGGTAATTGAGCAGAAATAAAATTAAAACTTAACAAGAGACACTCAGCAGCTACCCACCAATCATATCTGAAGGCAACTGACCTTCAGACCTATTAAAGGTGTCATACCGAAACCATTAATGTATCTTTCTCATTCAACTGCCAATTGGTGTGCTGTGCATTTCCCACATTTTTCCCCCAAATGTTTAGCCTTGCTTCTTTTTCCCTGCATAAGTGGAGTTACTTCAGTTGCACAGAATTCTTCGCTCAGTGGGGCAGTGCCTGCTCTGTTCTTTTATACCAATATGTACACACAGTGCATTTCTTCAGGCTAACCATTTTTTTGGCTCCCTTTCATCCTCATTAAATTTAAATTCAATTGACAACAAGTAGAACAGAATGATATGCCAGATTGTATGGGGCAGGATGTGACCTGTAAAATCTGATGGGAAGAGGAAATCTGCTAAATGCAGTGGATCATGTCTCTGCCAGGTTATATTGACTAATTCCAACATTCTGGTAGCACGAGGATAGCCCTTGAGGTTGGTCTGGTTTACACGGGCACCAATTTGGAGAGCACAGTTGTTTTGCATGCAGTGGGTTTTGGCTTATTCGAGATCTAGCTGGACATCTGAAATATCGTAAAACCAGAGCATAAGTTGGTTAATCTCATTCATAAAACACAAAAGGAAAACCTGTGCACGTCACAATGTAGAATCACACTGGAATATATACAAGGATATTATTGACCAGTAAAACCACATGTATTCTTTATGAAAACTCATATTGTCAGCTCATTGCATTGTAATCTGATTTAGCATTATGGAGTTGCAAGATGCTTCTTCATTCTGCCAACTACAAAATGTTTCTGTTACATCAACCAGGATTCTTTTTGAAATATAGAGGCTTACAGCACAGAAGGAGGCCATTCTGTGCTGGATCTTTGGCAGAGCAAAATCCAAAACTAATCCCACTGCCCCCTGCTCTCCCTATAGCCTTATAATCATCTACTTGAAATATTTATCTAACTTTCCCTAAAAAGGTACTATACTGCTATATAGGAAAATATATATCTTCCCCCAATACCAACTGATAAACCACAACAAAGAAAAAAAAATTAAAAATAGAGTTAAAATGGTCAAAGATCTTCTCTCACCATCTTGCCCTCTCTCTCCCTCGCCTCCTCTCTCTTTAAATATATAGCTCTTACACATGTATAGAAGTAATTCTGTAAGGATTATGTTGCTTGGCTTGAAGGGTTTCCCGAACTACTTGCTTGACTACAGTGATTGAAAATTTTAGCTCTTGTTTTTAACTGCTTTCTCTTACTTGGCCACATCCAATATGCCATCTGAACTCGGTACATGAAGGGGCTGGGAGTCGGTGGGTGGGTGGGTGGTGGCAACTGGTTCTTAGCCTTACAACACCTTCTGAATCAGACAGTGAATCTGGATTCCACATTACAGTACTTTTGAAGGTAGAATGTTTTGGGAGTGGTCTTAGAAATGGCACTTCCTGCTTCCCGTACAATATATAATTTCCGGGCACAAGTGAGCGCCTAGGGTTCTAGGATTATCTCCTGTAGTAGTTGTTGTTGCTGTGTGGGGAAACGCTTCTGCTCTGTGCCTTCCCTGCCATCCCAACAGAAATCGTGAACTCACCAAATGGAGAATAATAGATCAGCCGTGGGCTAGGATGCATTCTTCTTCAAAATTATAATTTAGAGACCAGGAGCCAAAATAAATGCTCTATGTGAGGATGCTGAGAAATGAGTTTCAAAATCTTGCATATATATACATCAATGTATGAACTTACCATATTTAGCGAGGAGCAGTCTTTCTGAAATTTGTTTCGGAGATCATTTAATTCATCCAGTGCCCAGATTTGGTTCCACATTAAGATTTCTGATATTTTGCTGTGTAATGAAAACAAAAATCACGCTATTCAACATTTATTTTACAGGACAGTTGCAGGCTTAATATATTTTTTCCCCAAAGTTGGAGTCTTGTTTTATTTTATATTCATGAAAGCCTTGTGCCAGATCCCAGGAGCCAAACCCATGCACTCTTTTTTAACCCAATTCCAAAGCTTCAAGATTTAATATGGGGTTCCATAAAGTAACTAATGTGAAGCTGCTAAATTACACAGCTGTGTGTTATGGGTTCCTCTTTCAGTTTGCATCCTTGTCCCACACCAATAAAAAGAATTTAATGAATAAATGGAAACTCAAAATGGTTGCAGATCACATTCCCCACTTGGTTACAACTTAACCGTATTTTGCTAAAGTAAAGCTGACTAGAGATTTTGCCAGTGCTGCTGAAATATTGTTCTGTTCATTTTACTCATTTCTTCACTGCCCAACTATCATTGCACATCTGTCAGGCTTAAGCAGCAACACAAATCACATTTGTTTGCACTATGCAGACCCATGTTTACTCTGGGAGATACTGATTTCTCCAGGTTTCCTTATAAGGAATCCCTAGTTGTTAATCATTTACTTTGCATCAAAAATGAATGAGCAATTTTTGTGCTTTTGAACAGTTGGGGGCAGGGTGAAAGCTAAAAGAAATGAATTGTGCAGTGACAGTGTTTGTCATCTTCAGCTGAGCGACTCGTTTTTAAGAAAAAGGGGTGAGACTCTCAGATATTTTCTCTTCGCTTTCCAATTATCTTAGTCTCCCATGCCATACCATCTGGGGCCAACAGGATTGGTGGGTGACCAGCCCTTTGGGCTATGGCGTGCCTCCATCAACAAATGTTTTCTGTTGTGATGAAAGCAGGCTTCTGCATAGAACTGGATTTGCAACGATTTCCAGGCTTACCCTACAGTTATGCTCACTCTGAAACTGCAAATATTGAAGGATTATTATCTAAACTGCACATGGAACTAGTGTCAGTTCCCAGGCCTGCCCGACTTGCATCATTTCACACTGACTCCCAGGCTCTCCCTGAAGTTTTACAAATTTCTTACAAATTGGCCACCGATGGGTTTGTAAGAAGAGTGGTAGCAGATTACAATACAAATCAGAGACAGTGGTGTACAGAGGGCACCAGGTATACATTTTTAAAGAAGGATTTTGCCGGATTCAGGCAGCTGTCCTTGTCACATGCTTTGAAAAGTAGTTTAACATTTAGCAGGATGTTGGTGGGTTAGTCTCCTGGCCAATTTTAACTGTCCGCCCATTTTCCGCTGGACCGGCAGGGTTAAAATTGCCCCTACAGTCTTGGATGAACTGCAATTTCCTCTAACTGAACATTGGGAAGATCAAATCCATTGCCTTCAGCTCCCATCACAAACTGACTACTTGCACCTCCATAACTTCGTCCACCTCCATAACCCCTACCTCAGCCCATCTGCTGCTGAAACACTCATCCATGCCTTTGTCTCCTCTGGACTCAAGTATTCCAAAGGTCTCCTGGTTGGCCTCCCATCCGACAACCTTGGTAAACCTCAGTTTATCCAAAACTCTGTCCATATCCTATCCCACATAAGTCCCACTCATCCATCACATCGTCCTTGCTGACGTACATTGGCTCCAGGTCCCCTGATAGCTCAATTTTTCATAGCCATGTTTAAATCCCTTCATGGCCTAGCCCCTCCATATCTTTGTAACCTCCTCCAGCCCAACAGCGCCCCCTCCCTTGCCCGCTCCAAACTTTCCATTCATCTGCCCCTTGCATATCCCTCCCACATAATCTGCTGCTTAAGGTTTTTCCAAAATCCAGTACGTATTGGTTATGCTATGGTAAGTCGAACTGGCCAGTTCACTGAGACCCAGGTTTGAATTCATCACAGGCTGCTAGAATGAAAGTCTGTTGTTGGCTATGAGGGCCCTATGTTAATTGAGTTGTGGATTAATTTAACCCAGTTCCTGCAGAGCAAAACCGTCCCCAATCAGTACTATTTGGCACAGGATGGCTAGTGTGGGAAAAGACAAATGTTGCTCTGGTGCGGCAGGGGTTCGTCTTATGAAGCTGGAGTAGAGTAGACGGAACTTGCTGTGCATCTGTGCGTGAAATGGTAAAATGTTCCATTTTGAAGTATTAGGATCCCTCATCTTGAGCACAAGAAATGACCAAAAATATTCTAAAATTAAGATAATTTTATTGCCTTTTTAATAAGTTAGTTTATTAGAATACCATAATGTAGTTTTGGGGAAGGGGCAAGCAACCTTGCGGAATATTAATGCCCAGGAACACCTGTATTTTCATGTGAGATTTTTCATTTGTGCAGTATTCACACATTTGCAATATTGACAGGTGCACAGCAAATTAACATTTTGTTCCTAATGCATCTAACTCTCCCATTGCAGATTTTAATGACTGTTGGCAAGGAATTAGACTGCAGTCTAAAAATAATTAAAGCTGTGGCCAGTGTGCTTTTTTTAAACAAAAAGCATATGAATGTGAATAAAATTACTAAATGGGAGACATAAAATCCCTCTTCTTAACCTCCCTCCAAAAAACCATCAAGCAAATCTAAATGTCTTGGCTTCATATTAAGTAACGCCTTTAATGATTTATAGTCTAAATAATAATGCTAGCCAATATTCTAAATTATTAGCCAAATGAATATAGCCTGTGGCGTTTTTGTTTTGTAGACTACTGTTGTCTATCACCCTGTGAATTACAATTTGGGATTGGATTTTAATGTAATCCTTTTCTGGATAGCCTTTTGTTTACACTATTGCTCCCATTTTGTGAGGCTTTGCTGTATTTCACAGCAAAGAAAAATACATGGAAATATGCTAATTAGAGAAGTTCAGTTTCATGCTGAATATTCACATTCTTTGAGCAAGTTCTACCCCAGGACTCACCTTACCCATATGAAAATGATGCATGACTAATCCACTGACCTAGCTTGCTGAAGCTTGGTTTTTGTTGGGAAGAATTGTTGCTAAACTTTTGAGCATTGATGATTTTTGTAGCATTTGATAGTGCTTGTGCTAGTTGAAGTAGATAACATGGGCTGCTGTGAAGTCCTTGAAGTACTGGCTGCTGCCAGATGATGCTACCTCATCTTGGGAAGACCCAACAGAAATGGATTCAAGATGGAATGACTTCTAACAGAGCTAAGATGGCAATATATTGTGAGTTTGATTCCGGAGATGAAGGGGTTATCTTACGTAGAAAGGTTGAGCAGGTTGGGCCTATACTCATTGGAGTTTAGAAGAATGAGAGGGGATCTTATTGAAACATATAGGGCCAGAAATTCAGCTGTTGTCGGGTGAGTACGCGCTGTGTACTCACCCGTAAGGCCACCTGAAGTGCCGGTTTCCTGCATGCACTGCGCATGCGTGGGAAACCGGAACTTCCGTTCCCCTGAAGGAAGGGGTTCAGAAGTCGAACGCGTGCGCGGGAGAGGCTGCGTGCACGCAGCGAACTTCAGTTTTTTTTTCAGGTTTCTCCGGGAAGGTAAGTATGGAGAAGCTTCACATTTAAAAAGGAGGCGCAAGGCCTGTTTTTAACAAGGTAAGAAGTGGTCAATTAATTACAATTTAAACATTTTTTCAACAGGTTTATCTTTTTTAGATACTTTAAAGAAAGGTAAGTTTATTTTTAGCACCGTTAAAAAGTATAATTAATTTTTTCAAAAATTAAAATTTTTCTTTAAAGTAGTTAATTTATTTAACTTATAGTTATTTTAAAAATATGATGTTTTTTTAAAAATTTATTTGAAGTTTAAGTGTAGTTTTGGGGCCGATCTCTATTCATAGATTTGACAGGTCTTCTTGTCAAATCTATGAATGAAAATGCCCTGCTAGGATTGGCTCTCCATGGCCCACGTGATCCCAGGGGACACTTCGAACTAACTGCGCCCCTGGGATACACAAGCACTGCACGCCGGCAGCTGCAGGAGACCCAGGGCCCGAAGTCCTCGTGGGCCCAAAGCACAACTGCAGGCGCGGTAGGCAGGTACGCGCGCGATGCTTGCACCCGCAGGAAGCCTGAAAGCTGAATTTCTGGCCCATAAGATTCTGAAGGGGCTTGACAGGGTAGATGCAGAGAGGATGTTTCCCCTCGTGGGGGAATCTAGAACTAGGGGGCATAATTTCAGAATAAGGGGGCACCTTTTTAAATCAGAAATGAGGAGGAATTTCTTCTCTGAGGGTCGTGAATCTTTGGAATTCTCTTCCCCAGAGAGCTATGGAGGATGGGTCATTGAATATATTTAAGGTGGAGATAGACAGATTATTGTACAGTAAGGGAGTGAAGGGTTATGGGGAGCGGGCAGGGAAGTGGAGTTGAGGCCAAGATCAGATCAGCCATGATCTTATTGAATGACGGAGCAGGCTCGAGGGGCCAAATGACCGACTACTCCTATTTCTTATGTTCTTATGTGAGCTGAAAATTACTTACATAAAGGTATTTAGTTACCTAATCAAGAATTAAATGTTCAAATGTCTGCGGTATGGAAAAGGTTTACCTCCTCAAATCCTACATTGGTTAAAAATGGGCCATTAGAAGCGATGGCTGAGCTTTCCGAGGCCTCGCACCACTGGTTGTGCCTTATATGCAGTGGGCATCTTATTGGAAAATCGTGGATTTATTGACCACAGTTTCCTGTCCATTAATGTCAATGGATGGAAAATCGCAGGCAAAGCACCCGTGGATTTCTGATGAGTTGCCTGGTGCATGTGAGGAAAGTTCAGCCCATGGTTTCTGCAGTGCTCTGTTTCTGCTACTAGAGCATTTGTAAAGTTTACTACTTCTCTCTGGTGGTTTTGACGTAATATAACAAGAAGTAGTGAGTAGGCTTGTACAATTTGCCTCAGGATCTGACACCTGGATATGCTCAGATTCCGTAGTAATTTCCAACTAAAGAGCATTTCATTCTGTGATTATTAAAGTCAGATTGAAATAGCTTGAGACTCAGTCTAAATGAATATTATTGGGACTTGCCAGTGGCAGTGATACAGCATTTATTGAAATTCTTACATTTGGGGCTGGATTTTGATACTGGGGCGGGCTGGGGTCGTGTAATCCGCATTTCGTGTTAGCCACCGATTCTAAATCGATGTGGGAGAATGATGCCATTTTAACCTAATTGGCCAATTGAGTTCCAACGTGTGGGAACCCATGGCCAGTGAGTTTTTCCAGTCTGAAAGTCGCCTCCGATGACGTCGTCATTGCTGCTGCATTTAAGGTCTGCAACAAGCCTTGCTTCTTCTGCAGACTGCCAAGCTTTTGCCCTTGCATGTTAAAGGCACCTGCAGGAAGAATGGCCAGCCAGAGACCTAGGTCTGCACCCCGCTTTGATGACGTTGCCCTGCAGGCTTTAGTAGAGGGAGCAAGAGCAAACAAAGAGGTGCTCTTCCCTTCTTCAGGGAGGAAGAAGCCTCCCCAGCAAACCAAGGCTGTGTGGATCCAGGTGGCAGAGGAGGTCAACTCTTTGTCAATAACCCGCAGAACCTGGCTTCAGTGCAGGAAGAGGCTTCATGACCTTCTGCGCACTGGAAAAGTGAGTATGAATTTCCCATCTCCCTCAATCTGATCCCCATTGCCTCTCCTCACCAGCACTCAGCTTTAGTAATCTCTTCCTCCACATCCCACTTGACACTGACATCCATGCACCCTTACCCATTCCCTCTCTCTCTATGGTCACATTCACCTAACTATTCGACTATCCAGCCCTCTCACTCCCTATCACTGTTTTGCAATTACAACTTACAACACACAGGGAGGGCCCTTGGTCTTGCCACCTCACTCCATCTTTGTCTCCTTCGAAGCATCTATGCTATGGATTCTCTACACTCACTCCTTCATTCTCACTCAAACTCCACTTGTCTCCCTCATTGCAGGAAAAGAGAGCTCACAATAAGAGGGAAAGAGCGAGGACAGGAGGAGGGCCACCCTCAGTAGCCCAGCTCACCACCTGGGAGGAGACGGTCCTGGAGATGGTGGGAGTGGAGGAAGATTCCCAAGTGGGGGACGGACAGACGGGCGCATCACAGCAAGCTGGTGACAGAATAGTTTTCCATCTCTCTCACTGACATTGCGTGAGTCGCTGATAATGATTCTGAAGCTCTAACAGATGGACTTATGATCATCTGCAATATGCAATGTGCATGTAACATTGGCCTCACATCTCTGACTCTTTCCTTTACTCCCCCCCCAGGACCATCGCAAGCACCCGTCCCCACTATCCAGGAGGCAGAGCATGAGCCTCAAGACTTCTCAGAGGAAGCTTCAACCTCTGAGGGCGCAGCATCAGCAGAATTCAGCGCACCCAGCACCAGCGCAGACACTCACACCTCGGAGGGAACATCGCGAGATAGAGTAGTGTTGTCACCTGGTGTATCACAGCTCACAAGTGAGCATCAGCAGATAGTGGAGACAGGGACAGCAGTGGAGAGTCCTAGTCGGAGGGCGCAGGACTCTCCCAGCTCGGCTCAGCTGCATGTCGACCCTCTGCCTCTGGGTCCATCTATAAGATCAGCGGTGCTGGAACTCCAGGAACAGATGCAGGAGTCTCTGGCAGGTTTTGTCTCCAGGGTCGCTGCGAGTGTGGAGCGAATGGAGGAGTCCATTGCGAACATGAGCAGAGCCTTTGTGGAGTCATTGGCACATGAACGCATCACCATGGAAAGGATGGCAACCTCCGTGCAAATGATGGCAACCTCCGTCGAAAGGATGGCTACAGTAGACGAGAGGATGGCTGCAGCCATGGAGGAGATAAGTCGCCAGAGTGCAGAAAACATGGTGAGTGTTCAGAATAGAATGACATCTTTGGAGGAGCGATGGTCATCTATTGAACACAGAAACCAGACCTTCATGGAGGTCCTTCTGAGTAGGACTTCCAGTGCAGATATGGGTCCCCATGGCCCCCCTGATGTGCAGCAAGGTGCTCTCAATCCACTTGCAAGTGCTGAGGTGGACCTGACCCATGAGAGGGATGTTGTTTGCAGAGAACAAGGAAGTGGGGGCTCCTCTCCAAGCGCTCACACTTCCATGCCACTGACAAGTCCTCGGTCAAAGCCCCACCAGAGTCTGCACCCAACTGAGATCGGCGTCTCAACCCCTGCACAGCCACAGGAGCAGCAGACTGTTGGCGAGCCCTCACAGGTTCACAACCCCAGAGGACGGCCGCCAAAGGTGTCAAGACAGGAGCAGCAAGAAAGTGAGCAAGGGGCCTCCACATCTGCTGAAGCCACAGGGGAAGCACTACGTAGGAGCACGCGTAAGAGAAAGATAGTGCACAAATAATCACAAGGGTAGTCACTTGGGTGAATTTTGATGTTTTATGTTAAAAAGCCATCAGATGATTACTGTAAATAAAAATCTGATGGCTACTGCTGTAGTTGTGGCGTGTGTCATTTCGCGAATGGGACTTCCACATTGAGGGCTTAGGATTACTTGCAATTGTCAGTGTGGTGTTCAAATTGCTAGGAATCCGCTGGTTCTTGGCCATTGTCGATGCTCAGGTAAGAAGCTGCGAGGCAAAAGTGCTTGATTGGCTAGGCTAAGCAAATCTGGCCAAGATGAGTGTGTTCCTTGCATCCTGGGCAGCAATGTTCTCGCGTACTGCTGCCGCTGGTTGATGGGCCTCTGCAAGATGTTCATTTTCGCTCTCCTCCTCCTCCTCCTCCTCCTCCTCCTCCTCCTCATCTGAGGAGGATATGTGACGAGCCACTTGGTCCTCAGGAATCTGCAAGCCACGACGCTGTGCCATGTTGTGAAGTGCACAGCAAACCACGACGATTCTGGAGACCCTGGCTGCTGAGTACTGCAGGGCTCCACCTGATCTATCCAGGCATCTGAAGCGCATCTTCAGCAAACCGATGGTTTGCTCGATTATGGCTCTGGTAGACATGTGGCTGGAGTTGTAGCTCTCCTCAGCTTCGTTGGATGGGCTCCTCAACGGCGTCATTAGCCACGTCTTCAGGGGATAGCCCTTGTCTCCAAGTAGCCATCCATTAAGTTGGTCTGGCGGACTGAATAGTGGAGGCACACTAGACTGGCGCAGTATGAAGGAGTCATGGCAACTGCCAGGGTACTTGGCACAAACATGCAAAATTTCCTTCTTGTGGTCACACACCAGCTGAACGTTAAGGGAGTGGAAGCCCTTGCGGTTGACAAAAATACCTGGATTGTGATGGGGTGACTTAAGGGCCACATGTGTGCAGTCAACGACGCCCTGCACCCTTGGAAAGCCTGCCAGATTAGCTAATCCAACCACACGCGCCGTGACACTTGCTTGATCCTTGGTGAAATGGATGTGATTGTGCGCGATGGCAAAGAGGGCATCGGTTACCTGCGTGATGCAAGTGTGTGCCGCTGATGTCTGCTGCTGATCCCTGGAATGAGCCTGAGGCAAAAAAGTTGAGTGCGGTGGTGACTTTGACGGCCACTGGTAAGGGTTATCCACCTGGTCCTCTGGGCTCCAGGTCTTGTTGCAGCATTGCGCAGATGTCACCCACTACCTCTCGCGAAAGTCGGAGCCGCCTTTGGCACTGCTGCTCAGACATGTTGAGGTAGCTGACCCTGTGTCTGTAGACCCTGTTTGGGGGGTATCTCCTGCGCCGACGGGCTTCCATGCGCTGGCCCCGTCTGGCCTGTGCAGCTTCAGGTGGGTGAGCAGCAGCTTGGTGCTCCTGTTGGTGCTGCTGCTGTTGGTGCTGCTGTTGTTCATGGTTCTGCTGGTGCCGCGGCTGGTCTTTGTCCTCATCTGATGTCCAGAAGGGAAGGAAATAAATGGCTCCCACGCTTCTGGTATATGCCTCAGTTGAGGAAGCGCTCAGTCAAGGTGGCGAGAGGGGTTTCCCAGGAGGTCACACTGGAGATGGGTGTCAGGCTCCAAACTTCCACAGCTGTGGTTATGCCTTCTAAAAGTTCCCTCAGACCTGAGACAGCAGAGTCCTGCCACCTGCAAATGATGGCTGATCAAATCTCCTATTTAATGGTTGAGCTGCAGCTGATAGGCAGCAATCCAATTGTGCTACCGCCAGGTTTCACCGTCATGTTTCAGAACAGGCGTGCTTCATGTGGGAAAAGGGTTAAAATCACAAAGGCCTATCAAAATGGCATTATAGAGGCAATTTAGTGCTTGTTAAGGGCCTTAACGGCCTATCCCGCCTCTTGGAGGCGGGACGGAGACGGGACCAGTCGACACAATTTAATGAAAATTGCTTGGAGGCGGGATTGGGCCCGCCCGCCAGTTTTTGCAATTTCAACCACCCACATGCCTCCAAACCCGCCTCAACGGCCCGATGAAATTCGAGCCCTTAATGTCTGTAATGTTGGCCAACACCTTGGAGGCAGAAATGAGACCTCAGCAGCTGCTGAAGGCCCCATACATTACCAGGGATAACCATTATTCAAGGTACAGAGCTGAACAGATATGATCACTGGGATGTATTTAGATCTGTCAGAACTATTGCTGATTGAGTTGTCTATTGAAGTACAGCATGTCCAAGAAAGCATGCAGGTTAGCAGCAGACCCTTGGCAAAATTGGTTTCGGAATTAGAGGCAAGTGGTAAGCTTCAAGCCTTATTGTATGTTCTTTTTTAATAGCATTTACCCAAGTGGTTAATAGATTTCAAACTTGGAATTTGTATCACTGTACAGTACAGTGGAGCCCAGCTAAAATAAACTCTGATAGGATTAAAAATCCTGCTTAATCTAAGACTATAGTGTCAATTTTACAAATTCAGCTGGCGAATGAGGCTCCCTTCTGTAATGTGCATTCATAAAATCGTCCTTTTTGTTCCTTGTTTAATCTACTGCATTCTTCACAATTTAAAATATCTTTGTTAAGACCAAATCCCCATTTAGGTGAAAGACGTTTAGGCTGAAAATTTTAGTTCATTGCTGAGGTAAAATTCCCTGCTCTCTAATCCCAATATCACAAATTCTGTTTTATATTGTAATTTGATTTAAGATTTTCATGACTGTAAACAAGTCTTTAACTTTTCTAATTAGATATTCTTTTAAAAATTGCAGGCACATGTATTGATATTTAGGATGGAGATGTTCAATATTTGATATCTCAATGCCAATAATCAAACCCAATGACCAAATCCAGTGAATGTGCTGTGCTATCATGCCATACCAGATGGTGTGATGATAGATGCGCGTGTCTAATTTTCTCTTGACTGAAATGCATTGATTTTAAAATGATTTAATTGGCATAGTCCTGATGGTCACAATAGTAGTATATTTTTTGGTTTTGAATGCTGTAACCTAGTCTCCCTGAAACCATGATTAACTGAAGATAGAGTAAGCTACCTTTTAAAGGACCCTTTTTACTTGAACAAAGGTGGTGACACAACTAGATTATGATTACTGATATATATTTTTTAATTATTTATTCTCAAAAAGATCTAGCCCCAAATTACTTAGGTAAACTGATATTTACTATCTAACATAAAGAACTATAACATTCTTATTAGAATTCAATGATTCCTCTTTCCATTTTTGGGAGCTACTTTTATCCTCTCTTCTTACACAAGTCCTCTGGTGCTATTCTCTTCTAAGAGGATGGGCAGGTGACTCATTGTGATGCTTTAAACCAGCTACTAGGAGGTACACAGGAGTGGATCTGGTTTACTTACCCTTCCAATGTTTCTCTGCCTACCTTGAAAGAAACACTTTGGGCTGGATTTTCATTGACCTGTGGAGGTGGGTTTGGAGGCGTGTGGGGGGTTAAAATTGCGAAAACTGGCGGGCGGGCACAAGTCCGCCTCCATGCAATCTTCATTAAATCGTGTCTGCTGGTCCCGACTCCGTCCCGCCTTTAAGAGGCGGGATAGGCTGTTAAGGCCCTTAACAAGCACTAAATTGGCTCTATAATGCCATTTTGAAAGGCCTTTGTGATTTTAACCCTTGATCTACGTGAAGCACGCCTGTTTTGAACCACGATTGTGAAACCTGGCGGGAGCACATTTGGATAGCTGACTATCAGCTGCAGGTCCACTATTACAACGGAGATGTGATGAAGGTAGTAGTAGTATTAGGTCTGAAAGTCACCTCTGATGCTGCTGCATTGAAGGTCTTCAGAGACTGCCTGGCCTTTGCTGTGAGAGGACCTGGATGCAAAAAAAATCTCTCTCTCTCTCTCCTGAGAGCTGCTGCTCATTTTGCATCCAGGTCCTCTCACAGCAAAGGCCAGGCGGTCTCTGACCTGCAATGCAGCAGCAATGATAACATCATCAGAGGCGACTTTCAGACTGAAAACACTAATTGGGTCATGGGTTCCCACATGCTGGAACTCAATTGCCCAATTAGGTGAAAATTGCATCAATCTCCCACATCCAATTGCAGTCGGGTGGATAACACGAAATGCGGATGACACGACCCCAACCCGCCCCAGTATCAAAATCCAGCCCAAAGCCTCTGCTTTGCACCACCACAATTGGTGCTGGCTGATATGAAACACTTGTGAGTAATCTTGAAGAGAGTCTCTAACCTACCACAATGACACAGTGTGCCAGTTGACAGTGAAAAGAGAGAACTTAAAATGTGCTATTTTATCTATATTCCACACTTCTTGTTTTACACCAGTATATTTAATGGCGCCTCCAAAACTAGTGGATATAGAGAACTGTGCTGGCATGTCCTGTGAACAGTGCAGCTGTACTAGCAATCGCAGGATTAATTTAATTTGACTTATTGCCATGCAGTGCACCTGTCGATGAACTCAGCTAAGGGACCAACTAATCATAGACTAATCTTATGAGTGAGTTGTCTGTAAGATATGATTTAAGGTGTTTATCGAATAGAATGCTACATTCACTTCTGCAGTGTGATTGATGAAATTTGATTGTAATTTTATTCTGCAGGGTAAGGGTTGTGGGTTGTTTGTGATCTGCTCCATATTTTTAAGCTTTGGTGTGCTACGAATCTTAATGCCAATAAGAGTTTATAAGCAATTAGTTTAACAAAAGTAAAAGGTGTTGGTACTAAATATGAGTATATTTGAGTAACTGCTAAATGTGAAGCTTGTGTTTGCAGAAGCTTGGATCCATTCCAAGCTGTAGTTTAATGGTTTGTAGTGCAAATTACAAAGTAAATAAGGAATCTGAATCGGCTGTACCATGAAATAACAAATGATTTGACTTTGGTGACTTACAAAGAATCACTGCCTTGCAAAGGCAGTCTCAATTCCAAACTCTGCAGAATAGTTTGTTTCCTTGTGCCTTATTCACCTCCATAATCTTCCTTGACCAAGTGTGAATTCTGCAGCCATTTCACACTGCTGATTTATTCTGTCCTTTCTATTTGACTAAAGATGGCTCGTGGTCAAAGTAATACAACACCCCATAGATCTTCTGTTACTTTTACAATGCATATCCTTTTCTAACAAGCAGTAGTAATGATTTTACATACTAGTAAATGCCCAGTGGTGTTGCTCATGGTGAGCCTTGTGCTCCCCTGATCTTTGTATTTTGTCATTCTGTCTCTCCTTTTCTCGCCTACAAGTATGCCTGTCTCTGTCTGTGTATCGATTTTCTTTGCAATGTCTCTGTCTGTGTATCGATTTGTTGGCTTAATATTTACCTCTATCCTATATCGCCTGTCGATAATCTTTCTCATTTGTTGGGCTAATCTTTTTCTTTGCTTCTGTGTTTGTACACCAGCCTGTGATTTCTTCCGGAAATATGTTTTTTCCCATGATCTGTTTGTTTAGCTCTCCGGCTCCCTCATATATATGAATCTGCTCTGTGTAAGTTTCATGTCCCTCTTTGAAGTGATGTCTATTCGCTATGTTTGTCTCTCAGTGATGTATTATTCCTATCTCTTTCTTATCTGATTTATTATCTAAATATGTTGTTTTTTCCATTGTTCGCCCACATCCCCAATCTTTGTGTCTCTCTGTTTATGTGTTTGCGCACTCATTCTTGCCAGGCTCTCCTTGCCCCTATATTTTTGTCCCCTTATCTTTGTCCCTGTCTGTCTCTCCTCCCATCTGTACCCATGTCTGTGTGTGCTGGATATTGTAGACAAGTGGTTATGGTCCTAGGGTAGCAACGTAGAGGCCGTGAGTTCAAACTGAAACAGAGCAAGTTGTAAAATTGAATTCAATAAATCTAGCCATTTGTGAGCTAGCACCAGAAAATGACCATAAAAGTCGCCAGATTCTTATGAAACCCCGCTGTTTCACTAATATCCTTCAGGGAAGAGAAACTACCTGGTCTAGCCTACATGTGCCTCCAATCTCACACTATGTGCTGACTCATAATGCCCTCAGGGCAACTATGAATAGGCAATAATTATTAGCTTGCCAGTGTCGTCCACATTCCCAGGAACAAATAAAAAAACTTCATGCCCATTATTTTTCTTCCCTTATCTTTTTTGTTTCTTCTCTGCATGCCCTCATGCTTACCAGTCTGTCCTTGATGTGCGTCTCTCTGCAGCAATTGCCATATCTGTGTTTGAGTGGGAAGCAATAGGCATGTACAGCTAAAGTGGGCTGCAGTAAGAAAAAATGAAATGCCCGATAGAGTTGAAGGAATGGGGCACAATACGAGATGGAAGAAGCCATGGGGAGCTGTGGGAGAAGTGATTTATACATAACTGGGAAACGAAGTTGAAACACAATGGCCGCGATTTTGCCGGCGCTCAGAGGGTGGGTTTGGAGGCGGGTCAGGAGTTAAATGCAAGATGATTGATGGCGGGTTGCGAACCCGCCTCCATGCAACTTTCCAAGGTGTCGGGTCTGCGATTCCTGATCAGACCCGACACCAAGTGGCGGGAGATGCAGTTAAGGTAATTAACAGCTGCTATTTTGAGAGGGCTTTTCAATTTTGCAACATTTTTAGCGTGTTCCACAGCGTTCCAGAAACACGCCAGCTGATTGTGTCGGGTGTTCCAACAAGCTGAATAGTTCACCGCTGTAAGTGCAGCATTAAAGCTAACTTGCCACATCAGTTTAATTTCAAAAGCCAGAACTTTCTGATTGCAGGATTTTTAAGACATTTTTCAGGTATATTGAGGTTGTAAGTGTGTGTTGTGAGATCTATATACACTGTGACTTCCTTGGAATAACCTCTCTCCACTTTGACTGAGCGCTTATAACATTTCATCCTCAAGTGACATTTTACCAGCAGAATGGGAACCATTTATACTCTCTCATCATGGTCCTCAGATTCGGAGGATGAGCAGCCGCGGCAGCAGCAGAACCAGGCACACCAGCAGCACCGACGACAAGAGCGCCAACCTTCTCCTGAGCCACCTGATGCTGCACAGGGCAGAGGCCGTCAGCGCAGGGCTGCACCGCGCCGCAGGAGATACCTCCAACACAGGGTTTACAGGCAGAGGATGAGCTTCCTCAACATGACTGAGCAGCAGTGCCAAAGGAGGCTGAGACCTTCGCGAGAGGTAGTCGCAGAGATCTGCACAATGCTGCACCAAGACCTGCAGCCCAGAGGAGCAGGTGGCCACTCCTTACCAGTGGCTGTCAAAGTCACCACCGCCCTCAACTTCTTTGCGTCAGGGTCTTCCAGGGATCATCTGCAGACATCAGCGGCATCTCCCAGTCGGCCGCCCACAGATGCATAACGCATGTTACCGATGCCCTGTTTGGCAAGTCGGCCAATTACATCCAATGGATGAAGCAATTGTAACTGCGCGGGCGGTTGGGTTTGCCAATATGGCAGGCTTCCCAAGGGTGCAGGGCGTCATCGACTGCACACATGTGGCCATCAGGGCACCCCATCACAACCCAGCTGAATTTGTCAACCGCAAGGGCTTCCACTCCCTTAACGTACAGCTGGTGTGTAACCACAGGAAGAACATTATGCATGTGTGCACAAAGTTCCCTGGCGGCGGCCATGACTCGTACATTCTGCGGCAGTCCACTGTGCCTCAGCCCTTTAATCCACCAACCCAACTTTCTGGATGGCTACTTGGAGACAATGGCTAGCCCCTGAAGACGTGGGTAATGACACCGATGAGGAGGCCATCAAAGGGAGCTGAGGAGCGTTACAATGAGAACCACATTTCCAGCAAAAGCATCATAGAGCAAACCATAGGATTGCTCAAAATGCGCTTCAGATGCCTGGACAGATCTGGTGGAGCCCTATAGTAGGCACCAGCCAGGGTGTCCAGAATCATCGTGGTCTGCTGTGCCCTGCACAACATCGCACTGCAGCGTGGCTTACAGCTGCCTGAGGAACAAGTGGCACAGCGCACAGCCTCCTCCTCAGAGGAGGAGGAGGAAGAGCCAAATGAGGCTGCAGATGAGGAACACCTGGCGGAGGCGGCTGTCCCAGTGCTGCCAGCACGCGACCTCATTGCTGGCTGTCAGGCAAGGGATGGACTAATCCATGCCAGATTTGCGTAACTTTACACTGTACATACATGTGGCTGGCACATGCACATGAGGGTTGGCAGGACCTCCATTCCACACAATACAGCATCTGAACAATGAACTATGCATTCCTATCACTTTCCCCACCATCACTGCAGATGAAAAGAGCCCTCACTGCGACACTTCCAATTCTGACCACACATAGGGCAACGCATTGAATCATTGACATCGCATAACTTTAACAGAAATAAACATCACAAACGTAAATTGGTATACTATGAAATCACCCAAGTGACTACCCTTGTGACTATTTGTGTTTTAGCTTTCTCTTACACGTGCTTCTACGTGGTGCGTCCCCTGTGGCTTCAGCAGATGTAGAGGCAGCATGCTCACTTCTCTGCTGCACCTGCTTAGACGCCTTTGGTGGGCGTCCTCTGGATTTGGAAGCCTTGGAGGGCTCCGCAACAGTCGTCTGCTCCTGCGGATGTGCAGGGGCAGAGACGGCCATCTCAGTTGGGTGAGGCATCTGGGGCTCTGACTGAGGGCTCTGCAGTGGCATGGGAGTGTGAGCGCTTGGAGAGGAGCCCCCACTTCCTTGTTGTCGACCACCACCGTCCCTCTCTCAGGTCACCCGCACTTCACTGCTAGCAAGTAGCTGGAGAGGACCCATTTCTGTGCTGACATTCCTCATAACAAGGACGTCCATGAACCTCTGGTTTTGCTCCTCAATAGATGCCCATCTATCCTCCATAGATGACCATCTATTTAGAAGTGTTACCATGTTCTCCTGAGTCTGGCGATTTATGTCCTCCATGGAGGTTGCCATCCTTTCCATGGTGGTACCTACATTCGCCAGTGTGTGCACCACAGCATTGCTCATGTTTGACATGGACTCCTCCATTCTCTGGACACTTGCAGTTACCGTGGTTGCAAACCCAGTCAGAGCCTCCTGCACTTGTTCCTGAAGCTCCAGCAACGCTCTCTTTCTGGATGGCCCGAGGCTCCGCGTCTACATGCAGCTGAGCAGAGCTAGGAACACCCTGCGGCCTCTGACGAGGACTCTCCACTGCTGTCCCTGTCTCCACCATCTGCTTATGCTCACTTGTGAGCTGTGATACACCAGGTGACAACACTACCCCATCTCGCAAACTACCCACCGAGGTGTGTGTCTCTGCGCTGGTGCTGGGTGCACTCATTTCTGCTGACACTGCTCCCTCAGAGACTGCAGGTTCCTCTGAGGCGTTTCCGGCTCTTCCTCCTGGACAGTGGGGAGGAAGTTTCTCAATGGTCCTGTGGGGGAGTAAAGGCATGAGTTAGACATGTGATATTTAGGTAGCAGACACATCCCATTGTGCAGATGATCATAACTCAATTTCTATGAGCATCAGATGCCATATCAGTCACTCATGAAAGCAAAATGATAGGGTTGCAAATCAATTCTGTTACCAGCTTGCTGCAGTGTGCCCGTCTCTCCGTCCCCCACTTCCAGAACCTCTGCACCTCCGACGATCTCCAGAGCTGCCTCCTCAGCATTCGTTATATGCGCCAGGGATGGTGGGCCTCCTCCTGTCCTCCCTCTCTCTTATTGTGGGCTCTCTTTTCCTGCAATGAGGGACAGAAGTGGAGTTTCAGCGAGATTGATGGAGTGAGTGTAAAGAATGGATAACATAGCTGTTTAGAGGGAGACAAAGATGGAGTGAGGTGCCAATACCAAGGTCCCTCCCTGTGCGTTGTTAGTTGTTGTCATTGCATAACAGTGAGATTGAGTGTGAGGGGTGCATAATAGGATGGTGAAGTGATTCTGTACATAGAGAGAGAGGGATGGGTGCAAGGGATGTTGGGGTCAGTTGGGATGTGCAGGAGTAGGTTGCCAATGCAAAGTGATGGGGATGGGAAGCAGACTGAAGGTAAGTGTGATGTTATACTTACTTTTGCTGAGCGCATCAGATCATTGAACCTTTTTCTGCACTGCACCCAGGTGTGTGTACACACAGACCTTGCACTTAACTCCTCAGCAATTTGCAGCTAGGCTGCCTTTGTGTGCTGAGGAGACATCCTCCGTCTTTCGGAAGGGAAGAGGACCTCCTTTCGTCCTCTTACTCCCTCCACAAGAGCATGGAGGTGGGAGTTATCAAAGCGGGCAGCAGCCTTGGACCGTTGAGCTGCCATGCCTGCAGCAACCAGCATTCGGAAGCAGAAGAAAGCAAGTGAAAATCAAAGGGGACATGGTCCCCTTAAATATCCAGGCTCCTAGCGCGTCATCAAGCACGAGCAGCCGACCCGCACCCACCGATTTGGCCGGCTAGCACGCATGTCGTTCTTAATGAGGCCAATCTAGGAAAAATCGTTCATGGAGGGTGGCTGCAACCGGGAGCAGGACCAGAACCCGCTGAAGAGTGAATCCGCCACCATCCCGCCTCCGGGCGGAAAATCCAGCCCAATGACGAGCAGAGCTGAGTGACTCGTGGTGTACCACACCACCATCTAGTGGTGGGCCCTGTAACTACAGCATGGCAGGCAACTGTTTACATACAGGATTGCTGCTGCAAATATCTACAATTTCAATGTTAAATGTTGAAATAAAAACAGTCCCAAAAATTTGTGAAGTGCACACATATGCAAGATTTTGAGTTTTAAATAGATTTGATGTATTTACTTAGTATTTGTTTGCAAGGGAAACTTAAAAAAAAACTTTTGTTTCTTTGTTTAGTTGACACTTATTTCTTCCTCCAGTCTTTTCTCTTTCTCCATGTTTGTTGCTCGACCTACTGCCTATTAAGTTTATCTATTTCAGTTTATATACGCAACATTTTGTTGAGAACTCGCACTGTTGTCAAACTCAGAATAGGTGCAGGGCAATTAAGGTTCTTGTACAGATGGATTTCTTTGATATATGTCTCCTAGTCCTCACCTACAGTGGTTATATTGATCATTACTGTGCCACTTGCTATTACTACAGCCTATCAGTGTCCGTTGTAATTATCCATTCCTACTTTGGTGAGGGCAATGTGAAACCTTTGTAAATCATTTGGCTGCAATAGTTAAGGGATAAAGAAGACTAGCATGACATTTTATGTGTCCCTATTTTTTTCATTAATTCACGACTTCGGTACATAGCTAGCAGTGATTTGATAACCAAAGATGTCATCAGAAAAGCATTTATGAAGTACTGAAATATTAAATCCTATACATTTGAAGTCTCCCTTTTGGGATGCAGATTTTATCATAGCCAACCGTACCGATTTTTGGAGGACAAAGTGTGCCCAGTTATAATTTATTTGCAGGAGTTAATGCACTTAATACACAAGAGTACTGAGTGAGTAACACAGCACCTCTGTTAACAGCATTGTGTATACAGAGCTATCAACATCAGACTAGTTTTAAGGCTGGCATTTACATGATCAATAACAATGACATAGCCCGTTTAAACATATGGAGCTGTAATTTAGGGACTTAACAAAACAGATCACATTTTGAAAAAAAAATGAGTGATTGACCCTTCTAATGAGTTCCAGTTGGTAATTTTGGGACTGTATATACTTGCAGACAAAGCAAGCACATAAACGACCCCTCACCCCACTTTTCAGCCAAGTTGACAGTGATTTTTTTTTTTAAGGCTCTCAATGGCAGAAATATTTCGATAACTAAAGGCTCTACCTTCAAACAGCAGCAGCAGCAGCCAACTTCCTGGCACCATGGGTGGTTCTGCTGCACAGGACGGGAGGAAAAAGAGCGGGAGAGCTATAGTGATAGGGGATTCTATTGTAAGGGGAATAGATAGGCGTTTCTGCGGCCGCAAATGAGACTCCAGGTTGGTATGTTGCCTCCCTGGTGCAAGGGTCAAGGATGTCTCAGAGCGGCTGCAGGGCATTCTGGAGGGGGAGGGTGAACAGCCAGTTGTCGTGGTGCATATAGGTACCAACGATATAGGTAAAAAACGGGATGAGGTTCTAAAAGCTGAATATAGGGAGTTAGGAGGTAAATTAAAAAATAGGACCTCAAAGGTAGTAATCTCAGGATTGCTACCGGTGCCACGTGCTAGTCAGAGTAGAAATAGAAGGATATTTCAGATGAATACGTGGCTAGAGGAATGGTGCAAGGGGGAGGGATTCAAATTCCTGGGACATTGGAACCGGTTCTGGGGGAGGTGGGACCAGTACAAACTGGACGGTTTGCACCTGGGCAGGACCGGGACCGATGTCCTAGGGGGAGTGTTTGCTAGTGCTGTTGGGGAGGGTTTAAACTAAAATGGCAGGGGGTTGGGAACCTGTGCAGGGAAACAGAGGAAAGGGAAGCAAGGATAGAAGCAAAAGACAGGAAGGAGAAAAGCAAAAGTGGAAGGCAGAGAAATCAAGGGTGTAAATCAAACAGGGCTACAGTAAATAATAATTCTAAAAGGTCTAAGAGTGTTAAAAAAACAAGCCTGAAGGCTTTGCGTCTTAATGCGAGGAGCATTCATAATAAGGTGGATGAATTAGCTGCGCAAATAGATGTAAACGGATATGATATAATTGGGTTTATGGAGACATGGCTCCAGGGTGACCAAGGCTGGGAATTCAACATCCAGGGGTATTCAATATTCAGGAAGGACAGACAAAAAGGAAAAGGAGGTGGGGTAGCATTGCTGGTTAAAGAGGAGATTAACACAATAGTAAGGAAGGATATTAGCTCTGATGATGTGGAATCTGTATGGGTAGAGCTGAGAAATACCATGGGGCAGAAAACATTAGTGGGAGTTGTATACAGACCCCCAAACAGTAATGCTGAGGTTGGGGATGGCATTAAACGGGAAATTAGCGACACGTGCAATAAGGGCACAGCAGTTATCATGGGTGACTTTAATCTACATATAGATTGGGCTAACCAAATTAATAACAATACTGTGGAGGAGGAATTCCTAGAGTGTTTCCTGGACCAATATGTCGAGGAACCAACTAGAGATCAGGCCATCTTAGACTGGGTATTATGTAATGAGAAAGGATTAATGAGCAATCTTGTTGTGCAAGGCCCCTTGGGGAGGAGCAATCATAATATGATAGAATTCTTCATTAAGATGGAGAGTGAAGTAGTTGACTCAGAGACTAGGGTCCTTCATTTAAATAAAGGAAACTACGATGGTATGAGGCGCGAGTTGGCTAGGATGGATTGGGGAACGTTACTTAAAGGGTTGACGGTGGATAGGCAATGGCAAACATTTAAAGATCGCATGGATGAACGACAGAATTTGTTCATCCCTGTTTGGCATAAAAATAAAATAAAAAACGTGACTCAAGCGTGGCTAACAAGGGAAATTAGGGATAGCATAAGATCCAAGGAGAGGACATATAAATTGGCCAGAAAAAGCAGCAAACCTGAGGATTGGGAGCAGTTTAGGATTCAGCAAAGGAGGACAAAGGGATTAATTAAGAGGGAGAAAATAGAATATGAGAGTAAGCTTTCAGGGAACATAAAAAGTGACTGTAAAAGCTTCTATCGATATGTGAAGAGAAAAAGATTGGTGAAGTCAAGCGTAGGTCCCTTGCAGTCAGAATCAGGGGAATTTATAATGGGGAACAAAGAAATGGCAGACCAATTAAATACATACTTTGGTTCTGTCTTCACAAAGGAGGACACAAATAAACTCCCAGAGATGTTGGGGAGCATAGGGTCTAATGAGAGGGAGGAATTGAATGAAATCAGTATTTGTCGGGAAATGGTGTTAGGGAAATTGACGGGATTGAAGGCCGATAAATCCCCAGGGCCTGATCATCTACATCCTAGGGTACTTAAGGAAATGGCCCTAGAAATAGTAGATGCATTGCTGGTCATCTTTCAAAATTCTATAGACTCTGGAACAGTTCCCATGGATTGGAGGGTAGCTAATATAACCCCACTATTTAAAAAAGGTGGTAGAGAGAAAACGGGGAATTATAGACCGGTAAGCCTGACATCGGTAGTGGGCAAAATGCTAGAGTCCATTATAAAAGATGTAATAGCAGAGCACTTGGAAAACAGTGACAGGATCGGACAAAGTCAGCATGGATTTACAAAAGGGAAATCATGCCTGACTAATCTACTGGAATTTTTTGAGGATGTAACTGGTAGAATAGATAAGGGAGAACCAGTGGATATGGTGTATTTGGACTTTCAGAAGGCTTTCGATAAGGTCCTGCATAAGAGATTGGCATGCAAAGTTAAAGCACATGGGATTGGGGGTAAGGTACTGATTTGGATAGAGAACTGGTTGGCAGACAGGAAGCAAAGAGTTGGAATAAACGGGTCTTTTTCCGAGTGGCAGCCAGTGACTAGTGGGGTACCGCAGGGATTTGTGCTAGGACCCCAGCTATTCACAATATATATTAATAATCTAGACGAGGGAACTAGATGTAATATCTCCAAGTTTGCAGATGACACAAAGCTGGGTGGGCGTGTGTGCTGTGAGGAGGATGCAGAGAAACTCCAGTATGATTTGGACAGGTTGGGTGATTGGGCAGATGCATGGCAGATGCAGTATAATGTGGATAAATGTGAGGTTATCTACTTTGGTGGCAAAAACAGGAAGACAGATTATTATCTGAATGGCAATAGATTGGGAAAAGGGGAAGTGCAACGAGATCTGGGAGTCCTTGTGCACCAGTCGCTGAAGGTAAGCATGCAGGTGCAGCAGGCGGTTAAGAAGGCAAATGGTATGTTGGCCTTCATAACGAGAGGATTCGAGTACAGGAGCAAGGATGTCTTGCTGCAGTTGTACAAGGCCTTGGTGAGACCACACCTTGAGTATTGTATGCAATTTTGGTCACCTTATCTGAGGAAGGATGTTCTTGCCATGGAGGGAGTGCAGCGAAGATTTACCAGACTGATACCTGGGATGACAGGAATGACGTATGAAGAGAGATTGGGTCGATTAGGCTTATATTCGCTAGAGTTTAGAAGAATGAGAGGGGATCTCATTGAAACTTATAAAATTCTAACAGGACTAGACAGACTAGATGCAGGAAGGATGTTCCTGATGGCGGGGGAGTCCAGAACCAGAGGTCACAGTCTAAGGATAAGGGGTAAGCCATTTAGGACAGAGATGAGGAGGATTTTCTTCACCCAGAGAGTGGTGAACCTGTGGAATTCTCTACCACAGAAGGCAGTTGAGGCCAATTCATTAAATATATTCAAGAAGGAGATAGATATATTTCTTAAGGCTAAAGGGATCAAGGGATATGGGGAGAAAGCAGGGACAGGGTACTGAATTTGGATGATCAGCCATGATCTCATTAAATGGCAGAGCAGGCTCGAGGGGCCGAATGGCCTACTCCTGCTCCTATCTTCTATGCTTCTATTCAAATTTCGTGTACTCAGGGGAACCACCCTATCAGTCACCACACTCTCCCCAGCATGGTACATTTGATTTAATGTAGTTCAGAGAAAGAAAGGAGCAAGGACGGCATTGTGGAAAGTGGAGCAGGACACTTAGAGTAAAATTTATATATATATATATATATATATATATGGGAAGTGCTTTGGACAGAAAGTATTCCCACATACCACCTTTTCTTCTTGTCAGTCATGCTTGCTTTAAAATAAAATTAAAAGATACGAAGGAGAATTAGAAATGATCTTTGTAGCACTGGACCCCGCGGTGTGGCTAGGTCTCGCTGTCTGACTTCCACTCTCTGTTCTTGCAGTGCTGCAACACTGTCACAGAGAGTTAGTGATTAATGGTATGTACAGCAAATACTCTAGCAATGTCCCACAGAAAGTAATAGGATGAACCACTGGTTAATGTTTTTGGTAGTATTGGTTGAGGGATGTGGGAGAACTGAGGCTTCGCATATTTGCTGTATATTGGTGCTACCCGTTACAATTCTAAACTTGTTAGAAATTGAAAATGAGCCACATATTTGACCAGCAATTGTATTCCATCATTGTGACCAGTGATCACCTTGCAGTGTGAACTGGGAAGAAATGTTCAATTTGCTTTAATTGATCATTTACATTTGCAAAAGTTTTAGTGAAGTAACCAATACAAAATTCTGGCCCTTAGTTTCATTTTTGGTGTCTTTTAGAGAGAGATTTTAGCCTAAGATACTATTATTATTTCCATTTGTTCCCACTTCTCTGTGTCAAGGATCAGGTTCAGCATTAAATGAGCTACTGAATAGTTATTTTTCAGAAGATACAGCTCGGGGTCATGCCAAAGAATGTAACCAGAGGAGTTGTAATGGTGGCATTACTGGTAAAGGAGTGGTTGAATTCCATATTCAATTAGAGGGTGAGAAGGTTGGATCTCAAACAAGCGTGCTAAGCTTGAATAAAGGAGACTATGAAGGTATGCGAGCGGAATTGAGTAGAGTGGATTGGGAAAATAGATTAAAGGGTAAGACGACACATGATCAGTGGTGTACATTCAAGGAGTTATTTTACAACTTCCAAAAAATATATATTCCACTGAAAAGAAAAGGGTGTAAAAGAAAGGACAGTCATCTGTGGCTAAGTAAAGAAATTAAGGATAGTATTCGACTAAAAACAAGGGCATATAAGGTAGCGAAATCTAGTGGGAGGACAGAGGATTGGGAAAACTTTAAAAGGCAGCAAAAAATAACAAAAAGATTGATTAAGAAAGGGAAGATAGATTATGAAAGTAAATTAGCAAAAAATATAAAAACAGATAGTAAGAGTTTTTATAGTTATATAAAAAGAAAAAGGGTGGCTAAAGTAAATGTTGGTCCCTTAGAGGATGAGACCGGGAAATTAATGGTGGGAAATATGGAGATGGCAAAAACACTGAATGAATATTTTGTATCAGTCTTTACAGTAGAGGACACTAAGAATATCCCAACACTGGACAAACAGGGGGCTATAGGGGGAGAGGAGCTAAACACGATCAAAATCACTAAGGAAGTGGTACTCGGTAAAATAATGGGACTCAAGGCGGATAAATCACCTGGACCTGATGGCTTACATCCTAGAGTCTTGAAGGAAGTGGCGGTAGGGATTGTAGATGCATTGGTAATTTTTCAAAACTCCCTGGATTCCGCTAAGGTCCCGGCAGACTGGAAAACTGCTAATGTAACACCCTTATTTAAAAAGGGCAGTAGACAGAAGGCTGGTAACTATAGACCGGTTAGCCTAACATCTGTGGTAGGTAAAATTTTGGAGTCCATTATTAAGGAAACAGTAACAGGACATTTGGATAATCATAATTTAATAGGACAAAGTCAGCATGGTTTTACGAAGGGGAAGTCATGTTTGACAAATTTGCTGGAGTTCTTTGAGGAAGTAACATATAGAGTGGATAAAGGGGAACCAGTGGACGTAGTGTATTTAGACTTCCAAAAGGCATTTGACAAGGTGCCACACAAAAGATTATTGCTTAAGGTAAAAAATCACGGGATTGGGGGTAATATTCTGGCATGGATAGAGGATTGGCTATCTAACAGAAAGCAAAGAGTTGGGATAAATGGTTCATTCTCAGACTGGCAATCAGTAACTAGTGGTGTTCCACAGGGGTCAGTGCTGGGTCCCCAACTCTTCACAATCTATATTAACGATTTGGAGGAAGGGACCAAGTGTAACATATCAAAATTTGCAGATGATACAAAGATGGGAGGGAAAGTAGTGAGTGAGGAGGACATAAAAAACCTGCAAGGGGACATAGACAGGCTAAGTAAGTGGGCAGAGATTTGGCAGATGGAATACAACACTGGAAAGTGTGAGGTGATGCACTTTGGCAGGAAAAATCCTAGAGCAATTTATTATCTTAATGGCAAGAAACTGGAGAGTACTGAAGTGCAAAGGGATCTGGGGGTCCTGGTGCACGAAACTCAAAAGGTTAGTATGCAGGTGCAGCAAGTGATTAAGAAGGCAAATGGAATGTTGGCTTTCATTGCTAGGGGGATAGAATATAAAAATAGGGAGGTATTGCTTCAGTTGTACAAGGTATTGGTGAGACCGCACCTGGAATACTGCATACAGTTTTGGTGTCCTTACTTAAGGAAAGACATCCTTGCTCTCGAGGCAGTGCAAAAAAGGTTCACTCGGTTAATCCCGGGGATGAGGGGGTGGTCATATGAGGAGAGGTTGGGTAGATTGGGACTCTACTCATTGGAGTTCAGAAGAATGAGAGGCGATCTTATTGAAACATATAAGATTGTGAAGGGGTTGGATCGGGTGGATGCGGGGAGGATGTTCCCGATGACGGGTGAGACTAGAACTAGGGGACATAGTCTTAGAATAAGGGGCTGCTCTTTCAAAACTGAGATGAGGAGGAACTACTTCACTCAGAGGGTGGTAGGTCCATGGAATATGCTGCCACAAAAAGCTGTAGAAGCTACAACATTAATTAAATTTAAAACAGAAATAGACAGTTTCCTGGAAGTAAAGGGCATTAAGGGTTACGGGGAGCGGGCAGGAATTTGGACATGAGTCTAGGTTCGGATCGGTCATGGCCCTGTGGGTAGTGGAGCGGGCCCAGGGACTGTGTAGCCTGATTCTGCTCCTATTTCGTGTGTGCAATTCTGTTAGATGCAGGAGATGGTTCTGTGATAGATAGTAGATTGGCGGTTAGGATCAGATCAGCCATGATCTTATTGAATGGCGGAGCAGGCTCGAGGGGCCGATTGGCCTACTCCTGCTCCTATTTCTTATGTTCTTATGTTCTTATGTAAGAATATTCGCAGGAGCCTTTCTTCGTGATGACATCCCATGCAAAAGATGCTTAACTTTTTCAGAATATACGAAAGATAAATTCTAGTGGTGTTCTTGTCAGCCTCAATGTAAAGGAGATGTAAACTGGTATGGTGGCATTATTTGTAATATTATGCTGAAATGTTTAATTTTGCTGCAATTTGGGAAGCAATCTAACCACTGCATAACTTTTATACTTAGCTGCTCTCCATCCATTGTCCTGGTCTGTTTTATCCCCTGTCATTTCCCGTTCTATTCTGGTATAGCCGACTTGGTCCTCGGTTGTTATTATTGATTCCAACTTCAGTCTTTCATTGATGACCATATTTTTTCTGAACACTTACACATTCAGCATCCTCTCAGCCATCCCAGTGAAATCACCAGTACATCAGCCTTTATTTCCAAAAAGAAATGTGAATATGTTTTTAATTCAGTAAAAGGAATAAAATATCCAAAATATGTGTAGCTCTAAGACTGGCCAATGTGATTACTGTATTCCAGTAATGATATGGCCAGTCTGAAGGCTGTGTGCACTTTGTTCTGCAGATAACTAGCTGTGACAATACTACCTTTCATTTATCATGTACTTGTTCTTGGTAGCCAACTGTCCAAGTGATTATATACCCGCTGTGAGGTGCGTGTTGGTGAATCCCTCGTGTTAATAATGCTGTCTATAAAAGTAAACATTTTTAAAGAGACGCTGGTTTTATTGCCTTTGAAAATTGCGTAAATTTTATTTTAAATCTGTAGACTTTACCCTAAGAAATCACTGTACTGAATTGTCTTTGTCATTTTCAGAATTATGCCTTTCTGTTATGTAGGAGCTGTAAAAATGAACTTTAACTGTAAATGCGAAAATGAGAGAGCATAGGAAAGCATGCAACGAGGCAAGGTCATTCAGCCCACCTAGTGTTCCATTCACAGACCGATTATAATCTGTTCTCTCGTTGACTCAACCAACCCATTTACTCTGGTTAGGAGTCTACCAATTTGTGAAGAAAAGTTCAGCACTTTCTTTTTGCTTCCCGGCAGATTGGAAAACTGCTAATGTAACACCCTTATTTAAAAAGGGTAGTAGGCAGAAGGCTGGAAATTATAGACCAGTTAGCCTAACATCTGTGGTGGGTAAAATTTTGGAGTCTATTATTAAGGAGACAGTAACGGAACATTTAGATAATCATAATTTAATAGGACAAAGTCAGCATGGCTTTATGAAGGGGAAGTCATGTCTGACAAATTTGCTCGAGTTCTTTGAGGACATAACGTACAGGGTGGATAAAGGGGAACCAGTGGACGTAGTGTATTTCGACTTCCAGAAGGCATTCGACAAGGTGCCACATAAAAGATTATTGCTCAAGATAAAAAATCACTGGATTGGGGGTAATATTCTGGCATGGGTGGAGGATTGGTTATCTAACAGGAAGCAGAGAGTTGGGATAAATGGTTCATTCTCAGACTGGCAACCAGTAGCCAGTGGTGTTCCGCAGGGGTCGGTGCTGGGTCCCCAACTCTTTACAATCTATATTAACGATTTGGAGGAGGGGACCGAGTGTAACATATCAAAGTTTGCAGATGATACAAAGATGGGAGAGAAAGTAGAAAGTGAGGAGGACATAAAAAACCTACAAGGGGATATAGACAGGCTGGGTGAGTGGGCGGAGATTTGGCAGATGCAATACAATATTGGAAAATGTGAGGTTATGCACTTTGGCAGGAAAAATCAGAGAGCAAGTTATTATCTTAATGGCGAGAAACTGGAAAGTACTGCAGTACAAAGGGATCTGGGGGTCCTAGTGCAAGAAAATCAAAAAGTTAGTATGCAGGTGCAGCAGGTGATCAAGAAGGCCAACGGAATGTTGGCTTTTATTGCTAGGGGGATAGATTATAAAAACAGGGAGGTATTGCTGCAGTTATATAAGGTATTGGTGAGACCGCACCTGGAATACTGCATACAGTTTTGGTGTCCATACTTAAGAAAAGACATAATTGCTCTCGAGGCAGTACAAAGAAGGTTCACTCGGTTAATCCCGGGGATGAGGGGGTGGACATATGAGGAGAGGTTGAGTAGATTGGGACTCTACTCATTGGAGTTCAGAAGAATGAGAGGCGATCTTATTGAAACATATAAGATTGTGAAGGGGCTTGATCGGGTGGATGCGGTAAGGATGTTCCCAAGGATGGGTGAAACTAGAACTAGGGGGCATAATCTTAGAATAAGGGGCTGCTCTTTCAAAACTGAGATGAGGAGAAACTTCTTCACTCAGAGGGTAGTAGGTCTGTGGAATTTGCTGCCCCAGGAAGCTGTGGAAGCTACATCATTAAATAAATTTAAAACAGAAATAAACAGTTTCCTAGAAGTAAAGGGAATTAGGGGTTATGGGGAGCGGGCAGGAAATTGGACATGAGGCTGAGTTCGGATCAGTCAAGGCCCTGTGGGTGGCGGAGCGGGCCCAGGGGCTGAGTGGCCGGGTCCTGCTCCTACTTCTTGTGTTCTTTAGATTTGAGATTAGGATCAGATCAGCCATGATCTTATTGAATGGCGGAGCAGGCTCGAGGGGCCGATTGGCCTACTCCTGCTCCTGTTTCTTATGTAAAGCTCCCCAAATAACTATCTATCCTTACATCCCACATTGTACTGGTCCTTAGCATGATGTTTCAGTAGTTGCAGAAAACTGTTGTAGCCTCCAGATAGATTTGGAGAAATACTTCCCTATGATGGGAAGGATATAAAACCAATGGAAAAGTGCAGCGTGGGTTCACTAGGATGCCCCTCAGGATTCGGGATTACAGTTATGAAGAGAGACTTGAGAAGTGGGGCTCTTCTCACAAGAACCGAGAAAGTTAAGGGCAGATCTGCTACAGATTTTGAAGATTGTGACTGGTCATAATAAAGTAAGTGGTAACAAATCGTTTCTACTAGTCGGCTAGAGGGCACTCATTTACGATAATCACAAAAATATTAAAGAGGAAGAAAGAAAAGGTTCCTTTATACATAGGTTGAGTGAAAATGTGGAATTCTGTGCCACAAGCAGCAATCATAAATTCTTTTAAGAGGATATTGCTTGAATACAAGAATGTTGGAAGGTATGGGAAGTGGACAGGAGCGTGAGGTTAAACTAGGTGCTGATATACAGAGGTGCAGACTTGATGAGCCAAATGGCCTATTTCTGTGCTGTTAACTTTCAATGATCAAGGAGAAATACTTTTCTGAAACACAGATGGTTGGTGTATTTTATGTAATGCTATATAAAAGTTTCGAAACAATTTAAAAAAAAAAAAGTGAACTTTTCAAGGTTTTCCACAGCAATGGAATGTTGTTAATTATAGTTCAATGAGTTTTATATTGAAAAAAATCTCGGGCCCTGATTTTAACTCTGGGTAGGTAGGTGGTGAGTTGAGTTGGAAACTCATCCACTGCTCTAGAAATGAGGTCTGGGCTATTTTAACTCCCGGGCCTCATTTAAGTGTTGCCAGCTGACTTTCCACCAGAACAGATAAGAAGTTGGCAGAAAGCGGTGGAAAATAGCATGGCATGGATGCAGCCCGCAAGACACGAGGTAGGTGTCAGGATCGAATTCCAGGGGTGTTTCGTGTGGATTTGGTGTTCGGCAAGAGGAGGCCTAAGCTTTCCTGGTGGGGCTTGGAGGAGCACTCCTGCTTCTCCTGGCCCCACAAAGTAAAAAAAAAGGAACTTGCCTTTTTCGGCCCCTTCTGGGGATGATCCTCTTCCGACCCAGTTCGGTTTGGTGTGAAAGGCGCATCGGCTTTCCCACTCACGCCTGCATTAAAATTGCAGTTGGGTCCCACTGACTTCATCGGGCCTCGACATGCATATGTAAACAAAGCTTTGGGCAAGTGTCCTTACCGTCTACTCAATAGAGCAGACTAAAATTGTGGATAGTGGAATCCTGGTAGCTTTTCAGCGGCTCAGTAACTCAGGTGATTTAAATTGCCCACTATCGGGCGGTAGACTTACAGTCGCCCCCTTGGTATTTCCTCCACCCACAGAAAATGCCCTCTGTTTTGAATGGAATCTCTTTCAATAATATGACTTGAACACATTTCTGCTGTTAAGCTCATTGCTCTTCGTTACATTACAATTATTTGGAGTCGGGGTCAAGAGAAATTAAATCACTGACACTGATTAGAAATACTGATCACTGTGACTAAATTGAGGGTTATAGATTTCACTGTTTTATCTAGTTTATAAAATTTGATTTATTTAATCTGTTAGGTTGTGTACTTCTATTAAATATTTCATAGCCTAGGTTAAACCAATGTCTGTGGCACACTCACTGCTTATGTGATGAATTTTGTAGCTTCTCAGCCAAGCTGTTATTGTGATATGCACTCAATATCGTAGAACATTTCCCATTACCCACAGCCAGTGTTCCTGGTTGTAGAGATTACAGTATAGAAATCTGCAACATACTTGTCAGCTCTCTGAAAAGAATATATGACTGAATCTTATTAGGGAGAAGAGAGAGACAGGTGGAAGGAGTGCAAGAAAACCTACTTATGTCTGTCTATCTATCTATCTATCTAGCTGTATATCTCTGTCTGTCTGTGTCTGTCTCTCTCTCTGTCTGTCTGTCTCTGTCTATCTCTCTCTCTCTCTGTCTCTCTGTCTCTGTCTCTCTGTCTCTCTATCTCTGTATCTCTATCTCTGTATCTCTATCTCTGTATCTCTATCTCTGTATCTCTATCTCTCTATCTCTGTATCTCTGTATCTCTAGATCTGTATCTCTAGATCTGTATCTATCTCTCTAGATCTGTATCTCTATCTCTCTATCTCTGTATCTCTATCTCTGTATCTCTATCTCTATCTCAATCTTTAAAAAGTCCTATTGTAGAGTAGTCCAGGGGTAGCATTGATACTTCAAATATATGCATCATCTTTGTATATGCTATAATCGACAGGAGTAACAAACAGTAAAATGTCCCTGTTAGTATATTGAAGAGTCCTTCATATCAGGATAAATGATCCTCCTTCAATCCACATATAGCAGTGTAATCTAACTTGATAGGTTCTGGGAAAACCACGCATGAAAACATCATGGTGATTTTACAGATCAGCGGTGCCATACACAGTCTCTTACTTGCGTGTCATATAAAGCCGCAAGATCTGTGCCATTTTGCGAAGCTGATTTTTCTTCAGCTAAGGGTTTTTTTTTTGCTCCTCAAAAATTAGACCTTGTCGCCAAACTTTAGAGCACACAAATTAAACAAACCAGCCATCAAATATTCTCTTATCTAAAGCAGCCTGGCCCGATTTTTGTTTTATTTTTCAGACTTCAGAAAGATCTTTTCAGAAAGATGTTGGCCTTTGGATAAAAATCAGCAGAAAATATCACACTAAGCTGTACATTTCAGGAGAAGCATACAAAAAAAAGAAAAGCTGTGGTTTTTAGGTAATTTTTGGTAATACCATTTGGTGCTTAGGGTTCAATCAGCATTGAGATATCATCAGCACTGACCAGCACTGCTTCCTATGTAATCTTACAACTGTTCCATTCAAGAAAATAAGACCCCTCAGCTCAGACAGCTAATACCTAGTTTTAAGCCCCTTAAAAGAGCTGGATTGTTTTACTGTAGAAAAGCATAGGCTTTGAGGAGATTTCTTTCAGGTTTTAAAAATAATTAAAGGATTAGATTCGGTCCAGGTGGAAAGGCTATTTGAGTTAGGTAGGTTAGGGAGGACCAGCGAACATAGAAAGAAAGAACTTGCATTTATATAGCGAGGCGTTGTCAGACCAGGAGCCATTGTAGGTCAACAAGCACAGGGGTGATGGCTGAACGGGACTTGGTGCGAGTTAGAATACGAGCAGCAAAGTTTTGGGTGAGCTTCTGTTTATGGAGGGTGGGAAGCTGGCCAGGAGAGCATTGGAATAGTCGAGTCTAGAGGTAACAAAGGCACGGATGAGGGTTTCAGCAGCAGATGAACTGAAGCAGGGGCCGGACTGTTTGATCAGGGTGTTTTGTCCCCGCTGGTAGATAGTTTGGTTATTACTGGATGCCCTGTAGGCTTATAATGCAAAATCGGAAATGTTTGTACAACAGTGCTCTGCTAAGTTAGTTTTATTTTGTGTGATGATCTGCATATTATTGGTTTAAAACTTAGTTTTATTTTGATTCATATTGCAGCTATTTGAATCTTTTGTCACCCATTTGCACAAGGACATCACCCATTGGTATCCCGTTTTACGCAAGCTGTTCAGAAATATTGTTCGGTTAAGCCCTCACTGGTTCTCAGTTAATACCTTAATTTTATTCAGTGTAAGAATTCACCGCTCAAACCTCTTTGAATGTGTGAACTCAAGCTTCTTACCTAGAAAACTGCACTGTTAGCATTAGTTTCAGCTCATTAGCCCTTACTGTAGATCATTCATATTTGTTTTGGCATTCTGACAGGATGATCTAGAAGAATCAGCTGGGGGTTTTTAATCATCGTTTTCTTCCCATTTTCTTTTGGGTCAAAAATTGTCCTATTGTTTTATCCTCAATCACGCATTTCAGAACTAGAATGTTGTTTCTATTATGTAGATGCTCACAGAGTGCTAAGTTATTGGGCTGGATTTTCATTGACCCGTGGAGGCAGGTTTGGAGGCGTGTGGGGGGTTAAAATTGCAAAAACTGGCGGGCGGGCACAAGTCCGCCTCCATCCCGCCTCCACGGAATTTTCATTAAATCGTGTCTGCTGGTCCCGCCTCTGTCCCGCCTTTAAGAGATGGGATAGGCTGTTAAGGCCCTTAACAAGCACTAAATTGGCTCTGTAATGCCATTTTGAAAGGCCTTTGTGATTTTAACCCTTGTTCTACGGTAAGCACCCCTGTTCTGAAACACGATTGTGAAACCTGGCGGGAGCACATTACGAAAGTTGACTATCAGCTGCAGGTCCACTATTACAATGGAGAGGCTCTCTCTCTCTCTCTCTCTCTCTCTCAGACCTTCAATGCAGCAGCAATGATGACATCATCAGAGGTGACTTTCAGACTGAAAACACTAATTGGTTCATGGGTTCCCACATGCTGCAACTCAATTGCCCAATTAGGTGAAAATTGCATCAATCTCCCACATCCAATTGCAGTCGGGTGGATAACACGACCCCAACCCGCCCCAGTATCAAAATCCAGCCCATTGTGTCCCTTGCACAGAAAAATTAGGAAGTCATGACGGTCAATGGTGCAGATTCAGAACCAACAATAACAACTTGCATTTATATAGCGCCTTCACAGAAGGGTGATCGGACAAAAATTGACATCAAGCCAATATTAGGAAAGGGGACTTAAAGAAGTAGGTTTTGAGGAGGGTTTTAGAGGAGGCGGTTAGATTTAGGGAGGGAAATTCAGAGTTTAGGGTCTAGACGGCTGAAGGGACGGCTGCCAATAGTGGGGCAATCCTAGCAGAGGATAGCCAGAGGAATGGTTGAGTGGATCTTGTACTGCTACCACCTTGCAGGGAAGAAGCTAAAGGGTATTTCACCCATTATGCAGTTGCTCGTTCGGCATCTTTTATTCTGCTTCCAATTGATAGCATTTGGGAAACTGCCGCAAGGTGCAGTCGTTACCCATTTACTAAACATTACGATAGATTTAAACAAAAAGCAAGATACTGTAGGTGGTGGAAATCTGAAGTTAAAACAGAAAATACTGGAAACACTGAGCAGTTCAAGCAGCATCTGTGGAGAGAGGAAGGTAGGATTAACTTTTCAGGTTGATGAACGTTAACCCAATCTTACTCTCTCCACAGATGCTGCTTCTCCTGAGTGTTTCCTGTATAGATTTAGCTATAGCTATACAATGCTTTTGGCAGATGTCCTGATAGCTGGGCTCAGGCCTCCTACACAGTGGCTTCCCCCTTCAAATTTTGCATTATTTTGCAAGCTCCGTTATGAAACTAAGCACAACATCTACAAGGACACCAATGCAGTACTGAGGGAGCTCTGCATTGTCAGAGGTGCTGTCTTTTGAATGAGATGTTAAACTGAGTCTCTTGTCTGCCTGCTCAGTTAGTCATAAAAGATCTAATGGCACTATTCAAAGATGAGCAGGGTGGTCTCCTGGTGTCCTGGCCAATATTCCTCCTTCAACCAACACCACAAAAAATAAATTATTTAGGCATTCATTTATTTGCTGCCTCTGGGACTTTGCTGTGCACGAATTGGCTGCTGTGTTTCTCTATATAACAATGACTGCACCAAAAATTATGCATTGGGTTATAAAGTGCTTTTGGGATGTCTTGAGGATGCAATAAGACACTATATAAAGATGGTATCTTTCTTTGAAGTATGGAGGATGCAAAATAAAGAAAAATAGATTATTTGCTTGATAGAGCCTTATCATTCTTCGATAGACATGTATCGTCCCCACACTACAATCCCTCTGAACCATTCATCTCTCAGCCCTGCAGGGGTATAATTTATTGGCAGTTTAGTGGTAAGTGGTTAGTTACTTTGAGTTAGGTTCAGGTTAAATAGTTACACAAAGAAGCAAACCATTGGTATGGGATAGTAGGTTTTAAATCAAAATAGTGACAAGTTTAACTGTGAGATCAAAACTGAGAGATTCAGATCAGGGCCAAAGGAGGTGGAAATGTGCTGAGATGGAGTTCTGGAGGTTAATTTGTAAGTTTTGAAGGGCAACTGGATAAAACCAAAAGCAAAATATTCTGTTTCTGGCAGTCCAATTTGTTATTTCAGATATGCAGTACGCAATCTGATAATGAAACTGTAGGAATGAAAAAGGGATTTTTTTGGGAATAAAACCCCCAACTTCAGCAGAAATGAATACATTAGCCATTGAAGGGTTCCAGTTAGAGATTGATTTTTTTTTTTGTGTTTGCACTGCTGAGTATTTGTATAGTCCCCGAGGGGGGTGTGTGGAGAGAGGGAGCTACCTGTTCTTCGCAAATGTCACTGATCACTTGTTTCTTTTCTACCCGAGTAGTTCTAATCAAGTTACTTATCCTCTCAGCATCTATACATGCCTTGGGCTTTGGACCTTGTAGGTACTGCTGAAACGTTACTGTGACAGCTCACAAATACCTGAAGTAATCCATTTTATTATAAACTTTATATTTGACGTGTACATAAATTAGTTTATCAGACAAGAAATCAACTGGTCTAAAATATCTGACCTTTACAATAATATGGTGCAACAACAACTTGTATTTATATAGCGCCTTTAATGTAGTAAAATGTCCCACGGTGCTTCACAGGAGTGTTATCAAACAAAATTTGACACCAAGTCACATAAGGGGATATTAGGGCACATGAGGACTGTATTAAAGGAGGAAAGAAAGGCTGAGAGGTTAAGGGAGGGAATTCCAGAGCATAGGGCCTCAGCAGCTGAAGGAGGAAGGTGGAAAAGTGCTGAAGGGTTGGGATAGGGATTTGGGAAGGTAGAGTACCGAGAGGGGAGAAATGAAAGAAGCCATGAAGTCAGGACAGAGGGGTCTAGGAGGGGTAAAGAGAAAAGAAGAAAAAAGGGGGTGGGGGGGGAGAAAAAAGTGGAAATAGAAGTGATGGGCTCGGGTCTGGATCAGCAGCCAAAACGCGCCCGTGAATGGACACGGAAAACTCAAATTACATAGGCCTGGTAGACCCACGAGAGTAAAAAAAAAAATTAATAAATGGATCACCAACACAATTATCTTCAAATTACAATCATGCAGGAGTAAAAAGTACTGGGTACGGAGGTGTACCAGGGTCTTCATTTTAGTGACTGGAACTTTGTCTCATTTTCTTGCTGGGGCAATTGAGTGACGATGCAGTGTAAATTGTTCATTTTTATTGTTTGTTTTGCTGCTAATGGCCCATTTATCCTGGCCTTCTAGTGAGGTGGTATATCTCCAATCCTTTATGGTATATCCCAAGGCTCTGCTGGGTTAATGGAGGAAGAATGGATAATGTACCCTATACCACGCAGTCCACTGGGGAGAGTGGATAATGCATCTTGAGTACCTTGAAATCTACAGAATAATGTTTATTCCACTCTCACACTAGTCTCTAAAATTGAAGTGTGGCTTTGGAGAGTCCTTTGTTTGGACTTTTGAATCCTGTCTGAATATATTCAGATCCTCATCTCTAATAGTTACTACTTTTAATAGCTCTGACAGTTTTAGACCCAAAGGTCACCAGGCCATATGCAGCCTACTTCCTTTGAACACTTCAGATTGAAAACTGGACCAAATAGCACACAGATGAAGTCAGGAAGGGAATAATTGTCCTCCAAGTTTGATCCAAAATGAAGAAATTGTAAATTTAACCAAATGATTGCTTGATAGTGAGCTGGTCAATATTTAGTCTGTGAAAGCTGTATTGCATTGTCCGGAAGAAAACTGAGAAGTTAATCATGCCATTGTCCATCATCAGGCTGGTCAACACCCTGCTTAAACAATGCTGTGTTCAGGTGGCGTAAATCTGGAGATTACCTTGGTTGTCGTAGCGTAGAAGACATCTGGCTCCTTGCAGCTCATCAGCTCTGAGTTCTTGTGATTACATTCCTTTTTGACCCATTGAAGAATCCTTTATGTACCAACAACTCCAACCTTTTAGGACTTTGTATCACTTATACATCAAAATAAGAAATATACATCCAACAACAGAAGTCAGGGTTACAAGTCCAAGTTACAGGATATCCTCCTCCTTGTCATTCTCATCCTTCCTCTTCTCCTTTTCCTCGCTTCTATATGAGAATAACTTGTAACATAGTTCCTGATTGCAAAACCTCTGCAATAAAAATTTGAGCATGAAAAATAACAAAAATAAATTGGTAAGTTTAAAAAGCTAAGCAAGATGAAAATTGGTAATAAGAAACTGATACATGAACAGCTTCTCCAGCATATAACTCCCTGGCAGTGCATCGATGCTGGGATTGTCTCTCTGCTGCTGTTTCAAATGTACACTGTAGAACTTCTCTCTCAATATTTCTGACAAAAGAGAGGAAAATACAAAAAAAAGGCATTTTGCTAGCTCCAAAGAATCTGCTTTTTGGGTTTATCTGGAGAAGTCCTATTAAAATCAGGAAATAACACAAACCTTGCACTAATGAGTCAGAATGTTGCGTTCCAGCCCGAAACATGGTGCAAGTTTAAACTTTCAATATTCTGAAATTTTCAAGTGTGAACCTCTCCTTCAAAACATTTAAGTTGTAAGCAATTCTAGTATTTGGCCATCCAATAGCATTTTATAAACTGCAGACTGTAACTACCAAATTTACTTGATTCTTTTGCATTTACTGCCATGCTTTTCAAACTATATACTTTAATAAAACATGAAAGGTTTATTGGCTTTTTTAAAATTCCCTGCTGGAGTAAATGTAAGTTTCAACCTTTGCTTATTGAGCAGAAATGGACTCTGTCATGTTGAAAATGTCACCAGTCTGAGAGGAAACCAAAAATAGAAAAACTTGGCGGTGGAGTCAGAAAGCAGCCACTCTGTATCTCAAAATTAGAGGTTCAAATCATTGCACAAGGTGGTGTCAGTCAGCAGTTATAAATGTATATGTTCCATCTATATTTCTGATCACTTTCTTCGATTTGAAATGGTTAGCTTTGTCTTGGTTCTTGTTCTTGTTACGAATATTGAAGAACCCAAGATCTTCAGTGAATGTTCGCAGTGCTATTGATATGGTTGTGAAGTGCTACAGTCTCTGGCCGACCCGAGCTACTTATCATTCAGGGAGAAATGGGGCAATACTTCAATCTTGAATGTTCAGCTGCTCAGCATCATTGAAATCCTACACAGCTGTTTAAACTAAATTTCCATAATACAAATTCAGTATTTGTGTGTGCGGATATATGGTGAGGACTGTGATATGCCCCACCCTCATGGCCAAATAACCCACCAACATTCACTGCTTAGGCTCGCACATAAAGAATGGTAACTTGTATGATATATGGGAGGGTGAATGGTGCCTGAGAATCAGCAGCAGTCAACTACTTCAAGAAAGGGAGAAAATTGGTTTTAAAAATGAAAAAATTGAAGCATTTTGCATCATACTGTGTTTTTTTTTTAAATGTGAGAACCTTGAAGTGCAAATTTTTTTCAAGAAAGTAGCTTGACGTTTGAGGGAAAGAAATAACATGGATAGAGATGACCATTAATTTTGGGTGAGTCAGTGATTGTGTTAATTTTAGCAGGATTTATTTTTGTTATTTTAACGGTAACGGTAACATAGTGGTAATGTCACTGGGCTAGTAATCCAGAGGCCTGGACTAATGATCCAGAGACGTAAGTTCAAATCCCACCACGGCAGCTGGGGAATTTAAATTCAGTTAATTAATTAATCTAGAATAAAAAGCTAGTATCAGTAATGGTAACCATGAAACTATCGGATTGTCGTAAAAACCCATCTGGTTCACTAATGTCCTTTAGGGAAAGAAATCTGCTGTCCTTACCTGGTCTGGCCTATATGTGACTCTTAACTGCCCTCTGAAATGGCCCAGCAAGCCACTCAGTTGTAACAAACCGCTACGAAACAAAATAATAAGAATGAAACCGGACGGACCACCCGACATCGACCTCAGCACCGGCTATGGACACGGCAATGGCACACCCAGCCCAGTCGACCCTGCAAAGTACTCCTCACCAACATCTGGGGACTTGTGCCAAACTTGGGAGTGCTGTCCCACAGACTAGTCAAGCAACAGCCTGACATAGTCATACTCACAGAATCATACCTTTCAGCCAATGTCCCAAACTCCTCCATCACCATCCCTGGGTATGTCCTGTCCCACTGGCAGGACAGACCCACCAGGGGTGGCGGCACAGTGGTATACAGTCGGGAAGGAGTGGCCTTGGGAGTCCTCAACATTGACTCCAGACTCCATGAAGTCTCATGGCTTCAGGTCAAGCATGGGCAAGGAAACCTCCTGCTGATTACCACCTAGCGCCCTCCCTCAGCTTCCTCCGCCATGTTGAACACCACTTGGAAGAAGCACTGAGAGTAGCAAGGGCACAGAATGTACTCAATGTCCATCACCAAGAGTGGCTCGGTAGCACCACTACTGACCAAGCTGGCCGAGTCCTAAAGGACATAGCTGCTAGTCTGGGCCTACGACAGGTGGTGAGAGAACCAACACGAGAGGAAAACCTACTTGACCTCGTCCTCACCAATCTACCTGTCGCAGATGCATCTGTCCATGACAGTATTGGTAGCAGTGACCACCGCACAGTCATTGTGGAGACGAAGTCCCGTCTTCACACTGAGGACACCCTCCATCGTGTTGTGTGGCACTACCACCTTGTTAAATGGGATAGATTCAGAACAGATCTAGCAGCTCAAAACTGGGCATCCATGAGGCGCTATGGGCCATCAGCAGCAGCAGAATTGTATTCCACCACAATCTGTAACCGCATGGCCTGGCATATCCCTCACTCTACCATTACCATCAAGCCAGGGGACCAACCCTGGTTCAATAAGGAGTGTAGAAGAGCATGCCAGGAGCAACATCAGGCGTACCTAAAAATGAGGTGCCAACCTGGGGAAGCTGCAACACAGGACTACCTGCGTGCAAAAAAGTGGAAGCAACATGCTATAGACAGGGCTAAGCGATCCCACAATCAACGGATCAGATCAACGCTCTGCAGTCCTGCCACATCCAGTCGTGAATGGTGGTGGACCATTAAACAACTAACGAGAGGAAGAGGCTCCATGAATATCAATGATGGTGGAGCTCAGCACGTGAGTGCAAAAGACATGGCTGAAGCATTTGCAACCATCTTCAGCCAGAAGTGCCGAGTGGATGATCCATATCGGCCTACTCCTGAGGTCTCCACCATCCCAGAAGCCTGTCTTCAGCCAATTCGATTCGCTCCACGTGATATCAAGAAACGGCTGAGCGCACTGGATACAGCAAAGGCTATTGACTCCGACAACATCCTGGCTATCGTGCTGAAGATTTGTGTTCCAGAACTAACCCCGCCTCTAGCCAAGCTGTTCCAGTACAGCTACAACATTGGCATCTATCCGACAATGTGGAAAACTGCCCAGGTATGTCCTGTCCACAAAAAGCAGGACAAATCCAATCCAGCCAATTACCGCCCCATCAGTCTACTCTCAATCATCAGCAAAATGATGGAAGGTGCAATCAAGCGGCACTTACTCACCAATAACCTGCTCACTGATGCCCAGTTTGGGTTCCGCCAAGACCACTCGGCTCCCGACCTCATTGCAGCCTTGGTCCAAACATAGACAAAGGAGCTGAATTTCAGAGGTGAGATGAGAGTGACTGCCCTTGACATCAAGGCAGCATTTGACCGAGTGTGGCATCAAGGAGCCCTAGTAAAACTGAAATCAATGGGAATCGGGGGGCGGGGGGAGCGGGGGGAAACTCTCTACTGGCTGGAGTCATACCTAGCACAAAGGAAGATGGTTGTGGTGGTTGAAGTTCAATCATCACAGCCCCAGGACATTGCTGCAGGAGTTCCTCAGGGCAGGTGTCCTAGGCCCAACCATCTTCAGCTGCTTCATCAATGACCTTCCCTCCAAAACTGTGGCAACAAGAGCAGGTCAGAGGCTAGGTATTCACCTTCTGACTCCCCAAAGCCTTTCCACCATCTACAAGGCACAAGTCAGGAGTGTGATGGAATACTCTCCACTTGCCTGGATGAGTGCAGCTCCAACAACACTCAAGAAGCTCGACACCATCCAAGACAAAGCAGCCCGCTTGATTGGCACCCCATCCATCACCTTAAACATTCACTCCCTCCACCACTGGCGTACCGTGGCTGCAGTGTGTACCAGATACAAGATGCTCTGCAGCAACTCGCCAAGGCTTCTTCGGCAGCACCTCCCAAACCTGCGACCTCTTCCACCTAGAAGGACAAGGGCAGCAGGCGCATGGGAACACCACCACCTCCAAGTTCCCCTCCAAGTCACACACCATCCTGACTTAGAAGTATATCGCCAATCCTTCATCGTTGCTGGGTCAAAATCCTGGAACTCCCTCCCTAACAGCACTGTGAGAGTACCTTCACCACACGGACTGCAGCGGTTCAAGAAGACGGCTCACCACCACCTTCTCGAGGGCAATTAGGGATGGGCAATAAATGCTGGCCTTGCCAGCGACGCCCACATCCCATAAACAAATTTTTTTTAAGAAGTCACACTGCCTGGCTTACAGATTCCTCCAAGCTCATTTCCCTAATGATGTGAAAGCACCAATTTTCTTGTTTGGTCAGAATGTTGTTATTCACATTATCTTTGTTTGGTATATGTCAATATTTGATCATGTAAATCTTGCCGAAAGGAAAAATAAAAAAGGTGAAAATTAATTGCAGTTATTTTCTTAATTTAAAGGGTGGTCACAATTTAAGAAGTCCCTCCATCCTTGCAGCATGTACCATTTATGTACAATTTATTAAAAATCATTAATTAAAAAAGCTATTACATTTCTTAATCTTACTGAGTGCTGACTGCTGGGCATCCTCCTCCAAACAGAAGGGTAGGATGGCCTGAATCTTGGCCTAATTTGTGGCTTTTGCCAGAGATGCCATCTGATCAACTGGCAGGAGGAAAGATTCAAGTAAATCTAAAAGAAAGTGCTCATTCTTTTCCCTGTAAGGCAGAACACTTCACTTGACCATTGGGCTCTCTTCTAATCATTCAGTTGAGATTGGACTATTCTTGATTGAAGAATAGTAAAAGTGATGGTCAGAGGATAGGCATAATCTTCCTTTAAGCCTGATTATTTTACATTGTGCGTGGAGTTACTATGTATGTAAGCAAGCAGGATTGGAGATCGCAAGAAGGGAAACAAATGTCTGACAAAATCGACATTTTAGATCCAAGTCTGAGTTGTATAATCTGTTTTGTAGGGTTCCTGCATTGTGTGCATATATATGAAAAGCCATCCGTTGTTCTGGTTGGGTGATGACAGTGAGGAGCTTGAAAACAAAGAGCAGCACTGAAGTTGTGCAAGGCCAGGTGGGATGGGAGCCACTACTCTGCGCGAATGAAAAGTTTTATTTGACGAGGATCAACTGCTCTGTTCTAGTTGATATCGTCTGTGTTCCCTCTACCTTCTTTCCCCTAAGTTAGTCAGTGATATATTGGGGGGTGTAATGAGGCAGGCTAATATGCTTTATCACTCAGCAACAAGCACACCCACACACCTGAAGACAACTCCACAACAGCAACTCCTCTTTGTCTGCAGCACTTTAAACTTACTATTAGTGTTTAATGCACATGTGTTGGAAGAGAAGTTTGATTCTCCACTCTCAACAAATGCCAGAGTGTGAAATAATTATCCTATGCAATACAGTTATGAAACAGCCAAAGTCCAGCTCCTCAATATGCTCAAACATATGACCAGTTTAAGTGCAGAACTTAATCCTCAAGTCACATCTACTGTGAAGTTTCCCTTAGCAGTGTTTTATATTCCTGCATTTGTAAAAATATATTCTTTATTGAATGTAAATCCTTTAGAGGGGATATTATAATACTGCATTCACAAGGTTGGTGCAAGGGCATGAAAAACAATACTAACGTTTCTTGTTTTTTTAATTTGTATTTTTAAAAAAGTTTTCTGGCCTTTGAATGCACTCAATTGACTGTGAATGACCTATCTAGTCATCCATGGTGCAATTGGCTGAAATCTATTTTGCAAAGAGAGTTGACTAAAACCCACAGACATGCTAAATGTTGGCACACAGCAATGAGAAACTACTTTTGTATGTTGTAAATATATACCATAATTACTGATGCTGCCTTATCCATTGTGAACTGCTTTGAATGTATACTTTATCTGGATAGTTATGGTGAATTTCACATTTTGATGTGAATCTGATCATACTTTACCACTGCTGTTCTGGAAGAACTCTTACTAAGGCTGTTATTTTTATATAAGGTACAGTACTTGGAATATAGTTTTGTCCTAAAACTTTTTTTTTGTTTAAACTAATCAACAATAGTTAACAATTATGGCAGATAACATTGGACGCTTGACTAGATTGTCGTTACACCTGACATTGTCACTTGAGCTTGCTATATGGGAGGGATAGGTAGTATGTTAGACTCCAAAGTTTTTGGGAAGAGGTGAAAGCCTGGTTGAGGAGTCACTTCCCACACCATTCAAATGCACTTCCTTGCAAGTTGAGGAAATGAATTGTAACTGCAGACTAGACTGCTTCTCCTTGATTGCGTGAGAGGATTGATGTCTTCCCTCCCTACCTGTTCAGACATCAAGGGTCCTTATTTTAATATCTAGTTCATAGAATCATAGAAACTAACAGCACTGAAGTAGGCCATTCGGCCCGTCGTGTCTGTGCTGGCTCTTAGAGCAGTTGTGCTTGGTCCCACATCGCCATAGTTGTTTTTGTAAATGAAAATAAATGGTTTGGGGCAGTGATAAAACACCAACTGTTGTTGAGGTTGTAGAAGGTGCTACAACTGACCTTGGCACCACTGGGTTCGAGAGGAAAATCATCCGGTATTCATGCTCCTAATTGCTATTGAGTGATCTCTGCTGGAAAAGTGCGTGTGTGGAACCAGGTGAAGACATGGTTGAATTCAGCTGTGATGCCCCATACTGTTGAATTCACTGTTATTACTTCTGTTGAGGCTCACGTGAATAATGGCTACTTAACCGAGGTTCCGGTGGACGTCCAGCATTTGTGGCATCATATTCCATCAAGGAATTAATGCTTCCAGGAAAGGACACAATATTGCTCTGGTTCAACCATCATGGGACTTTAAAAGAAAATGGTAGTTTGACTGTGACTGACCTAAAAATCAGTCTGGTTTCAAGTTATCTTCTTAGATAAATTCATAGTTCGGCCCAGTATTGTAACCAATGGCTTCTGTTACTGCTCGCTGAAAGGGAATTAGTCTGAATTTGTGTGTGTGCGCTGTTGTACAGGTTGGGGGCTTATAGGAGATCCATGATGGTGTAAAGTTAAGATAGGCTCTTGCTTCTGTATAATCTTACTTCTTAATCAATTTGAATGAATTTTTAGTCTACATTACATGGCCAAGTGGGTTAGTATTATGTTTTCGACAGATCTGGAGCGCATGGTGGGTGGGCCATATTAGGAGTTAGGAGGTAAATTAAAAAATAGGACCTCAAAGGTAGTAACCTCAGGATTGTTACCAGTGCCACGTGCTAGTCAGAGTAGAAATAGAAGGATATTTCAGATGAATACATGGCTAGAGGAATGGTGCAAGGGGGAGGGATTCAAATTCCTGGGACATTGGAACCGGTTCTGGGGGAGGTGGGACCAGTACAAACCGGACGGTTTGCACCTGGGCAGGACCGGGACCGATGTCCTTGGTGGAGTGTTTGCTATTGCTCTGGGGGAGGATTTAAACTAAAATGGCAGGGGGTTGGGAACCTGAGCAGGGAGACAGAGAAAAGGGAAACAAGGATAGAAGCAAAAGACAGGAAGGAGAAAAACAAAGGTGGCAGTCAGAGAAATCAAGGGTTTAAATCAAACATGGCCACAGTAAATAATAATTCTAAAAGGTCTAAGAGCATTAAAAAAACAAGCCTGAAGGCTTTGTGTCTTAATGCGAGGAGCATTCGTAAGAAGGTGGATGAATTAGCTGCGCAAATAGAGGTAAACGAATATGATATGATTGGGATTACGGAAACATGGCTCCAGGGTGACCAAGGCTGGGAACTCAACATCCAGGGGTATTCAATATTCAGGAAAGATAGGCAAAAAGGAAAAGGAGGTGGGGTAGCATTGCTGGTTAAAGAGGGGATTAACACAATTGTAAGGAAGGATATTAGCTCTGATGATGTGGAATCTGTATGTGTAGAACTGAGAAATACCAAGGGGCAGAAAACATTAGTGGGAGTGGTATACAGACCCCCAAACAGTAATGCGGAGGTTGGGGATGGCATTAAAAGGGAAATTAGAGAAGCGTGCAATAATGGCACAGCAGTTATCATGGGTGACTTTAATCTACATATAGATTGGGCTAACCAAATTAGTAACCGTACTGTGGAGGAGGAATTCCTGGAGTGTATACGGGATGGTTTCCTGGACCAATATGTCAAGGAACCAACTCGAGATCAGGCCATCTTAGACTGGGTATTATGTAATGAGAAAGGATTAATTAGCAATCTCGTTGTGTGAGGCCTCTTGGGTCGGAATGATCATAATATGATAGAATTCTTCATTAAAATGGAGAGTGAAGTAGTTGACTCGGAGACTAGGGTCCTGAATTTAAATAAAGAAAACTACGATGGTATGAGGCGCGAGTTGGGTAGGATTGACTGGGGAATGTTACTCAAAGGGCTGACGGTGGATAGGCAATGGCAAACATTCAAAGATCGCATGGATGAACTGCAGAATTTGTTCATCCCAGTTTGGCATAAAAATAAAACAAAAAAGGTGACTCAACCGTGGCTAACAAGGGAAATTAGAATAGCATAAGAGCCAAGGAGAGGATATATAAATTGGCCAGAAAAAGCAGTAAACCTGAGGATTGGGAGCAGTTTAGGATTCAGCAAAGGAGGACAAAGGGATTAATTAAGAGGGGGAAAATAGAGTATGAGAGTAAACTTGCAGGGAACATAAACACTGGCTGTAAAAGCTTTTATAGATATGTGAAGAGAAAAAGATTGGTGAAGTCAAACGTAGGTCCCTTGCAGTCAGAATCAGGGGAATTTATAATGGGGAACAAAGAAATGGCAGACCAATTAAATACATACTTTGGTTCTGTCTTCACAAAGGAGGACATAAATAACCTCCCAGAGATGTCGGGGAACATAGGGTCTAATGAGAGGGAGGAACTGAAAGAAATCAGTATTTGTAGGGAAATGGTGTTAGCGAAATTGACGGGATTGAAGGCCGATAAATCCCCAGGGCCTGATCATCTACATCCTCGGGTACTTAAGGAAGTGGCCCTAGAAATAGTAGATGCATTGCTGGTCATCTACCAACATTCGATAGACTCTGGAACAGTACCCATGGATTGGAGGGTAGCTAATGCTACCCCACTATTCAAAAAAGGTGGTAGAGAGAAAACGGGGAATTATAGACCGATAAGCCTGACATCGGTAGTGGGGAAAAGGCTAGAGTCCATTATAAAAGATGTAATAGCAGAGCACTTGGAAAGCAGTGACCGGATCGGACAAAGTCAACATGGATTTACAAAAGATAAATCGTGCTTGACTAATCTACTGGAATTTTTTGAAGATGTAACTGGTAAAATAGATAAGGGAGAACCAGTGGATGTGGTGTATTTGGACTTTCAGAAGGCTTTCGATAAGGTCCCGCATAAGAGATTAGCGTGTAAAGTTAAGGCACATGGGATTGGGGGCAAGGTATTGACTTGGATAGAGAACTGGTTGGCAGACAGAAGGCAAAGAGTTGGAATAAACGGGTCTTTTTCCGAGTGGCAGGCAGTGACTAGTGGGGTACCGCAGGGATCGGTGCTAGGACCCCAGCTATTCACAATATATATTAATGATCTAGACGAGGGAACTAGATGTAATATCTCCAAGTTTGCAGACGACACAAAGCTGGTTGGGCGTGTGTGCTGTGAGGAGGATGCCGAAAAACTCCAGTAAGATTTGGACAGGTTGGGTGATTGGGCAGAATCATGGCAGATGCATTATAATGTGGATAAATGCGAGGTTATCCACTTTGGTGTCAAAAACGGGAAAGCAGATTATTATCTGAATGGCAATAGATTGGGAGAAGGGGAAGTGCAACGAGACCTGGGTGCCCTTGTGCACCAGTCGCTGAAGGTAAGCATGCAGGTGCAGCAGGCGGTTAAGAAGGCAAATGGTATGTTGGCCTTCGTAGCGAGAGGGTTCGAATACAGGAACAAGGATGTCTTGCTGCAGTTGTACAGTGCCTTGGTGAGACCACACCTTGAGTATTGTGTGCAGTTTTGGTCGCCTTATCTGAGGAAGGATGTTCTTGCCATGGAGGGAGTGCAGCGAAGATTCACCAGGCTGATACCTGGGATGGCAGGAATGACGTATGAGGAGAGATTGGGTCGATTGGGCTTATACTCGCTGGAGTTTAGAAGAATGAGAGGGGATCTCATTGAAACTTATAAAATTCTAACAGGACTAGATGCAGGAAGGATGTTCCCGATGGTCGGGGAGTCCAGAACCAGGGGTCACAGTCTAAGGATAAGGGGTAAGCCATTTAGGACAGAGATGAGGAGGAATTTCTTCACCCAGAGAGTGGTGAACCTGTGGAATTCTTTACCACAGAAGGCAGTGGAGGCCAATTCATTAAATAGATTCAAGAAGGAGTTAGATATATTTCTTAAGGCTAAAGGGATCAAGGGATATGGGGAAAAGGCAGGGACAGGGTACTGAATTTGGATGATCAGCCATGATCTCATTGAATGGCGGAGCAGGCTCGAGGGGCCGAATGGCCTACTCCTGCTCCTATCTTCTATGTTTCTATGTTTCTGATATGAACCCGAATGGTGGAAGGATTCATTGTTTACTCTGTAGCAGCCCTAAACCAGGTATTTTGCACATAAGGTTACGTTTGCCTATGGATGTTGATTTTTGCTTGAAGAAGATCAAACTGTAGCTGTTGTCTTATTTTCTTCATATTGCTCAAAAGGGAATAAATTATCCATATCGGATCAGCATCTTTGCAAATCCAAATGGGTTTGGTCAAGACCCTTCTAAATTTTGAATTTAATTTGGTACACAGTTAGCTAACTAAATTGTTTCAGAATTTTACCAATTGCTGTATATGTTATTGAAGCTAGAAGTGCAGATTGAGCATGTCCCTGAGGCTGTAGCTATCAAACTAACTGTTGCACACACATTTTGTAGCATTATCCCAGACGTTCAGATGTTTTCACAGAAGTAAATCTTTTGCCATGCAGACTTTTTTTTTCAAAGCTATGTACAAGTAAGAGAGAGTTACCCTCCCTTACTATAAACTGTACCTGGGCAGTGCAGATCAGATATAAAATATTGTATGGAACTGCCTAATCACGAAAGGCAATTGGTAAGGTATGGAGAAATCCGTTCACACTGTCTTCCCCCTAGAATTTCTCATTTACATCATTGAACATAATTCCATTCCAGGGCTAAAGTTGCACTCCTAATCTTCCTCCTTTTGGAAGCTTATAATTGAAATGTTGTTTCTTGTTATTACCTGGCTTCAGGTGGCTTATTGATGTTACAATGGGACAGACAGAAGCAATTACTGTATCCCTTGCATATTGATGTGGGTTCATTCCTATGCTTGATTGACGTAAAAGCTACTTTAACATTGACGTTGCTGTCCACAAAGGAACTGTGTGCATATTGTGTTTCTAGAAAATACTTAATAAATTGTTTCAAAATCCTAGCTACAACTTTATGCTCATGGATGGGTTCTGGAATAATAGATTTGAAATAGTGAATAGGCAACTATGGAGGTTAGAGTGACCTTTTTCTTGTGGCCATGTATCTCAGTGACTCGAAACTCAGAAGGATAAACATTCAGCTAAAGCCCATTTACCATTCCCTCCAATTAGTGTACTCAAATTTTACGTCATTGATTTCTGTTTCTATCCTTTTCAGTCTGCAGCTTAAAATTGTCACAAACAGTGTGAAGTGATGAAAAAAGCATCACTTAAATATGATGTGTTTTTTTCCTCTCTGACAGATTTCAAATGGTTCTCTCATAATGCAATTATTGTGAAGCAGATCACTTTCTTTATTGACCATTTACTTGAGGTTTATTTATCAGTTTCCGATTGAAGCATTCACTGCTCACACTGTTTAGTGCCTGAATGACATTTGCTGTTTATATTGCTATTCTCCCATACAGTAGATTGAATTGCTGAAAAGTTACAGTATTCAAATTAAAAATAATTGGGTATCAGGAAATAAAAGTTAAGCAGAAAGCAGCAGTTAAATGTGCAAGTAAGTGGAATTGATTAAAGAAGAAAAGTAATGCCTGGAAATACGAGCAGGAATTGATGCCAGCTTCTGTGTTTGTGGAACAGGTGGCAGTACGAATATTAGTGTTTAATTTGTTAGATGTGGCCAATCTTATGAATGCTGCAAAACTATTGAAAAGCTCTTTTGTGTTGAAAGCTGTGTTTTGCCACATTAATTGCATTTTTAGCTTTCTACCATTTCTTATGATGACGGGTCAATGCCACTGTTCCTTTGGGTATTTGTAATGAGGATGGAGAGAATGTCAATGTTTCGTTGCTTTGGTATGGAAGGTTTATGTTTTAGTTCCTTGTTATTTCTTAGAGCCTGACTTTGATGCATACTGTGTATTGTTTATAGAACTAAAATATTTTAATTCTAGACCCATAGAAGGTTACAGCACAGAAGGAGACCATTTAGCCCGATGTGTCTGTACCAGCTCTTTGCTAGAGCAATCTAAAACTAATCCCACTGTGCCAGGTTTCCCTGTAGACCTGTACTCTCCTCTGCTTAAAAATTTATCCAATTTTTCCTTAAAAGACACAATTGTCTCTGCCTCAAGCACTCCAGTGACAAATCATTCCATGCTGCAACAGTACTCTGTGTAAAAGAAATTTCTCCGAACCCCCCTCCTCACTCTCTCAGTGACAGTTTTAAATTACCACCAACCAAAGGAAAAGATCTCTCCCTATTTACTCTATAGAAGCCGTTCATAATTTTAAAAAAACTTCTATTAAATCTCCTCTTAGCCTTTTCTGCTCTAGTGAAAACAGTTCTAATATCTGAAGTGTCTCCTCATAACTATAGTTTCTTATCTCTGGCATCATCCTGGCAAATTTACATTATATGTGTTCCATGCTTTCAATGTCCTTTCTGTAATGGGGCACCCAGAACTGCACACTGTACTCTAACTGTGGCCGTATCAATGTTTTGCATACATTTCTCATTACTTCTTTACTCTTGTACTCTGTGACCCTATTTCAAAAACCCAAAATGCTGTTGACCTTTTTTATGGCTTCATCTATCTGTACTCACGCTTCCAGGGAATTTGAACCCTTAGGGGGAAAAATTCGGTGGCACCCCCTTTGGGGCGCTAACTTCGCTGGGGCGCTACTTTTAGCGCCCCGGCAGCATAAATTCAGTGGTAGTGCCCCAAGCAGGAGGCGGGCCACGCACATCGGCACATAGCGCTGTGGTATTGCAGGCCTCCCTCCCTTGATTAAAGGGGAGGGCCCTAGTGCTGCGCACACCAGGGCCCTGCTGGATTTCCGGGGAGCAGGGTGCTGGGCTGACTGATCGCAGCCGGCACCCCGCATATAAAAGCAGAAGGGGGCAGGTGCTGGCAGGCGGCCAAAAAAAAATGGCCACCTGGCACCTACCCTTTAATTTGCGCCACCGCGGCCGCAAAAACTGCACCCTGACCCTGTTGGACATATCGTCCGGCGGTAGGTCAGGGGGCGCGACCAAAGTTTGAGGCCTGGGCGAGAGCGCTTGGCAATGACGTCATCACCGGAGGCGCAGCGCCACGGGGAGCTACGGGCTACTGCCGCCAGTGTCCTCCCGCTGAATTTCGCGGGAGGCGATAGTGGCGCCGCGCCCAGGAGCTATAGGGGCTTTGCGCCCCGTTGGCACCCCCCAGGGGCGCTAACGGGAGACACAAAGCAACCCAATTTTTCCCTTTAGTCTCTTCGTTCATCCACACCCTTCAGTGTCTTTCCAGTGAGTGTATACTCTCAAACTGTATCACCTCATGCTTATACAAATTTAATTGTAATTTCCCATCCCATTAACTTTTCTGTGTCTTCCTGAAGTCATTTATTAAGAGCAGCCCACATGTGCAGTTTGTATAAATCTAAGTGGTGGTGAATTGCCTCCGTACCTATCAAGTCAAACGCTGGGGTTCTCTGCGTACACTCTTTTCACCATATAGTGATTGACTTTTGAATGGTTTACATATCCTTCTCAATACTTTTCAAGGGAGGCAATTATATTGACCTCTGCATGTTTTTCTTGTTTTAAAAACTTTTATATTACCCCCAAAATAACATTAACTGTCAAAGTTTGAGCACAGTGTACAATTGGAAATATGTAGGACTAGTCATAGGGACACGGCATGTTGGAACTCCAGAATTTTGTGTCATAAAATGAAGGGGGTATGGGCTCACTTTTATAAATTCCTAACATCAGCCATGGGAAAATGGTGAGTTGGAGGCAAGAGCTGGTAGCAGCTCACTGCTGTATCAATGAAGAGGGGAAGGGAAGAAAATAGTGTGTGTGGGGGGGAAAGAGCGCCCTATATAATGGACTCTCAACAATTTATATAACCTACTGGTTTTAATTTTTCTATTATCATGTCGTGAATGGTTCTGGTTGTGTACATTTCTACTTTTATTCCCCTCATGGCGTGCTCCAGCTAAGGCAATGATGCAAAGTGAAATATTTTTTCATTTTTGTGAGAAGGAAGGTGCAGTAGCAATATGTACTGTCTTTCGACTATAGATAGTTGCTATGCAGTCATCAATTTGCAAGATGGGATGATTTCTGATATCACTTTGGCAGGTCATTTCGAAAGTGATAGCACTTCGATTTGAATTCAATTTTAGTTTTCATTGTCCCATGTGACACCTGAAGAAATGTTGAATGGCTTTGCATTAAACTAAATACATACCATAATCTCAAGTTCTTTTGAAAATGGATAGTTCTGCCGACTTTCACGATATCTATTTTAGTTGTAATGTTTAATATCCTCTATTACTTTACCATCTTGTATGGGTTTACATTCAACTTAGTATTGCACAGTGAGAGTATTCAGTGGGGATCTCTTGAATTTTCACATTCCTTCTGCTGTTCCAGGAACACAGAGTGTACCAGACCAGACACAATCATTGTGATCCAGCTGACCTGTTGGAAAGTTGAAAAAATCCTACACACTACCACCTTTAGTTTTCTCTTCATCCCCTGAAAGTCTGGCTTTTTAAAGTTAAGGGTATTTATTGTGATCCTTCCCTTCTCCATTATAAGCCTTACTTTAAACTCAACCATATGTTGGTCAATATTTCAAAGGTGATCTCAAATTGTAACCTCTTCTCCCATTCCCATTTGCTGTAGCAGTCCAGTACTACGTTGCTCCTTTTAGTCTCAGTATAGAAATCCCAATTTATCTTTGTTAAATCCAGCATCCCATACCAATTACCTATGATACCTCATGCATTTCCCTAGTTTGAGTATAAAGTTCCAGGTCTAATCAGCTTCCTGACAGGTTACCCTACAACAGATTCCAGTCGCTCATTTTTTCCCGTCTTAAAATTGCTTACCTTGATTCACAATTTTTCACCTTTATCGTCACTGGTTTTTATGTCACTGTACTTTAGTACCATCAGAAACTGTTGATGGATTTTCCTCAAACTTATTGAGTAGAATATCATAATATAAAGCTAGTACTTTAACTTCAAGGAGCTATCATCACTTCTACTCATACCAAAGTGAATAGCTAAAAGGTATTTGAAATGCGTGGCAATGTTTTATTTAAATAATTTGGAAGTTGACTAAATTATAATTAAGAAAAGTGGAGGTATATTTCCAACTTCATGTCTCTTTTAGGAAACAGCCAAATAAAATCTGATTTCACTGACACTCACCTCACATGATGCAGTACCAATTCAGTTCATTGGGCAAAACTTTCAACTTGGGCTGGAGATTAAAACAGGCGGTGAATAACAAGAATAATGAAAGTAGAAAATAACCAATTAGAAAGGAGAAAAATGTAGAGACTTAAGTTAAGCAATGAGGAAGAAGATAATTAACTGATAGCCAATTAAGTACTTTTTGAACTGTAGTCGCTGTTGTAATGTAGGAAACGCGGCAGCCAATTTGCGCAGAGCAAGCTCCGACAAACAGCAATGTGATAAATGACCAGATAATCTGTTTTTTAGTGATGTTGATTGAGGGATAAATATTGGCTAGGACAGTGAGGATAACTCTTTTGCTCTTCTTTGAAATAGTGCCATGGAATCTTTTACATCCACCTGAGAGAGCAGACGAGGCCTCAGTTTAATGTCTCATCCGAAAGACGGCACCTCCGACTATGCAGCACTCCCTCAGTACTGCACAGGAATGCCAGCCTAGATTTTTGTGCTCAAGTCCCCGGAGTGGCACTTGAACCTACCTCCGAGGCGAGAGTGCTACCAACTGAGCAACAGCTGACACAGGACAAATACAATACTTTTATCATGAAGGTGAATACTAGGGCTATAATATAGTCTCTAGGCCTTGATGTCCTTGTTCATTTTAGGCACTTCTACTTACTTCTTGCCCCTGGCCAACCCTTTAATCTTTTTACAAACAACCACTTTAAATGTTTGTGTTTGCATACTGTGATGAAACTGCAGACAAAAACACAGGTGTGCTAATCCTTTATCAGATATTCAGAGTTGCTCGTAATTGTCCTGTGTTCCTCAACTCCTAAAATTTTCTGTCATCCGTCCCCTATTTCTGATTGTAAGTTCCTATTTCTCATATTTCACACATGATATATGTGTCCTTTTACGTTCCTGTGAAGCGCCTTGGAACATTTTACTACATTAAAGGCGCTATATAAATGTAAATTATTGTTGAGATTAACAAGAATAGGGGTTTCTAACCCCTAACTATCCCATGAGTTTAATGTTATACCACACACATTGATACCATATCCAGCAGTATTTTCTTTTAATTTTAGGCACATTAGAAGTTCAAATCATAAAATGTTTTTGCTTGAAACTTCATTGGTGTAAAATTTAAAACACACACCTCTTTTGCATGAATTAGCACTTGTGCTGCCACCAGCTGACACACAAATTTATACTGTACTTTGTACTTAGCTGTTTTATTAATTATCAGCAATTTCTCATCCCAATCCAGTCAAAAGAAACATTAGTAACAGAATAACATAATTTAAAAAAAGCAATGTGACACAAAAAAGGGAGGATTTCACCTTAGGTTTAAAGATACATAAAGATAATATAAATCTATTCTATGATTCTATAATATAAAGTAGCCGAGGCAAAGTACAAACTAGTTGTTTTCTCCTTGTGTTCATGGGCAAAAGCATTGAAATGCCTTTCTTGTAATTGTCTATGGGCGCTCCTTAAAACCTACCTCTTTGACCAAACTTTTGGTCACCTGCCCTAATTTCTCCTTATGCGGCTTGGTGTCAAATTTTTTGTCTTATAATACTCCTGTGAAGCACCTTGGGATGTTTTACTATGTTAAAGGCGCTAAATAAATACAAGTTGTTATATTAAAGTCTAATAACACTTGTCTTCAGCGTTGCTTGTGATATTCTATCTTAAAGTAGTGGTGCATTTCACAGTTGCTTTTATGGAAGAACTTTTTCATAAATCTTCACCAATGGTATATTTAATGATTTAAAAGTACGCACTCTACTATAATGTAGGAACTATAATTCCATCTTGCACTGTGTCGATATGATTATTGGCCAAAACAACATTAATAAAACTGAGTATGCTGCTTTATTCCAGTTCTGACGAAAGGTCTTTGACCTGAAACGTTAACTCTGTTTCTCTCTCCACGGATGCTGCCTGGCCTGCTGAGTTTTTCCAGCGTTTTCTGTTGTTATTTCGGATTTCCAGCATCCGCAGTATTTTGCTATTGTATGAGTATGTTGGTATTGCTTCCAAGTTTGTATTAATATTTGCTGCACAAATTCAAGTTAAATGCATTTGTCAGTTATATTTGTTTTCATTACTTTTTCTTACATATTCATATAGATGATCAAATGTTATTCCATATATGTGATTTAAAAAATATCTAGCTGTTTCAATAATGTTGCTGCTTTGCAATCCATCTTATGAAATATCAGGATTTATTTGCACCAAATAGGGATTCATCTTTGTCGATCGTGTGCAGTTTGAAATGTCCCCCTGAAGAGAGATTTTACACCTGAGACACTTTTTCTGTTGCATATCAGCCTTGCAGGAACAGCAGATGCCATCTCAGTTTCAGTTCTGAAGGTCTAAGAAGCATAGCAGCAAAGGATGCAAGTCTGGTTATACTTTGATGAATATTGCAAAGAGTAGTTAGGCAGTTAGGATAATGATCCCATTGGCTATATGAGATAGTGCAGCTCGCCACAGGGGAATTAAATCTTTTTTACTTCATGAATTAAATTGGACAGCACTTAGAGCAGATTGCTTTTTTAATAGAAAATATTAAGTTTTGAAGAGATTTGCGCCGTGCCAGAAACCTAATCCCCCCTTGCCCTTGAGTAATTGAAAGACCTTTCAATCCAGCATTTCCATTTATGCTGGAGAATGTAATCCCATCGAGACAGAGAAGTGTTTGTGGAGTTGGTTAATATTGCTAGGGTTTTATATGAACTTAAGCCGAATTTTTACAGACAAGTAGGATTAAGATTTGGAGCTAGACTCATTGGCCTCCCATCAGAAATGATTCAACAATCCACAAGATATGCTATAATTAGTAAAATTACTGGTATGTACAGCAGTATAGGGAGGGGAACTGAACTCTTTTTTTTCCCGATCAGTTTTCCATTTTATATTTGCATAGCCAATCTTTGGGTAATGACTGAAAAAACTTTTCATCAGGACATAAAGCAAACCTTGAGGAGATGCTGGATTGTAATTCAAACATGGAGCGTTCTCTTCATTGTGTTGTTTTTGTTTAAAAAATATATAACATGGGTGTGTTCGTCACACTACAGACTAAAAAGGCCACAAATGGTTAGCTAATGAGGCAGTAGGAGGGTGTGGTGGCTATATATAGCAACTGAACTCAACCTAATTCCCAGTCTGCAAAACTCATTTTGACACTAAACACACATTCTGCAGGTTTGGTCTCCTAAGCCAGATACTAAGGTATGGTACATGGCAGTGTGGTCCTAGTGCAGTAAAGGGGTACTTTTCCTGAATTTACAGTTAAGGTACTATTGTGACAATATAGAGAGATTTATATATTGCAGCTGCAGATGAACCATATCAGCATAGTATCCCAGCAGGTGGAACACGTACCATTCCACCAAAATTTAAAGTAAGTTAACATTTCCTTTTTTTAAATTTAGTCTTTATTCTTGTAATCCAGTATAGGTAAGATCAGTGAAATCACTCAGTTCCTTTAAGATTTTATATCCAGAATCATGTGGCCGTGTCTTGCTATAAATGTATTCGAGCCCCCTATATAGTTATCTTGACCTGTCAGCTGTGGATCAGTGGGTAGCACTCTCGCCTCTGAGTCCAAAGGTTGTGGGTTCAAGTCCCACTCCAGAGACTTGAGCACAAAAATCTAGGCTGACACTGCAGTGCAGTGCTGAGGGAGCGCTGCACTGTCGGAAGTGCCGTCTTTCGGATGAGATGTTAAACCGAGGCCCCATCTACTCTCTCAGGTGGATGTAAAAGATCCCATGGCACTATTTCAAAGAAGAGCAAGGGAGTTATCCCTGGTGTCCTGGTCAATATTTATCCCTCAAATCAACATCATGCAAAAAACAGATTATCTGGTCATTATCACATTGCTGTTTGTGGGAGCTTGCTGTGCACAATTGGCTGCCACGTTTCCCACATTACAACAGTGACTATACTTAAAAAAAAGTACTTAATTGGCTGTAAAGTGCTTTGGGATGTCCTGAGGTCGTGAAAGGCGCTATATAATAGCAAATCAATCTTTCTTTCAATCTATTGTCAGCACCAATGGCATTTGTGTTTCTTTTAGGATCATGAGACCAGTAACCTCACCTTTGGACTTTACTACATCACTTTATATCTGTGGGTTCCCCTTCCTGATAGCTACCAAGGGACCACTGCTGGAATTATTGTTGTGTGGACATCTAATGAAGACAGCATCAGGTGTGGCTGAAATGGTGTCCATGGTCATACAGCGTCCTGACAGCCATGATCTCATTGAATGGCGTAACAAGCTCGAGGGGCTAAATGGCCTACTCCTGTTCCTATTTTCCTACGTCACTGATCGTGCATCGGCAGTCTTCATTTACATAGCGCAAAAATTCAGACAAAAAAAATTACAATTTCATAAATGGGTTGTAAATTCTGCTGCCTTACAGTCAGTTGTTTATGACTCTATATGAAAGGCTATCTTTGTGCTAAGTGAACAAGAGCAATTCAGATAACTAATGGGTCTCTTATAAAATCATATTGTAAGTGCTGCCATGAGGACTCATTGGGTAAATGTACCTGATGGTGTGGTGCTGAAACATGCAGATCAGGAAGATCAGATTTGAACCTCTAATTGAGCTGTGAAGATATTGGCTTGTTAAATTTGCCTTTCATGTCTTGGATAAAAATGAGAAGTCGCACAACACCAGGTTATAGTCCAACAGTTTTATTTAAAATTACGAGCTTTCGGAGCGCTGCTCCTTCTTCAGGTACAAGTACAGTGAGGGAATACAAATCGGCAGTATATATACACAGAGCAATTTGTCTGCAGAGATACAATCTGTTAGGAAGGCATTACATCAAAGACACATCAGAGTACAGCTAAGACAATGAGGTGGGTCACAGGGGATCCAACGTGCCAAATGTTGCCGTCTGCAGTTGAGCTTTTAACTTTTTTTGGTTTTTTTTTTAAACTGGAAAGACAGACAATGATGTCGAGTCACGTTCTGTAGCGTGACATGAACCCGAGATCCCTATTGAGGCCGTCCTCATGGGTGCGGAACTTGGCTATCAGTTTCTGCTCGATGATTTTGCGTTGTCGTGTGTCTCGAAGGCCGCCTTGTTTTTGGTGGTGGGGCAGAACTTGAGCCCTAGGGCGAGAACTTCGATTTCGTCTGGTTGAAGGGTGTGGTCCGACAGGTTGACGATGGACTTCCCTGTGGTTGCAACCGTGGTACCAGGGGAGGCTTGGTTGCTGCTGGTGGTGATGCCGAGTTTCTCAAGCTTCCTGTTCTTGATGCGCATGTAGGAAGCGTAGTTCCGTTGCCTCGTCTGTTTGGCGGTGTCTCGTAGCTGGTTTGCTGTGTCCTGAGCACAGGCTGAGAGCATGGACTCTATCTTGGTTTCGAGGTTGCGGCGTCTGTACAACCAAATGTAATCTATATCACACAGTATCTCGTCTCTTTACCAGACTGAAACTTTGCCCACTCAAAAAAGAGAAAAAAGTATGTTTTCTGTGGTTTTAAAATACTGATAAGTAATTTTCAGTGAACCTGTGAAAAAAGATATAGCCATCACTGTAGTTCCGGCAGTGGTGTTCTAATTTATGTTTCATACTTAACCTGGTCGGTTGCTAGTGTTTTGCATTTGTGTATAATGGGAGTCTTTTAAGATGGTAAATGTCCTCTTCAGTTCAACTGCCTCAATCCCACTGAAAAGTTGTAGACCAATACAGTACATTGGATCATATTGCAAAGGATTTTTACAAGCTACTCCCAATGTGTGTATGGTGCAGTGGGTCCGTCTTTATACTTGTCCGTCCTTGCAGATCAATTGTTTGTTGATTACTGCAGACCAGCCATAGCGGCAAACTCCTCTGCCCTTTACCTGCTTCTGTAGCTTTAATTTTGATCCCTGTGTAACCTTCAATATACCAAAAGAGATTGGAGGGAATACTTAAATTTACAATTATTATCATAAATTAATATAACACATTGTGTGAGACGGTTCAGTGGTAGTACTCTTGCCTCCGAGTCAGAGGTTGTGGGTTCAAGCCCCACTCCAGAAACTTGCGGGATGATTTTAACTTTGCCGGCGGAAACTTGGCGGGCAAGCAGTTAAAATCACCCGGGTGTCTTGCCTGTTGACGCCTCACTCCCTTCCCGCAGTCTTCCATTTTAACCTGCTCTACGTGGGGCCAGGAGGAGTTCCCCCCGGCCGATCAGAGGCCCTTGCGAAACCCCTCCACGTGGCTTACCTGCGTGCCGGGGACTGTTCCTTTGTTCCCCGCCGGCGGCCTCCTGCTGCCCGACATTCTGCTCCTGTCCGCTGACTAACTGCCGGTTTCGGACAGGCAGTTGACCAGGGGCATGCAAATGAGGCCTTGGAGTTAAAAACCCGGAACCTCATGCTGCTGAGATCAGGAAGGTTTTCCGCCAGCCTCGGCCCCCACCTGCCCGAGTTAAAATTGGGGCTTTGAGCATATAATCTAGGCTGACTCGTCACTGCAGTACTGAGGGATTGCTGCACTGTCGGAGGTGCTGTCTTTTGGATGAGATGCTAATGTGCGCCCCCCTAAAATGGATGTAAAAGATCCCATGCCACTAATCGCAGAAGAGCAGGAAAGTTCTCCTGGTGTCCTAGCCAGTATTTGTCCCCCAACCAACACCACCAAAAACAAATTATCTGATCTTTTATTTCATTGCTGTTTGTGGGACCTTGCCGCGCGCAATATTGTCTGCCGTATTTCCCTGCATTACAACAGTGACTACACTTCAAAAATACTTCCACACACATTGGATGGTTTAGCCATGATTATTTGTGTTTCATCAAGGTTACAAAAAAAATTGAAAGCTTCTTAAGCCTGGTCAATTTGAACATGTTGCATAAGGTGATTTTTTTCTTTGTCTCTTCATATACTATCCCAGCCATAAAAGGCTTTTTTCTCACATTTTCATAATTGCATGGTCAGTTTAAAAAAAGTTTTTATTTGCTCCTTCATTGTGATATACCTGTCAAAGAGCTGTTTTTGTGATTGTAAATTATCTTCAGTTGAGTAGTTTGTTCGCTGTCCAGCAGGTGCCTCATTTGTCTGGATAACATTACAATCTGAGGGGGAAAAATTCGGTTGCACCCCCTTTGGGGTGCTAACTTCGCCGCACCCTGAAAATGTTAGCGCCCCCGCGCCGTAAATTGAATGGTAGTGCCCCAAGCAGGAGGCGGGGCGCTACTGGAATCGCTCCCCCTCCTTCCTGGGGCGCTACCATTCAATATCGCGGCGCTATGCGCAACAGCGTCACGGTATTGCAGGCCTCCCTCCCCTGATTAAAGGGGAGGGGCCTATCACAGCGCGCACCAGGGCCCTGCTGAACCACCAGGGAGCGGGGTGCCGGGAAAACAGCCCGGCACTCGAGGAGTGCCGGGTTGACCAATCGCGGCTGGCACCCCACATGAAGAAGTGGGAGGAGGCAGGTGCTGGCAGGCGGCCCAACAAAAAAATGGCCGCCTGGCACCTGTCCTTTAATTAGCGCCGCCGCGGCTGCAAAAACGCCACCCTGACCCTGTCGGACATATTGTCTGGTGGTAGATCAGGGGGCACGACTGAAGTTTGCGGCCGGGGCGCTGCGCACGGTGATGATGTCATCGCCGGAGGCGCAGCGCCACGGGGCGCTACCGGTTACCGCCGCAGGTAACCTCCTGTTGAATTTCACGGGAGGCTTTAACGGTGCCGGGCGCTAGGAGCTTTGTGCCCCGATAGCGCACCCCTGGGGCGCTAATGGGAGGCGCAAAGCAACCCAATTTTTCCCCCTAAAAGTCTTTAGACTTAGACTCGAAGAATCGCTCCAAGTGACTATCCAAGTTCAATCGTTTCAACCTGACCTAGATGTGAGAAGTGTATTTGTGACACCAGTGCACCTCTGAGTTTTCTGCATCTCTAATTCAGGCACTACTACCTACTGCAGCCCTGTTGCCTTACCGATTGGATTGATGCTAATCTCCTCCGCATTCTGACTTTTGTTTTGGTGACAAGGACCTTTAGTCAGTGCTGAGGCTTCCGCTGGAGAGCTATAAAAAATAGCAATAATTCAATCATTAATTCCATAAAATCCAACATACATTTCAACCTTTTCACTTCTTAATGGTTTCATGTAGCCGTTACAGTAGTTCCTGGAAAAACTCAGACTGCTGCCCTCTAGCATTGGTTCAACATACAGTCATGCACTACTGAGCATATGGGCCTGTAACCTCTTCCTCAATCCCTGCTCCATGTCTGGATTTGTTTGAAGTCAAAAATGATCTCTGGCATCAGTTGTACAGAAGTATTGGACATTGCTAAAGAAACTGATTGGAACAAGGTGTATCGTGTTCTGCTATCTGTAACTGTTACTTTATCTTATTTATGTATTTTAAAGACAATATCAGAGCAGGAAGATTTCCTATTTTTGAAATAGTGAATGAACGTGCTATTCATGTTAGATGTTTAAGCACTCCTACATAACATGAAGACTGAACTTCACTGCTGGTTGTATGTACTGTTAAGAATAGTGCTGCCAGTTAAATAAACTGCTGACTGAGTTTTGAGTGTGTTTCCAGCATTTCCTTTTTTTTTTAACCATACTTCTTAGTTCATAGTGCACCTGGAATAATCTTTAAAGTAGCAGTCTTCATATGTTTTAGTGGAAAAGTATTATTGCAATCCTCCAAGCATTAACCTGTGTTTTGTAAAATATGGGGAGGCCATTTTTAACTTCAGGCCAAAATGGGTACTCAACCGAAGTCACCGGTTCAGGAGGCCTGAGCCATTGGCCCAGAAATTGATCTCGCTCTGTTCCCGCGGGGGTAAGGCTTTCCCGCGATCTCTCACCTCGCTTGTGCTTTTTCAGATCCAGCTCGCACGAACTTCATGTTCTAGAGATCAGCTGGGCAGTGCTTGCGTATCCCAGCGGGCGTAGTGAATTCGTGCGAGCTGTGGGATCACATGACTCAGTTAGAGCCAATGGCAGCACACCATCTTCCATTCATAGATTTCACAGCACGGCTGTGAAATCTATGAATCTTACACCCCCCCAAAATAACAGCTAAACCTCAATTAAATTTAAAAAAACCCATCACATTAATAAAATAAGTATAGTTAATTAAATTAACCATTTTAAATAAAAAATTAAATTTTTGAAAAAATTTAAAATCTTTTAAAAAGTTATAAAAATAAACTTACCTGTCTTTAAAGTCTCTAAAAAAGATATACCTGTTAAAAAAAAATTAAAAAAACTACTTAATTCACTACTTACCTTCTTAAAAGTGGGTCTTACTCCTCCTTTTTACATTTCCAAAATCTTCCGTACTTACCTGCGCGTCCAAAGCATGAAGTGCACAGCGTGCGCGCAGCCTGTAGCGCGCACGCGATGCACCGAGGACCCGCCACCTTTTCAGAAGAGCAATTGCCGGTTTTCAGCGCATGCGCAGGGCATGCAGAAAACCGGCAATTGGAGTGGGAATACGCGAGAGTACGCAGTGCGTACTCTCGCGTCCCGGGATCAATTTTCGGCCCATTATTAGCTTTTGGCCTCTTTTGACTTTAAGCAGCAAGCTCGGGCGCCAAATGGGCCCCACTGCAGCTTGCCAGTTTCGAGAAGCCAGAAATCGACCAGCTACTGCACAGAGGTGGCCATGGCATGTCAGGCCTGTTCAGAGTTCAGGGGGGGCGGCGGGGCAAGAACGGGCCAGTAGGGAGCTGCTGTAGTTTCATGGGGCCCAGTGGAGCACTCTTGCTCCTACGAGCTCCACAAAATGTTCCCCTCTCCCCCCAAAAACAATTTTGCCCAGTGTTTTGGAGTTCCCTTCAGTGGTTCCTTTTACGGAACGCTGGTTAGACGGTTCAACACAGCCTAGTGCACAGTACACATTCTGCCCATTTCTACATGACAATGGCAATTGAGGTCCTACAACCAGCGTACATCCCGATTTTCATATTTAGCCAGCCTCCCACCTGTTTTGGGCAGGAGTGCTGGGCGCTTGTTTAAAGATTACCTGAAATTGAAAGAGGTGAACTTTGGACGTCAAAGAGGTGTCCGAGGGACCCACCCAGGCAAGAAACGGGTGAGCAGCAGTTGAAAATCACCCCCATGTAAGTGAGAACCTGAGAGAAATCAATTTAATGTGGGACTTCAGTTATGTAGAAAAGCTGGGGTTCTCCTTAGAGAAGGTTAAGGGGAGATTTGATAGAAGTGTTCAAAATCATGAAGGATTTTGATAGAGTAAATAAGGAAAACTGTTTCCAGTGGCAGAAGGGTCGGTAACCAGAAGGCACAGATTTAAGGTAATTGGCAAAAGAACCAGAGGGGAGATGAGGATAATTATTTTTCATAGCGAGTTGTTATGGTCTGGAATGCACTGCCTGAAAGGGTAGTGGAAGCAGATTCAATAATAACTTTCAAAAGGGAATTGGATAAATACTTGAAGGGGCAAAATTTGCGGGGATATGAGGAAAGAGCAGAGGAGTGAGAATAATTGGATCGCTCTTTCAGAGAGCCTGCATAGGCACGATGGGACGAATGGCCTCCTTCTGTGCTGTATAATTTTATGATGTTTTGTACTTTTGATGTATGATGGGTGCTGTGTATGTTAGCTGTCTTTAACATAAAGGTTAGCAACCTAGAGTGATGCTGCTGTCTGGCAAGTAGTGTGTCATAATGAAGGAGCTGCTGTGGCTGATTGCACCATTCACACGGATGTTTCTAATCCCTCTGCTGCTGGACTCTAATCTGATTGATGGTGTGATTATGATGGCTTAATAAATTTCAGTGTCAGTTTACTTGAACATTTGGTTTAATTTGTATGCTGCTCCTGACACTGTTTATAGCAAAATTGATTTGCCTGTAACTGCAGACTGATTATTATTAATCTGAAGGAGCAAGTTATGAAATCAGGTCATAAATTAGCCGCAACCCTTCTGATTGGTCAGTGCTGCACATCCCTCTCCAACAACATTTCTTCATCAATTGACAGTATTTTCTGGACTTGGAACATGGGAACACTGCCAGGCCCATCCCGGCCTATTCCCAGATTTCAGACCTCACCCAGTAATGACCTTATACATTTTAAAAATACTCTTACAAAATGCTCCCTGTAGATAACTATAGTTATAAAAAGAATGAAGTCATGACCAAAGATGGGATTGTTCTGACATAAGTTAACCTTGCCAGGAATTGAAGGAGAGAATTAACTCTAGGAAATATTTTTCCTTATTTTAACATTTATGTTTGAGACAGTATTTGAGTTATAGCCAATGCCTGTTTAATCTCCACATTTGTGAATGTACTAACATTTGGGCCAGCAATTCTATCTGACACAATTGCTTTTGATTCACTAAAGTTGATTTGAAATTCAGCAGTATTCAGTTTAATGGTTGCAAGGTTTATGCTCTGGAAGATGTGTAAGAATGCTCCTCTGGGGCTTTTACCTCAGTCAAACAGATGCTGTAATCCTCACAAACTGATGTTTGATTGGGAGGCTTTGTAATTCTGAGCTGAATCTGCAGCCTGTATGAAAACCATAGTGTAAATTCAGCACTCCCACGCTGCCTGACGGGAGCCATTCTTGAAGGGACCATGTGCTGGAGAGTCAGGGTGAACCCGTTATAGCCCTATCTCTGAACAGTGCTCCTTTTGAGTGCACCTTCCCCATCTGGGACGGGACTGCAGGATTTACTGAGTTTACCCTTACATTTTATGCCATATGTGTTTTTTTAAATGGTCCTGAACAATCTCTTACTAACAGTACAGTGTAGCACTTGCAACTTTTGGCGTCCTGCGTAGAAATCAGGATTGTAATGGTTACATTGCTTTTTCTTTTGTTTTCCCAGAAGTTGCGAACTCAGCTGAAACATTGAGGGGAATTTTAACTCCCAAAAACGGGTGGGAGGGAAGTAAAAAAAATTTAAATTGCAAACCCGAGCCCAAGCTGCCTCGAACCCGCCCACTTCCGGTTTTAACGGAGGCGTGGGTGGGTGGGAGGAGGCAACCCGCACCCAGGAGGCAGGTTGCTCATTAAAATATTTCAATGAGGCTCACATTTTTTTCTCCATTTTAAATTTAACCATGGCCGACTGGGTTTCCCGGACCTCAGGATACCCAGTAGCTAAGCGGAGGTGAGGTCTGCTGTGTGGAAGAGGTTAAGTGTCTTTCCAGCACTACTTGTGGGCTAGGAGGAGCAGGATTGGTTCCTCCCAGCCCCCCCCAAGCTAACCTGCTTCCCTGCCCGCGAGCGCTGTGCCCCCCTCCCCCACGACCACCGACCCCCTCCCCACGATCACTGAACCTCCCCCGCCATGTTCACCGACCACCCCCCCACCACGATCACCGACCCCTCCCCACGATCATTGACCACCGACCATCCCCCCCCCCCAAGACCACCGACCCCCTCCCCCCACGACCACCGACCCCCCCCCCCCACGACCAGGGACCCCCCCCCCACGATCACCGACCCCCTCCCCACGATCACCGACACCCCTCCCCACGATTACCGACCCCCCCCCCCACGATCACCGACTCCCTCCCCACACGATCACCGACACCCCTCCCCACACGATCACCGACACCCCTCCCCACACGATCACCGACACCCTCCCCCACGATCACCGACCCCCCTCCCCACGATCACCGACCCCCCTCCCCACGATCACCGACCCCCCTCCCCACGATCACCGACCCCCCCACCAAGATCACCGACCCCCCCACCAAGATCACCGACCCCCCCACCAAGATCACCGACCCCCCCACCAAGATCACCGACCCCCCCACCAAGATCACCGACACCCCCCCCACGATCACCGACACCCCCCCCACGATCACCGACCCCCCTCCCCACGATCACCGACCCCCCTCCCCACGATCACCGACCCCCCTCCCCACGATCACCGACCCCCCTCCCCAAGATCACCGACCCCCTCCCCACGATCACCGACACCCTCCCCACGATCACCGACACCCCTCCCCACGATCACCGACACCCTCCCCACGATTATCAATCCCCTCCCCCCACGATCACCGAATCCCCTCTCCATGATCACCGAGCTCCTCTCCGCACGATCACCGACCCCCCCCCATCTCTGCCCCTGATCTGTCTCCAATTCCCCACGATCACCCCGCGACCCTTCAAATATTCTGACTTCTGGGTTTCCCGACCAGAACTCCTCTAACCCCCACCACCCCCCGCTTGTAACCCAGTAAAGATGGGGCTGTTGTTTTCAGCAGTTTGTTCGTCACTTGCTACCGCAAGGCTTTTTGTGCTTATTAACCGTTTCTGGTGTGTTTTTTTGGGAGGGTGTCAGATGCTCCCACATGTTTTCTGTGCCTTGTGCCACCTGTGGTTGATGAAGCAGTTGACCAGCTCTTGGGCTCCCACTAATACTGCTCTGAGCCAGTCAGGAGGGAGTGCATGCAGTGGCCAGGAGACAATCCTTTGAATGTTTTCCTCCCTCCTCAGTGTGCCTGGCCTTCACAGCACCACACATCAGAAGGACTCTCCAACTGAATCGTTGGATTTTACATATCCTATGGGGTATAAGATTGTGGCACATCTGATACTGAATTAATTTTAAAACAGACATGCGGAAAGGCATCTATGCTGCCACATCCTGCATCTGTATACAATGGTCTGTTGCCATAATTTAAAAAACAGTTATTAGATTTTCAGTAAGCTTGGTTAATTACTTTCTTTTCATAGCCCTGGGATCCTGTCAAAAACAATTGGTGGGTGTCACCACAGATCTGCGAACATCGATTTGTCACCCCGGTAATTTAAAAATAATTTATTACATGTGCACCAAATTTGATAAGTGATTTATTTTCTTCAAGCTATTCTCTAATTGCTGGAAACCATGCTGTATTTATAAGTAGCGATCTGTAAACTGGAAACTCAAGCAGCTTTATAAAATACACAGATCATCGAAGTGCAAGATTAAGGCAGTAGTCAAAGGAGAACAGGGCGTTCTCCCAGTGTTCTGACTTACTAGAACAGATTCATTGGTCGTTTACTTCATTTGCTGTTTGTGGAATGCTGCTGTACACAAATCGGCTGTTGTAACTGCTTACATAACACAACAACTTGCATTTATATGGTGCATTGAATATTGAAAAATATCGAAGGTGCTTCACAGAGGTGTAAAGAAAGATAGACCCCAAGCCAAAGGAAGAGAAATTACAAGGGGTAAAAGAGATGGGTTTTAAGGATGTTCTTAAAGGACATTGCTGCAGGAGTTCTTTAGGGCAGTGTCCTAGGCCCAACCATCTTCAGCTGCTTCATCAATGACCTTCCCTCCATCATAAGGTCAGAAGTGGGGATGTTCGTTGATGATTGCACAGTGTTCAGTTCCATTCACAACTCCTCAGCTAATGAAGCAGTCTATGCCTGCATGCAGCAAGACCTGGATGACATTCAGGCTTGGGCTGATAAGTGGCAGGGAACATTGGCACCACACAAGTGACAGGCAATGGCTATCTCCAACAAGAGAGCGTCTAACCACCGCCCCTTGACATTCAATGGCATTACCATCGCCGAATCCCCCAACATCAACACCCTCCCTAACAGTACTATGGGAGTACCTTCACCACATGGACTGCAGCGGTTCAAGAATGTGGCTCACCACCACCTTCTCAAGGGCAATTAGGGATGGAGAATAAATGCTGGCCTTGCTAGTGACACCCACATCCCATGAACGAATAAAAAAAGAGGAAAGTGAGGTGGAGAGCCAGAGTGGTTGAGATACTGAATTCCAGAGCCTGTGGCGTAGGTGGCTGAAGGCATGGCAGAATGGTGACAAAAGCATTGATGAGGATTTCGGTAGCAGATGTGCTGTGGTAGGGACAGAGGCAAGTGATGTCACGGAGCAAAAGTAGGCAGTCTTTATGACGGAGAGGATACAGATTAAATAGGACCCTGAGGTTGTAAACAATCTGGTTCAGCCTAAGACAGTGGCAGGGGTGGGAAATGGAGTTGTTGACAAGGGTATCGAGTTTGTGCTAAGATACTGGCTTTGGTCTTCTGAGGACCAAAGGAACCTGCAAGGAGATATTGATAAGATGGTGGAATGGGCAAAACGTGGCAAATAGAATTCAATGTCATTAAATGTGGCATGGTACATGTTGTTTTAAAAAGAAATAAAGTAATAATTGTACTTTGAACAGGGAACAGCTGGGTGATGTGGAAGAGCAGATGGATTAGGGCTTCAGGTTTACAAACCTTAAAAGCGGCACTTCAGGTGGATAAGGCCATTAAAAAAGCTAACGTAATACTTGGTTTTATGGCAAGGGGTATAGCGAATATAAAAGTTGGGAATGTATATAAAACTTTAATTGGATTACTGTGTGCAGTTTTGGGCTGTACACTATTGGAAGGATTTGGCATTTCTGCTATTTGTAATGCTAAAAAGCTTAAGCACAGTAGTAATGGATTCATCCATCAAATAAAATAATGTAGATTGCACCAGTTCTCATATTCAAAAACTGCTACCTCTCCTCCTTCTGATAATGTTACTGGCTCTGGTCATCTTGCAGCAGATTCTTTAACCTTTGCACACCATCTCTGTGACAGTGACATTTACTCCACTGAATCTCTTTCCATTTTAGGTCATTAGTCATACTGAGGAGGTTTGCTCCACCTATGTATTGTAAATATACATTGCTAAAATGGTGGTGGCTGGAGATATTGAGAGAAATTAACTGTTTTTCCTTTCTGCTAGTCAGTTTCTGCCCAATATTTTGAAAATATGATCATTATTTACAGTATAGTGCTCCTCGTTATCTTGAAAGTAAGGTACTTTGTGTTGCTCATGTGTGTCTCCTACGGCTCTCACAATTTCTGCTGTGTTTTTATGTATGTCTCCCTCTTTTGTTTCCTCATTTCTCACAGAGACCGTCTAATAGCCATGGAAGTGTAGGTACGAAGGATGGAACAGGGACTAGCGCTGTGCAGTAGGGAGTGCGGGGAGGAGGAGTAGGACCTGGAATGTAGTTGTGGAGAGGGGCTTAAAGAACCTGGGGCTGGGATGGAATGGGGCTGTGAAATGATGGGGGCTATTTTTAAACTTGTGTACAGCGGCGCTATCATTGAGTCTTCTGAGCACAACACAGGGCACCCGGTAGGACAGGCATGCATCTAATTGGTCCTCGTAACCACGAGATGATAACACATTAACAGTCATGTGGTTACTACAGATAAATGTGGTGTCTGGAAACAGACATACTTGGATGAACACAAACATTTTTATTGTATTTATTAAGATTGTTATTGAATGCTGTTGTTGAACTTTTACCATAATCCACTAATGTCTGTAAGAATTCTGCAGGGACTGTCAAACTGAACTGAATGCAAAGTGTTCATATTAATATGATAGTATTAATTCTGTCACAGTACAAGTTTACAATATGCCCAATCTCTCTTTCAGACGATGTTCCACCATATTTTAAGACTGAGCCAGGGCCGCCACAGGTTCACTTGGAGGGGAATCGTCTGGTCTTAACATGCCTGGCAGAGGGAAGTTGGCCACTTGAGTTTAAATGGTTACGAAATGATACAGCTATCACGACATTCTCTAGTGAATACAGGTAATTTAAAAGGAGCACTATGTCATAATTAAAATCGGCAAAACTTTAGTTATGTGGATATTCATACAGGGTCTGGTCATTTTGTTTAGGCTTTTAGGCCAGTTTTACCATTGGTGTTCCGCATTGATGCCACAGTTTCAGATGTGCATTGACACAAAATTAGTCATATAATTCGGGACAACAACAGAAAACGCTGGAAAAACTCAGCAGGCCAGGCAACATCTGTGGAGAGAGAAACAGAGTTAACGTTTCAGGTCGAAACCCTTCGTCAGAACTGAGAAAAAAGCAGGAAATGAAACAGATAAAAAAGCAAGGGGGAGGCTGGGGGGAGGAATAAAAGAACAAAAGGGGTGGTCTATGGTAAGTAGAGACATTAAGAGATGCTCAAGGCAAGACGAGATGGTAATAGGACAGGTTAAGAAACAAAAGGTGGCTCAGAAGTGTGAAGTGTGAAATGCTGGCAGAATGAGAGACAGCTGCTGTGGGGGGAGAGAGAGAGAAAAAAGGGAAAAGGCACAAACCAAAAGGGTGGATAAAATGTGTATGTGTATATATAATGGCCCGAAAATTAAACCTAATACGTGAGAGTACGCACTGTGTACTCTCGCGTATTAGATCCCTGAATTGCCGGTTTCCTGCATGCACTGCGCATGCGCGGGAAACCGGCACTTCGTGAATTGCAAAGGGGGCGGTTCCTAAGTGAACCGCGTGCGCACTACAGGCTGTGCGCACGCAGTGCACTTAGTTTTTTTTTCAGCTTTGAACGCGCAGGTAAGTGGTGAAGATTTTACACATAAAGAAAGCAGGCGTAGGACCCCCTTTTAACAAGGTAAGTAGTTAATTAAGTGTTATTTTAAATTTTTTTCAACAGGTTTATCTTTTTTAGAGACTTTAAAGAAAGGTAAGTTTATTTTTATAACTTGTAAAAAGATTTAAATTTTTTCAAAAATTTAATTTTTTGTTTAAAGTGGTTAATTTATTTAACTATACTTATTTTATTAATGTGATGGCTTTTTAAAAAAATTTAATTGAGGTTTAGCTGTTCTTTTGGGGGTTTGTAGTATTCATAGCTTTGACAGCTCTTGCCGTCAAAACTATGAATGAAAGATGGTGTGCTGCCATTGGCTCTAACTGAATCACGTGATCCCAGAGCTCGCACGAACTAATTGCGTCTCTGGGATACGCACACACTGCATGGTTGCAACAAGAAGAGGCTCTGAAACTAAAGTTCGTGTGGGCCCCAAACAAAAAGGTAGGCGCGGAGTGCGATATCGCGGGGAATCCTTACCCCCGCGGGAACCATCCATGTTTAATTTCTGGGCCAATATATATATATATATATATAGTAGGGGCCGAGGTTATGATCTGAAATTGTTGAACTCGATATTGAGTCCGGAAGGCTGTGAAGTGCCTAATCGGAAGATGAGGTGCTGTTCCTCGAGCTTACGCTGAGCTTCCGTGGAACAATGCACAAGCCACCGTTTCCAAGACTGTCACTGACCTCATCTCCTCTGGAGATCTTCCCCCCACGGCTGCCAACCTCATAGTTCCCCAACCCTGCACAGCCCGCTTCTACCTCCTTCCCAAGATCCACAAACAGGACTGCCCTGGTAGACCCATCGTTTCAGCCTGTTCTTGCCCCACGGAACTTATCTCTTCCTATCTCGACTCTATTTTTTCTCCCCTTGTCCAGTCTCTTCCCACCTACATCCGCGATTCCTCTGACGCCCTCCGCCACTTTAACAGTTTCCAGTTTCCTGGCCCCAACCGCCTCCTTTTCACCATGGATGTACAATCCCTCTACACCTCCATCCCCCACCAGGATGGCCTGAGGGCGCTCCGCTTCTTCCTTGAACAGAGGCCCAACCAGTCCCCATCCACCCCCACCTTCCTCTGCCTGGCTGAACTTGTTCTCACATTGAACAACTTCTCCTTTGACTCCACTCATTTCCTCCAAATCAAAGGTGTTGCTATGGGTACCCGCATGGGTCCTAGCTATGCCTGCCTTTTCGTGGGATATGTGGAACACTCTTTGTTCCAGTCCTACTCGGGTCCCCTCCCTCACCTCTTTTTCCGGTACATTGATGTGCCGTTTCCTGCTCTCGCCCTGAACTAGACAATTTCATTCACTTTGCCTCCAATTTCCACCCTTCCCTCACCTTCACATGGTCCATCTCCGACTCTTCCCTTCCCTTCCTCGACTTCTCCGTCTCCATCTCTGGGGATAGGTTATTGACCAACATTCACTACAAGCCCACTGACTCCCACAGCTACCTGGACTACACTTCCTCCCACCCCGCCTCCTGTAAGGACTCTATTCCCTTCTCCCAGTTTCTCCGTCTCCGCTGCATCTGCTCCGATGATGCCACCTTCCATACCAGTGCTTCCGACAAGTCTTCCTTTTTCCTCAACCAAGGATTCCCCTCTACCGTGGTCGGCACGGCCCTCGACTGTGTCCGTTCCATTTTCCGCACTTCTGCCCTCACCCCGGCCCCTCCCTCCCGGAACCACGATAGAGTTCCCCTTGTCCTCACCTTTCACCCCACCAGCCTCCACATTCAACGGATCATCCTCCGCCATTTCCGCCACCTCCAACGTGATCCCACCACCAAACGTATCTTCCCCTCACCTTCCCTTTCAGCATTCCGCAGGGACCGCTCCCTCCGAGACACCCTAGTCCACTCCTCTATCACCCCCAGCACCCCTTCCCCCTCGCCCGGCACCTTCCAGTGCAAGCGCAGGAGATGCAACACCTGCCCTTATACATCCCCCCTTCCCACTCTCCAGGGCCCCAAACACCCCTTCCAGGTGAAACAGCAATTTACTTGTACTTCTTGCAATCTAGTATACTGTATTCGCTGCTCACGATGTGGTCTCCGCTACATTGGGGAGACCAAACGCAGATTGGGTGACCGCTTTGCGGAACACCTCCGTTCAGTCCGTAAGGGTGACCCCGAACTTCCGGTCGCTTGTCATTTTAATTCACCTCTCCACGCCCACTCAGACCTCACCGTCCTCGGCCTCTTGCATTGTTCCATGGAAGCACAGCGTAAGCTCGAGGAACAGCACCTCATCTTCCGATTAGGCACTTTACAGCCTTCCGGACTCGATATCGAGTTCAACAATTTCACATCATAACCTCGGCCCCTACCATATATATATATATATATATATATATATACACAGGAAACTCTTTATTAACCGGCACCCAAATATCCGGAAATCTCTCTTAACCGGCAAAATTCTTGAGTAGGTAACCGGGGTTTTCCTTCATCTCTCGTTTAAGATTAACTTTAAAAAAAACCCCGAGGCGTTTGCCTTGTATCGGAGCGTGTAGATTGGGAGGGGAATGTGCAGCCCGGGTAGGCAGCGGACACGACAGATGGTCAGCTGGCGGTCCCCGGGGAGACGGAGCTCTGAATGCAGGCGCATGTCAGTGTGTACGGGGCTCTCGTACGTTGGTAGATATAACTCTCCGTTATCCGGACTTTTTGATAAACCGGCACCACGCCGGTCCCGTCGGTGCCGGTTAATAAAGAGTTTCCTGTGTGTGTGTGTATATATATATATATATTTTATCCACCCTTTTGGTTTGTTCCTTTTCCCTTTTTTCTCTCTCTCTCCCCCCACAGCAGCTGTCTCTCATTCTGCCAGCATTTCACACTTCACAGTTCTGAGCCACCTTTTGTTTCTTAACCTGTCCTATTACCATCTCGTCTTGCCTTGAGCATCTCTTAATGTCTCTACTTACCATAGACCACCCCTTTTGTTCTTTTATTCCTCCCCCCAGCCTCCCCCTTGCTTTTTTATCTGTTTCATTTCCTGCTTTTTTCTCAGTTCTGACGAAGGGTTTCGACCTGAAACGTTAACTCTGTTTCTCTCTCCACGGATGTTGCCTGGCCTGCTGAGTTTTTCCAGCGTTTTCTGTTGTTGTTTCAATTTTCCAGCATCCGCAGTATTTTGCTATAGTATAATTCGGGAATCTGGTTGATCATCTGATTGTAGACTGCATTCCTATCTGTTTGGGCATTGATTTGCAGGGTTATCTGGGACAAGTTGGGAAGACTCCCAGCCCCAGTGACTGCTCAGGTCAACCCATCCAGCCCCCAATAATAAGCTCGTCTGATTGAGCAATCACCAACTACTGTTCCTGGCTCAGGTATCGTATTATGGAGTCTGCCACAGAGGGTTGACTTGGTTCAATCTTCCATCAGTGGCTATGTTCTCTTGAAGCAAACTTAACTCCAAAAGAGACTCTAATTACCAGCCACCACTAGAGCTGATTGGTCATTAGACAACTGATGAGCAGGGGTTGCATTCCACAATCTCATAATCTTTTGTGTAAAATAGTTTCTCCTGCCCCGTTTCTTAAATCTCTCCCATTTAAACCCTGATTGTAACTCGGAGCAGGAATCGGGCAGGTGTGGGCCGAGGTGGGTGGCAGACGGACCTAACCATGGCAATGTGAGGTTCTGCCGATTTTAAGTCCCGGGACTCAAATGCGTGCCCCCAGTCTGTTGCCCACCCAAAACCGACGGGCAGGGCAACTGGTTGGCGGGCGGGAGCGGAATGTCAGGCGGCAGGGGGCTGCCACCGTGAATTGAAGGAATGGCCCTTGTGTTGCCAGGGTTGAAAATCACCCCTTTAATCTCATATCTATGTCCCCTAGTTCTAAATCCCTCAACCACTGGAATAGTCTGTTTCTATCTAATCTCTATAATCCCTTCATAATTTGAAACACTTTGATCACATCATCCTGCAATCTCCTCTATTCTAACAAAAAGAGCCCCAATTTTCTAAGTCTTTGTATTTTCTCATACCAGGCAGCTTCCTAGTGAATCTGTACCTTGTCCACTCTCTCAGCTCAGCATCTTTCCTATAGTGTGGAGTACAAAACTGCACTTAGTATCACTCTATCACCAGCATTTTCTGTTTTTACTTGTTAAATTGAGCTAGCCAGATAGCCTCTGGAGTCCATTATCTTGGATATGTGAAGACCATAGTTTTATTTGGTCTACTGTGTCTCCTTTACTGAGGTGTGTGAATTCCATTGTATTTCCATTCTGGAATAATAGCCAGTGCAAATGCTCTATAGAAGTAGTTACAAGTTCAAACTTGTTTATCCTACTGCAGGTTTATGTTGGTGTGAATGTGATTTTGGAGTGATTGGAAACATGCCCCATCCACTCATATTCAAGGAAACCAATGTGATGAAAAGATTCTGTCAGCTTATTAAAATTCATATGGGTGACTTTGTGGCTCAGTTTTAATGGATCCAAAGTTGTCTGATGTGTAAACCAGACACAGCAGATGTTGTATTACAAAGGGTGGAAACAAAATGAAATGATTCCACTTTGCTGGTGGAAAGGTGGTATTAGTTATGGCACGATCAATGGAACAAAACAAGGCAAGTTACTGGTTTCTCTCCAGGTTAATGCCGTGCACTAAGCTGAACATTTCTTTTTGTTCAAGGTATGTTATTCCATCCCTCCAGCGCTCAGACTCTGGGTTTTACCAGTGTGTGGTGCGGAACCGAGGTGGAGCACTTTTACAGAGGAAGACACAAGTACAAGTAGCATGTAAGTGGATGTCATTTTTTCACCACGATGCACAGTTTCTAAGTTGTAGACCGAAGGTGTTCCTTTTGGTTTTATGTTATGAGCAATGTCATTTAAAAATATTTTTCATGGCTGTACCATGAAATGTACCATCTACTGAAACAATAACAGCCGGTGATCCAATTCATGGCAATTACAAGTAACTCTTGGGTATTAGAAAAACTTCCATACAGCTGATATCAGTTAATTTGCTTTATTTGTCAGTGTATACCAATAAACAAGAAATTAAAAAAGAAAACAACAAATATTGGACTTGTTTAATGCGCTGCTTGTCTGCCAGAAATGACTGGTTCATTGCTATGACAACTTGTAACTCAATTAATGGATCAAATCTTAACTAGAAATGGTTATTTCAGTCAGGCTAGTTCTTCCCTGTGTTGACTACAGTAGTTAATCAGGACAATCCACTGATACAGTTTACCCTTCTTGTTCGACCTACAAATTCTTTTCTCTCCAATTTCCCTGCTTTCCTTCCCTTGATGAATTACCACTGCCACATAGCTTCATCAGCATTGATGATGGTTTGAATAGGGTGGAGGAATTTATAACCATGATAACCGATTATTCTCCCTGTTACAGCACAGGATGGCTTCTTTCCATGTGCTGTGATGTCAGCTCTTCTGCACTGGGCCAGTGTTGTCCAATAGAAATCGCTGACTTGGAAAGCACTTTTCTAGAAGTGATCACCACGCAGCCTCAGAATGTGCGGGCAGAGAGGGAATGGGTGACCACCAGACAGAGGAGAAGGACCAGGCAGGTAGGGTAGGAATCCCCAGAGTGCATCTCGCTCGCTAACCGGTTCACAGTTCTGGAAACTGGTGGGGGGTGATGGCTCCTCTGGGGAGAGCAGCCAGAGCCAAGGCCATGGCACCACGGGTGGCTCAGCTGCATAGCGGGGGGGAGGGAGGAAGAAGAGTGGAAGAGCAATAGTGATAGAAGATTCATTGGTTAGGGGAACAGATAGGCGTTTCTGTGGACGCAGACGTGACTCCAGGATGGTATGTTTCCTCCCTGGTGCCAGGGTCAAGGATGTCACTGAGCGGCTGCAGAACACTCTGAGGGGGGAGGGGGAGGGTGAACAGCCAGAGGTCGTTGTCCATATTGGTACCAATGACATAGGCAGAAAGAGGGATGTGGTCCTGCAGGCAGACTATAGGGAGCTAGGAAAGAGATTAAAAAGCAGGACCTCAAAGGTAGTAATCTCCGGATTACTCCCGGTGCCACGTGCTCGTGAGTACAGAAATAGGAGGATAGAACAGATGAATGCGTGGCTGGAGAGGTGGTGCAGGAGGAAGGGCTTTAGATTCCTGAGGCATTGGGACCATTTCTGGGGAAGGTGGGACCTGTACAAGCCGGACGGGTTACACCTCAACAGAGCCGGGACCAATATTCTCGCGGGGAGGTTTGCTAGTGCTGTTGGGGAGGGTTTAAACTAGCTTGGCAGGGGGATGGGCACCAGCATATAGGAGTAGAAAAGAGGAATAAGGTGCATAAAAGAGTGAGTGTGTTGGATAGTACTAGAGAAGGAAGTAGTACCATATTAAATAGGAGCAGACTAAGAAAGACTACGAAAAATTCAAAAATGGGTTTAGAATGCATGTATGTAAACGCACAAAGTGTGGTGAATAAGGTTGGTGAGCTACATTCTCCATTGGACCCGCCCCAGATCTCCATCGGGACCGGGCCCTGTTCTTCATCCAGACCCACCCCCGCTCACCAACCGGCCCCACCCTCGCTCACCTTCCAGACACGACCCTGCCCCTGCTATCCATCCAGTCCTGCTCTCCATCGGACCCCACCACAGCTCTCCGTCGGGTCCCATTCGAGCCCCACCTCCGCTTTCCATGGGGCCCCGCCCCAGCTCTCCATCCGGACCCGCCGCCGCTATCCATCCGGCCCCTGCTCTCCATCCGGCCTGGCCCCCCCCCCCCCCCCATCTCCGTCTGCCCCACCCACGCTCTCCGTCTGCCCCACCCACGCTCTCTGTCCGGCCCCGCCCCCGGTCTCTGTCAGGCCGGCCCCGCCCCCGCTCGCCGTCTGGCCCCGCCCTCACTCTCGGCCCGCTCTCCGTCTGGCCCCGCTCTCCGCCCGGCCCCGCCCTCGCTCTCTGCCCGCCCCCACACTCCATCCGGCCCCGCCCCCACTCTCCATCCGGCCCCGCCCCCGCTCTCCATCCGGCCCCACCCCCGCTCTCCGCCCGCCCCTGCTCTCCGCCCGCACCCGCTCTCCATCCGGCCCCGCCCCCGCTCTCCATCCGGCCCCACCCCCGCTCTCCATCCGGCCCCGCCCCCGCTCTCCATCCGGCTCTGCCCCCGCTCTCCATCCGGCCCTGCCCCCGCTCTGCGCTCGCCCCCGCTCTCCATCCGGCCCCGCCCCCGCTCTCCATCCAGCCCTGCCGCTGCCCCCGCTCTCCATCCGGCCCCACCCCTGCTCTCCGTCCGGCCCCGCCCTCGCTCTCCGTCCTGCCCCGCCCTCGCTCTCCGCCCGCCCCCGCTCTCCATCCGGCCCCGCCCTGCTCTCTGTCCGGCCCCGCCCTCGCTCTCCGCCCGCCCCCGCTCTCCATCTGGCCCCGCCCTCGCTCTCTGCCCGCCCCCGCTCTCCATCCGGCACCGCCCTCGCTCTCCGTCCGGCCCCGCCCCCGCTCTCCATCCAGCCCCACCCCCGCTCTCCGTCCGGCCCCGCTGTCCGTCCGGCCCCGCCCCCCGCTGTCCGTCCGGCCCCGCCCCCCGCTCTCCATCCAGCCCTGCCGCTGCCCCCGCTCTCCATCCAGCCCTGCCGCTGCCCCCGCTCTCCATCCAGCCCTGCCGTTGCCCCCGCTCTCCATCCGGCCCCACCCCCGTTCTCCGTCCGGCCCCGCCCTCGCTCTCCGCCCGCCCCCGCTCTCCATCCGGCCCCGCCCCCCGCTCTCCGCCCGCCCCCCGCTCTCCGTCCAGCCCTGCAGCTGCCCCCGCTCTCCATCGGGCCCCACCCCCGCTCTTCGTCCGGCCCCGCCCCCCGCTCTTCGTCCGGCCCCGCCCCCCGCTCTCCATCCAGCCGGAAGTAAAGCAGAGACAACAATCAAAAAACACGTGCACACTCTGCTTTTTCTCTTGCCATTTTAACTACAAATTCACAAAAAAGTTAAAGTTCCCATGCCTACACTGTGCTAAAATGTGTATTGACATCACAGGCCGGTCTATTACACATTTTTGATATACTAATCAAAAATGCAATTACCCACATCCTAATTAGCCAAATGTAGCTAGTGGCTAACATATTGGATAGCACTGCTCTTGGTGAAATATTCTGTTTGTGTAGTGAACCAACCTAGCTTCTGAGGTTAAGGACTGATGTAACTTTATATAAATCTAGTTGTCATGATCTACTGTCAAGAAGCTATCAGTCCCTTTAATGCAAGGTGTAAAATAAATGTCATAGTGGCCAGATCTTGTTCTTTGAATTGTTTTTTCTGGTACTTTCTCACCTTCTGCTGAGAAGCATGCTGAATGTATTTTAATTTACTTCTTACTGTTTTTTTGGAAAATATTTACCCCCCTTTAGTTTTTGGTCTGTGACCTCTCTGAGCCAAACACGGGTGACTAAGAGCAGCTGAGCGCCCTGTTCCTCGGCCTCCACCATTCCACTCTGTACTGCTCTCCAGAAAGTACAGACAAGTGGAAATGAAGTAACTTTTCCTGTGATTTTATCTCTTTCCCCCCCGCCCCCCCCCCCCCTGCCCCGCAGATGGTAAAGATGATATCAGATTTGGTGCAGAGTGAGATCAAATCTTTATCACATTGTTATATACTGCCACTGGGCTTTATTGGACTTCATAATCTCTGATTTAGACTGCTTTTAGTGTTGGTCTGTTGGAGGTAAATCTGGTGAAAACTGATTTAGCTGCTTGAGCTGGACTCCCTGGCCTAAGCCAGCAGCCAGACTATCAGCTTTTTATCAGACAGGATGCTCTCCCATGTGATGTAGTGTGAAGTGACCCAGCTCATCACGTATATTTCAGGCAGGTTGAAACAGCAGTTTATGATCAGATTAGAACCTATGAAGATGTGAGATGAAATTTCAAATGGCTTTACTTTTCACAAATAATTGCCATTTCATTCCAAAACATTGAAAACAATTTTATATGAGTTGTAATCAATTCTATTCAGTAAAGTGCTTCACTGTTTTCTGTATTTAGCTGTGAGGCTGATCTCTTTCTGATTCTGTAGATCAGCCTTACAATCTAGTGATTTATCCTGTTAACTGATCTGATTGCTTTAAATTAATTTCAAATTTCAGTAGTGACCTGTTTACTTTACAGCCGTTGTACGCTTAAAGTACATAATCAAGTCTGACTTCAGAAAGTAAGCATGGTTGGGCCTGGTTATTGCCTGAATAGACGTGATCACTATAGACTGCTAGTATGCTAACTTCTTCAGTGCTGGCTCTTGCAAAGAATGTAATCCATCTCTATAATGTCTACACTTTCATTAGTTTGCCCATAGTTGTTCCTTTTATTTGGAGAAACATTGGAATTATCATTGTTCAATTCTATGAATAAGAATCGCATTAAGAGATTTTAATTTTGAAAAAAGTATTCTTTAAAATCTCAAATGTATTTCTGAACAATTGCAAGCTCACCCCACTGCAATGGAAATGAACAGTGTCATAATATATATTAATATAAAGTTTCTTTGGCCAGTGATTATGCAGGCTTTTGATGGTCAATTCATGGGAAATGATAGCACAGCTTTAATATACTATGGTTGGTAGTACTCTGCCATACAGAAAAAAGGAAGTCTCTGGTTTAATGCCGTATCAGTGCACAATTAGCTGTTCTCGGCCAGGTTTGGAGACAGAGGTGCACAACTGACCTGAGTTAGAGAGGGGTGAGATCAGCCAGGGTTCCCAAACCTAATTGCTACCCAGGGCCTTCTACTGGAAAGTGCACTGCATGGATGTCAGTTAAGGACAGAATCAGGCTCAGTGTGATTCCCCCTATGGAGAAATGCCAGTCTACATAGGCTCTAAGCTCGTACACAAAGAATAGGCTAAATACTAGATGATGAATGCCATTCATATACCAAAATCTGAATTAATGCCTTCAGAAGGGCAGAAAATTGGAGAAGGAAAAGAATGTATTCTGTGCACAAAACCATTGAACAAGAGAACTGAAACATAAACAGCAGAGCCAGGTCGGGCTGTGGTACACAGTATTTGTACTTTGCACAACCAGTTTTCAGCTTTATAACTTGCTGGTAGTTGTGTCCTGTATTTGTTGTATGATATAATTGCTCCTGTGTCTCCAAGATAATCTCCATGTTATTTCTTGTTTTCCGTGGCGCATTGACAATTTTCTATGTTTACGAGGTTCGATCTGAGTCTTGCAATCCTAAGTTCCTACTCAAAGAAGCTATCAATATCATGCAGACAAGTGAAAATAACTTGAAAATGTGTATGCTTTTGGCTGACTGAATTACTGTGAGATACTTATAATCACAACATGAAACTGCTGTTGCACTTAGGTTTCATACATAAAATTACAGCGTTTCTTAGCCCCAGTTAACAACTACCCTGTGCTAAAGTATGTAACTGGTTTAAGTTTAGTAGAAAAATCCAAGTGCAGGTTCTATTTACTTGTATTTATGAAGCTCTGTGTTTAATAAAGGCTATGGGCATGTTAGCAGATGGCTACTTAATCCAGATGTAGGTCATATTTAATCAAATTAGCAACCTGTCAGCTCTGCGAAAAGTTGGCAGAAGCTCAAAGCAGCGCTAAGGAGAATTTCACTATCGAGAATAAGGTTGAACAAAAACAAACCAAACTCTCTATCTATTTAAGGGAGAGACGTTGGGCCATAGCCTCATTGTACAAATACTTTAAACTTAACTTTTAAAATTAGTGCAAGATTTACTGTGTTCTTACACAAATAGTACAATTTTACATCAGAAATCAAGCTCGTGTTAAAAAAAATTAATTCTGGGTTAAACATTTTACTGTCCATTTAAAATTAAATGCTAACAAAAGTAGACAGAACAAATCTTACGAGTAAACTTGTAAATACAGAACAATTACAGCCTTCAGTTTGGCAGAAGTTCTCATTTTTCTTCACATACTGACAAAGAAAAACCATATTATCTGCTTTAGAAGTCCTCCGGTGTCCACCACGATATCATCCAATAATACTGTCATTGAGGAAATGGATTGCTCACCTGACAGCAGGTGAAGAAAAATGTTACTGGCTGTAAAAGTACAGGTCAAAATGATCTGCCAAGCTGTCAGATGTGTTGATATTTTTGTTCTAATGCATTTGTCAGAACTCTTACTGATTTTTGTGATGTTTAGATGGTTCTTAGCTGTGATGTACACTCCTTTAGGATATTATGTTTTCAAAAGTAAATCTCCATCTATAGACAAAACACACACATTTTTGACAGTGAAACCCATGCGAGTCTGAAATCTAAATTCATTCCGAAGTTAAAATTCACTAAAGCGGATGCAAATTTAGTTTCGATCTTGAGTCTGTCTCCACACTTCAAGCAATGGGAATGTCAGGAGGTTGACAGTTTTGACGCTGAAGTGCTTATACCCTACATCAGCATTGCTCAATTCTCCAGACCTTCCAGTCTAAAAATTAGCTACAGCAGCCCATCACCACCACCATTATATACATTCTGGCTCACATTCTGTGTAGAATCATTTCATCCAAAATTGAAATAAAGTTAGACTGCAAATATTTTTTAACAAACTGTAGGTAAATGTGGAAGGTATGAGGTAAAAAATATAATTTCTTTCAGATTTGAGCTAACTTAACAATGGACCTTCCAAATCTGATGATTACTGAAATGCCAGTTCTCTAATCTGCAGTCAGCTTGGCAGCAGCTCCGAAAGCTCGTAATTTTAAATAAAACTGTTGGACTATAACCTGGTGTTGTGCGACTTCTCATTTTTGTCCACCCCAGTCCAACACCGGCATCTCCGCATCATGAGCTTCTATGTATACATATCAAGTGTAATGTGGAGTTCTGTAATGGTGGTGCAGTACATTGGCGTTTCAGTGTGTGATGCCACAAGATATAGGATGCAGGTTACCTAGTCGCGATTTCCTAGTCTCTGTTGCCCTTTGAAGGAGAGGTGTCAAGAGATGGTTGCTGCAAGCTGCCTTTTAACAGCTAGCCCCCTTAGCCTGGGGGATGAAATACAGTGACCTAAGGAAGGAGAGAAAAATAAATAGAATGGGTGAGCAGAATTACATGGTAGTTCTGTGCTTTGACTCTTGAAATGCTATTTATTATTGGTAGAGTACAAGTTTATCCCATAAATTGCTGTTGGTGACGAGGGTAAGTATCCTTCATACCAGGGAATAGAGCATCTTTTACTTCTTTGTCCTGTTTAATTTGCTCTCCAATATTTTAGTCACAGAACTAGTATTGTGTTATGGCCTGTTGGTAGTTCTTCTCATTTAATCAGTTGAAAATTCTCTCTTTTTTTCTGCAGACATGGGGAACTTTAAAGGAGGCGACCAGCACATCACAGTATCACAGGGTCAGGCTGCAGTACTAAAATCTCCAGCCGTCAGCAGCTACCCACAACCGCAAATGACATGGTTTCGTGATGGCCAAAAGATTATCCCCAGCAACAGAATGTGAGTGAGCCTGTTCATGACCATTAACATGATATTGGTGAATTTTTAAAAATTAAAATCGATAAAATAACACAAATTTCCTTAATACTGATATAATAGCATAGATTTTAAGAATTCACACTCACAGCACAGAGCTTTGTGTGCTGGGGACACGTAATTGGGTGCAGAGATCAACGTACCCTTCAGAATCTTCCATCCATTACTTCACCAGAAGTGCACTTTTGTAAAATTACCGATAATGTATTTCTTGACTATACTCCAGTCAGGATTTGCCACTACTATGTACACTTCAACTGATTTTCATTCATGTGAAATGTGGTTTTAGCAGGGGGAGAATAAAGGAGGGTACATTGCAGTTATTATCTAAGGTCACTATTCATATCTGTCTCAATTCAATGATGCTGAAGCAGTAAGCAGTAAAAGTAACAAGACATGTTGCATCTTTATTCTTAAAGTCTGTAAGAGTTTTTTTTAAGAAACAGTTTGTGTACATTATATCAGACTCTAGTATATTGCAAAAAAAAATTAAGATCAAGGCCAGGACACTCTTCAGAGTTCCTCTGCTGCCATAACTTCACCCGGAGTGCAGCAGAAACCACGCCAGTGTCAGCCTAGATTTTTGTGCTCAAGTCTCTGGAGTGGGACTTGAACCCACAACCTTCTGACTCAGAGGCGAGAGTGCTACCCCTGAGCCACAGCTGTCATATATAACCAGATGAATAAAAGACCGAGAGAAAGAATAAAAGAAAGAAGGAAGAAAAGGAAAGGATCAAAACAGGAAATAAAAATGCCTCTCTGATACCCCTAGTTGGTAAATGCATATTCCATAGTGTGGTCTTGACCCATTTCAACCTGGAAGGTCCCAAATGAGTGAGGTGTTGGGGTCTTCCCAGTATCCAAGTCTTGGGAAAACTTGAGGTTCATAGAGGGTTGAGCAGAAAAGAAGTATATGGAACAAGAGGGGAAAATATGAAAAGAGAAGGCTGAGGGGTGACCTAATAGAGGTCTTTAAATTATGAAAGGTTATGATAGAGTAGATACAGAGTGTGTTTCCACTTGTGGGGAAGAGCAAAACTAGAGGCCATCAATATAAGATAGTCACCAAGAAATCAAATAGGGAATTCAGAAGACACTTCTTTACCTACAGAGTGATGAGAATGTGGAACTCCCTACCACAGGGAGTAGTTGATGCATATAGTATAGATGCATTTATGGACCGCTTTGGCTGGGCTGTCGGTCATCTATAGACTAGAACATCACCACAAGACTTTTAAGCCAGGCCTCCATATTGAGATCCTGCAGGCCAAAATGTCAGCAAAGGATATCAACAATGAAGCTTCACATGATTTTCCTGCATTTGGAACTGTTTAGATACAGAATTAACCAACTCTAGACTTTGCTAGAAGGAGTATTAGACTGTGACTAAATCTATGACTTGCCATCGACCCCCAGTGTAATTTCTCCAAGGCTACCAAAAGAGTCGAATTTGCGAGACATCTGTCATTGTTACAGATGTGTGCAGATGCACCATGTTGCTCATCACTTACACAATGTTGATACTTCTCATAGCAGTGGAGAAGTTGCAGGCTTGTCAGATGAAACTTTAGTTGCAATTCACATATCAATCTAATGGCCCTGAATTTCCGATCGGAGGGTTCCTGCGGGTGGATGCCTCCGATCGGAAAAAAATCTACGAACCTACCTGCTGGTTCCGTAGATTCCGAGGTTTCCGCTCCTGGGCCTCTCCTCTTGGAAATGCGCAGAGGCCCACGTATTCGCCCCTGGGATCACGTGGGTCAGGCGAACCAATCAAAGAAGGGAATCCCCCTTCATACTTTTGACAGGTCTGTACGGACAGAACTGTCAAATGTATGAATGGGGATCACATTTAAAAACACACTAAAACATTAAATAAACTTTTTAAAAACATTACATAATTGAAATTAATTAAAATTCCATTTAATTAAATATTTTAAACAAAAATTAAATTTTTTGAAAAAAAAATTAAATGTTTTTACGGGGCTAAAAATAAACTTACCTTTTTGAAGAGTATATTTAATTTATAAATGAGTTATCAAATTTCATTTTTCTATTTTTTTTAAACTCTGAAGCTGGTAAAAGCAGGCCTTACGCTTCCTTTTACCAGGCGTAAGAATTCTATGGCCTTTCAGCGGGCGGAAGTTGTGCAAAAAGCGCACTCTCCACCCGCAGAGGCACTTTTCTTGTGCATGCGGATGATCTGTCAAGAGATTCTTGACCGATCGTAAGTGCCGGTTTTCAGCGCATGCACTTCGCATGCCTGAAACCGCACTTGCGCGGCCCCTACAGGTGCCCGTGGGGGTCGGAAAATCCGGCCCAATGTCTTTTCACCAAATTAGTGTTTGTGTCCAATGTGATTTTTTTTTTTGCTCTTCAGAAAGAAATGCTGTTATGACACTTAAAGTCATGAGTTGTTACATTTAGCAGATGTTTCCACATCTATTCTAAAACTAGTGGAGTGAATCACAGCTATTTCTTGCAGTTATTCGCAGTCTGTTATTTGTAGGTTAATCAAACTCTCTTTCAATATAACCTTGTGCCTTCTGCTACAAATTAGAACCAAAACTGCTTAAAGAAACAAATCACTAAACTGCAAACACAAATTTCAAATGTAAATTATCAGATGAAGTAAGTGATCTTCACCCAGAGAGTGGTGAACCTGTGGAATTCTCTACCACAGAAGGCAGTTGAGGCCAATTCATTAAATATATTCAAGAAGGAGTTAGATATATTTCTTAAGGCTAAAGGGATCAAGGGATATGGGGAGAAAGCAGGGACAATGTACTGAATTTGGATGATCAGCCATGATCTCATTAAATAGCGGAGCAGGCTTGAGGGGCCGAATGGCCTACTCCTGCTCCTATCTTCTGTGTTCTATGTTATCTAAAGTAGGGGAATGTAGGAATAGTTATTTGGAGAGAGATTTTATTGCCAAGCAAAAAAACGCAGTCCTTGGCATTAATGGTACTTTTAGTGCTAATGGAACAACTTCCAGAGTTGAGAGTCCTTGCCCTTAGCCCCACCCTTCTGATGTGGGTGCCCAAGTAAGGGGTCTCCAGGAGACTGGCATAACTCTTGAGGAATTTTGGCCTCTCTATGGTGTGATATTTCAGGATCCTTACTGCCCTGTTAGCACACTCTTGATATGTTTTGGCAGGGGTACAGAGAAAGATCGAGAATTAGGCCAGGATCCAGCATATTTGGCTTCTGACCTTCCTCACTAGTTTTTGGGATGCCTTTATTGGGACGAAATCTCCATCCACCCCAAAGATGGTCTCCAGCATCAGAGGGAATGTGGCTGGAAAAAGAAGACTCCCAGGCTGGGAGTTTATTGCCCCCGACCTGGGATTCTAGCAGCGAGCCAAAATATCTAGTGAAGGCAGGTGCTCTGGTGCGTCGACCGCTAGAAGTGAGGACTGTGTGGTGGTGGGTGGCGGGGGTGGTGTCCTGGCCTGGATCCCATAACATTTAAAAACCTTTTGGCCAATTTTGGGGATACTTGCAGCATCTTTTGGGGTGGAGGGGAAGGATGGTAATTCCCTCCCTCTCTTCTCTCTCTCTCTCCCCCCCCCCCCCCAAAACCTGTAGTAGGCACTGGAATGCCGAGTCTTCCTTGATTGGTGCATCTCTCGTGGCACAGGCACACACTATTGGTATTATAATGAGGTGACCTACCCCAACCCCACATACTCCATCGGGGTCAACGACAGATATCACCAGTGGACTCATCCTGGCACTAATGCCAGGATGTCAGGCCTGTGGATATTTGGCTGCATTTAATACCTTTTTTTAATATCTGACAGAATTTCCAACAAATAAAATGTATGCAAACCTTGCAGATATGTTGTGATGCACCATACACCTCTCCGGCCGAGAAGGCATTCAGCAGCCTCCTTTCCGGTCACTCTGCTGGTCGTATAATCATCTGATGGGAGGTATGCATGAGTAGTACAAAACAACTTTTCCTTGCTGTTTTTTCAAACCTCACTTTGGGGAGCTGCCTGATGACCTCCACAGACGGCCCTTACTGAAAACAAGAGCTTCCTGTGCATGGAATCAAGGGCATGAACCAAATTTTTTACCATTTCATGAGACAGCACGCCAATGCAGTAGGTTTCGTATCCGTTCATGAGAAGAAGAAATGGATTGTTATTTTCCAGATAAGCCTTTGCCAGTCATTGATAAGATCAGTGCTTCACCTCCAAAATACTTATTAATTGCTGTGACATTCCCAAATCAAAGATGTGTAGATTTAGAGTAAAAAGTGTAAAATTATTTTTAGGAATAGAGTTATAGTATTTCTGATCAATACTTCAAGGAACAATTTTCTAAGGATTAAAATGTACACCATAATATAACCGTAATGCGGTGTAAAATATAACCCTCAGAAAATAGTTATTTTAAGTACAGATCAGTACATCAGTTATTGGAATATAAATACTGTAACTATTCTTAGTACCAAATTGATTAAATTATATCACTTCATGGCTTATGGATAAAAGCTCAGCTAAAACTGATCATAAATTATTTGCCTTAATGTAAGCAATAAATATGGCAGTGAATAAAAATGTTCAAATACTCATGACCAAATACAGCAGTTAACTAAAATGTGGATATTGATTATGTAGATTTTAGCCGCCCATGCACTCTCAGTTATTGTCTGACTTAATTTTATTCAATATGTGCCAGATCTGCACCAGTAAACCAAAACTGATTGTTGGTTCAAATCCCTCTCTAGGATTTGAGCACATAATCTACGCTGATACTGGAGTACTGTATTGTCGGAGGTGCCATCCTTTGAGTGAGATTCTAAATCTTGGTCTGTTCACATGACGTAAAAAATCTCATGGCACTATTCAAAGGTGAGAAGGGAATTCTCCTGGTGTTCAGGCCAACATTATTCCCTCAACCACCACCAACAAAAATACATTAACAAGCCATTTATCTCAATGACTGTTTGTAGGACAGCAATTTGGCTGCTACATTTACCGACATAGCAGCAGTGACAACACTTCAAAAGCAATTGATTTGCTGTGAAGCACTTTGAAACATCCTGAGGACAGGAAAAGAACAATAGAAATATGTTGATTACATAGGATATACGGCACAGAAACAGGCCATTCGGCCCAACCAGTCAATGCCGGCGTTTATGCGCCACTCGAGCCTCCTCCCGTCTTTCCTCATCTAAATCTATCAGCGTAACCCTCTATTCTCTTCTCCCTCATATGCTTGTCTAGCCTCCCCTTAAATGCTTCTGTACTATTCAACCACTCCCTGTGGTGGCGAGTTCCACATTCTCACCACTCTCTGGGTAAAGAAGTTTCTTCTGAATTCCCTGTTGGATTTTTTCGTGACTATCTTATATTGATGGCCTCTAGTTATGCTCTTCCCCACAAGTGGAAGCATTCTCTCTCTATCTATTCTATCAAAACCTTTCATAATTTTAAAGACCTCTAATAGGTCACCCCTCAGCCTTTTTTCAAGAGAAAAGAGACCCAGCCTGTTCATCCTTTCCTGATATGTATACTCTTGCATTTCTGGTATCATCCTTGTAAATCTTCTCTGCACCCTCTCCAGTGCCTCTATATCCTTTTTATAGAATGGCGACCAGAACTGCAGTGTGGTCTAACCAAGGTTTGATACAGGTTTAGCATAACTTCCCGACTTTTCAATTCTATCCTTCTGGAAATAAACCCTAGTGCTTGGTTTGCTTTTTTTATGGCTTTGCTAACCTGTGTCGCAACTTTTAGTGATTTGTGTATTTGTACTCCGACATATCTTTGTTCCTCTGCCCCACCTAGACTCGCACCCTCCAAGTGATAAATGACCTCCCTATTCTCACTACCAGAATGTAATACCTCACATTTATCTGTGTTGAACTTCATTTAGAAACATAGAAACATAGAAGATAGGAGCAGGAGTAGGCCATTCGGCCCCTCGAGCCTGTTCCGCCATTTAATGAGATCATGGCTGATCATCCAAATTCAGTACCCTGTCCCTGATTTCTCCCCATATCCCTTGATCCCTTTAGCCTTAAGAAATATATCTAACTCCTTCTTGAATATATTTAATGAATTGGCCTCAACTGCCTTCTGTGGTAGAGAATTCCACAGGTTCACCACTCTCTGGGTGAAGAAATTCCTCCTCATCTCAGTCTTAAATGGCTTACCCCTTATCCTTAGACTATGACCCCTGGTTCTGGACTCCCCTGCCATCGGGAACATCCTTCCTGCATCTACTCTGTCAAGTCCTGTTAGAATTTTATGTTTCAAGAGATCCCCTCTCATTCTTCTAAACTCTAGCGAATATAGGCCTAATCGACCCAATCTCTCTTCATTTGCCAATTATATGCCCATTCTGCAAGTTTATTAATGTCCTCCTGTAATTTGTTGCAGTCCTCCTCAGTATTGACTCCCCCGCCCCCCCCAATTTGGTGTCATCCGCAAATTTAGAAATTGTGTTTTTGATTCCTAGGTCTAAATCGTTAATGTAAATTGTGAACAACAGTGGTCCCAGCACTGATACTTGTGGAACACCACTACCCACCTTCTGCCACTGTGAATAACTACCCTTTACTCCTACTCTCTGCTTTCTGTCTTGAAGCCAGCTAGCTATCCATTCTGCTACTTGTCCCCTGACTCCGCATTCTCCGACCTTGTTCATCAGTCTATTATGGGGTAGCTTATCGAAGGTCTTTTGAAAATCTAGATACATTACATCTACTGCATTACCATTGTCTACTCTGTTACCTCTTCAAAAAATTCAATGAGGTTGGTCAAGCAAGACTTTCCCTTTTGAAATCCATGCTGACTATTCATTATTATATTTTTGGTTTCTAGATGTTCTATTTTCTCCTTTAGTAGGGATTCCATTATTTTTCCTACCACCGATGTTAAGTTGACTGGTCTATAATCCCCTGGACATGTTCTATCCCCCTTCTTGAATATAGGTATTACCTTAGCTATCCGCCAGTCTTCTGGCACTACACCTTTTTCTAACGAATTAGTAAATATGTTTAGTATTCCCTAGATTCTTTTAAAATGTGTGGATACAATCCATCCAGGGGTTTTATCTTCTTTGAGTTTGATTAGTTTATTTAATGGGCCGGATATTCCGATCCCTACGGGTGGGTACGCGCTGGGTACCCACCCGTAGGGACATCGGAAATGCCGGTTTTAGGCATGCACTGCGCATGCGCTGGAAACCGGCATTTCCAATCTGTCAAGAAAGCTCTTGACAGATCCTCCGGCTGCCCGGGAGAAGGGCCTCTGCGGGCGGACAGTTCCACTTTTTGGAGACCCTCCGCCCGCAGAAAACACTTACAATTCTTGCGCCTGATAAAAGCAGGCGTAAGGCCTGCTTTTACCAGGATAAGAGTTGAAAAAAAGTTTTTAAAAAATTTCCACTGATTTATCATTTAAAAATACTTTTAAAAAAGGTAAGTTTATTTTAGCCCCGTAAAAAACTAATTTTTTTTTTCAAAAATTTAAAGTTTTGTTTAAAATAGTTAATTTATTGGACTTTCAAGTCATTTTAAAAATGTGATTTAAAAAAAAAATGTATTTAAAGTTTTACTATGTTTTGGGGGTGATCTCCATTCATATATTTTACAGGTCTTCCTGTCAAATGTATGAAGGGAGATTCCCTTCTTTGATTGGCTCCCCATGGCCCACGTGATCCCAGGGACGCTGCGAACTACCTGCGCCTCTGGGATACGTGGGCCCAGCACACCGGCAGTTTGGAGAGGCCCAGCAGCGGAATTGTGCGCCTCCCGGGAGCCCTCAGGTAAGGGCGCAGATTTCTCCAGATCGCAATCCTCCGCCCGCGGCAGGCCTGCGATCGGAATATCTGGGCCAATATATCCCCTCTTTTTATTTTAAATGCACTTACCTTATTACTAATCTCATCATCCAATGTCATGTCCACCTGTTCTATCTCCCTGGTAAATACTGAAGCAAAATAATTATTTAATATTTCTGCCATCTCTCTATCGTTACCTGTGGTATTACCCTTAATGGCCCTATTCCCATCCCAACCTTTTTTTATTGATGTGCCTGTAAAATATTTTGCTATTTTGTTTTATGTCCCTTGATAATTTAATTTCATAGTTCCTCTTTGCCTTCCTAATTTTTTTTGACTTCTCTCCTAATCTCTTTGTATTCTCCCTTATCATGCACCCCCCTGCTGTCCATGTACGTAATGTATGCCTCTTTCCTTACCCTCAGTTGTTCCCTTATGGCTTTATTCATCCATGGATTCTCATTAGTGTTTAGTTTGTTCTTTTTAGCAGAATATATTGTTCCTGCACTCTGTTGAACACCGTTTTAAATGTTTCCCATTGCTATTCTACATAGTTGTTTGCCAATATTGTTGCCCATTTTATTTTCCCAAGTTCTATTCTCAGCCCCCTCATTATCAGTTTTTCTCCAGTCTATTAACCTGGTTTTCGTCATACTTTCTACAAGAATGACGTCCACGGGAGACGTTACGAAGGAGGGGTTCAAAGGACTATAAGGCCCTTTCTTTAAAAAAAATTGTTGATCGAATATTTTGCTCTTCAAAATGAAGAATATCTGTGCTAAAGAGTGCAATAGTGCTTTTCTTTTTGCCATCCAGCATCAGCAACCAGATTCCAAGGTCAGGCAAAGCATAGTCCTATGTGGGGTTGAAAAAAACTCTCTTCACTCTTCCAGCAATGTTCTTAACACCAAGATTTGACATTTACGACATTAGCAGTACTAGCGGCCTCTCTGAGTGGCATTCGCATTTAAGAAATTAAAATTCTGCTGCATCGCTCCTTGGCGGAAGTGGCTATCCCAAAATCGCGGGCTGGGAGTGCACAGTTTTATAAATGTGCTCCCAGTGCATGCCAAGGACCGGCACAGTGGGATTTTTACCCCTCAGTACCAAATTCGAGGCTACTTTCTGACTTGGGTCTATGCCCACTTGGAACCTGGTTGAGATTACCCAAATTTATTTCCTTTACAAATAACAGACAGAAGAGACTTTAATCTCATCATTGTCTGGGCTGGATTTGAACTCAGCAGCAAAAGGTTAGTGTCTGATCTACTCTGCCATACACAGTCACTCCCAGCCCACCCTTTCCAATAGCTTTTGACTTTTTAATAACCAACTGCAAAGCAGACTATGTTTAATGTTTAGCAAAATAATGCATCAACTGCTCTGTTTCCACTTTTTGAAGATGTATTTAGTTCTTAAATGTGTGAAGTGACGCAAGAACGTTTTGATAAAAGAGCAATTAGGAGTTTGCAATGTGCCTTCGCAGTCTGATGAGCAGGAGTACAGTATTCTAGCAATAGTGAACATAAACTTTGTACAGAGGTGTTTCTGGCCTCGGTGCGCAGGTATGAGCATTTTTGACAATTTTTTCTTGTACCAACTTAAGAAAACCACTGAGAGATACACAAGAGTTGTGAGGGGGTGGGAGGGTGGTGGTGGTGGGTGGGGTGGGCCAGCGGTTGGAGAGTGATAACTGAACCCTCCTTCTCTTTGCAATTTGCCTGGGCCTACCACCGTGACTGATGGCTTGTTTGGGAGCTCGGGAATTCCCAGCTGTGAGGTTTATTCTGGTATGTTACAGAAATATAATAACATGAGCATCTTGGGACGTTTTCCTGCAAGTTGTTGTATTTTTTTTAAATGCTCATTTAAAAAAAAGTTTTTTCTTCCTATCTGTTCTACACAGATTGTGTCCCCACAATTGGCCGTGTCCACTGGCGAGAGCTTGTACCTAGAGTTATTGTCTCTAGAGATTAAATTGTAAGCAAGCATTGAGCTGTGCCAGGGGATATTTATTCATTTTCTACAGTAAAATCTGTAGCAGAGTGACACTGCTGGTCAGCTGCAGAACTGTAGCACAAAAGGAGACTTTAGTTGCAGTTCCACTACTGACCAGAGACAGTGCTATAGCAGTATAGAAAATCCAGATAAAAGATTACAATATAGTCCACCTACAGTGGGCCTGCTTTGTTCTGATGATGAGATAACTGGACAAGTCACGTCCTCGTAAGCCAAGCATGTTAATGTGCAAGTTTGTTCAGACAAGATTATCAGTTTCTCCAGACAAACACTACTTTGTGCACGACCAGGTTCGGCCCAGACAAAGCTGCTTTGACTTAGTGATGCCATCTGGAACTTCACTGGCTCTTTCATTCCACAAGCATCTTCCATAGGAGTAAATCAGATCACAACTGTCTGACTGAGAATGTTGTTTTGGGGAAGGCCTATGAGTGGAGGCACATTTGCACTTGGTTCAGTTAAGCTAAGGTCTCACTGGAGCACAAACACCTGGGAGTTAGTTGCATTACAGCCTCATTGTGTGCAGACAGAGAAACACCAGAGAGAATGAATAAGGGAGGTTGGTACCTAGCAATTGCTTTGTACGTAGCTTAAGGGAGATTTGGCTTTGAATTTGTTGTTTTCACACTTCTCAGGCAGACTTCAATATCTAGTTCCATGGCTGACCTGATTTGTCTGATTACAGTGGACATCAGGGAAAATGGGAAAACATGCAGGTCTGGGTGGATCAGTGCACTGTAAGCAATTTACACTGTAATTGCATAGACAACTGAGACAAGAAATAGAAGGAAGGAAAACTGAAACTGTAGCTATCTTTTGACTTGTTTGTAGTGCTTTATTCTGGACTCCGTTCAAGTTGTTCTGCATGGATCAGTGTGCTACCAGCAGCTTATATTGTAATTAGAGAAAACTGGGGAAAGAAATAGAAGCGTACGATAACCTCTGGCTGTCTTATGACATATTTGTATTGTGTGTAGTGTTTTGATATTGTGTGAGAATATAAGTTTCTCTTGCTAAGTTAAGCAAGTTTGTCCCTTTTTAATATTTTAGTTCACCTGAATGGTCATTACAATACTCTGACTGGGGTTCCCTGATGGCTGTGATAATTGCACTGCCTGTTGTGGTACTGAGCCATACCACAAGACTTGTGTTAAGTGCACCTGGGCTAGGGAGGAGAAAATCAGCCAGGATTGTCTCTCCTGATTGCTATACAATGTTTAAATGTTGGACGAGGGCAGGATAAGGCTGACTATATTATCCCTCATGGTTGAATAACCTGCCAGCGAGTGCTGTTGAGGTTTTAGAATGAAGTGGTACCAGAGGGCTACTTGGAGCCTGTAGAACCATAGTACAGTAACAGGTTTTCATAGAACTATGTACCTCTCAATGGTTTCATAGCACTTTTTGTAAGCTTGCCCCTGTGATCTTGAAGCTGTATCTTTCTAGTAGAATGCCCTTGCAGAGTTGCATAGGATCAGAAGTGATCTGCATACTGAATTATCTGTAGTGTTGCACTGTAATATGACAACTCCAGTGAATTTTTACAGGTTGGAGTAACTAAAATGTAAAAAAAAAATCAAAATGAGAGAATCTGCAATGGATTGTTCATCGTTTTCATGTAATGTCCTTCAAAAGTAGCAGAATCTTTGGGTTGGCAAATCACACCTGTCTTTGTCGTTTTTGTCCTCTGTCAATATTGGTATTGATTTAAATTGAGACATAATGGGAGTAATGCAACCTCACATTATAGAGTTGGCTTCTTCTCAACAAATCTCAGAACTAAAGAAGTGCAGCAAGTTCCTGTTGTTATCCACTTAATTTTCTTCAAAGTCAGGTTTCCAGTGAAATTTGATGACATTAACGTTTGCAAGTACAAAAAAGGATTCATTTGGCAATTTGAATAGTACATTTATTATTATTATTAACGTAATGGGAATTCATATGTACTAATCGGTAACACACGTTGGTGTCTGCGAGAAATACTCACCTTGCCTGAATTGTTAGCTTCACAACAGAAAATTGAACACATTTTAAAGAATGAAGGAAATACTTCAACCATCTTTTTGTCTATTTGTGTCTTTTCTCTCTTACTTTTCATCATAAGTTTTGATCAAAGCCTAAAAGCCCATAATCCTTTGAACTAGTTTAAAGTAGTTTTAGTGGCTCAGTTGGTGGCACCCTCACCTCTGAGTCAGAAGGTTGTGGGTTCATGTCCCACTCCAAAAACTTAAGCACATAAATCTAGGCTGGCACTCAAGTGCTGTACTGAGGGAGTACTGCACTGTCGGAGGTGCCATCTTTTGGATGAGATGTTAAACCGAAGCCCCGTCTGCTCTCTCAGGTGGACATAAAAGATCCTATGCCACTATTTTGAAGAAGAGCAGGGGAGTTATCCCCGGTGTCCAAGCCAATATTTATCCCTCAATCAACATCACTAAAACAGTTTGGGCTTGAAATTCATTATAGCCAAGGAATGGGCGGTGTCAGCAGAAAAGTTGGAGAATTAGTGCCAGGTGCTAATGCTTTAGACTGCATGCAAAATTCGTGCTCACTGCTCAAAAAAATGATTGGAGTCCTAATTCAAGTCTTAAAACCCAAGCTCATTGATGTTACACTCAAAGGGTGGACCAATATCAGGTGCAGTCTAATCGCAAGTCATGATTGCCATAGGCTTTTTTCACTACTTAAAGGGGAGGTTCATTGATGCTGCAGCACCTCATTCTCAGCATTGCTGGCTGTGCAGCTGCATCAGCAAGCAGAATCAGGACGAGAAGAAGAAGGAGCCGGAGGACTGAACCAGGTGTGCTCATGTCAGATCCATGCCCCAGGGAGAGAGCCTGCAGATTCTGTGATCAAGCATTGGAGGCATTGGTTTTCGCTGTGGAGAGACCGAGGGCGGTGCTCTACCCGACAAGTGGCAGGAGGCTCTCGCCACAAGACATCCGCACCATGTGGAGGGAGGTAGCGCAGCACCTCGGGCAGCACTGTGGTCCCCAGGACACCCACACGGTGCAAGAAGAAATTTAACGACCTCAGTCAGGTGGTCAGGGTGAGTGAATGCTTCAACAAATCCCACATACCACCATCTGAACCATAATCTTCACACACTGCCCAAAGCAGCACATCCCCAGAACTCACCCACCAACAATCTCTACCAACCAACACTCTCACCCACATCTCACACATTGCACACAATGACAGCTATTCAACTGTGGCAGGCACTTCACCCAGACACATTGCTCCACACGCACTCACACACTTTCCTTTCTTTTGCAGGCCAAGGTGGCTCGCAACAGGAGGGAGCAGGAGCGCACAGGCGGTGGACAAGCCGACACTTGCAGATTATTGGGTGCCAGGTGGTGGGTGCCGTGGCCACCGGCGACGTTGACCCCCTTGGGGACAACAACGGTATGTTCATTGTTACTCCTTCTTCTCACATCCCACTTCCCCCTCACCGCACAAGCATTTCGCACTTTCCAGCTAACCATGCTGTATGCATGCATTTCTCCCTCCCTCCGTTTAATCCCGCTCCATGCAGACCGCCTCCCGCTCCGTGCGGTTTGCACAGAGCGGGAGGGGGTCTGCATAGAGCGGGATTAAACAGAGTGGACTTGAACAGAGTGCTTTGGTTGGGAATTTGGAAAGAGTGGGAATTCTGAGAAGAGAGGGAAGGAGTTGTTGATTTTTGCCTACACTACTTGTATTGTTTTGTGTTACAGGTAGATATTTAATTTCAGTACCCATAACTTAATCTAGATCAAGTAAGTAGTCAGGAAACAACACTGTAAACTAAGTTACCTAATTGTAAATTTAATTAAATTTGATTAAATCAATCAAGGTCATATAGGGATGGCAGTGCAGGCGGTGTGCCGCAACTGCAGCACATGGGAGTTTGTGGAGAGCATTGTGATCCTGGACAACCATGTTTGCAGTAGGTGCCTGCATCTTGAGGAACTTCAGCTCAGAGTTTTTGAGCTGGAGTCTGAGGTGCAGACATTGCAGGACATCAGGGATGGGGAGAGTTACCTGGACACTTTGATCCAGGAGGCAGTCACACCCCTTAGGTTAGGTAGTGGTACAGGTCTGGTTAGTGGTCAGGGACAGGACGGTGTGACTGCAACTCAGGCAGGTAAGGGGACCCCAGGTACAGTGCTGGAGGAGACTCAGCCTTTGCCCTTGTTCAACAGGTATGAGGTTCTTGCTGCCTGTGTGGATGAGGGAAAAGCCTGTACGATGGATGAGCAGGCTGACCATGGTACCATGGTGCAGGAGGCCATTCAAGTGGGGGGAGTGAAAGGGAATATAGTTGTGGTAGGGGGACAGTATAGTCAGGGGATAGATACTGTTCTCTGTAGCCATGACCGAGAGTTCCGAAGGTTGTGTTGCCTGCCCAGTGCGAGGGTTAAAGACATCTACTCGCGGCTAGAGAAGAACTTGGAGTGGGAGGGGGAGGATCCAGTTGTCGTGGTCCATGTAGGAACCAACGACATAGGTAGAACTAGGAATGAGGTTCTGCTGAGGGAGTTTGAGGAGCCAGGGTCCAAATTAAAAAACAGAATCTCAAAGGTAATAATCTCTGGATTGTTACCTGAGCCTTGCGCAAATTGGCATAGAGACAAACAGATTAGAGGTTTAAATGCGTGGCTCAAAGAGTGGTGTGGGAGGAAGAGGTTTCGGTTCATGGGGCACTGGCACCAGTACTGGGGAAAGAGGGAGCTGTTCTGTTGGTACGGGCTCCAATTAAACCGGGCTGAGACCAGTGTTCTGGCGAGCCGAATAACTAGGGCAGTAGACGGGGCTTTAAATTAATGAAGGGGGGGTGGGGGGAGGATTCAGAAAAGAGTAAATTTAAAAGCAGCAAGAGAAATGTCAAGGCTCTACAGCAGAGTAGAGTTTTGGGTAAAAATAAACAGAGAAGGGTCAGGAAGGGACAGAGAGAGTAACAAAGGTAATAAGGCATCAGTGACTAAGGTGACATCAGGGAAAAAGAGAAATAAGTCAAAGCAAAAGGCACTTTAGCGTGAAGCATTTGCAACAAAATAGATTAATAGCGCAGATAGAAATTAATAGGTTTGATCTAATAGCCATAATGGAGACGTGATTGCAAAGTGGCCAAGGTTGAGAACTAAATATTCCAGGATACATAACTTTTAGAAGGGATAGGCAAAATGGAAAAGGAGGAGGGGTAGCCCTGATAATAAAGGACGGGATAAAGACAGTATAGAGAAACGATCTTAGCTCTGAAAATCAAGAAGTAGAATCAGTTTGGGTGGAGCTAAGAAACAGCAAGGGGCAGAAAACATTGGTGGGAGTTGTATACAGTAGTTGTAATGTAGGGCAGAGTATAAATCAGGAAATTAGAGGCGCATGTAACAAGGGTAATACAGTAATCATGGGGGACTTTAATCTACATATAGACTGGGCAAACCAAATTTGCAGTAATAGTGTGGAGGACGAATTCATGGAATGTATGCAAGATAGTTTTCTAGATCAGTATGTTGAGGAACCAACTAGGGAACAGGCTATTTTAGATCTAGTATTGTGCAACGAGAAAGGGTTAATTAATAACCTTGTAGTAAAGGAACCTTTAGGGAAGAGTGACCATAATATGATAGAATTTTATATTGAGTTTGAAAGTGACTTAGTTAAATCCGAAACTAGGGTCTTAAATCTAAACAAAGCAAACGATGTAGGTATAAGGAGCGAGTTGGTTAAGGTAGATTGGGAAACTACATTAAAAGGTATGACAGTGGACGAGCATTTAAAGAATTAATACATAATTTACAACAAATATACATTCCTTTAAGGCACAAAAACCCCACAGGAAAAGTGGTCCCCGTGGCTAACAAGAGAAGTTAAAGATAGTATTAGATCAAAGGAAGAGGCTTATAATGCTGCCAAAAAGAGTAGTAAGCCTGAGGATTGGGAGGATTTTAGAATTCAGCAAAGGAGGACCAAGAAATTAATAAAGAAAAGGAAAATAGAATGAGAGTAAACTAGCGAGAGACATAAAAACAGATTGTAAAAAGGAAAAGATTAGCGAAAGTAAATGTGGGTCCCTTACATGCTGAGACAGGAGAAATTATAACGGGGAATAAGGAAATGGCAGAGAAATTAAACAAATACTTTGTGTCTGTCTTCAGGGAAGAAGACGCAAAAAACTTCCTGGAAATAGTGGACAACCAATGGTCCAGCGAGAATGAGGAACTGAAAGATATTAGTTTTAATAAAAAAGTAGTACTGGAGAAATTAATGGGACTGAAAGCCGATAAATCCCCTGGACCTGATGGCCTACATCCTAGGGTTTTGAAAGAGGTGGCTATAGAGATAGTGGATGCATTGGTTGTCATTTTCCAAAATTCCATAGATTCTAGAACGGTTCACGCGGATTGGAAGGTAGCAAATGTAACCCCACTAATTAAGAAAGGAGGGAGAGAGAAAACGGGGAACTACTGACCAGTTAGCCTGACATCAATAGTGGGGAAAATGCTAGAATCTATTATTAAGGACGTGGTAACAGGGCACTTAGAAAATAATAATAGGATTGGGCAGAGTCAACACGGATTTATGAAAGGGAAATTGTGTTTGACAAATCTGTTAAGAGTTTTTTGAGGTTGTAACTAGCAGAATAGATAAGGGGGAATCAGTGGATGTGGTGTATTTGGATTTCAGAAGGCATTGGATAAGGTGCCACACAAGAGGTTATTAAACAAAATTAGGGCTCATGGGATTGGGGGTAATATACTAGCATGGATTGAGGATTGGTTAACGGACAGAAAACAGAGAGTAGGAATAAACGGGTCATTTTCGGGTTGGCAGGCTGTAACTAGTGGGGTACCACAAGGATCAGTGCTTGGGCCTCAGCTATTCACAATCGACATCAATGATTTGGATGAGGGGACCAAATGTAATACATCCAAGTTTGCTGATGATACAGAGCTGGGTGGGAATGTAAGTTGTGAGGAGGATGCAAAGAGGCTTCAAGGGGATATAGACAAGCTAAGTGAGTGGGCAAGAACATGGCAAATGGAATATAATGTGGAGAAATATGAAGTTATCCACTTTGGTAGGAAAAATAGAAAAGCAGAGTATTTTTTAAATGGTGAGAGATTGGGAAATGTTGGTGTTCAGAGGGACCTGGGTGTCCTTGTACACGAATCACTGAAAGTTAACATGCAGGTACAGCAAGCAATTAGGAAAGCAAATGGTATGTTTGCCTTTATTACAAGAGGATTTGAGTATAAGAGTAAAGATGTCTCACTGCAATTATATAGGGCCCTGGTGAGACCACACCTGGAGTATTGTGTACAGTTTTGGGTCTCCTTACCTAAGGACGGATATACTTGCCATAGAGGGAGTGCAACCAAGGTTCACCAGACTGGTTCCTGGGATGGGGGGATTGTCCTATGAGGACAGGTTGAGTAAACTAGGCCTATATTCTCTAGAGTTTAGAAAAATGAGAGGTGATCTCATTGAAACATACAAAATTCTTACAGGGTAGATGCAGGGAGGATGTTTCCCCTGGCTGGCGAGTCTAGAATCAGGGGTCACAGTCTCAGAATAAGGGGTCGGCTGTTTAGGACTGAGATAAGGAGAAATTTCTTCACTCGGAGGGTGGTGAATCTTTGGAATTCTCTACCCCAGAGGGCTGTGGAGGCTCAGTCGTTGAGTATATTTAAGACAGAGATCGATAGATTTTTGAATATTAAGGGAATCAAGGGATATGGGGATAGGTCAGGAAAGTGGAGATGAGGTAGAAGATCAGCCATGACCTTATTGAATGGCGGAGCAGGCTCGAATGGCCTACTTGTGCTCCTATTTCTTATGTTCTTATGTTTCTGCCCCCCTTCCCTCACCTTAACCCGACTCTTGTACCTTTATGCTTTCAGATAATCAGCAAACGCCTGAGCAGCCTGTCCCTGAGGGCACAGTAGAGAGCGAGGCGTGAGAAGAGGAGGAGGAAGAACACACCGCGTCACTGCATGTCTCACCCACAGACACCAGCTCAGATACTGGCACTACGGGTTCTTTAGAGGCTAGTATAGTAGCGGGATCTGCACAGGGTGAGGCACCGGGCACGAGTGGGCTGCAGCAAGGCCGGGGGGAAAGGGTAGCTCGGGTGCCAGCTCACCGGAGGGCGAGTTCGTGCACAAGTTCTGCTGCACAGGACTGAGATGAAGACCTCGATGGGGAGGCCTTTAGAAGAAGGGTGATGGGCATGCACACGGAGATGATAGATGCAATGGTAAGGGTGCCCAAGAGCCTCTCAGCAATGGTAAGGGAAGTGGAGGAGTCCGCCTCCAACATTGCACAAGGTTCTGCACACACCATGGAGCCCATCATTTCCAGTCTGCAAAGGATGGTAGACTCCCAGAGAGACTGTGGCAACCCCGACCTGATGCCGTGTGTGATGGGCGATCTGGCAGCTTCCATTGCAGCACAGGTGGAAGCGATGCAACGTCTTAGTGCTGTAATGCAGTCTATGCTTGGTGGCATCCAATCTCAGGCTGCTCTCATGCAGTCTCAGCTTGATGCCACGCAAGCTCTGACTGCTGCCATCGTGGCTGGGTCTACTACCGTCAACCGGAGCTTTCACGGTGTCACAGGGATGCTGAGGTGCTGCCCCGGGGGAGTGGCAGTAGGTCAGTGGAGCAGGAACCTGCTGTCCTCTCTGTGGATGACAGCATTCCTGCTCCCACCACTGCCACTCTGCCGCTGCCCTTGTTGCTGCCTGTCATCCAGCCAGCCCAGACTGCTGCTACCCATGCTGAGGTGGTGCAGTCTGCAGCCGGGCCTTCCAGGTCCAGAGTTGGTCGATGGCGTCCTGCAAGGCTATCTGAAGTCTCCCGCATGGACACTCAGCAGCATTCCACCAGCCCTGCTGCAGCCACTGGGCCAACACTTTGTAGGAGGACTAGAGTAGGAAAAGACACAGTTACGAGAGGCACTAAGGGATTGCACAAGGGTGAATAGTTATTATTTTTGGTGTAAATATGTGTTCACTGATTTTTGATAAATTTATTAATTCAATTTGAATTCTTTTGTGGCGTGTCTCATTTTAGCTTTGCGCTGTGATATGGCCTGCAACAGGGATGGTATGATGGGGATGTGGTGAGCAACGGGGACCTGGGGTTTAATTCATTCGAATCGCATTCTGATGAGGCGGTCACAGACTGCCCTTCCGGAAGGCCAATTGAGTGGCTGCCTCCTCCCTCCCTGCTGTTCCTCGTCCTCGTCCTCCTCTCCCTCTTCCTCCTGCTGAGGTGATCCCGCAATCCCTGCTGGCAAGGGCTGGGCCCTCATGATAGCCAAATAGTGGAGCATGCAGCATACCACCACGAAATGGGACACCCGCTCAGCCGAGTACTGGAGGGCTCCTGCCGAGCAGTCAAGGCAGCGGAACCGTTGCTTCAGCAGGCTGATGGTCTGCTCGATGATGTTTCTGGTGGCAGCATGGCTCTCATTATATTGGGGTTGCGGAGGGAGTCATGAGCCAGCTGGAGAGCTGATAGCCCTTGTCTCCGAGCAGCCAGCCGCAAGCTTGACGTGGTGGCTGGAAGAGTGCCGACACACCGGTCTGGTGCAGGATGAAGGCATCGTGGCTGCTGCCAGGATAGCGGACATTGACGGTGAGGATTCGCTGTGCGTGGTCGCACACCAACTGCACATTAAGTGAGTGGTAGCCTTTGGGGTTACGGAAGATCTCAGGATTGTTATGCGGTGGCTACAAAGCCACTTGGTGCAGTCAATGGCGCCCTGCACCATGGGGAACCCCGCTATCCTGGCAAAGCCACATACACGCTCGTCCTGCTTCTCTCTGGTGATGGGGAAGGAAATGTAGTCTCTTCTCCTACTGTAGGGAGCCTCTGTGACCTCCCGGATGCAGCAATGGACAGCAAACTGCGAGATATTAGCTATGTCTCCTGTTGCAGACTGGAAGAATCCGCTGGCGAAGGCATTGAGGGTGATGGTGACCTTGACTGCCACTAGGAGAGCTGTGTTCGCCCTGGTCTAAGGCTGGAGGTCTGCTTGCAGGAGGTGGCAGAGTTCTGTGACCACCTCCTTGGTGAAGCGAAGCCTTCTAATACACTGTTCCTTGCTTAATTGGAGGTAGGAGAAGTGCTCTCGGAATACACTCGGAGGGTAAGGCCTGCTGTTGAGGGGCCTGATGGCCCTCCTCTTGCCTCTGGGCACATGTTCCAGTCTTTCTCGCTGCCTCCGCTCCCTCCACCATAGATCCTGGAGAGTGAGGTCAACGACCAGTACAGCCCCCATTAATGTTACCAAGTGCAGCAGTTTGATTTTTCGAAGAATAAATGTAGCTACTTTTTAGTTGCCACAAGACTCCTGATACAAAAGAACCTTGAAATTACTGAATTAAACTGTTGCAGTATGTGAAACTGACAAAAAACCACTGAAACTGCACTAACCTGACAGCTGAGAGTGATTACTGATGAGCCCTTTAAATAACGTCCCTGGAGCCGGCTTCCTGGTACTTCACGCCAGCTCTCCCTGTTGGTGTTTACTCCAGGCACTAAGGTAAGTGGCGAGAATCAATTTAGCAGATCGAGTGGTCAGTGAGCGTTGCACACTCACTGGCATCATGATCCATCTGGCGTTGACATTCCCATATTACCTCTTACCGGCGGCGCGGCGGGGGGGTCAGGATTTGGTGTCTGCCGCTGGATTCGCCTCGCACCGGCGATACTGGTCCAGCGCCCCATTAGCACCATCTGCTGGCACTAACTGGAGGCGCTAAGGGGACGAATTGTTCCCCCATTATCTGGTCATTATCACATTGCTGTTTGTGGGAGCTTGCTGTGTGCAAATTGGCTGTTGTGTTTCCTACATTACAACAGTGACTGCACTTCAAAAAGTACTTAATTGGCTGTAAATCATTTTGGGACTTCCGGTGGTTGTGAAAGGCGCTTAATGTAAATGAGGAATATGTGTACTGTGAAGCAATTAATTCAGTCTTTGTTGAAAACTTAATTTTGGGGCTGTTTGATTATGACACAGTTCTTTGAAAGAAATACCTGACCTGGATTAGTCCAGCTGGGGTTTTGCCATGTAACTGAGTTTTATACATATATGGCCTGAAATCAGTGCATTGGCATTTATGAGAGAGCTTACTTGGCATTGGAAATCCAATAGTGCTCATTACTTTTTCAGGAAAGGAATTCATCAAAGATTCTTTGGTCATTTCGTTATCTACATTTATATTTCATGCTCCTTCCATACTTAAAATGAATTTCTGTCTCTTAATTTATTTGAAATTATTGGTTATCTTTCAACAGTTATTCATCTGAAAAGAACTTAACCCTCAGGTTACTGAAAGGCAATTTAGTTTTCACAGTAATTGGACCTCCTTTCTTTCATATAAACACTTCAAATTTTGTCTTTTTGAAAAATGTCTAAAGACAGCTGTTGCAAATTGCAGTACAACCAAAAAATACCTTTCTTCCTATTATTAATGGAATAAAGTTTTTTATAAATATATTAAAATATTGTCACATTTTAATTTTGGTGAAGCATGTTTTTATAATCCTCGAAAGATGAAGGAGAGAGAGAGGTAGGTTAAAACAACTTGCATTTATATAGCATCTTTCCTGTCTTCAGTGCATTCTAAAGTTAATCACAGCCAATGTAATGTAGGCAAATGCAGCAGCCAACTTCTGCACAGCAAGGTCCCACAAATAGCAGTGAAATAAGTGACCAAATAATCTGTTTTAGTGGTGTTACTTGAGGGGTAAATGTTGGCCAGGACACCAAGAGAGCTCCCCGAATCTTTGAATAGCATAGAAACATAGAAACATAGAATCTAGGAGCAGGAGTAGGCCATTCGGCCCGTCGAGCCTGCTCCGCCATTCAATACGATCATGGCTGATCATCCAAATCCAGTACCCTGTCCCTGCTTTAATCCCCACAGTACACATATCCCACCCTACCCCCGTAACCCCACATATTTAATTCCCCCTAACATATCCCATCCTATCCCCATAACCCCACATATTTAATCCCCCCTAACACTAAGGGTCAATTTATCATAGCCAAATCAACCTAACCCACACATTTTTGGACTGTGGGAGGAAACCGGAGCACCCGGAGGAAACCCACGCAGACACGGGGAGAATGTGCAAACTCCACACAGACAGTCACCCGAGGTCAGATTCGAACCCGGGTCTCTGGCGCTGTGAGGCACCAGTGCTAACCACTATGCCACCGTGTTGCCCAAGGGACCAAGGGATCCAGCTGAAAAGGACTCACTTTAACGTCTCATCTGAAAGACAGCACTTGAGTTTTATGGTTCTGAGTGCGGTTTCAACAGAGTGCTGCGAGTTGGGTGAGTCGGAGTTAGGTGAGGAGTGGAAGGAGGAGCTTCCTTGCTTCCCCTTTGTTTTTCCTAACTTTGCACCCTGTAGGAAGAGGCCGGTGTCGGGAGCAGCAGGAGAGTACAGTGAGTATTTAAACTTACTTTCGCGGGCTTTTTTTCAAAGGCCGGTCAATCTCGCAGACCGGCAGCGACGTTCCAGAGCCACACCACGATTCAAAAAGTGACGTGGGCAAGAGGAAGCAGCTGATTGGGTGAGTACGGCCAGGTGAGTATTTATACTACTCTATAGTTTGACAGTTAAGGTTAATAGTTTATAAAGTTTCGAAGGTCTTAATTTTTGTGGTTATAGTTTCTAAGGTCTCTGTTGTGTAGCGGGGAGTGCTAGTAAACAAGGGCCCTTGAGTATATCATTTAATTGTAGTGTAATTAGTGGCATTGATTTGATTTAATTTAATTTAAATTAATTAAAGTGTAAGTCATGGCAGCACAGCTCGGCCCCGTGGTATGCTCCTCCTGCACTATGTGGGAAATCAGGGACACTTCCTGTGTCCCTGACGACCATGTGTGCGGGAAGTGTATCCAGCTGCAGCTACTGGCAGACTGCATTGTGGCGCTGGAGCTGCGAATGGATACATACTGGAGCATTCGCGCTGTTGAGGACATCGTGGATAGCACGTTTAATCAGTTGGTCACACCGCAGGTAAAGGCTGCACAGGCAGGAAGGAAATGGGTGACCGACAGGCAGAGTCGTAGGCGCAGGCAGGTAGTTCAGGGGTTCCCTGTGGCCATCCCCCCCTCAAACAGATATACCGCTTTGGATATTGTTGAGGGAGATGGCTTATTGGGGGAAGGCAGCAGCAGCCAACTCCCTGGCACCATGGGTGGTTCGGTTGCACAGGATGGGAGGAAAAAGAGCGGGAGAGCTATCATGATAGGGGATTCTATTGTAAGGGGAATAGATAGGCGTTTCTGCGGCTGCAATTGAGACTCCAGGATGGTATGTTGCCTCCCTGGTGCAAGGGTCAAGGATGTCTTGGAGCGGCTGCAGGGCATTCTGGAGAGGGAGGGTGAACAGCCAGTTGTCGTGCATATAGGTACCAACGATATAGGTAAAAACCGGTATGAGGTCCTAAAAGCTGAATATAGGGAGTTAGGAGGTAAATTAAAAAATAGGATCTCAAAGGTAGTAATCTCAGGATTGCTACCGGTGCCACGTGCTAGTCAGAGTAGAAATAGAAGGATATTTCAGATGAATACGTGGCTAGAGGAATGGTGCAAGCGGGAGGGATTCAAATTCCTGGGACATTGGAACCGGTTCTGGGGGAGGTGGGACCAGTATAAACTGGACGGTTTGCACCTGGGCAGGACCGGGACTGATGTCCTAGGGGGAGTGTTTGCTAGTGCTGTTGGGGAGGGTTTAAACTAAAATGGCAGGGGGTTGGGAACCTGTGCAGGGAAACAGAGGAAAGGGAAGCAAGGATAGAAGCAAAAGACAGGAAGGAGAAAAGCAAAAGTGGCAGTCAGCGAAATCAAGGGTGTAAATCAAACATGGCCACAGTAAATAATAATTCTAAAAGGTCTAAGAGTGTTAAAAAAACAAGCCTGAAGGCTTTGTGTCTTAATGCGAGGAGCATTCGTAATAAGGTGGATGAATTAGCTGCGCAAATAGATGTAAACGGATATGATATAATTGGGATTACGGAGACGTGGCTCCAAGGTGACCAAGGCTGGGAATTCAACATCTAGGGGTATTCAATATTCAGGAGGGACAGGCAAAAAGGAAAAGGAGGTGGGGTAGCATTGCTGGTTAAAGAGGAGATTAACACAATAGTAAGGAAGGATATTAGCTCTGATGATGTGGAATCTGTATGGGTAGAGCTAAGTAATACCAAGGGGCAGAATGCTGAGGTTGGGGATGGCATTAAACGGGAAATTAGAGGCGCGTGCAATAAGGGCACAGCAGTTATCATGGGTGACTTTAATCTATAAAAAGATTGGGCTAACCAAATTAGTAACAATACTGTGGAGGAGGAATTCCTAGAGTGTATACAGGATGGTTTCCTGGACCAATATGTCGAGGAACCAACTAGAGATCAGGCCATCTTAGACTGGGTATTATGTAATGAGATAGGATTAATTAGCAATGTTGTTGTACGAGGCCCCTTGGGGAGGAGTGATCATAATATGATAGAATTCTTCATTAAGATGGAGAGTGAAGTAGTTGACTCAGACTAGGGTCCTGAATTTAAATAAAGGAAACTACGATGGTATGAGGCGCGAATTGGCTAGGATGGATTGGGGAACGTTACTTAAAGGGTTGACGGTGGATAGGCAATGGCAAACATTTAAAGATCGCATGGATGAACTACAGAATTTGTTCATCCCTGTTTGGCATAAAAATAAAACAAAAAAGGTGACTCAAGCGTGGCTAACAAGGGAAATTAGGGATAGCATAAGATCCAAGGAGAGGACATATAAATTGGCCAGAAAAAGCAGCAAACCTGAGGATTGGGAGCAGTTTAGGATTCAGCAAAAGAGGACAAAGGGATTAATTAAGAGGGGGAAAATAGAGTGAGAGTAAGCTTTCAGGGAACATAAAAACTGACTGTAAAAGCTTCTATCGATATGTGAAGAGAAAAAGATTGGTGAAGTCAAGCGTAGGTCCCTTGCAGTCAGAATCAGGGGAATTTATAATGGGGAACAAAGAAATGGCACACCAATTAAATACATACTTTGGTTTTGTCTTCACAAAGGAGGACACAAATAACCTCCCAGAGATGTCGGGGAACATAGGGTAAATGAGAGGGAAGAACTGAATGAAATCAGTATTTGTAGGGAAATGGTGTTAGGGAAATTGATGGGATTGAAGGCCGATAAATCCCCAGGTCCTGATAATCTACATCCTAGGGTACTTAAGGAAGTGGCCCTAGAAATAGTAGATGCATTGCTGGTCATCTTCCAAAATTCTATAGACTCTGGAACAGTTCCCATGGATTGGAGGGTAGCTAATGTAACCCCACTATTTAAAAAAGGTGGTAGAGAGAAAACGGGGAATTATAGACCGATAAGCCTGACATCGGTAGTGGGGAAAATGCTAGAGTCCATTATAAAAGATGTAATAGCAGAGCACTTGAAAAACAGCCACAGGATCGGACAAAGTCAACATGGATTTACAGAAGGTAAATCATGCTTGACTAATCTACTGGAAGTTTTTGAGGATGTAACTGGTAGAATAGATAAGGGAGAACCAGTGGATATGGTGTATTTGGACTTTCAGAAGGCTTTCGATAAGGTCCCGCATAAGAGATTAGCGTGCAAAGTTAAAGCACATGGGATTGGGGGTAAGGTACTGACTTGGATCGAGAACTGGTTGGCAGACAGGAAGCAAACAGTTGGAATAAACTGGTCTTTTTCCGAGTGGCAGCCAGTGACTAGTGGGGTACCGCAGGGATCGGTGCTAGGACCCCAGTTATTCACAATATATATTAATGATCTAGATGAGGGAACTAGATGTAATATCTCCAAGTTTGCAGACGACACAAAGCTGGGTGGGCGTGCGTTGTGAGGAGGATGCAGAGAAACTCCAGTATGATTTGGACAGGTTGGGTGATTGGGCAGATGCAGTATAATGTGGATAAATGCGAGGTTATCCACTTTGGTGGGAAAAACAGGAAGGCAGATTATTATCTTAACGGCAATAGATTGGGAAAAGGGGAAGTGCAACGAGACCTGGGAGTCCTTGTGCACCAGTCGTTGAAGGTAAGCATGCAGGTGCAGCAGGCGGTTAAGAAGGCAAATGGTTTGTTGGCCTTCATAGCGAGAGGATTCGAGTACAGGAGCAAGGATGTCTTGCTGCAGTTGTACAGGGCCTTGGTGAGACCACACCTTGAGTATTGTGTGCAGTTTTGGTCGCCTTATCTGAGAAAGGATATTCTTGCCATGGAGGGAGTGCAGCGAAGATTCACCAGACTGATACCTGGGATGGCAAGAATGACGTATGAAGAGAGATTGGGACGATTGGGCTTGTATTCGCTAGAGTTTAGAAGAATGAGAGGCGATCTCATTGAAACTTATAAAATTCTAACAGGACTAGACAGACTAGATGCAGGAAGGATGTTCCCAATGGCGGGGGAGTCCAGAACCAGGGGTCACAGTCTAAGGATAAGGGGTAAGCCATTTAGGACTGAGATGAGGAGGAATTTCTTCACCCAGAGAGTGGTGAACCTGTGGAATTCTCTACCACAGAAGGCAGTTGAGGCCAATTCATTAAATATATTCAAGAAGGAGTTAGATATATTTCTTAAGGCTAAAGGGATCAAGGGATATGGGGAGAAAGCAGGGACAGGGTACTGAATTTGGATGATCAGCCATGATCGCATTGAATGGCGGAGCAGGCTCGAGGGGCCGAATGGCCTACTCCTGCTCCTATCTTCTATGTTTCTGTGTTTCATTGACATTGCAACATTCCCTCCATATTGCCTAGATTATGTGTTCAATCCTCTGGAGTGGAGCTTGAACTCAGGTCTGCTACCACTGAGACAAGACTGACACTTAAATACAGTTTGTGTTCCCACTGGGCTGACGCAGGAATCAGAACATTTGTATTTGGGTCACTGGGAGATTGTGTTGAACGGAGTTTGGGCAGAACCATAAAACCCAAGTTTAGTGTATTGGAATGTCCTCAGTTTTAGTTCATCATGGGATGATTCTTAGGGGCTCAGCTGTGGGATGGTGAGTTTGTGTCTCCTCCCATCTCAAAGGGAGCTGGGAAGTTGAAATCCGGCCCCAGAGTTTACTCTTTGGTTGCAATCGGCGATCCTGGTGCAAATTGCGCCCAAAATTATGCTAATTTTGAGACTTTTTTTCTGCTCAAGCTCATTTGTATATCACTGAACGTAAAATCTACCATGAACCAGTGCAATCGGGCAGCGTTTTAGAACATCATTTTCTGTAAGAATTGTTTTGTGTTAAAAATTACTCCTTGATATATTTAAGATTGGTAACTTGGTGCAGTTTGATTAATAAAGCTGAAAATTGATTTTTTTAAAAATTCCTTTATGGGATGTGGGCGTCGCTGGCAATGCCAGCATTTATTGTCCATCCCTAGTTGCCCATGAGAAGGTGGTGGTGAGTTGCCTTCTTGAACCGATCAGTCTGTGTGGTGATGGTACTCCCACAGTGCTGTTAGGTCGGGAGTTCCAGGATTTTAACCCAGCGACGATGAAGGATTGGTGATATACTTCTAAGTCAGGATGGTGTGTGACTTGGAGGGGAACTTGGAGGTGGTGGTGTTCCCATGCGCCTGCTGCCATTGTCCTTCTAGGTGGAAGAGGTCGCGGGTTTGGGAGGTGCTGCCGAAGAAGCCTTGGCGAGTTCCTGAAGTGCAACTTGTAGTTGGTACACCCTGCAGCCACGGTACGCCGGTGGTGGAGGGAGTGAATGTTAAAGGTATGATTCTGTGAGTATGACTATGTCAGGCTCTTGCTTGACTAGTCTGTGGAACAACTCTCCCCATTTTGGCACAAGTCCCCAGATGTTGGTGAGGAGGACTTTGCAGGGTTGACTAGGCATGCTGTTGCCGTATCCGTAGCCGGTGCCGAGGTCGATGCCGGGTGGTCCGTCCAGTTTCATTCTTATTTTGTTTCGTAGCGGTTAGTTACAACTGAGTGACTTGCCAGGCCATTTCAGAGGGCAGTTAAGAGTCAACCACATTGCTGTGGGTCTGGAGTCGCATATAGGCCAGACCAGGTAAGGACGGCAGATTTTCTTCCCTAAAGGACATTAGTGAACCAGATGGGTTTTTACGACAATCCGATAGTTTCATGGCCACCATTACTGATACAGCTTTTTATTCCAGATTTATTTAATTAACTGAATTTAAATTCCCCAGCTGACATGGTGGAATTTGAACTCACGTCTCTGGATCATTAGTCCAGGCCTCTGGATTACTAGCCCAGTGACATTACCACTATGCTACCGTTCCCGTGAATTTATCACAGAACATAAGCATTTTTAATCAGAGTGTCTAGTCCACCACCTGTAAATAACCCATAGAGTAGTACAGCACAGAAGGAGGCCATTCGGCCCATCGATATCTGACAGCTCTTTGGACAGCTCTTTTGAAGAGCAATCCAGTTAGTCTCACTCCCCCGCTCTTTCACCATATCGCTGCAATTTCTTCTCCTTCAAGTATTTATCCAATTCCCTTTTGAAGGCTACTATTGAATCTGTATCCACCGCCCTATCAGGCAACGCATTCCAAATCCTAACCACTCGTTGCTTAAAAAAGTTTTTCCTCATGTCGCCTCTGGTTCTTTTTCTAATCACCTTAAATCTGCGCAAGATCCACCCATTTTTAGACAAATTTCAATTGGGTCCTACAGACGCTGGTTTGCAAATGCAAAGCACCGAACTCCCATTTCAGGCATCATCCTGGACACCTAAAAGGCAAATTCCAGAACTAAGTTCTGGCAGTATGAAGAAAGAAGGAAAGAGAAATAAAAATGAGTAACCCGATTTTAAATAACTGAAAATGACTTTAAAAATCTATACAGAGCCATTTGTTAGTTACATTGGGGTGCAGTGGTCAGTTTCTTAGTAAATCAAAAAAAAATGTATTCAAAAGCTTTTAAAACGTGCCTATTAGTGTCCTTGTACCAAAAAATGGCTTAATTTTAAGAACCTCCTTGAAACGGGTGCAATTAGTGGAAACTTGCAATGGCCATTCATTTGATCAGGGGTGAGACCAGTTTTGTGGGCGGGGCCAGCTTCTTGCGTGATGTCTTTTGAACTAGCACAAAGGATCGTGTAAATTCTGCGATCTTTTGCGCTAGTTTAGCCGATTGCGGGCGAATTGTGCTGTAAAAAACAACGCAACCTAGCGGAAACTCCAGGCCAGGCATAAAAGTCAAGTCAAGACAAGACATCGAAGGATCTTTGGAGAGAAAAGAGGACAAAAGGTGGGCGGGGATGGTGAGAAACGAAGAGCAAAGTGTTGTTGCAGTTGAGACTTATACCATTGTTGCAGCTCATTATTAAATATACACATTCTGTTCTATATACATAACCATGTTTGGAGTTTTATTTGGAAGTTGAAGATCAAGTTACTTAGAGCTGACATGGGTCTTCACAAGCAAAGATCATTTAGCCTGTATGTTTTTATTGCACGTGCCACGGAATAAGATTTTTTCATTTTCCATTTTGGAGAGGAATCTAAAACTAGGAGAACCCTGAAAATCAAAATGAAAGTCTCCATATTTGTTTAATCTACCAAATGGCTGCAGAATTTGATACAGCACTTTTCTTTTTATGTTTATGAGAAGATGAGATGGTGAAGGAGTAGATCAGGCTCCCTTTCAGTGCATGGTTTTAGATATTTCTCATGACATTTGATATCTTTCTTTTAATAACCTACTTCAGTAACATCTTTCAAGAGAAATGTCTGTGAGTGTTGCTTACATTTTTAATTCCACATCATAATTCATTTTTGTAATTACACTATACAGTCTTTCATTGATCATTCTATTATTGTTTGATCTGAAAGTAATTTCTGGAACTGTAACCAGATATTTTTTTCTGTTAAAGCTTCAAATCTTTATCTAATTACATGGTGGATGTGATCACCATGAATTAATGCAGTGGAATAATGAGTAAGGAGTGAACAATCTCGGTCGTGATTTAAACTCTGGCGAGTTGGTAGCGGGGTGAGTGTGAAACTCATCCGTTGCCCAAGAAAACAGGCCTGGGGTATTTGAACTCACGGCCTCATTATAGTCTCACCAATAGGTTTCCCAGCCGATTCACTGAACAGACGGGAAACCCACCCACTTCTGGAGCGCAATTTCTGGTGAGTCAGCCAGAGTCCAATTAAAGCTGGAATGTGCCTCTTCAAGCGAGATTGCATTTCCTTCTGGCTGATTTCGCTGTGGTGGAGGAAGAAATGGATTTAGCATGAGCCACAGGCAAGCTTCCAGGATCTCTGAGGCCTCCCTGGATGTCCTGCTGGAAGAGGACAGGGCGAGGAGGGATGTTACCTTTCTAGCCAGTCCCAGCAGGATCCCGAAAAACCAAGACCACCAGGCATGGAGAGATTGCTGAGGTTGTCAGCACGAGGCGCATCACCCCTCGGATCCGGATCCAGTGCAGGAAATGCTTTAATGACCCTTCAAGAGCAGCAGGGGCATGTACCGCTCATCATTTCTCCATGTCTCTTATCAACACATGGCAACAGTCCTTTCCGCTTCCCCCACCACTCTCAATAATCCCCTCCCCTCCATCACATCCTTCATTACCTACCACAAGACCACATCATACCATTTCTCATTCTTATTACAATCACAGCAATCACTAGTACCATTTTCCTCAAGCTCGCTAGCCTTTCACATCTGTGCTTTCCTTTCTAGAAGACCCGACACTCATTCTCGCAGTAATAAGAGCTGGGAAGGACCACCCAACTCCATGGTGCTGTCAGATCAGGAGCAGCAAACGCTAGAGATCAGTGGCACCTCCCGTGCTGGAAATTTTGAGGCTGGGGTCTTCTGTGAACGGGGTCTCTGACTATTACATGCACCCCTTTATGAACCTCTGAAAAACGCACAATTATGCAGCTTGACTACATCAAGCTGCATTGTGATGCCTGTTATTTGCTCTGTCCAGCTCTCTGTGCTATCCTAACTCTTGTTCATTTTCTCTTTCCTCATTCTCCTTAATTTCACATGCCATTATCTTTGCCAAAAGTCTCTTTTTCTTACTTTGCAAATGCTTTTTGAAAATTCATAATAACCAAATGCACCTCATTTCCTTTATTCTCTCTTAAAGAGGAGGTCATGTCTAACAAATCTAATTGAATTTTTTGAGGAAGTAACTAAAGTAGTAGACAGGGAAATGTCTATGGATGTAGTTTATTTGGACTTCCAGAAGGCATTTGATCAGGATCATACAAGAGACTGTTAGCTAAAATTAAAGCTCATGGAATTGAAGGCAAATTATTGACCTGGCCTCAACTATTCACTATATTTATCAATGACTTAGATACAGATCAGCTATGATCTAATTAAATCGTTGAACAGGCTCGAGAGGCTGAATGGCCTCCTCCTGTTCCTGTGTTCCTATCTGTAATGTCTTCAAATAATTCTGAGGTTGGTCAAGCACGACCTGTCTTTCAGAAATCTGTGCTGACTGGTCCTGATTAACCTACGTTTCTCCTATGCTTGGTAATTTCATCCTATGTTATAAACTCTATTAGTTTACCAACAACTGAAGTAAAACGAATTGACCTATCATTTTCTGACATCCCTGTCTCTTATTTTTGAAGATGGAAATTACATTTACCACCCTCAAGTTTCTGGCACAATTTTGCTTTCCACAAAATTTTAGAAAATTATGGTCAGTTTCTTCATTATTTCTTCCCCAGCTTCTCTCTAGATCCCCGGATTTACAACAACATTGGCCCTGAAATTCGCCTCTCTGGCTTGCCGCGGGGGTAAGGATCACGCGCGCACTTACCTACCGCGCCTGCCGTTGTGTTTTGGGCTCACGGGAACTTCAGCTCCTGGGCCTGCTCCAAGTGCCGGCGCGCAGTGCTTGCGTGTCCCAGGGGCGCAGTTAGTGCGATGCGTCCCCTGGGATCACGTGGGCCATGGAGAGCCAATGGCAGCAGACCATCTTTCATTCATAGATTTGACAGGAAGACCTGTCAAATCTGTGAATTGAAATCGGCCCCAAAAGAACAGCTAAACTTAAAATAAATTTAAAAAAAAACCATCACATTTATAAAATAACTATAGTTAAATAAATTAACCACTTCAAACAAAAATTTAAATTTTTGAAAAAATTAAAATACTTTTTAAAAGTGATAAAAAATAAACTTACCTTTCTTTAAAGTATCTAAAAAAGATAAACCTGTTGAAATTTTTTTTAAATTATACTTAATTAACCACTTACCTTGTTGAAAACGGCTCCTGCGCCTCCTTTTTATAAGCGTAGGTTCTTCCATACTTACCCTCCCGTAGAAACCTGAAAAAAAATCTAAGTTTGCTGCGTGCGCGCAGCCTCTCCCGCGCACGCGGTTCACCTAGGAACCGCCCCCTTCACCAAACCGGAAGTTCCGGTTTCCCACGCATGCGCAGTGCATGCAGGAAACCGGCACTTCGGGACACATTATGGGTGAGTACGCACTGTGTACTCACCCGGGAAGGGCCGAATTTTTGGCCCAATAACAGCAACTTGTATTTCATAGAATCATAGAATGGTTACAGCATGGAGGAAGGCCATTCAGTCCGTCGAGCCCGTGCCGGCTCTCTGCAAGAGCACCTCAGCTAGTCCCACTCCCCCGTCCTTTACCCGTAGCCCTGCAAATGTTTTTCTTTCAGGTACTTAGCCAACTCCCTTATGAAAGCCGTGATTGAGTTTGCCTCCACCACCCTTTCAGGCAGCGCATTCCAGATCCTAACCACTCGCTGAGTAAAAAAGTTTTTTCTTATGTTGCCTTTGGTTCTTTTGCCAATCACCTTAAATCTGTGTCCTCTGGCTCTCGACCTTTCTGCCAATGGGAACGGTTTCTCTATCTACTCTGTCTAGACCCTTCATGATTTTGAATACCTTTATCAAATCTCTCAATCTTCTCTGCTGTAAGGAGAACAACCCCAGCTTCTCCAGTCTATCCACGTAACTGAAGTCCCTCATCCCTGGAATCATTCTCGTAAATCTTTTCTGCACCGTCTCTAAGGCCTTCACATCCTTCCTAAAATGTGGTGCCCAGAATTGGACACAATACTCCAGTTGAGGCTGAACCAGTGTTTTATACAGGTTCATCATAATTTCCACGCTTTTGTACTCTATACCTCTATTTATGAAGCCCAGGATCCCGTAAGCTTTTTTAATTGCTTTCCCAACCTGCCCTGCCACCTTCAACGATTTGTGCACACATACCCCTAGGTCTCTCTGTTCATGCACTCCCTTTAGGATTGTACCCTTTAGTTTATATTTCCTCTCCTCATTCTTTCTACCAAAATGTATCACTTCACACTTTTCTGCATTAAATTTCATCTGCCACGTGTCCGCCCATTCCACCAGTCTATCTATGTCCTCTTGAAGTCTATCACTATCCTTTAACGTAGTAAAACGTAGCGTCTTTAACGTAGTAAAACGTCCCAAGGTGCTTCACAGGAGCATTATAAGACAAAAAAATTGCCACCGAGCCACATAAGGAGAAATTAGGGCAGGTGACCAAAAGCTTGGTCAAAGAGGTAGGTTTTAAGGAGCGTCTTAAAGGAGGAAAGAGAGGCGAAGAGGTTTAGGCAGGGAATTCCAGAGCTTAGGGTCTAGGCAACAGAAGGCACGGCCACCAATGATTGAGCGATTATAATCAGCGATGCTCGAGGGCAGAATTAGAGGAGCGCAGATATCAGGGGGGTGGAGGGGCTGGAGGATATTACAGAGATAGGGAGGGGCGAGGGAATCGAAAACAAGGATGAGAATTTAGAAATCGAGGCGTTGCTTAACCGGGAGCCAGTGTAGATCAGTGAGCACAGGGGTGATGGGTGAACGGGACTTGGTGCGAGTTCGGACACGGGCAGCCAAGTTTTGGATCACCTCAAGTTTACGTAGGGTAGAATGTGGGAGGCCAGCCAGGAGTGCATTGGAATAGTCAAGTCTAGAGGTAACAAAGGCATGGATGAGGGTTTCAGCAGCAGATGAGCTGAGGTAAGGATGTTACGGAGGTGGAAATAGGCGATCTTAGTTATGTCGCGGATATGTGGTCGGAAGCTAATTTCAGGGTCAAATATGACAGCAAGGTTGTGAACAGTGTGGTTCAGCCTTCCACCGATGTTAGGGAGAGGGATGGAGTCAGTGTCTAGGGACTGGAGTTTCGGCGGGGACCGAAAACAATGGCTTCGATCTTCCCAATATTTAATTGGAGAAAATTTAAATAATCCGCTCATGTTGATTTGTCTAGCTGATGTTTAAGTTCTTCAAAGAGGAGCTGGTTCGGGTAGAGAGTAGACACATTCCTAGAGGAGGAAAGGAAGGGCATTCAGAGCTAGAGCTCCCTGTATGACTAAAGATATAGAGATTAAAATGAAACAAAAAGGAGGCTTATGACACGTTTATAACACAGTAGAGAACGAAGCTGAATACAGAAAGTACAGAGGAAATCTAAAAAAGAATTACGAGGGGCGAGAGTATGAGAATAGATTAGCAGCTAACATAAAAGGGAACCCAAAAGTCTTTTATAAACATATAAATAGTAAAAGGGTAGTCAAAGGAAAGGTGGGGCCGATTAGGGACCGAAAAGGAGATCATCTTGTGGAGGCAAAGGGCATGGCTGAGGTACTAAAAGAGTACTTTGGATCTGTCTTCACTAGAGAAGATAATGCTGCCAATGTAGTAGCAATATTGGATAAGATAAAAATAGATAAAGAGGAGGAACTTAAAAGGTTTGCAATCCTCAAAGTAGAAAAGTCACCTGGTCCAGGTGTGATGCATCCGAGGTTACTGAGGCAAGTAAGGGTGGAATTTGCAGAGGCTCTGGTCACAATCTTCCAATTCTCCTTGGATATGGGAATGGTGCCAGAGGAACCAACCCAAGCACCCCACCCACCCGCCCCTTCAACCACCGTCTGCCCCACCTGTGACAGAGACTGTAGGTCCCGCATTGGACTCATCAGTCACCTGAGAACTCATTTTTAATGTGGAAGCAAGTCATCCTCGGTTCCGAGGGACTGCCTAAGAAGAAGGTGCCAGAGGACTGAAGGATTGCAAATGTTAGAACCCTGTTCAAAAAAGGAGAGAGGGATAAACCCGGCAATTACAGGTCAGTCAGCATAACGTTGGTTGTGGGGAAACCTTTAGAGACAAAATTAATTGGCATTTGGAAAAGTATGGGCTAATAAATGAAAGTCAGCACGGAATTGTTAAAGGCAAATCGTGTTTGATGAACTTGATTGAATTCTTTGATGAAGTACAGAGAGGGTTAATGAGTGTACTGCGGTTGATGTTGTGCATATGGACTTTCAAAAGGCATTTGATAAAGTACCACATAATAGACTTGTTAGCAAAATTAAATCCCATGAGATTAAAGTGACAGTGGCAACGTGGATACGAAATTGGCTATGGGACAGAAAAAAGAGAGTAGTGGTGAATGGATGTTTTTCAGACTGGAGGAAAGTATACAGTGGTGTTCCCCAGGGGTCAATTGGTATTAGTACCTCTGCTCTTTTTGATGTACATTAACAAACTGGACTTGGGTATACAGGGTATAATTTCAAAGTTTGCAGATGATACAAAACTCAGAAATGTAGTAAACAATGAGGAGGATAGTAACAGACTTCAGGAAGACATAGACAGACTGGAGAAATGGGCAGATACGTGGCAGATGAAATTCAACACAGAAGTGTGAAGTGATACATTTTGGTAGGAAGAATGAGGAAAAGCAATGGAGGAAAAATTGGGTTGCTTTGCGCCTCGTGGTGCTGCGCCTCCGGCGATGACTCCATCGCCATGTGCAGCGTCCCACTCGCGCTCCAGCCGCAAACTTGGCTCGCGCCCCCTGATCTACCGCCGGACGCTATGTCCGACAGGGTCAGGGTATCGTTTTTGCGGCCGGGGCGGTGGTATTTAAAGGGCAGGCGCCGGGTGTTTTTTTTTGGGTTGCCTGCCATCGCCTGCCCCCTCTCGCCTCCCCCCACGGGGTGCCATACGCGATCGGTCAGCCCGGCACTCCTCTTGAGTGCCGGGCTCTTTTGCCGGCAACCCGCTCCCCGGTGGTCCAGCGGGGCCCCGGTGATTGCTGCGCTAGGCCCCTCCCCCTCCCCTTTAATCAGGGGAGGGAGGCCGGCAGTAGCGCCGCGATATTCAATGGGAGCGCCCCAAGAGGGAGGGGGAGTGCTTCCAGTAGTGCCCTGTCTCCTGCTTGGGGCGCTACCATTTAATTTCGGGCGCGGGGGCCCTAACTTTTTCGGGGCGCTAAAAGTCACGCCCCGGCAAAGTTAGCGCCGCAGCGGGGGCGCGACCCAATTTTCCCCCCAATATGAATTAAATGGTACAATATTAAAGGGAGTGCAGGAATAGAGAGACCTAGGGGTTTATGCACACAAATCTTTGTGCGTGGCAGGATGAGTTGAGAAGGCTGTTAAAAAGCATATGGGATCCTTGGCTTTATTAATAGAGGCATAGAGTACAAAAGCACGGAAGTTATGCTAAACCTTTATAAAACACTGGTTAGGCCCCAATTGGGGTATTGTGTTCAATTCTGGGCACCACACTTTAGGAAGGATGTCAAGGCCTTAGAGAGGGTGGTGGAAGCAGATTTGATAGTAACTTTCAAAGGGATAAATATTTGAAGGGGAAAAATTAACAGGGCTGTGGCGAAAGAGCAGGAGAGTGGGACTAATTGGATAGCTCTACCAAAGAGCCGGCACAGGCACGATAGGCCAAATCGCCGCCTCCTGTGCTGTATCATTCCATGATTCTCAGTAGCTAATTTAGTACCATTTCCCTTAGAGTAGTAATCTCCACTAACTGCTCTACACCTACCTCTGGTAGTTTTAGAATCTCAGTATTCAATTCCTCAGTGAAAACTAGGACAAATTATGTAATTAATATCTCTGCCATTCCCTCATTCTCCACTTTAAGTGGCCTCCTTTATCACTTAACAGCCCTACCCCATGACTATCATCTTACTACTCATGTACCTCAGAAGCCTTCACTTTTTTAAAACAAATTTCCTCTTCTGCCCTCTCATAAATTTTCTAATCTCCCTTTCTGTGGCTCTCCCTTGTATTCTTTATATTTGTCTTGGCTTTCCTTTTTACCCTTTCTGGAATATATTAGATTTGTACCCTTTCCATCTGCTGTATAGGTATTTCTCATTGCTGAGCTAGGGTTCTAATTGCCAATTTGCTTTCCATTTAATCTGGACAAGCTCCCTGAGAACTCAATAGATTTGTTGTTTTCCAGTCAAGTAGCCTTGTCCTTTACTATTTCCTTTTCTATTCTTGCATTGAACCAAATTATTAAATGGTCACTGCTTTTCAAATGTTTCCTACTTTTCAGTCACCTACTTGCTCTGCTTCATCACCGTGCACCAGGTCAAGTCGTGTCCTTGTTGGAGTAACAACATATTGACTTAAAAAAAAGTCCTGAACGCAGAAAAAAAACTTTTCTCACCACAAACATTTTCTCCATTCCACTATATTGATGGATAATTAAAATATCCTACAATTATAACTCCATCATTTGTACAGTCCTTTGTTTTGTCTACAAATTTCATCCTCAATTTCCTTCCCACTGTTTGGTAGTCTATAATATACTTGCACTAATGTGCTATTCCTCAGCTCAATCCAAAGGGATTCTGTTTGTGTAGCAATCAGTAACAGAATCCCCAGCTGTTTCACCTCCACTTCTCTAGCCCAAGGATGTTGAGACCAATTTTAGTACCCTCCACACAGCTAGAAAACCTAACCTGGCACTTACCACGAATTGATTCTGGGACCTTTGTAGTCTGTATGGCTCTGTACTGATTTAAAGATATTTTTTACAGTTGTTTCTTCTGGATCCTGTAACATTGCAGAAACACTGGGCTATAAATTTGTCTTGGCAGAGCAGGCGATAGCGAATTGGCAGCCTGTTTTGCACTCCGCCCTATTTTCTTTTCCACTGAATTCAGTGAGAAAGAAAATTGGGTGGATTGCAAAATAGGCTGCCAATTCGCTATCACCTGTTTTGCGCTACCGTCCAAGACAGATTCATACCCCACTGTTATTTATAAGTGAAAGTGTGAGGAGTGAGGAATAAAAAGCAGTTCCTTATGTTTTCCCTTCCTTCCTTCCATTTCTTTTGAAACACTTATATTAGGCATTATTCCCTGATGGAGCGGATGGACAGACAATTACTCTGCACTGCTTTGCTAATTGACCATCAGGAGCAGCCCAGGGGACTCCAATAATTGCGCTTGGTACACCAATCCACTTTGCCACTGGATTGCCTCAACAAGTCTTTATTTTCATTCATTTATTTTTTTCTTTATCAGAAGAGCTAATACGTATTTAAGAAACAGATCAGTGTTAATAGCTTAGGAGCAGGTCCAGGTTCACCATGCATATATTAGTTCACACATTTTAACGAGTTGAAAATGAAGAGGAATAAATTGTATTGAAGACCTATCTCACTTTATAGGTTCCTTTTGGAACAAACATCACCTTAGTGGCATCTTTGATATTAATACCCTCTGGAAAAAAATACTAAATTACTCATGGATTTGTGCTAAATTCAATATTTAGAAATTAAATATCTGAGTGCATCATATCTAGATTCCTATTCAAAATTGGGTTTCTTGCTGAAAGCAAAGATTTTTCATTTTGTTTTTCATCTCACTTGCTGACAAGAAATAATTCCATTGTATCTTGATGTCTCCACAAAATCTGAATTTTGTTCAGGCTTCCTCCAGCTGTCCCTTGCTTCCCTTTTAATATGTTTGTACTGTGTGGGCAAGCAGATGGTTGGTCCCCAGATCTTGGCTTATGCCACTCTTTGGTGAGCTGCTAGGAGCTGAACAATTACAGTCTAAAGTAACTGACCCTCTGTATTTCCCTCCTTATTGAAAGGTGTTGGGGCTCTGCTCAGTACTATAATAACTGCTTTGTCAATGGAAAGCAAAGAAAAAACTTGCATTTATATAGCGCTTTCACGTCCTCAAGGCATTCTAAAGCGCTTTACAACTTTTGAAGTGCAATCACTATTCTTATGTAGGCAAATATGGCAGCCAATTTATGCACAGCAAAGTCCCCGAAATACCATGTGAATTAATGTTTTTGGTAGTGTTAGCAGAGTGAGACATATTGGCTAGGACATCAGGAGAACTCTCTGCTCTTCAAATTGTGCCATAGAATCTTTTACATCTACATGAAGAGACAGGCCTTGTTTTAACATCTCATTCAAAAGATAGCACCTCTGACAATGCAGCACTCCCTCAGTACTGCACTAAAGGGATTGGTGTTAACTCTGGGCTCATTCAGGGTGGGCTGGATGCCAGGCGGGAGGGAATCTCCCGCGGAGATTTGAATGCGAGGCCCAGGCCATTTTAACTCCAGTTAGCATGTGGCTCAGCTAACTCCCACCCAAAACCGCAAGAGTGATGTCAGGGATGGTGGACGGGAGAGAAAATTGGCACAGGAGTCCGAGGATGCCAGGGACCCAAGAGGGCGGTCCCCGGCATGGTTAGTGCTGGGGGTAGGGGGTTTGATAGGAGATGCTGGTGCTGGAATTGAAAGGCAGCACCGGGGCTAGGGAGGCCCAAGGACTTCCTGTGGGGCCCAGGGGAACACTCCTGCTCCTCCTGGCCCACAAGTATTCCAAAAAAAAAGTTAAATAATGAGACTTACCGTGGCCTCTTCTGGCCACTCAGTTGACTGCCAGCAGATCTACCTGTCGGGTTTGGCTCCATGGAGGCCTCTCAAACTTTTGAGTTAAAATAGCGTAATTGGGCCGTGACTTTTGAATGTAACGTAGATCCCCACCTGCCTGGGGCAGGAGGCACTCGTGCATGTTTTGAGCTGGTGCGGTGCTGGAACGCAACACGTGCCACCGCACGCCCCCCCCACCCCGCCCCCACCATTTTAATGGCCCGCCCGCAACCTCTAGCTAAGAGGCAAAAATGCTACCAGCTGAGCCAAGCTTGCACCTGGAGGTGGCACAAATCTGTGCGCTATAACTCTGCAACACAGCATGTTGGAGCTCAGACATGTTGCCTAACACACTCCCACAAACACAAAATCTGCATGCATGATATCTGCAGAGTAGAGTTTCCATGGTGTGGCTGCATTTTCTTCTTTCACTGCGCTAAGAACACTGGGGAGTAGCATTATAGTGAGGCCAACTTCTAAATGGCCTTAATTCATCACCAGTAGTACATTGCATAAAAATGGAGAAAGTTAGGTGCAGACTGACAGGACTGCCAATACCCCCTTATTGATTATCTTGCCTCTTTCTCTGAAGTCTGACAGTAGTTCTATGATGGGAAGAGGGGAAAACTGAAAACCTGGCAGCTGGTAGTTTTATCACAATTGAAAGGCAATATCGCCAAAGGTGTGTGCTAATTTGTTTGGAAGCATTTGTCCCATTTATCATAGTGCCTTTCCCTCTCCCATTGCCTCTTCTATGCATTTCGGAAATGTATCGACCATATAAATATTTCTCTGATCAGTTGTTTGAATTAGCCGATTATTAGCTGCAAAATGATTTGCTGTGGATCTCAAATGATTAAAAGGACATGTTAAATAGGTAGCCTTGACCGTTACAAAATACAGTTCATATTGACCGTCCAGAAGTTTTTTCAATTGTATTGTGTATATTCTGCATCCTTCATTGTTAAAATTCTTTTAATGCTGTTCGAGTTAGTGATGAAAATAAATCTCCTGAGAATGGTGTTTTGTAAGAAAAGAACAGTAATGTGAAGGAATTCTAAATGGTGCATTTTCCTGATGTATTGGCAAAGTCTGCTGCACATTCATTCTCCTTTAAAAATACATGGATTAAATAACTGGTGCTGTAGTTGGGAGATTAGAAATGACTCATTGGTACCGTTGAAATTTGTCAAAATTACCCATTGTGATCTTGCAGTCAGGCACAGCTCATGCCCCCATTTCCACTGCAGTCCTTGCTAAAATTATTTTTGTTGCAGCATGGTTTAACAAAATGAAAAGAGAATTGTCTGGAATTTTTGGATTGCAAAATAGAATTTTAGATAGAAAGAACGTGTATTTATATGGTGTCTTATTATGTTTCTTGGAAACATTCCAGAGTGCTTCATGTAGAATGAATTGCATTTTGAAGTACAGTCACTGTTGTTATGTGGGTAAACACCGTAGCCATTTTGAAAGCAGCAATGCTCTACAAACAGCAACAACTTGTATTTATATAGTGCCTTTAACGTAGCAAAACATCCCAAGGCGTTTCACAGGAGCGTTATAAAACAGAATTTGACCGAGCCACATGAGCTATTAGGGCAGATGACCAAAAGCTTGGTCAAAGAGGTAGGTTTTAAGGAGCGTCTTCAAGGGGGAAAGAGAGGTAGGGAGGCGGAGAGGTTTAGGGAGGGAATTTTTGTGCTTAGGGTCTTGCCTGCTGAAGGCACGGCCACCAATGGTAGAGCGATTAAAATCGGGGATGCTCGAAAGGGCAGAATTGGAGGATAGCAGTTATCTCGGAGGGTTGTAAGGCTGGAGGAGATTACAGCGATAGTGAGGGGCGAGGCCATGGAGGGATTTGAAAACAAGGATGAGAATTTTGAAATCAAGGTGTTGCTTAACCAGGAGCCAATGTAGATCAGCGAGCACAGGGGTGATGAGCGAACGGGACTTGGTGCGAGTTAGGACACGGGCAGCCAAGTTTTGAATGACCTCAAGTTTACGTAGGGTAGAATGTGGGAGCCAGCCAGGAGTGCATTGGAATAGTCAAGTCTAGAGGTAACAAAGGCATGGATGAGGGTTTCAGCAGCGGATGAGCTGAGGCAAGGATGAAGACGGGCGATGTTACAGAGGTGGAAATAGGCAGTCTTAATTATGCCGCGGATATGTGGCCGGAAGCTCATTTCGGTGCTTAAACCCAAATCTACTGACTCAGAATTGTGATTGTGAGCTAAGATGATATTTTATGTAGACAAATTACTTATATTGCATCGTCTAACAAGGTGGAATATTATGATTCTTCACAAATTGCTGTTCTTGTAGAAATTTAATGGTGTAGTGTTCACATAGAAGTCCCTACAGTACAGAGAAATGCTGCTATCTGCAAATACTTAGGATTACAAATACTCAAATAAATTGTATTTTTTTAATTCATTCACGGGATGTGGGCGTCGCAGCAAGGCCAGCATTTATTGCCCATCCCTAATTGCCCTTGAGAAGGTGGTGGTGAGCTGCCTTCTTGAACTGCTGCAGTCCATGTGGTGAAGGTACTCCCACAGTGTTGTTAGGGAGGGAGTTCCAGGATTTTGACCCAATGACAATGAAGGAACGGCCGATATATTTCCAAGTCCGGATGGTGTGCGACTTGGAGGAGAGCTTGGAGGTGGTGGTGTTCCCTTGCGCCTGTTGCCCTTGTCCTTCTAGGTGGTGGAACTCGCAGGTTTTGGAGATGCTGTCAAAGAAAAAGTATATATCCAAATCTGCAGATAATCAGTGTCCTATCACCACTCATTTTAAAAGATGCACACGTTAGATGAACCAATTTTATTATGTGGTTCCAGCTACAGACGATAACCATTTACCTGTACCCCACAGTGGTGGCAAGCAAATGTTCTAAATACGACAGTATGTATAATCACAAGTATCACATTCTGTTGCAATTTGGCTTTTATTTTTACATGTGCATTTGCAGCATTTAAAATTAAGGTGGAAATGCCATAATTTGACACTGTTTAAAGCTGTACTCAAAATCTGACTTCCACAGTTCAGCTGAACCATTTGGTTTACATAGCCCATTGATTGTATACTAATCTTAACTGTTTTGTCCTCTTGTATATATAATCTGAAATGCGTTTATTATGCATTAGAATCATACCATTAAAATAACAGTGGAAAAATATGAATTAAAAAAAATTAGCATATAAGCAGAATTAGCATCTATTAGCTTTTTTATGGCCTTATCCATATGAGTTGTTGCTTTTCATATCTTCTGAACCTATTCCCCAAATCCCTGTACTCGTCTACATCACCCAGATTTCTCTCATTCAAGGATATTACTATTTTAAATTTGTTTTACCACAATGTAACACTTCACATTTACTGGTCTTGAATTCCATCTGCCACCTTTTTTTGCCCATTCCACCATCTTATCAATATCCACTTGTAGCTTCCCATGGTCCTCAGAATTATTTGCTATGCCTCCTATTTTAGTCATGATGCGGAGATGCCGGTGTTGGACTGGGGTGGACAAAAGTGAGAAGTCGCACAACACCAAGTTATAGTCCAACAGTTTTATTTGAAATCACAAGCTTTCGGAGCTGCTGCTCCTTCGTCAGGTGAAGTGAAGGAATACAAATCGGCACAGCATATATAGACAGAGAACAATGCCCGTGCAGAGTACAATGTCAGACGACTACAGTTAATCTTTCTGACTGCCTTTTATCACACCTCGGCAGAGAGACAATCTGACTGACCTGACAATGCACGGGCATTGTTCTCTGACTATATATGCTGTGCCGATTTGTATTTCTTCACTTCACCTGACGAAGGAGCAGCGCTCCGAAAGCTTGTGATTTCAAATAAAACTGTTGGACTATAACCTGGTGTTGTGCGACTTCTCACTTTTGTCCTATTTTAGTATTATCTGCAAATTTGGACACAACTCCCTCTTGCCCTATATACAAATTATGCATCAGTGAATCTGAAAATAAGTGAGGAGCACATCGCCTAAACTATTCAAAACATGACTTGGTAGGTTAAAGCACCCCCATGGAGTAATACTGAGCCATAGGAAAGCAAGGAACTACCAGGTTTTTTCTGCTGGATTAGCTCGTCTTGTCTGGACTAGAGGCAGGGATGCTACAATTGGCCTCAGTCTGCTAGGCAGGGGAAAATAAACCAGGATTTTCATTCCTGATTGTTACTCAGTGACTCTTGCTGGAAAGTGGAGATTGAGTGAGAAAAGGATTGGAATTTGCTATGATGGCCCCATGAGTTGAACACTCACGTGAAGAATAATTACTTGGACAAGGTAGTGGACGAGTACTGCGGACTGTCAAACTGCAGTCTCCATTTTCAAAGAAAAGAAGAAAATTGAAGTGAGGAGATGAAGAACATATGGAGTTGTTCAGCTTCTTTTTGATAGTGTATTCCTGATTCATGCAAAAAGATATCTACTGAATAAATGTAACATTTTATAAATCACATTGTCGCCACCAGCCTTGCAAATTACCTTATTGGCAGGGTGATTTGACCTCTTAACTGGTAATGAAACTATCAAATTAACCACCACTCACTCAACTGCTCCATTTATGCTGCCTTTGCTGACATCATTGCCATTTAAAATCTTATTGTCATCATGTCTGATATTGAGAAAGTATTTTGTATGTGAGAAAGCAAAAATAGAACCATTAAAATATGATTCAAGCAGTTTCTTGTCATACATGTCAAAAGAAATAATGAGATATCATCCATGTACATGTCAAACACAGTTTGTAATTTTGAGTTTACTTTTGGGCACTAAGTTGTATTAAAAATGCATCTTGGTTAGCATAATCCTGCCCTTTTGACTTGTGTAACTAGGGACAACAGGTTTCTTAAAAATTAGCTATTAATTATTTTGTTCTCTACACGCCCCCCCCCCCCCCAATGGTGATGTCACACCATTCAACATGCAATACTGAGAAGATGAGTAGACAGGTTTCTCCTTGGTATCTACATGTGGTTGGCTGCGAGGGAGAACCTGACAGAGGTCCAAAGTGAAAAATATGAGACTTTTAACTTTGATATGCTGCTAGTTTTCAACATCAACAACAGTTTGCATTTATATAACACCTTTAAGAACATAAGACGTAGGAGCAAGAGTCGGCCATTTGGCCCCTCGAGCCTGCTCCGCCATTCAATAAGATCATGGCTGATCTGATCTTGGCCTCAACTCCACTTCCCTGCCCGCTCCCAATAATCCTTGACTTCGCCATTCAATAAGATCATGGCTGATCATCTAACTCATCTCCACTTTCCCTGCACTATCCCCATATCCCTTGATGCCCTTAATATTCAAAAATCTGTCTATCTCCATCTTAAATATATTCAATGACCCAGCCTCCACAGCTATCTGGGGTAGAGAATTCCACAGATTCACGACCCTCTGAGAGAAGAAATTCCTCCTCATCTCCATTTTAAATGGGCGACCCCTTATTCTGAAACTATGCCACCTAGTTCTAGATTCCCCCATGAGGGGAAACATCCTCTCTGCATCTACCTTGTCAAGCCCCTCAGCATCTTATATGTTTCAATAAGATCACCTCTCATTCTTCTAAACTCCAATGAGTATAGGCCCAACTTTTCTTATTATTTAAACATAATAAACAACATCCCAAGGTGCTTCACGAAAGTGTAAAAGAAAACTGTTCCAAGAATTACCAGGCATATATTAATATTGAGATATTGTAAATTGAATGGCTCAAAGCATGTTTTTAGTATGAAAGGAAGAACTGATGTATATTGCGAAAAGAAATACTAAAATATACAACACAATACTGCCTAATAATTTCTAAAAATGTTTCAAGATCATGGGCCGGATATTCCGATCCCTACGGGTGGGTACGCGCTGTGTACCCACCCGTAGGGACATCGGAAATGCCGGGTTTCAGGCATGCACTGCGCATGCGCTGGAAACCGGCATTTCCGATCTGTCGAGAAAGCTCTTGACAGATCCTCCGGCTGCCCGGGAGAAGGGCCTCTGCGGGCGGACAGTTCCGCTTTTTGGAGACCCTCCGCCCGCAGAAAACCCTTACAATTCTTACACCTGGTAAAAGCAGGCGTAATTGTCCACCACCATTCACGACTGAAGATGCATCAGTTGTTCCTTTCAATCTAAAATCATATACCATTTAAAGTAATTATATGATGTAAACAGTTTAGCTTTGTCTTAAGGAACATGTTTTTTGGTTGCTTCTGCCTGTTTGGGTGTATGTAATAGGTTCCATGGCACTATTTGAAGAAGAGTAGGGGAGTGCTCCATGTGTTCTGGTCAACATTTATCCCTCAATCAACAGTATCAAAAGCAGATTATCCGGTCATTTGACTCATTGCTGACTGTGAGATCTTGCTGTTCCCAGTTGACTGCTGTGTTTGCCTACAACACAACAGCAACTGCACTTCAACAGTAATTCATTGGCTATGAAACACTTTGGGCTGTCCCAAGAATGTGAACAATGCTATATAATTGCAAGTTTTTTTTTTAGTTCCAGAGTAACGCAGTTTCTGCTCAAATGAAACTTGTGGTCTTCTTCATTGGACTTTTTCTTCAGTTGAGGGTTATTTTATTTATGTGAAGAGTTTATTTTTTTAATACTTGCTCTGTTGTAGTGAAAATAATTGATTTGGAAAGCAACAAGGATCAAAATAGATTATATATTATTTCAGCACCTGCTCCTTGAAGGCAAGTGAGTTCCATAATGTTACTATTAATATGTGAGTTGTATTTTGGTATTTACATTCTTGTACCCACCTGGGAATGGTAGTGCTACTCTCATTCAACTATTGAATATACTGGGGGACAGTACTCCTGATAATGTAATTTGGCAGCTGTATTGATAGGGCAATCAATATTAATGTACAAATAAACAAATTGTAATAGATCTTCAATTTCAATTTGTTGTATTTTAATCCAAATTCAGCTGTGTAGTGTCAGCTGTGGCTCAGTGGGTAGCACCCTCACCTCTGAGTCAGGAGGTTGTGGGTTCAAGTCCCACTCCAGAGACTTGGGCACATAAATCTAGGCTGACACTCCAGTGCAGTGCTGAGGGAGCGCTGCACTGTCGGAGGTGCCGTATTTTGGATGAGACGTTAAACCGAGGCCCCGTCTGCTCTCTCAGGTGGGCATAAAAGATCCCATGGCACTATTTCAAAGAAGAGCAGGGGGGTTCTCCCCGGTGTCCTGGCCAATATTTATCCCTCGATCAACATCACAAAAAACAGATTATTTGGTTATTATCACATTGCTGTTTGTGGGAGCTTGCTGTGTGCAAATTGGCTGCCGCGTTTCCTACATTACAACAGTGACGACACTTCAAAAGTACTTCATTGGCTGTAAAGCACTTTGGGCCTTCCTGAGGTAGTGAAAGGCGCTATATAAATGCAAGTCTTTTTTTGAGGGACAGTACGCCTGATAATGTGATTTGGCAGTAGAATTGATCGGACAATCAATATTAATGTGCAAATAATCAAATTGTAATAGATCTTCAATTTCAATTTGTTGTTTTTTAATCCAAATTAAAAACCTGATAAAGGCCCAAATAAGGACGGCAAAGCAAATTTATTAGCAAGGAAGCAAATTGTTTATAAGTTTAAAATACTAAACGCAAAATCCCGTCTTTATTTTCTGCACTCCATTTCAACTGTTGATTTCATTGGGGAAAAAAGACTTTTAAGTAAAATTTCTACTTTGTAGAATACCTAAAATAGTATAAATGTCCACCTGTAAATTTGTGTTTGTGTATTTTGATTTGTTTTTCTTCTCATCCAAATAATTAATTGATGGCTGTTTGCACTGAGGCACTCAGTTCTCAAGTTGCGATTAGTGATCATTACAGGTGAAAATTTACCAACAACTGATGCATTTATTCCTAACGTCGCAGCATGTTTTTGGATGGTTCACACAAAATCTTATACTCCAGTTAGATTGCAGTGCTGTTTCTGGACGCATCACTGTGATGTAAATGAGGTGCACCTGTGTGTCTGGAAGCAGGGAATATCTCGAGATGGTTTCATTCCCTCCTGGGAGGGAAGTGCTGTTAGAAAACGTTAATAGCCGCTGCCTGTACTGTTTGCTGTGGGGCTGTTATTTTATTCTGGCTGTAGGAGAGCTCAGCCTACCCAAACAGGCCAGCATTGGGATTTACACATTTTCACAGACTCTATGGACCCTCCCCAACATTGGGGAAGATGTTGCACTGATGCTGCTGGTTTCCAAATCTACTCTGCTGTATAAACAGGGTTGATTGGGAACAGCCGTCCCAAATTGTGAAAGCACTTCCACTTATAACAGTTCTGCAATATAAATGGGGTATTGTATGTGGGTCCTGTACAAGAACTGGAAAGTCAGCAGTATTTCTGTTAATTGTGCAGTAATCAGTTGTTAATTACCATGTCAGTCCGATTGATAGATCATTATGGATGTGACTAATTTTGACTGACATTGGCAGAGCATGCATCTCAAACCTGACATGCTGAACATCAGCCTAATAAAACAAGGGAGCTTGTCCCTGCATTTTACTTACAGATTGATGTAGTCGTTAACCCCTGTTGAAATGCATTGATTTTTACCTTGTAACGTAACCTATGATCGGAGAATATATCATTCACTGGTTGTTTACATGGGCAGGACCAATCAATTTGGATTAAGTTTCAAAGCCAATGCTGACCTTCTATTGATTTTTGTCTGTCTTCTGCTTTTTCTTTTCTAATGTTCTAATCAGTCAGAATGTTCAAAGCCTTATACAGAATCATTTCATGATCAATCATAGATGCACAGAATTAGTTAAAGTACTGACATTTAAATTGTGTTTGGCAAAATTAATAACCTATTTGTTAAATGATTGTATTCACTTGTCAGGAGTATTTACTTAAAACTTTGATTTTACATTGTATTACATTAGTTATATAAGCATTACAGTGTCTTTTGCTAGAAAATGGTGGCATGTTGTTGTATTTACAAACTATAAAATCTAAACTTAATCTCATCCTTTAAAGTTTCACTTTCTGCACTCAGCTGCAATCTGATCAAATATATCCTTTAACAGGAATTGTCAGGTAATTAATAAAGAGGAATAAATGTAATAGGTGTGGATGGGTTGCCTTCACTTGAAGGAAAAGTTGTTTTTTATTTTTATGCATAACATATGCTTTATGTGTTTGTGCTTTAATATATTTATAGGAGGACTTCGAGAAATGATCCTTTTCATTCAATAATTTTTCAGAGGGAAGAGGTGAACGCACTGGTTTAGGCTCCGATATTAATTGTGTATTCATCTGTATATAATTGATCTGAAATAAGCATTATAGCACAGCAAAGTACTATGCACAATGGAGATATTGCTAAAGGTCTTTTTTAAAAGATGTCATCAGTAACTTGCATTAAATTTCACAAGTTAAAATTCTTAAGGAATGCGTCAACCTCTGCTTAATTTATATATGTCTAGCTCTGCAAGAATTACAGTGACAGATTAAGTGATAAGTGAAATTACAAACTTTTGCCAAATTGTGCAGCTAAACTTCCAAGAGAATAAAGTTCTTTCCTTTTGGAAAGATGACTTGATTAGATCTGTTAAGAATCAAAATGATCACAGTAGCATTTTTATAGTGAAAAAACAATAGCAACGAAAGAACTAGAACAGCCACCGAAGTTTACAAGCAAGTTCCACAGATAATTTTCTCTCCCTTTGAAGTTAGTTTTGATCTTGTAGAAAAGATAACAGCATCCTTATTTCACCAACAAAGAAATCGTATCTCTGCAGTGCCTTCACAGATCTTCAGTACCTTTTTGCAGTCACCTTAAAAGAATAATTTTCTGCTCATAGTTGGAATTGTCTGACAAAAATCAAGATGTTTTAAAATATGGACAACCCTGCTTGCTCTGTGACTGCAAAATATACGTGTACAGTGCAAGATTGGCTTTTGGCTCCTGGAATGCAAAACACATAGAAGTGCAAGTAGTGAAGGAGTCTGCAGTAGTCCCCGCCTTTCAAGTAGATTTTCAATAGGACTTTGGAACTGGTGAATCCAGCACATGTTGAGCGGAGCCAGCTTCCAGCAGAGATTACCTTGTGTTATTTAGATGACCATGTGCTATTTCATGCAGTCAGCTCATTTAAATAAAAATTGGAAAGAGTTTCTTGGGAGGGTTACTTCTCACATTGGGAGCTAGCCTAATTTTCGTGTGGGTGGTGGTGGGGAAATGAATGGAAAATCTCATGAGAATACAGCACTTAAAGGGATGCAGTTCAAATTCAAAGAGATGCTGTCACTGAAAGGTAAGTGGCCAAATGTGAGGGCAAAATCCCATGAGGTTTATACAAGGGCTCAAAATGGATTTAGAATAGTTGGCAGCCTTTGCAAAGGCTGTATGAAACAGTAGGAGAATTGTCCAGCAAAAATAAAGTGAAGATAAACTCAATGTGGAGACATGAAATGGAGGTTTTGAGCGTATTACAGAGTGGTACCACACTTGACCCCTTATTTGATGGTTGGAACAGTGAGTAGCTGAGCCATAAAGACAGAAGGATCCCAGTTGTGATCCTCAGTTTATGCCAAATCAGCTGATCTCAGCGAGTTGGTGATGAGAAAACTATAATTGTCTTCAGCATCTTTGGGTTAGGGACAGGAAAGTTGGCTGCGGTCTTAGTAATCCTCACCAGTAGTATGTGTTGGATGGAGAAAAAGTATTATGGTGCTTCCTGTATACATTCAAAGATGTTGCACCTGGATGAACTCTGTAACCCTTTCAGTAATATAGTCATTCTTCGCTTAATGAAGAAAATACAGTATTATGTATGAAAGCTGTTGTGGTACACAATCTGTGTTGACCACTTCTGATGAGAAGAGATCTGCGTAGTTAGAAAATGTAATAGTTTTTTTCAATAAAATTTGCTTTTAAATTAATTTAAATAAGTACATTGAGATGTACAAAACTGGGTGACTCAGCTATTTGATGTGGCATCCTGAGACCTTCTTGCCTTTGTTGAGCTTAAACCAATTTTAGTTAGCTTGTTGAGATTTTCTGTAGAATCCATTTTTAAAAATTACCACCACCCCTTCAAACTCCAAATAGAGGTATGTGAAAACTGGCAATTTATTATAAAACGCTCAGTAGCTGTAGCTTGAAAACACTACAGTTCTTCGTTTTCAGCTGATAACGTACATGGAGAAAAACAGTCAGCCTTGTCCACATCTAAATTTATCTTCTTGCCATCATAGCAAATCCATTTGCTTTGCAAGTAGGTTTCAGGAAAGTTTAAGGCAGGTCAGACAGATTTACCAAGTGTGCATTCAGGCTATTGTTCTATACAACTGACTAAAGGATACAATTATTTACTTTCTGCTGAACGTGAGAACCTTAAAAGAGAATAGCAAAGCTTCCAGACAGAACATGATCCACCAAAAACAATCGAACTGCATAAATTAGGGGCTGCCTGGTTGTACACTCTCTATTCCCTTCAGATCTTGGTCGTGTTATCAGGAGAGGAAAAGCACAGAATGGAGAGGGAAAGCACAGATGGAGGCTAGCTGTTTTCCCACAAGGGAATAAACAAGGATAGTGCAAAACTAGAGGCCAGATGGGAAATGACGTTATTTCATCTTGGGTCATATTCATTTTCAGAGGGGTGATTCTGGTGTTCAACATTTTGCTTCATGTTCTCTTGGGGAATAGGCTGTTCAGAGACGTGGACAAACAGGACATCCTGCCAACTGCTTTATGCCCTTTGCCCCTTCCATTTATTTATTTGGAAACTGGGCTTATTTGATATTTTATTCCATCTTTTGTTAACAGAACAATTGTTAGGGTAACAACTTCTACTACTGATTTACTGTATCGCCTTGCTCAATCTGGCTTAATTTATTCACTTTATTCACAATTTGCTTTAATAATCATTCCTTAGGCTTGGAAGTTTCATGTTCCATGAGATTCGGATTTTTTTTCAGGGAACCTGTCTCTGTCCCTTTCTCCAGCATGAAAGTGATAACCACATGATAGAGGTTCTCTTAACTTTTATGACTTCATACAAGAATGGTTTCATGTGCTGAATAAATTCTCAAATGAGCTTCTAACATCAAGCCTCATAAACCAGTCTAGATCATTAAATTATTGAAAGTTCAGTGACAATGGTTCAGGAAGCATTGGCACTTTTACTTATAAAGTCTGTGATATACAACAATTAAGCCAAAACATTAGGACCTAGAAATTTGGGAGCACCCATTTTTGGATATATTTTCCCTGTGCCAGAATAGTGACGTCCGAGGCCCCCCTGATATTGGGCCGAGGCCCGCATTGTCGTAGAGCTGGTGAAGAGTGGAGAGAGAAATTGGGTCGCATATAGCGCCTGCAGCGGCCCTCAGGTAAGTGGGCCCGGGGGACCTGGAGTCGCGGGGATGAAGATGGGGAGTCGCGTGGGGTGGGAGATCGGGACTGGGAGCGGTGGAGATTGGGTCCGTTACTGTGGGGTCTGGAGGAGCGCTCCCGTCAGCTACTCCTATAAGCGGTTTGAGCATCTTATTTTTGTAGGATTTGCCTCAGACTGCATAATAGTGTAACCCAAGGGTATAGCAGTAGTATCTCCTCGTGACCTGAATATTTCTGCCCTTTGCAAGTGTGCTGCTTCAATCTCTCCAAAGGCGACCAAAGAAACATTTGGTGAGATTATAGTTGATACAAATCGATAATAGAGTCATAGAGTTATACATCACAGAAAGAGGCCCTTCGGCCCATCGTGTTTGCGCCGGCTATCAAGCCCTATCCTAACCCCATTTTCCAGCACTTGGTCTGTAGCCTTGTATGCTATGGCGTTTCAAGTGTTCATCTAAATGCTTCTTGAATGTTGTGAGGGTTCCTGCCTCTACCACCCTTTCAGGCAGTGAGTTCCAAATTCCAACCACCCTCTGGGTGAAAAAGTTTTTCCTCAAATCCCCTCTAAACCTCCTGCCCCTGACCTTGAAACTATGCCCCCTGGTTATTGACCCCTCTGCTAAGGGGAAAAGTTCCTTTCTATCTACCCTATCTATGCCCCTCATAATTTTGTACAACTCAATCAGGTCTCCCCTCAACCTTCTCTGCTCTAAGGAAAACAACCCCAGCCTGTCCAGTCTCTCTTCATAGCTGAAATGCTCCAGCCCAGGTAACATCCTGGTGAATCTCCTCTGCACCCTCTCCAATGCAATCACATCCTTCCTATAGTGTGGTGACCAGAACTGCACACAGTATTCCAGCTGTGGCCTAACTAGCGTTCTGTACAGCTCCATCATAACCTCCCTGCTCTTATATTCTATGCCTCAGCTAATGAAGGCAAGTATCCCATATGCCTTCTTAACCACCTGTCCTGCTGCCTTCAGGGATCTATGTACATGCACACCAAGGTCCCTCTGATCCTCTGTCCTTCCTAGGGTCCTACCATTCATTGTGTATTCCCTTGCCTTGTTAGTCTTCCCAAAATGCATCACCTCACACTTTTCAGGGTTAAATTCCATTTGCCACTGTTCTGCCCATCTGACCAACCCGTCTATATCGTCCTGTAGCCTGAGGCTTCCCTCCTCGCTATTTACCACTCCACCAATTTTCATGTCATCTGCGAACTTACTGATCATACCTCCTACATTCATATCTAAATCATGAATGTACACTACAAACAGCAAAGGACCCAGCACCGATCCCTGCGGTACACCACTGGACACAGGCTTCCAGTCACAAAAACAACCTTCGACCATCACCCTCTGCCTCCTGCCACTAAGCCAATTTTGGATCCAATGTGCCAAATTGCCCTGGATCCCATGGACTTTTACCTTCTTGACCAGTCTCCCATGCGGGACTTTGTCAAAAGCCTTACTGAAGTCCATGTAGACTACATCAACTGCACTACCCTCATCCACACACCTAGTCACCCCCTCGAAAAATTCAATCAAATTGGTTAGACATGATCTCCCCCTGACAAAGCCATGCTGACTATCCTTGATTAATCCTTGCCTCTCCAAGTGGAGCCTAATTCGGTCCCTCAGAATTTTTTCCAATAATTTCCCTACCACTGATGTTAGGCTCACTGGCCTGTAATTCCCTGGTTTATCCCTACTACCCTTTTTGAATAATGGTACTACGTTAGCTGTCCTCCAGTCCTCTGGCACCTACCCTGTGGCCAGAGAGGTTCTGAACATTTGTGTCAGAGCCCCTGCAATCTCCTCCCTTGCCTCACACAGCAACCTGGGATACATCTCGTCTGGGCCTGGGGATTTATCCACTTTTAAGCCCGCTAAAACCGCTAGTACCTCCTCCCTCTCAATGCTAATTTGTTCAAGTATATGACAATCCCCCTGCCTGATTTCTATGCCTACATCGTCCTTCTCCATAGTGAACACAGATGCAAAATATTCATTTAAAACCTCACCTGCAACTTCCGGCTCTACACACAGATTGCCACTTTGGTCCCTAATGGGCCCTACTCTTTCCCTGGTTATCCTCTTGCCCTTAATATACTTATAAAACACCTTGGGATTTTCCTTTATTTTGCCCGCCAGCGTTTTTTCATGCCCCCTCTTCGCTCTCCTAATTTCTTTTTTAAGTAGCCCCCGTACTTTCTATACTCTTCTAGGGTTTCCACTGTTTTTAGTCCTTTGTATCTGCCAAAAGCCTCTCTTTTTTCCCTAATCCATTCTAGTATATCCCTTGACATCCAGGGTTCCCTGGACTTGTTGGTCCACCCTTGACCTTTACGGGAACATGCTGTACTCTCTCTATTTCCTTTCTGAATGACTCCCACTGCTCTGATGTGGATTTTCCTACAAGTAGCTGATCCCAGTCCACTTTGGCCAGATCCTGCCTTATCATATTAAAATCGGCCTTCCCCCAATTTAGAACCTTTGACCTTTTCCATGACTACCTTAAATCTCACCGAATTATGGTCACTGTCACCAAAATGCTCTCCGACTGACACTTCTGCCACTTGCCCGGCTACATTCCCTAGAATTAGGTCCAGTACCGCCCCCTCTCTTGTAGGACCTTCTACATGCTGGCTCAAAAAGCTCTCCTAGATGCACTTTAAGAATTCCGCACCCTCTAAGCCTTTCACACTCTGACTATCCCAGTTAATATTGGGGAAGTTGAAATCCCCTACTATTATTACCCTATTATTTCTACACTTCTCTGAGATTTGCCTACATATCTATTCCTCTATCTCCCCCTGACTGTTTGGGGGCCTATAGTACACTCCCAGCAAAGTGCTTGCCCCCTTTTTGTTTTTATGTTCTACCCATATGGCCTCATTAGAGGAACCTGCTAAGATATCATCCCTCCTTACTGCAGTAATTGACTCCTTGATTAATATTGCGACCCCCTCCTCTTTTACACACCCCTCTGTCTCGCCTGAAGATTCTATACCCTGGAATATTGAGCTGCCAGTCCTGCCCCTCCCTCAACCATGTCTCTGTGATAGCAACAATATCATACTCCCATATGTTCATCAACACCTTCAATTCATCTGCCTTACTCGCAAGACTCCTTGCATTAAAATAAATGCCATCCAGCCTTGCCATACTCTCTTGTGCGTTATATATTTGCTCCGCCTTCCAGACTGACTTGTTTTTTCCTCTATATTTGGCTGTGCATCACCCCCTACTATAGCTCCATCCCCCTGCCAAGTTAGTTTAAAATTGAGAGGTCGCACAACACCAGGTTATAGTCCAACAGTTTTATTTGAAATCACAAGCTTTCGGAGCTATCGATTGCCCCTTCCTCAGGTGAAGTAAATAGATGCAGAATCGCCAAAACATATATAGATAGAGAACAAAGCATGTGTACCTTACAATTGCAGACAACTAAATTAAATCATCCTGACTATCTGCCGAGGTGTGATAAAGTTAATCAGGTCAGCCAGGAAGGTACCACATCAAAGACATAGTAAGATACAACTGAGACAATGAGGTGGAGTCGCAGGGGGTCTAACGTGTCAAAAGCTGCCGTCTGTATGTAAAACGAAAAGCTTTAAAATTTTTGCTTTTTTACTGGGAAAATTTTTACTTTTTTACTGGGAAAATTTTTACTTTTTTACTGGGAATCACATCTGTGAACAAGCCAACGACGACTCGAGTCCGGATCACGTCATGTATCGTGACATAAACCCAAGATCCCGGTTGAGACCGTCTTCATGAGTGCGGAACTTGGCTATCAGTTTCTGCTCGATGATTTTGCGTTGTCGTGTGTTTCTAAGGTTGCCTTGGAGAACGCTTACCCGCAGATCCGAGGCTGAATGTCCTTGACTGCTGAAGTGTTCCCCGACTGGGAGGTAACAATCCTGCCTGGCGATTGTTGCGCGGTGCTCGTTCATACGTACATCGGCGAGACCATGCAGACACTGAGACAACGTATGAACGAGCACCGCGCAACAATCGCCAGGCAGGATTGTTACCTCCCAGTCGGGGAACACTTCAGCAGTCAAGGACATTCAGCCTCGGATCTGCGGGTAAGCGTTCTCCAAGGCAACCTTAGAAACACACGACAACGCAAAATCATCGAGCAGAAACTGATAGCCAAGTTCCGCACTCATGAAGACGGTCTCAACCGGGATCTTGGGTTTATGTCACGATACATGACGTGATCCAGACTCGAGTCGTCGTTGGCTTGTTCACAGATGTGATTCCCAGTAAAAAAGTAAAAATTTTCCCAGTAAAAAAGTAAAAATTTTCCCAGTAAAAAAGTAAAAATTTTAAAGCTTTTCGTTTTACATACAGACGGCAGCTTTTGACACGTTAGACCCACTGCGACTCCACCTCATTGTCTCAGTTGTATCTTACTATGTCTTTGATGTGGTACCTTCCTGGCTGACCTGATTAACTTTATCACACCTCGGCAGATAGTCAGGATGATTTAATTTAGTTGTCTGCAATTGTAAGGTACACATGCTTTGTTCTCTATCTATATATGCTTTGGCGATTCTGTATCTATTTACTTCACCTGAGGAAGGGGCAATCGATAGCTCCGAAAGCTTGTGATTTCAAATAAAACTGTTGGACTATAACCTGGTGTTGTGCGACCTCTCAATTTTGTCCACCCCAGTCCAACACCGGCATCTCCGCATCAAGTTAGTTTAAACCACCCCCCCCTAACAGCACTAGCAAACCTCCCCGCAAGGATGTTGGTCCCGTTCCGGTTCAGGTGCAACCCGTCCAACTTGTACAGGTCCCGCCTTCCCCAGATAAGCTGCTTTGTTTCACAGTAAGGTGAACATACAGAACGGCAGTTATGATCAGACTCACTTAATTCAACCAGTACAACTTACCTTTGTGTAATAATACAAAATAAAGAACATCCCACACTTCTCAATATCGGTGGGTCATCTTACTTGATTTAAATAAAATTCTTTCCTGCACTCCAACCTCCGCTGCTTGACTACTTGAAAGCATTTTGTTTCAAAAAGCCTCTGCTGGACTGCCTGTGTTTGTGTTTTATCTCTCACTGTTCACAGCCAGAAAGAGAAGGCTCACCAGACCTCCTGTTTGAGCACCTGGCACCAGAAATTCCCCAACACAATGGGTGTGAGGTGTTTCTGGATTACAAAGATGAACTAGCAAATTGCTTTTTTTTTAGTCTATGAAGAAACAATACCAAAGCTAACACATTAGCATCTTCCCTACCTATTCTCTCAGACCCTTTCTGATTTTAACGTGCATGAATACTTTATGCTTTAAAACACAACATTTAAATTAACTCTAATACAAAAGCAAAATACTGCGGATGCTGGAAATCTGATTAACTCATTAACTAAATTAACTCATTCTCCAAATCCTTTTGGTGGAAAAATGGTAAAAGATCCCACAACGTGATTTATTTTGAGTGGAAAATAGATTTTCTATCAGAAACCACGTTGACGTTTTGTGACGTGGCTTGTTGTAAGTCTGTAGCTCTTCTGTGTCTGGACCATGGCTACAGTACATCTGGGAAAAGAGGAGGTGCAGAGGGAGTTTGTACCTTTTGCAGCAATGACTTCCTATGTGCCACCAGTGAGTTTGAATAGGGCTAGGGCAAGTGGGTGGAGGATGAGTGCAAGAAGGCTGGATATAGGCTGCAAGGAAGGGTGACATGTTTGGAAGGGATATGTCTAAAGAAGGAGCTGGCTAGAGACATGGGTCAGGAGATGGAGAAATAATGGAAAGAACATGAGAGAAATACTTTGCAAGGAGGGAGAGTTGCTGTGCTTAAAAATTGTTATGTTGATTTTTTTCTTAGACAAATATGCTTCTAATTTCTTGTGTGAATATGAAGAATCTCAGAACCTGGTATCCAATTGCAATTATGTGCATGAAAGTACATAAAGTAGAAGTGCTGAAAACAATCTATGACAAACTTAGAGGTGTGACACAAAGCAACAACAACTTGCATTTATAAAACAAATCCCTTTACTGCTGTTGTAAAAAGTAATTAAATAAAACATATGACAAGATAAGTATTACTTGTATATTGCTCTGACTGAGTTCGTGTTCCAAATACCCTATCCTCAAAAATCAAAATTAACATTTTTATTAATTTTTCTTACTGTGCAATGAGAACCAAACATGGTGGGAAGTAGCGGGCAGCAAGGTTGATTACAGTGATGAACATATTACTTAGAATTTCCTTTGTAATTCTCTGTTTTATGTAAAAACCTTGGATAACCTTGTGCAATGTAGTTGTGGAAAAGCTTTGAAAAAACACTACTTCTGCGCTCAGGGGGTTAGATTATTATAAAGTGAATTATTTTAATCGGCTTCTGGAACTGTTCCATCATTAATTGTATTATATCCTACAGAGTTCTCAGATAACCCTTCTCTATCTGGCCTCAGCAGGCAAGGAAGCAGAGCAGTGAGACTCTGAGTGAATTTAGAATGTCCCTGTGCCATGATCGCAATGACAGTGTGACCTGGTATCCAAGCAACAGAAAACTCCTTGTCAATACGAACAATGCTAAATGAGATGAAAGAAAGTCGAATGCGTAGCTATGAAAGTACCTGTTTGTTTGCTAGAAAGATATTGCTGAAGAACTGAGAGGGCTCTGGGATAATTTTGAGGCAGGTTGTAGTGGGAAGGCTTGAAATTGATTAATAGTTATGAGCGTTCGGCTGTTAATTAAAGTGAAGAGCCACTGAAGAGACGTAGCCCAATTATCCACTACATTTAGGACTTTCAAAGTAAGTAGGATTTTAGCTCCTCAATAACAATCAAAGCAATTCTGTGCTAACATTTGTATTTTAGAAACCAGCAATTATTTTGTATTTATTCAATGAAGACCGAGAAGGATATTCACTTGACAACTCGAAGAAAACTTAGATTTAATTTTTAAGTAAAATTCACTGATCTGGAAAAAAAGTGATTTGAAATATGTGGAGTAGCAGCTTGTTTGATTGGCACCCCATCCACCACCTTAAACATTCACTCCCTCCACCACCGGCGCACCGTGCCTGCAGTGTGTACCATCTACAAGATGCACTGTAGCAACTCGCCAAAGCTTCTTCGGCAGCCCCTCCCAAATCCGCGACCTCTTCCACCTAGAAGGACAAGGGCAGCAGACGCATGGGAACACCACCACCTCCAAGTTCCCCTCCAAGTCACACACCATCCTGACTTAGAAGTATATCGCCGTTCCTTCATCGTCGCTGGGTCAAAATCCTGGAACTCCCTCCCTGACAGCACTGTGGGAGTACCATCACCACACGGACTGCAGTGGTTCAAGAAGGCAGCTCACCACCACCACCTCAAGGGCAACTAGGGATGGGCAATAAATGCTGGCCTTGCCAACGACGCCCAGATCCCATAAGCGAATAAAAACAAAAATTATCCACTTTAATGCAGGGAACTCCCCTTCCCGAAGCCTGGCTGAAAATAGAAATTGGAGGATAAATGAGAGTCCTGAGATTTTCCTTTGGCACATATGGTACAGCAATATCCTATGCATGGAAATGAAGCCTATATAATATGTTACAATAAAAAGACATTTGGAGGAATTTTAACCCACAAAAATGGGTGGGTTTGAGTCGGATGGGATGTAAAAATGTTAAAAATTTGAAATCCGACTCCAACCCACTCATTTCCAGTTTTAACGGAGGCAGGACGGGGTGGGGGGCACCAATCCACTCGCAGAAGGTGGGCTGGTCATTGAAGTATTATAAAGAGTCTGCGTGCCTCAGAATTAATGTTCATTTAAATTTAACTCTGAACGGCCGGGTTTCCCGGACCTCTGGAAACCCAGCAGCTAAAGGGAAGCTAGGACTGCTGGATCCAGGAGGTAAGTGCCTTTCCACTTGTCTGCTGGATCCAGTTTACCTGCTTCACTCACTCCCAGCGATCAGACACCCTTCCAATCACCCCCTCCCGACCCTTCCAATCTCTCCTCTGGACTCCAATCTCGACCCCGGCCTCCGATCTTCCCCCGACCCTGGGCTTCGATTCCCCCCTCTGCTCCGGACTCCAATCTTCCCCCAATCCGGGCCTCCGATCTCCCCTCTGCTTTGGACTCCAATTTTCCCCAGACCCCGGCCTCCAAATTCCCCTCTGCTCCGGACCCCGATCTTCCCCAGTTCCCAGCCTCTGATCTCCCCACTACTCTGGAACCCGATCTTCATCCGACTGCGGCCTCCGATCTCCCCTCTGCTGCGGACCCGGATCTTCCCCAGTCCCCGGCCTCTGATCTCCTCTCTGCTCCGGACCCCGATCTTCATCCAACTCCAGCCTCCGATCCCCTCTCTGTTTTGGAACCCAATCTTCATCCGACCCTGGCCTCCAACCTCCACTCTGGCCTCCAACCTTCTCATCCCACCCCCTCTCCCCCACCGTCCTTTCTGATCCCTCCCTACTCTCCGATCCCCATCTGCAGCTTAGTGCCACAGGCCTACCCGCCCGACAGCCAGCCAGCCTCTCAATCTGGCTGGCTGTGGCTGGGAAACCGAGACAAAAAATGGTAATCAAGTCCTGCCATTAAATTCGGCAGGACCTGAGGGAAACCTGTTCTTTTGGGTTTCCCGACCACACAATAGCCGCCTGCACCCCCCTCCCCCCGCCGCCATTATTTCAGCATTTTCATTGGAACTGCAGTAGTCTGAACAGTGGATCTGTATCTGTGACACGTGTGTTTCTATTACTAGTATATCTAATACTTGAGCTCGTGCTGCTCATCTATTTCATTTGTCTATTGTTACTTTTTCCCTGACTTTTCACATCATTGAATATTTTACTCGTAGAAAACAAAATGTGTGTTTGTAAACTCAACCTTGATTTGGTGTCTTATTGCTGGCGTTTGGTATATCAGTGGAATATAATGCAGCAGGAACAACGCCATATTATTTTCATTTTATGGACTCGGTGCTAAAGAAGTTAGTCTTGAAATTTTCTCTGAAATGATCATTCAGAAAATGATCATGAATGCTAGAGAATAAAGTCTAGATACACAAAATATGTTTGTTTTTATTCAGATCAGCTTTGATTTCAGCATAAGACTCTTCACAGAGCCTATCTCTTAGAATTAATTGGATTATTTCTTAAAAAGAAGCAGCTACTATGTAGAAGATTTTCTTTTTATCATAGAATGATTTTAATTATATTATTTTTGACATAGTACACAGATGTTTTCCACTACCACAGTGCCATATCATTTACTAATTTAAAACTCAAATAATGAAAAGGATTGTTAGGACTTAAGTTCAGTTCTTCTTACTTTATCTCTTGTATTAAGAAAAGGGGAGAATAAAGTGGAAATAGAAGTGATGGGGTCAGGTCCGGAACGGCAGCCAAAATGCGCACTAGAATGGACACATGGAAAACTCAAGATACATAGGCCTGGTTACATAGCAAGATTAGGATACATATATCCTGGTAGTTAACAGGGGAATAGAGAGGAGACAATAGGAGGGAGTCAAAGTTCAAGTCAGAGGTCCCGTAGTGGAATAAAGTTGACATAGGTAGAATGGATTCAGCATGGAGCAGCGACAAACTGTAGTCCAAATTCAGAGACAGATGTGGCGGGCGAATTAAGTCCAGAAGCTATTTGAAGGGTAGAGTATTGGATGACGTACTGCTGAAGGTATTTCTGTTGGAATGAAGATCCAGGAGGTGTGCAGAATTGGTTGCGGTGCAGAAAAAACAGTAGCAAAGTTGGAGGTCACCATAAGATCCAGAAGCGGTGGAGAAATGTACTTTGGCCCAGGAGCGTGAATCTCTAGCCAGGAACCAAACTGCAGCTGAAGCTGAAAAACCAGTAGGCTAGACACAGCAGCGGTGGGGGAAGAGCTGTCAGCTGAGCAAAGTTACTTTAAAATTTAAGCAACTGAGCAACAGATCAGAGACACAGCAGCTGAGTCTTATGGTGTAGTCCAGTGCAGAAGCATAGTCTTGATGTCCAGAGAAGTCCAGAAATTTGGAAGCCAAATTTGAGAAAAGATCCCGTGCTCACTGAGGAAAGCAAAGAGCAGGCATAGTCGGCGGATGAGCAGTGGCGGTTTAAACTAGCAGTTAACTTGTATTTAGGGCTAAAATGCACCCATTATTAGAGCCAGGGGAACTTAAACAGTGGAAGAGTGGAGATTGGGGGAGGAAAGACAAAGGATGGCAGTGGATGGCGAAGGATAGAGATGTACAGTAAGGAGCTTCCTGGGGAGCTGCTTGTCCAGGAGCCATCTTGAATTACACTTCCTTCATTCTGTGATGGAACCGTTAATGATTCTACTGCTTTATGCCACAATATTCCAGTTATGGTGCCAGGCAGGGAAGGCACTGTGTTTCAGATACCCTGGATGATAGCCCAGGCAGAAAAATCATCTGCATTCTTCAACGGCTGCAAAATAAGATTCTGTAGATTCTGTTGCTGTTTCTGGAGTATTATTTATAGTGTACCACCATCAACTCTTCATGGCCAGAGCAGCCCTGCAGAAATTGGGTGTGGCTTGTTTTAGACCTGAGGAACCTGCAACCTCTCCACTTCCCTTAAAGCTCAGTTGTTCCTTGATCTACTATGCCCAAGACTTGGTGCTGATGATGAATCTTTCTTTTCTTCCAATGCCATTTTGGACAGCTCAGTCTCCTTTTCTTGGTTTTCTCCTTATCCATTTTGGCAGAAGCAGGTCAATGTGCTCTGATGGGATACTGAGGAGAAACTTCCAGTTCATAATCCATTACGTTAATGACGTAATGATTTCACGCATCCAAACAAGACAGTTTTGGTAATATGGGTCAATTTATAAATTACCTGTTTGTATTGAGCGTATGGTGCATAAATTCTACCCTTGCCCTTGCTTTTATGTACTGAGATCATGCATGTTGTTGCAGCATGGCACACTGTCACAGAATATTGCTGCCCTAATTCTTGGGGCAAGCCCAGTCTCGTTCTTTGAATTGTTTACTCTTTATTGTTGACATTGCTAATGCCTGTTGAATTGCTGTTCCAATGATTGTTGGATTTTTAGTTTTCTCAACTTTGTATGCCTTTGGAAAAATATTTTTAGATTTAAAAAGGAAATCATGTCAACATTTACTACTACAACAAAAGTTGTCAACAAAGTTGTGTTCTAATCAAAAGGTAAAAAATATCAATTGGGACAAACCTTCCCCCTCTGCAATTGGAGAAAGCAACTGAATGAAGTACCGAGAGGGATATTTTTTTTAATTATTCGTTCATGGGATGTGGGCGTCGCTGGCAAGGCCAGCATTTATTGCCCATCCCTAATTGCCCTTGAGAAGGTGGTGGTGAGCCGCCGTCTTGAACCGCTGCAGTCCGTGTGTTGAAGGTACTCCCACAGTGCTGTTAGGGAGAGAGTTCCAGGATTTTGACCCAGTGACGATGAAGGATTGGCGATATACTTCTAAGTCAGGATGGTGTGTGACTTGGAGGGGAACTTGGAGGTGGTGATGTTCCCATGCGCCTGCTGCCCTTGTCCTTCTAGGTGGAAGAGGTCGCGGATTTGGGAGGTGCTGCCAAAGAAGCCTTGGCGAGTTGCTTCAGTGCATCTTGTAGATGGTACACACTGCAGCCACGGTACACCGGTGGTGGCGGGAGTGAATGTTTAAGGTGGTGGATGGGGTGCCAATCAAGTGGGCTGCTTTGTCCTGGATGGTGTCGAGCTTCTTGAGTGTTGTTGGAGCTGCACTCATCCAGGCAAGTGGAGCGTATTCCATCACACTCCTGACTTGTGCCTTGTAGATGGTGGAAAGACTTTGGGGAATCAGGAGGTGAGACACTCGCCGCAGAATACCTAGCCTCTGACCTGCTCTTTTTGCCACAGTATTTATGTGGTTGGTCCAGTTAAGTTTCTGGTCAATGATAACCCCCAGGATGTTGATGGTGGGGGATTCGGCGATGGTAATGCCCTTGAATGTCAAGAGGAGGTGGTTAGACTCTCGCTTGTTGGAGATAGTCATTGCCTGGCACTTGTGTGGCGCGAATGTTACCTGCCACTTATCAGCCCAAGCCTGAACGTCGTCCAGGTCGTGTTGCATGCAGGCTTGGACTGCTTCATTATCTGAGGAGTTGTGAATGGCGTTGAACACTGTGCAGTCATCAGCGAACATCCCCATTTCTGATCTTATGTTGGAGGGAAGGTCATTGATGAAGCAGCTGAAGATGGTTGGGCCTAGGACACTGCCCTGAGTAATTCCTGCAGCAATGTCCTGGGGCTGTGATGATTGACCTTCAACCACCACAACCATCTTCCTTTGTGCTAGGTATGACTCCAGCCAGTGGAGCATTTCCCCCCCGATTCCCATTGACTTCAGTTTTACTCGGGCTCCTTGATGCCACATTCGGTCAAATACTGCCTTGATTTCAAGGGCAGTCACTCTCGCCTCACCTCTGGAATTCAGCTCCTTTGTCAATGTTTGGACCAAAGCTGTAATGAGGTCGGGAGCCGAGTGGTCTTGGCGGATATATTCGATAATTCCTTGACTTTGTATAGAGATTCCCGTTATTGCCAATTTGTTCATTAGCTGAAAACAATGCATAAAAATTATATTTATCTAGCAATATAGTTTGTGTTGGATATTTTCCTGGAGAATGTATTACTGCGTTGGAGAAAGTGCTTATAGCAGATCTCTAAGAGAGGAGGGTAAAAATTACCATTGAGTCTTTCAGTCATTTATGACTTGTTGCAGTTGTGGAGATTTTTGATTGCTCTTCCCATTTTGAAGGAGCTGTCAACATTTGCACCTGACTGATGTGACAGTAAAATGATGATGCACTGTATATGGGCATGAACATTCTGTGTATGAAAGTGACAGTTGGTAGGAATTGATAATAAATAAAATGACATCTGATTTAAAAATATCAAATGATACTTCCGAAAAAAGTCATTATCAGCATGATTTGGCACTAAATGTTCTGTGAATTTATACTGCAGTTGAGTAGATGGTTAGTAAAGCTAGTAACTCATGATTTTACTTTAATCACTGTTGTAAATTGAATTACATCTTCTATTGTATTGCACAAATGCTAAAATTGAATCCATTGCCACAGTGTTAAATACATAGGGGGCAATATGTGACTGTGGATCAGCCGCCCGTTATACATCTCTCTCGATTTTTATTTCCGGTGACTCCCAATATGGCACGTTTTACACTATCACCCAAAGTCTATATCACCCCCATAATTGTTGGATGTTTCCTAAAAATGGATGGATGCAAAACAGGATCTGGAATAAAAAAATTTTTTAAAGTTAGTCTAAGGTGGGAATAATGGCCCGGATTTTGCGGTGGATAATGACGACGAACTGTCAGCGTTCACTGTCATTACTCCTCTGAAACTGACCCCAGCTTCAGGATTTAGCGCATGCGCATCTAAACGCGGAAATCCTGAAGTTGTCGTCAGTCATTCACTGCTCCAACACGGGCTGCGCTGTGGACCTCCCCAATCAGTGAAACTGATGAAAACTTTTCCGCGCTAATATCGCTGTTAATTACCCCATTAGAAGTTGGAATAGGTGTAACTGGGGTTTTAACAGCGTATTGACTGCTAAACAAATGTTCCGGCCCAGAAAAACTTTTATACATTTTTTTTATATTGATGTCAAATTTCTCCATTATGATAAAAATTACAATTTTTGTAAAACTTAAAAACATTTTTTAAGTTTGTTAATGATATTTCAGCTTCTACCTTACCCCCACGTGAAAGTTCCAATCTTTATTTCGGTCTCTGTAACATTTTTTAAAAGTCCTGATAAAAGCTGCTCTTTATTTCCTGGTTTGCTGTCTATAAGAATTCTTCAGTGTGATTGGCTGCTTAGACAGCTTGTTGTCGTCACTGCGGCTCTTCGCTGGGAATTCCCATTACAGAGCGCTACAATCAATCACATGTCGAAAACTTCTCGCCACAGAGATTGCGAGATCTCTGTGGGCAGCTTTCTTCGAGGCCAGCGCGAGCGCCTTTTCTTTGCTGCTGACCACAAATTACGGGCCAATGTATTTCAATATTTTTATATGTTGAAGTTCACTTCTGGGCCTAGCTGATTAAATCTGTCAAATTTAGGTGGAAATTATCTGACAGCTTGTCTGCCTAACTATTAGCGTTTCGCTATTGCAAGTCTTGTATTTAGCATATTTTTTATTTTCCCTTGATAATATATCAGTTTACTGATTTTTTCCTTTTAATACTCAAACCTTTATTACATCTGGATGCAAAGTATAATCCAAATGCATTTTATTGCTTTTCCAATACTCACTCTGTTTTTTCTCTCCTTTTTCCATGTGGTGGGAAAGACCTGTCAAACTTTAGAAGTGCAAAAAAGTGTTAGAATAGGTAGAAAATTAAAATTGAAATAAGAAATAGGAAGAAAATTGTGTTTTAGATGTTGGGTGATTTGAGGTAAATATTTCAGTGATAGTGTAATTCCTGATGTTTGAGTGCATTACAATAATTTTGTTTCTCTTCACAGTGCATGATCTGAAAACTAACAAAACTAAATCAGTAAGTTTAGAGAGACAGGTGTTCCCTGAGCAGGGACCCCTATCAGTCTAATCTGACAAATAGTTCATTTATTGAAAATGGCATAAAGTGGCAACATTATTTTGCTAAGCACGTGTTAATTATACAATCTATTTCTTCACTAAAGTCTATTTTTATATTATTTGTGTAATTTTGATAAACTAATGTACCTTTCAAATCCCATATTTCATTTTTAAGAAGTGGTAATAAATATAAAATATATTCTAAATCATAATTATTGGGACCTGTATTAAAATTGTGCACTTGTAAATATTTTGGACTTCAATTGCTCTATATGTTCTTAATGTAAATTTATTAAATTTATAGCACAGACTTTTTCACAAGTATCTGCGAAGTTTCAATCAATAGCCAGCTCATCTGAATAATGATTTTGAAATAAACTGAGCAAGAATAATTTTCCTCTCGCTTATTGCGAATGAATGTTATGTGTCTATAATTTTTTAGATCAGTGGTTACGCACTTCAAACAAGCTTAGAACTCAAAAATTCTATTAGCATAAGATGAGTTTAAAATTCTCAATGCAGTCTATTAGTGCCATCTGTCAATTATTCATTGATACTATTTGCTGCTCTGCGAGGTGTTTATTTTGATGGAGCTATAGGCAAATATCAGACCTGAAAATTCATGTATGGAATGAATGCCGAAATATACTGGGTGTTTGTAATTTAACTGCAAAAAACTATATGAGTGATGGATTCAATGGATTCTAATGTTGTCAATTAAGGAAAAACATGGAAACTCTGGCTAATAAAGTCTGATCATGTAGAAAGCTAAACTTTGTGTTGTTAGATTTCTTTTGTTAAAGGCGACAGATGGTTGTAATTTTCTGTTCCCAGTTTTGAAGCTGGTCACCAGTACTATCAATATTGGACCAATCCCCGGTGGGAGATTTTTAGTCGCAAGCCATATACCTGAGGTGGCAATTCATGACAAAAATAAAAGCAGATTAAAAGTGTCAAGCTTACGTGGGCCATAGGGAAAGACCTGGGGCTAGAAATTCGTCTCGGGCGGTGGGGCAAAAGCGGCAGTATCGGATCAGCCGCCCGTTACACACACCGCCTGATATTCGGTTCCACTGACTGCAGTGGAACTAAATATCAGGCGCTGTGTATAACGGGCGGGCCGATCCGATACTTCCCATTTTGCGCCACTGCCCGAGACAGATTTCTAGGCCCAAGTGTCTTTAATATCTTTCCCTCTTAACGATCCTAGGCTGGCCGTTCCTAGCGCAAGCTTCAACTCCTTTACCAAGATAGCATCTTGTGCTTAACGCGGGCTAAACCAGCGTTTCAGCGCAAGACCCCATCTTGGCCACCTCGGAGGCTCTTTAGCGCCTGAAGGAGCTGTCAAAAATCGCCTCCAAGAAATTTCAGGGAGAGAAATTATACTGGGAGAGGTTCAAGCTGGCACTTATTAAATTCTAAAAAGTAGGCCAGTGACACATTCGACTGGCTGCTGCATTTTTGTAGTGATTTTAAACCAGCGATATAATCAATTCTAATCGCCTTGACTACTCTACAGGCTTACAAATCTAGGATGTATTCGCAGTTGAGTCAACAACAAAGTGTCTCAACAAAGAGGAACTACTGCCAGCCTCATCGTGAACTTCTTTAGTGAAAATTAACAGGGACTGTGATTTAACTAAGTAACATTTGTACACAGACCACTTCAATTCCCTTCCTGTTGTATCTGAAAGCATGGCTTTTATCTGCTCCCCTCTCTGTACTGTTGATGTGATTGTGTAAAAGGTTTGCTTTGATTTTTTTTCACAGACTTATTTTTAAAAAGAGGCTGTAAGAAAAATATTAAAGCAGTGTTGTATTCAGAGTTTAATGGCTTTGATCCCACTATCAAAGGGTACCAGTTTTTCAGCAGAGCTGTTAAGTCTGGTCTGGATTTCAATGGACTGGATTGAATAGGTAGTTGCCAATCTGAATTAGACTGCCACTAAGATTTGGATGGTTCAATCCATGTCGTAATTTATGATTTTACTTATGGATAACAAGGGGCGCCCAGTTGACAGGTTTAACAATCTTGGTTGTATCGTCATGCACAACATAAAGGACAGGTAAAGTGTAGTGTCCAGCTGATGGATGGAATGCAACATCATCAGAGATTGGACTGCACTCCCCTCATTGGCAGGCCGAATAGTAGAATTTGAAGGAGTCATATGGCCTAGGAAACTTCAAATTGGGAGATTTTTTTTGAGTGATTGTAGATATTATTGGGAAGAATTACACAAGCTATCATGTGTAATATCATTACCACGTTCTTTTGAATATATTTATGAAGCTGCTACGCAGTTCTTCAGTGATTGTAAATAATCTGTTTTTTTAAATTGAGGGCAGTTTTGGTGTAATCTCTCTGTCAGTTGATTTACCTCTTTGTGTGACTATTTCATTTTATTCCAAATCACCATAGTTTACAAACCACTGGGGCCATTTCAGAAAACTGCGCTTCTGTGCACAACTTTTCTATTTTGTTTTGTGAAAAGGAAATAAAATTTGCCTCGTGCATTCTGTTTTCAAATTTCAACTATGTTGTACTGGTGATACTGAACACATGAACTAAATGAAAGAACTTCAGTTTTCTCAACCAGAGGTTTACTTCATTTTAGGGAATGAAAGCTAGAAACAACTGTAGTCCCAGAATCATATATCATACCTGTGACTGGCACTTCAGTCAAGTCAGGAATCTGGAGCTTGTACCAGACATATGCTTACACATAGGCAGTTAGATTTCCCATCATTGTCGTTTTTTTCAGCTGCTCAATAGATTTTAGGTTTGGTTGCATAATTTTCTCCAGAAGTTGCACTAAATTTTCAAATTAACTTACAATGACTTGAATTTATTTTCAAATTTAGTGATCTGATTCTATTTCCACGCTCACTACATCATTGCAAGGGAATACTGAGGGATACTTTCTGGAATTCTTCTTGGCATTAGGACAGCTGATGAATAATGGAAAATACTTATGAAGCCAACTAAGATCAAGACTGCGAAAATACAAGAGAGTGGTTTCATGTCCAAGCACCATACACAGGTTGTAGAAGGGCTGATGGGGACTTGCTTCAGTGTACAATTTGACTAAAATGGCATGTTATAGTGAGAATTGGACATACAGCGAGAGAGATTCATTATATATAATGCTGAGCGAGGCAATCTGAATGGGGAATTTGACCAAGGAAACCTGCTCATGAGCCATTACAAGCTCTCAACTTGTGCTGTCCACTCATGAGATTCTGAATTACCAAGAAATTCCTTAGGAGGAAATGCAAAGAAGATGGGAAAGCAAAGGAGGCAGCAGATTGCGTGGACAGGTGGTAACCCAAGACCTGCAGTTGCCATATTTGAATTCTGAACTTGGTAGTGCTTGTACTCGACTGGAAATTATAGCAACAGTTTGTGACAAGCCTTTTCCCCACTAAATGTCAGCCGTGGCTCAGTGGGTAGCACTCTCGCCTCTGAGTCAGACGGTTGTGGGTTCAAGTTCCACTCCAGAGACTTGAGCACAAAATCTAGGCTGACACTCCAGTGCTGTACTGAGGGAGTGCTGCAATGTCGGAGTTGCCGTCATTCGGATGAGACGTTAAACCGAGGCCCTGTCTGCTCTCTAAGATGGATGTAAAAGAAGAGCAGGTTAAGAAGTCCTGGCCAATATTTATCCCTCAATCAACATCACTAAAACAGATTATCTGGTCATTATCACATTGCTGTTTGTGAGATCTTGCTGTGCGCAAATTGGCTGCCACATTTCCTACATTACAACAGTGACTACAATTCAAAAAGTGCTTCATTGGCTGTAAAGCGCTTTGGGACGTCCTGAGGTCATGAATGGCACTATTTAAATGCAAGTCTTTATTTAGGTTAGATGAAAAGAAAAATGTCACACATATATAACTAACAATCTCACGGATATCTGAAATTCAGATAAATTTTGTCGTGATTTTGTTTTCTTTAACTTTAAATGGCCAAAAGAAGGTATAGTTCTGCCCATTACCGCAAGCTGCATAACACCATATTATAGCACTTTGAAGTTGTGCTGCTGGACTAGGGGCTTTAATAGAAATTAGACAATAATTGATTTTTATAATCCTGTTATTTTGTGACAGTTGATGTATACGCTTAGGAAATAAATGCGCGCAAATTAAATAAAGTGAGATGGCAGCTTCAGATAAGGTTAGTGTCACTTTTTTCCCCACACAATACCTTTGTTGACATTACCAATTTAGCTAAAGGTTGCTTTTTAGTAAATAAAGATATGTTTTCAACGCAGACTCTTGAAGTACAATTTATTTAAAATACTGTATGTGGGTGGGGGCAGATGTGTGTGCACTTATCAAGCTGAGGAATGATGGTGCTAAGTAACAGCACTCTATTACAACACCTGGGGGGGGAAATTCGGTTGGTTAGCGCCTCCCTTTAGCGCCTCGGGGACGCTAACGGGTCGCTAGGAACTTAGCGCCCAAGCGCGGTGATTTTAGCGCCGCTCGCAAAATAGACCAGTCGTTTTGCAGTGGCGCTAAACACTACCGCCACGATCCCCTGCACCCGCAGATCGTGATGTCAGTCAAGCGTGCAACGCCCCGGTAGCACCCCAGACCGGATATTGAGTCGCGCCCCCTGCCTTAGTGCCTGCCGCTAGGAACGACAGGTAGAGGGGAACGATTTCAAGTCGGGAAGGGGCTGAGGTGGCGCTATTTAAAGGCGGGCGCTTCCTGCTTTTCTTGTCGGCAAAATTTTTGGTTTTAACGTTGTCCTAAGGTGTTTTGGACCTCGGCACCACTTTTGAGGTTCCCAAGCGCGAGCTCTTTCCCTGGGCCTATCCATTAGTGCTTCCAACACAATTGCTTGTGAGGTCTCTCCAGGCCGAGATTCAAGGCTGCAATGAGCAGGGAGTGGCTGGCCAGCAAGATCGCCCCTCCCCTTTAAGAACTGGACGGCGCCAGTCTGTCTGGCTTCCATGGTAATTGGCATCGCCTGAGCTTCGGTAGCGTTCTGAGGTAGCGCCTCACTCCCTGATGTTTGCGCCTTAAGAGAGGAGTGCTCAAATCACCTCCAGGGGCCATAGAGGTGAATTTTGCAGTCGGAGGCGATAATTAGCGCCGGGCGCTAAACTTTGCGCCCGGCCGATATTAGCACCCCAAAATGGGCGATACCAAATTTTTCCCCCCTGATACTTAGTTTTCTAGGTTGGCATATATGAATTACTGTCAAAAGCTGGCCAATAGCTTCACAATAGCTGACACTGCCCACAAAAAGCTGACAACTCCCCAAATGCCCTGAATCTAAGTCAATGATGTGTGAAAAGAAGTTATTACACTGGTGGGGTGCACCAGAGTTTCCAGCAGACATGGGCAGATGGGTACCTGAGAGGTGCCTTGGCCCATACTAATGAGGTGCCCTCCGACAGACCCCGCAAACTATAGTGGGGTTAGCTCCGTCGGGGACAATCCTGGTGTAACTGGATCACGAGCCAGGAATTTTTAGGATCAGCATCTCTCTCTCTCTCTCTCTCTCTCTCTCTCTCATGATTTGGTATTGTTGGTGGAAGATTCGGTGATAGAATGCTACCAGAAAAACATGCCAAATAAAACCTATCCCTTCTCCATCCTGACATTTTTAGACTGACAGATCTATCTGCTAATCCACTAAATTATATTGCGGGGGAAAATCCCTCGGAGAGTCCAAAATGCATTTAAATGTACAGCTATTTTCAGCAATAATTGAAATCTATTTTTAAGTATATTGTTACATTTGCCTAGAACAGAAGACCAAGACTTACTTCCCCTTCCCCCAAAGCTCATATTACAGTATTTGCGCTCGTAGTTCTGTTCCATTATCTTTTTGACTTTTTCTTCACAATCATGGTGGGAATAAAAGTCTACTCGCAGTAATTCTATTCAGCAATTTTAGATCTGCACCATTTATTTTATAGTTATCAATATTATGACAAACCTATATAGTTCAGAAGTGGTTGAATAAAATAAAAGCCATTTTATACAATTGCCAGAATTCTGCCCAATCAGTTCATATTGAATTTATGTATTACAGGTGGTATTTTAATTAAAAATTACATATATTTGCAAGTGTGTGTAGGTATAAAGTTAGGAGTCAGTCATTTTTCCAGGTACACTATTACTGTATTTTATATTTGAGCTTTAAATTGAATGAACACAATAATTCCAGTAATGAAATGGAGACTATATAATGGGCAACCATAAAACATAATTTTGTATTTCCAGAGGTGAAGCTGATAATCTAACTCTCATTTCATGTCTAGCAATGATGCATCACATGTACCATATGTTTAAAATAATTTTTGAATTTGTATTTAATCTTATAAAAATGATTCTAGTGGGGACTATTATGAATGTAGCAGGCAATTTAAGGTAGTCTAATATGTCTGATGAACTGCCTCTCACCTCACTCCAGAGAAAGCTGTCTGCCATTTGTCTTTGCCTTAAAATCACAGACATACTCGGGTAGAACTTCGGGCGTGTCCATTTTTGGCCGCACGGGGTGGAGGTGGCACAGTCCCTGCATCTGAAAGGTGAGGTCTGAGGTGCCCCCGATATTGGGCCTCGGGCCTCATCTCCATTAAGCTGACGTGAAGTGAACAGCCCGTCGGTGAAGAGTCAGCTAAGATCAGGCCGCTGCTGAGTGAAGGGTGTGGGAGGGTGGCCTGCGGGGGGCAGATCGGAGGCCGGGGGTGGGGGGGATGACGGAGGCCATGGAAGGAGATCGGAGGCTGGCGGGGGAGTGGCGGGACATCGAATACTGGGTGGGGGAATTGGAGGCCGCCGGGGGGGGGGGATCAGAAATCGGGCCGGGGGGAGCCGTGGCCTGCGTTCTTTAAATGTGTGGGGGCGGGGGGGTGGGGAAGGAGCGCTCCTGCTCCTCTCTGTCTCCACATTCAGGTGAGTATATTTCAAAAACTTACATTGTTGGTGACGGGCGGTCCCAACGTATGGTTTTCCTGAGTGCAGCTGGTGCCGGCTGCCTTGGCAAACCAATGTTGCAGTGGAGCTTCAAACAGGCATTTGGCCCCTTATTTGCATATGCAAAGGGTCTAACGCATGTTTCAAGCGTGGGCACTGCACCACCATATTTTTCCTTTCCCAATATGGTGGGCGGTGTACTACTGGCTGAATATGCACGCACACTCCCTGCCCACCATATTGGGGGCTTAGTAGGCCTGTTAGCACCCGAAAAATGGCCGGTGCGTGGCTGAATTTATAGGCCACCAGATTCAAATAGAAGTTGTTCTATTGGTACAGTTGTTGTAAAGCAGTGTGACTTTTTTATCCATTTAAATCACAAAAGTAACTTCATAATCCATCATCAAATGTACAAAATTAATACTTTTACTTTGCACTTCTGTTCCATAAAGTAAGTAGTGAATACTAACAAATACTAGAAAATGGCATCCTTGCAATAGTAGTGCTGCATTATTGAGCCTACTGAATGTTCTGAAGTAGTAAGTGCAGATTTTATTATACTGGTACATCTCTTGTGGTGCTGCTCAGAGAAATTGGAAAAAAACTAATCAAGTACATAAATAAATCTGTTTCCCTCAACCATCTCGGTTATATCTCTGTATTAGGCTCCTCATAAATCAATTCACAGGGTTGTGCAGGTCCAGGCCTTTGCACATTAGCCTACTCATAAATTAAGTTGCAGGTTTTTGGGAGCCAAGGACCGATATTTCTCAAGAAACGATCTGACAGAACCATTCATGAGCCACTACCTTAGAATAAAATCCACTTCAATATCAGAAACCTTCCTCTGATTCTGAGCCTGGGCGGAACATTCGCGATGACTCAATTTTTTTTGGATAATGTTTCATAGAATATAATTGCTGTCTTTTGTGCAATCCGGTTAAATAACCAAAATAGAAATTTATCTACACAGGAATAATTATGGGCTCCGAGCCACTGCAATTTTAAAAGTTCTTCATTATGTGTGATCTAATACACAATGGCCTTGAAATTCGGCCGCGCAGTGCCTGTTCTTCAGCTGCTATTTTATTATTATGAAGATGCAGGTTTCTTAATAATCTTTAATTGCTGCACTATAAACTTTAGTCAGAAATGAGCATTTTGGCCTGGTGTTGTCAACCTAAAGATTTAGTAAAAGAAACATTGGCCCCAATATTTACGGGTAGGTGGGGAGGGAGTGCGGCAGTGCGGGGGAAATCTGGCAAGGCCGGGGACGCGAATGTCCTGCCGAATTTAATGGCAGGGCCATATTACAATTTTTTCTTCTGTTTCCAGCCCGGCAATCGGTCAAATTGACAGGTTGAGGGTCTGCCGGGCGGGAAAACTGTTGGGAATGGTCCCCGGCAATCGTGATTGCGAGGCGGGCTGCAGGTCGGGGGTCGGGGAGAGTTGGCCGTGATCGCATGGCAGGCTGGGGGGTCGGTTGCGGTCAGCCGTGGTAGCGGGGCAGGCTACAAATTGAGGCTGGAGGCAGAGGGAGGTCGCCAATCGTGGCAGGGGCTGGAGAGAGGCCACAGACGGCAGAAGGGAAGCCAAGGCACTTACCTTCTGGAGCTAGCAGCTCCCACTTCCCTTTCACTGATGGGTTTCCTGAACCTTGTGAAATCTGTGCGGCAACTGTTAAATTTAAATCAGGCTCCCAATTGCACTGTTGGAGCTTGATTAAAAATATGTTAATGAAGTGTCCCGCCACTCCAAGACGGGGCACTCGCACACCACACCAACCCGCTGCCGTAAAAACGACATTGGGCGCGTACATGGCGAGTTGGGGGACGCCGTCCCCATTTTTTAGGGTTTAACCCCTCTCCCCCCCCCCCCCCGCCCCCCCCCAACGACCTCTTCCCTCCCATTGGGGGGGGGGGGGTTGGGTTATTATTAAGGCCATTGTCTTTGCTTTTTGGATTCTGACTAGCTTGTAAAATGAATGTTTGATCAATAGATTTCAGAATGATGGAGATGTTTAAAATAGTAGCTTCATCTCAAATTTGATTACCTATCTAGTAGAATGTAACTTCATTATGGTTGCTTTAGACACACAGACAAGTGTACATGTAGGCCAGAAGCTTCAGTGTTTATTGTTGCTGTAAGGCTATCTGTGCTTTGTGTTCAGTAGAATGGTTTGTTGTTGTTTGTGTCTGTGTCTGCCATGTAAATGGATATGTTTTTTCTAAGCCCTATCTTCAGTCACAACCACAACTGCACAAATAACATTAGGAAGCTCAATTTCTGTCTGAATGTTAAATTAAAGATCATAAGGCTGCTATGTACCGTGCATGCTGATTTTTATATTGATGTGTAAGACTCCTGGCTTAATGTCGCTTACAATCTGACCCTGAGCTGACAAAATCAGATTTCTTTGTAAAGATCAAACTAGCCACCAACTAGCACACATCCTTTTTAACTCCTTGAGGAAAGTGGACCCACTTATCCACTGAATCTTTAAAAAGGCATTTATTAAACGGAAACTCCCATTTAAGAAGTTTTATGTTCACTCGTCGACACATTGCTGGAGTTCAGCTAGCTGATCAACTTTTGTGGAGAAACCACTGGGTGGGCAGTGCTCCTGGTAAAAAAAATTGGATTCTGTTGATGTTGGACATCAGTCACCACCCATGCTACATGCACGCTATTTAAAAGGTTCCTGACATGACAGAGTGATCGTTCATTTTTCCTCGGGCTGGAACACTGTTATCCACTCTCGAGTGCATTCCATTTGGTTTGTGAGTCTAGATTGTAGACAGTGTGTTCTATTTTATCTTCTTGTGGCTTAGTATGGTTTTGTTAGTTGTTACTGAGGTTCTTCCTATATTTTGTTATATTTTTATTGTTAGATAACAATTTTTTGTAATTGTTTTATCAGTGCTGCAACTCAATCGACGCCCTTTCTTAATGTTAGTGCTAGCTGGTTATAATTTATTATTGCCGCAGTCACACTTTTGTATAGACTAGCGCAAGCCTTCTGCAGTATTACTGCTGCACTGGTTGAAATTTCAGCACTGACTTTCATAAGGAATTCTAGAGTTTGAATATACCATGTCCTCCTTGTCAACAAAAAAGGTTCCAGCATTGTTCCAAGTACAGTTGGGCCTTCACAATTATTGATGGCCAAACAGTGGCCTGAAATATGCCTCCTTAAAACACACCTCCACCAAATGGAATTTAGCTTTCTTCACTTGAGCCTAGGGGCATGTCTACCAACCAGGATAAAAGAGCTGATGGGAAGAGAAAGTGACAGGAGAAAGTGACAGGAGAAATCCATGCCCTGACAGATTTGGAGCTGTTGGCACCAGTAAGTACCAAGCATCAATAAGGTAGCACCTAACTAGCTGATGCCCAACTAAAAGGAAATTGAAGACTAAGCTAAACACCTGGCCTTGTCATGATGCAGGAGCTGCTTGATGTTGACTGCCATTAACATCATGAACTCTAGTGATTGCTTGGGCTACCCAGGAACTGCCTGCTGATATCATTTGGAAATACTCCTTGATGTTAGCCACCACCACAGCATATCCTCTGGTTAACTTGCCACTGGTGCAGATTGGAACAGACTAGTTGAATCTCTTCTGGATATCCTTGGATTCCCAACCCACATCATCAAGTGACCATGATACTGGTAAGTTAAAAGAAGGACAAAGTCCACCGCCAGCATTATTTGGTGTTGAGCTGAAATAATTGTGGGAGATCTTGTTACCATCATACCATATGTAACAGATTTCTTGCGATACTATGTGTGGCCAGTGTGATGAGGCGGATAAAAAGTAGGCAGAATTTAGATGGGTAGAGTAAATGTGATTAGAATTGGTATATTTTAATTAAGACAAAAGCTAGCCATGAAATTCCTTGTTTACTTGCTTCAGATTGTTGATGATTCCCACAGTAAATCCATTAGCAATATAAAATAACTTTTAAATTAAAAAAAAAGGCTACATTAAATGCTTGGAGTTCTGGGAATTCACAGCAAAGATAATGAAAATAGGTTCATAGAATTCCCACAAAGGGCATATATGAAGCTGATGATAACCCATGAAGGGTGCACACACACAAGTCACCTCAGTGAAGTAACAATTTTTGCACTGCCCTGCTGTGCCATCAAATGCTAGTGTGCAGGTGCTCTGTTATAATTTCCCACAGGTGAGTTTTGAATCTCACTTGGCCATCTAGACATGTATCAAATGTTGCCATCTCTGAAGGTGAAATGGAACATTGGAGGGCTTGTCAACCCATGCCAGTCTTGCATTCTTGTTGTCTATTCAAGTCTAATATTTGCAGAAGACTTGAATGGGGCCATTTTCTCACCTCGTTAATGGTGGAGTGGAGTGTAGAGCTGCCCGAAAGGGGGAAACTGAAGCAGCAGGAGAGACATGGGGGGAATTTTAACCCACAAAAAACAGGTGGGTTTGCATCAGGTGGGAAGTAAAAAATGTAAAAAAAAATTCAAACCCGCCCACTTCCGGTTTTAACGGAGGCAGGACTGGGGGGGCCCCCGGGCGACCAACCCGCTTCCATGAGGCGGGTTCCTCATTTAAATATTTTAATAGGGTCGCATGCCTCAGATTTTTTCTCTGTTCCAGCCTTAACGCTGGCTGACTGGGTTTCCAGGGCCTCAGGAAACCTGGGGGCTAAAGGGAGACGAGGACTGCTGGATGGAACAGGGTGAGTGCCTTTCCAGCACTGCTTGTGAGCAGGAGTGCTTCCACCTGGCCCACCAAGCAAAACTGTTAACCTTCCCAGCGATCGAATGTCCTCCACGGCCCATGATCTCCTCCCGTTCCCCCAGCCCCACCCATGTCCTCCACGGGCCCCCCGCGAACCTCACCCCTCCTCCCCCGATCTCTTTAGCCACTTCCGTGATCGTCTCTCCTCCTCCTCCCCCGATCTCTTCGGTCCTCCGCGATATTGTCCTCTCCTCCCCCAATCTCTCTGGCCCTCCGTGACCTTCTCCCCTCCTCCCCCGATCTCTCCCTCCGTCCTCTCCTCTCCACTCCCCGGCTGCGGCCTGGAGCCGCAGGCCTACCTGCCTAACAGCCAGCCAGCCCCTCAATCTGGCTGGCTGCAGCCAGGAAACGGATTTCAATGGTAATCAGGTCCTGCCATTAAATTCATCAGGACCTGAGGGAAACCTGTTCTTCCGGGTTTCCCGACTGCAAAACTAACCGCCTCCCCCCCACCACCTCAACCCCAACCACCCCTGCTGCCTCTCTGTAAATATCGGAGCCATGATGCTGATTCTGTTGGCACAACACCCGCTTCTGAAAAATGTACTTTTTGGGACCTGCAAAATGTTGTAAAATAAGAGCACGCATTTATATTTCCTGAATTGTAGCTGTCTCGTTCTAATATTGCTGGTGTTTTAGCAGGATTCATGTATGGTGGATATGTGGATAATGTTTTGTCATTATTGATATCAACAGTTGTGCATTTGGTAATGTGACTATGATTTAGCCTGGACCACAACACAAAGGAAGGAGTCCTTAATTTTTCCACATTTTTCAAAGCATTTCCTAAAGGTAGAAGCCCTGAAATTTCCAACTATTTACGTCATTGCGCTGGGGTTTTCCGCTGGTCTCCCATCAAAGTTGCAGCGGGATTCCGGGAAAACTCCCCCAGAGTTTCAGGGGCAAAGGCTGGAATATTTCTTACTACTCAGCAAAATAGTTATTGCTGCATATTCAACTGAAAATTACCTGTGTTTTTTTGGTTGCTTCTATGTAATGCATTTACTTTGCTCTGGAGCTACGTTAAGAAGTGCTTGCACACAGTTCTTTGTTTAATGAAGCAGCCTGTTTACATACCTAGAAGGGAATTAGACTTCGCTCTGCTGGCTCCATGATGTACAAGTATTTTATAGGAAGCCTACGTTCATCCATAGATAACGAGGCATGATTTCCTCTCCCCCCCCACCCCCCAATGGATACCAGTGAATTTACCATTGATTTTTCTGCTGTAAATCTGATTGTACTCTTAGTGGTGGAATAAAACTTAAAATAATCGCTGCTGGGCGAAACCAGCCCTTCTGGCTGCAGTGGCTGTTCTCTTTGGTTGCTGGGAGAACCCGAGAAAGCAGTAGAAGGCAATTCTACCTGTGCCATATATCTGACATTTAAATAAAAATTAAAAGGCAATTTTAATTACAATGTGAGTTGAAAAATAAGAACCATTTTGCAGCATGCAGGGCTGGAGTCTTGTCTTTTGAGAGACTCCAGGCCAGAACTACAGTTGCAATGATCCTGAGTTAGATGGGGTCAGGCCAATTACACAGTTTGTGTCACTCAAAAACAAATAAAAAAAAGTTTGTCTCCAGTAGCCTGTTAACACTTGGGTAAGAAAATCAGCAACCTATTACTAGTGGGGAAGTTTGATAAAAATGTGGAAATTGAGATTCCGTAACTTTTCAGCGTTTTAATCTGTGAACAGCTGCTGTACGGTGGTTTCAACATTGCTGTCTTGGGAAGAGTAGTATCAGCTTAGTAGCCTAGAAAAATTGCGTCTCTGGTTGCTGTCAGGATCTAATTTGTTGCAGGGCTCTCTTGCCTTATTTGTTTACTGGTTTACCATCATTTTTTGTTGTGTACCTGGATAAACATGCCCCATGGGTTCCTTGAATTTGGGTTGAAAGTTTCCCCTATTTTTAATTTGTGATCTGTATCTCACTCCTGATTTTTCATGTGAAGACTTGCATTGATTTTCTCATATAGATTTGTAAAATCCACTGTAAAAAAAAAAATAAAAAAAAATTAAATGGAATATCTGATTCAAATAAAACTTCTGATTGCCAAAGATTTTCTTAACAGCTCTCAATCTGTCTTTACTACACTTTAAATTTGCAAAATGTCTATGCATAATCTCAAGAGATTGGCTGTAGTCTAAACATTTTGAAATCAGGCTGACAGAAGATTAAATATAGCTCCTTTATTATAAGATATATATGTTATAATAATAGTTGACAGGTAGTTATAAAACTGAAATTCAATCAAAGGCTTTGGACGTGGATTGATGTGCTGGAGAGGACTCAAAGAAAAGTGACCAGGGTGATTTTAGGGCTCTTAGTTTTAAGGAAAGACCCTTCGAGTTGAACTTGCTTTAGTTGTAGAAAAGAAGATTAAGGTATAAGATCAAACCATTTAAAAAGCTGAGAGATGTCGATCATGTCACAAAGATAAGTACAGATGAGGGAACCCATTCAGCCCATCTAGCTCATTTTTCCATTGAAATCCAAGGTCCCTCCATCACAGCATCTAACTGCTTCATGAATGATTCTGCAATGCTTTCAGAAATGCCTGAACACATTACGAGGCTTTCCATTACATCCAGTGCCATCCAACTAATTTTTACAAATGATATTCTATTGTTGATGGGCTCCCCTGGGGATCTAGTGTGTTGTAACTATTTTGAACAATCAGCAACAGTGGAATATGGTAGTGGGTGGCTCAAGTGGGGTATAATGACTTTTCACAGCTCGAGGGATCCTTGAAGGTATAGATTGGAATATGTGTCTCAACTGTTGAACATAGGAACAGGAGTAGGCCATTTAGCCCCTCGAGCCTGTTCCTCCATTCAATGAGATCATGGCTCATCTGCGACCTAACTCCATTTACCCGCCTTTGGCCCATATCCCTTAATACCTTTGGTTAACAAAATCTATCAATCTCAGATTTAAAATTAACAATTGATCTCGCATCAATTGCCATTTGCTGAAGAGAGTTCCAAACTTCTACCACCCTTTGTGTAGAAGTGTTTCCTAATTTCACTCCTGAAAGATTTAGCTCTTAACTTTTAGACTATGCCCCTGAGTCCTAAACTCCCCAACCAGCGGAAATAGTTTCTCTCTATCTACCCTATCTGTTCCCCTTAATATCTTGAAAACTTTGATCAGATTACCCCTTAACCTTCTAAATTCTAGGGAATACAACCCCTGATTTAGATTGGTACCTGAGGATCCTGGTGAATACCAACTTCAGCCTGGGCAAGGTCCTTTGGATTCCACTAAGAGGTGGTGGAGGGCACTTTCATCTTTTTTGTCCTTCTTTAATGGGAGCAAAGTTCCAATTTGAATCACATTTGTGAAATATGAGAAATGCAACAAACTGTTCTCCTTTATGATTCAGAACTCCTAGGCACGTGACACAAGGATCTCCTTTGGCTCATCTACAAGACCTAGGATAAAGTTGTACGGTGAATTTGTGGCATAAAGGGGAAATGATCCCAGAGAGAGAGGAATGCAACCTCTACTGACCTGCCACTGTGTGCCCTGGAGGGGTAGTTGGCCTCATAGCAGGCACCCCTCTTTGCCAAAATTCCTGACATGAGAGGTTAAGCAATTTGTGATGAGTAACCTGGTATGCACCACTGGATTTGGAAATCTAGAACATCAAGGTGGCTGCCACTTTGCAAGCTTTACTGAATAGCCCTTTGACATCTGCCTTCAGCATGGTGGAGTCATATAACTAGTGAAGAAATTCTTGAAAGTTGGGCCAACAACTGCTAGAGGTGTTACCTGGAGTTGGGTATGAGAATACGCTCCAATATATCCAGAGCGTGGTGCCTACCATTATTTGTTGCATAGAAACATGCAGCTGCTACTAAAACTACAACTGGTGGCACCACCATTCTAGGGGTATGATGTGTATCCATGGTCAAGAGGATGGTGGCAATGCACTTACACATTTGCAATAGCAGAACCTCTGATTCACCATGAATAATGCCAGAGGACATCTGCTGGTCATGTTTTTAAATAGGATCTCCCCCTTCTGGCTCCAATCCTGACTTCCTCTGCTGATTTTAATTATTTTCTCCTCCTGACTATTCTGCTGGAACATCTCTGATTTTAAATCATCAGCAGAAGCCTGGGCTGAAGTCAGGAGGGAGAGTTACCATTTGCACATTACAACCCTAGAAGAGTGGAATGCATTACAATCAACTGTTTCTTGCTCCACCCCCACCCCTCGACATCAGGCCAGACTCCCACAACTGATTTAAAATCAGAGAGGAAAGTTCTAAAATTAGTAACGGGAGCTGAGATTGCATTGACGGGAGCTGCTATTTAATAATCACTCAAGGAATGGGGTGCATATAACTTAACCACCACACATACAGAAGTTGCAGGGGATGTGGGTGCACTCTTGTTAATATTCTTCTGTTTTTCTAAGGCGATGAATGAAGTCCCTTTCATTAGGTAGTCTGTTCACCTAGGTTATGAATCATTAATTTCAGGGGACATGACTTGTATTTATTACTCCTGTTCATATGCTGCAACAGATTTTGTTATAGTAAGTGTCCTCTTGACTCAGCTGGTAGCACTCATGACTTTGAGTGAGAAGATTATGGGTTGTATTCCCACATCCTGATTCCAACGTAATCCAACTGCCACTCCAGTGCAATTTGACGGAGTGCTGTATTGTCGGAGGTGCTAACTTTTGGATGAGACCTTAAACCTGTTGCCTGTTCACGTAGAAGTTAAAGGTCCCATGGCATTTTTCCAAAGTAGAGTAGGATGTTCACTTGGTGTTATGACCATCGATCTCCTTCAGCCTAAAAACAGATTAACTGGTCATTCATCTCTCAGCTTCTTATTTAATACTCTGCTACATTTGCCTAACAATGAAAGTAAAGTACTTTGGGATGATTTGATGTGCTATATATATTCGCTTTCTGGGTGATTATTGAGGGATTTTTCAACACTCAGCAATTCCCAGCATTGTATTTTACCAGCTACTTGACCTGCATTTGGAGGTTCCTGATGATTGGACTTCATTTAAGATTGGGCTGATAGCACTCATGTTTTTGTGTTTTTTAACAGAACGATAACTCTCGACAATCATCTGGTGGTGCTTTCGGCGGCTGCGGCAGATGCGGGAAAGTACTATGTACAAGCAGTCAATGAAAAGAATGGGGAAAACAAGACTAGTCCATTTATCTACCTGAGCATCGCAAGTAAGTGTGAAAACTAAGTGAATTGTACTGGTATTCAGGAAGAATAGGGGTTTCCTGGGGGGAAGAGGAGTGCATAACCTTCTTAACGTGGGATTTACAACATTCTGGATTTATATTTTTTACACATAAGTAGTGTAATTGGATCTCCTTGTTAAGTTAATACAAACTATACAAATAAACTGAAATACATTACATCTAATAAATTCAAGGCAGCACTCTCTAACCTTTCAACTAATACAAAGTAGAACTGTAATAAAGTCCAATTATGTTTAGGTTCAAAGTTCAGAAATTGCATTCAAAACTCCAGTGTTGCATTTAATTTCAGTCATGGTATTACATCACAATCCCATGGACTCTGTTTCTCCAGCCATAATTTCCTATTCCTATTGACTGCTGTTTGGATCCCTTTGTCAGTAGTAGTAGGCTGGCAGTTTGAAGCTTTACTATCTTGTGTGTGGTTTGAGCTTTGGAACACAAAAAGACAAGTTTACTGTTAAACTAACGTGAAGAAAACTTTTCACGTTCATTTAATTTGACACTTGGAATATGCAAAAAAACAATTTTATAGAGAACTGTCCTATATGTTAAAAATAGTAATTAAAAATAAATAAATGTAAGGGCCCTCTTTTTCAAGTTACTGATGTTTCTTTGGCCTCCCGAACCGCACACCAACTGTGGTTGGAAGGATGTGTGGATGACCTGCTCCCACATCTCTGCCAATGGTGCTGTGAACCAACTGCTTGGGAGTATATGAAAGTGGCCAAGTGAAGCCTCTCCTGATAATTTGTGTCTAAAACTGAGAATATGATGCTGTGTTGGGCAACAGACCAACCAACAGACAGGATCATCTGCTGAATTCTTTATTGAAACGGGCAAGGACATGGTAGATATTTGCGCTGGATGACATCCAGATGAATATTATTTAAAATGTGGAATGTCTCCTTCCTCAAAATTGATATCCCTAAATATTCTGAAGATTAAGAGTATAATGACAAGTCTGCTCCAGAATCTGTGATTACTAGCATTACCATTTGCTCCAGCACCTCTGTCCATGTAGAGGCAAACCCCTAAATCAGTTGAGACATTAAGTGAGCAACCTTCTGTCACCAATTAAAAAGACAGACTATATATTTGTTACATCCTGGCTCTTTATTCTCAAACTCTTATTTCGAAGGTACCACACAGAGACGAGTGTACTTTATTTACACTGTGGACTCCAAAATTACAGGAAAGTTTCAACCAATCCTGGACCTCAGAAATTTAAGCATATTCATAAACAGGAACAATTCAAGATGGCCCCTCATACCAATGATTATTTGTTCAGAGTACTTCTCTGTCCAGGTTGTGAGCATAGAGCTCAAAAATTTCAATTTCTTCATATTCCTCAGCGAATTCTACACAATTTTTGTACTTCCAAATGTTGAGCAAATACTACTTGTGCAAATTTTGCCCTTTGGTGTTGTACATATACTTACACATTGGGGACGATTTTCCCAGCCCCGAGAAGGCGGGTTTGGAGGTGGGACAGTTAGCAAAATCGCAAAAAGTGAGGGTGGGTTCGGAACCTGCATCCAACCCACCTCCGTGCAATTTTGCCGGAGGTGGGTTTGATGGGTGCGATTCGGTCCCGCCTCCATCAGTCGGGAGAGGTAGTTAAGACCCTTAAATAGTAGTTAAGGACCTCTATAATCCTAGTTTGACGGGCCTTTGTTATTTTGCCACATTTTGTACGTGTTGTACGACCCTCCTAAACCACGTCAGCTAATCCTGGCGGGTTGACAAGTGGGTGGCCTCCTCACAGTTGCAGCTCCACCATTAAAATGGAGCTTTCATTAGGGATCAGTTGCAGGTGGCAGAACCTTTGTTCCACAGGTCTTTCAACACTTTTAGCAGGCCTACCGAAGTCAGAGGTGCTGCAGCTTCTATCTCTCAACTGTGGGACCTCCTTGGAAGACCCCGCTTGGACTGAGCGCTTCACCAACGGAGGTATCTGCCAGCAGCATGGGAACCATTTATTTCCTTTCACCATGGACCTCAGATTCGGATGAGGAGCAGCCACGGCAGCAGCAGAACCAGGCAGCTCAGCAGCAACAGCAGCAGGAGCGCCAACCTCCTGCTCACCCACCTGATGCTGCACAGGGCAGAAGGCGCCAGCGCATGAAAGCTCGTCGCTGCAGGAGATACCCCCCTCTCAGGGTTTACAGACAGAGGATGAGCTACCTCAACATGACTGAGCAGCAGTGCCAAAGGAGGCTGAGACTTTCGCGAGAGGTTGTCCGAGACATCTGCGCACTGCTGCACCAACACCTGGAGCCCAGAGGAGCGGGTGGACACCCCATACCAGTGGCTGTCAAAGTCGCCACTGCACTCAACTTTTTTGCCTCAGGCTCCTTCCAGGGATCATCAGCAGACATCAGCAGTATCTCCCAGTCGGCCGCCCACAGTTGCATCACGCAGGCTACCGATGCCCTTTTCGCAAAGGCGCACAATTACATCCACTTCTCAAGGGATCAAGCAAGTGGAACCACGCGTTCAGTTGGCTTTGCAAATATGGCAGGCTTGCCAATGGTGCAGGGCGTCATAGACTGCACACATGTGGCCCTTAGGGCACCCCATCAAAACCCAGCTATCTTTGTCAACAGCAAGGGCTTCTACTTCCTCAACGTACAGCTGGCGTGTAACCACAAGAAGGAGATTTTGCATGTTTGTGCCAAGTTCTGTGGTAGTTGCCATGACTCTTTCATCCTGCGGAACTCTAGTGTTCCTCCGCTCTTCAATCTGTCAATCCAACTTAACGGATGGCTCCTTGGTGACAAGGGCTACCCCCTGAAGAAGTGGCTAATGACGCCGATCAGGAGGCCAGCTAACGAGGCTGAGAAGCGCTACAACGCCAGCCACATTTCGACCAGGTCCATCATCGAGCAATCCATTGGCTTGCTGAAGATGCGATTCCAATGCCTTGACCGATCAGGTGGAGCCCTGCAGTATTCAGCAGCCAGGGTCTCCAGAATGGTCGTGGTCTGCTGTGCACTGCACAACGTGGCACAGCGTTGTGGCTTGCAGCTTCCTGATGAGCAAGTGGCTCAGTTCATAGCCTCCTCAGATGAGGAGGAGGAGGAGGAGGACCGAGCGGTGGCGTATCGACCAGCAGCAGCGGCAGCACGCGAGCACATGGCTGCCAGTGATGCAAGGGATGCGCTCATCCTGACCAGATTTGCATAGGTTGCCTATTGTGGCACATGTGCTTGGCTCCTTCTTAACACATGATAAACAATGGACATGACTTTCTGGCCTCCTTTCACTCTGACCACCAACCTGACCACGCAAGTGTCGCGGAGTCCGCAATGTGGAGCTGCTTAAGCCGAAATAACAGATGCCATCATGCCAACAGTTTGCCAACACCTAATTTTAATACATTCACACAGGAATGGCATTTCATCAGTAAACAGAAATAATCACCCAATCTGCACACAGATCTGGAGGTTATATCCCTTGCCAGCTGGACCCACACAACCTTGGTTTCTTTGGGAGGCCTCTTTTTCCCAGATGAGGGGAAGAGCACCTCCCTGCTAGCTCTCGCCCCCTCAGCCAGCATACCCAGCGCCTCATCCGAGAACCTCGGGGAGGCCCTTGCCTTGGAGCTGGCCACTCTTCAAGGAGATAAAAGTTTGGAGGTGGTGCAGCATCGACCAATAACCAGTGGAAGAGCCAAGGCAGCAAGCAGCCCTTAAATGAAGCTGGATAAGTGACGTCAGCAGAGGTGAGTTTCAGTCCCAAAAGACTAATTGGCCCAGGGGAACCCACACCTCTGAAATGAACTGGCCAATTAGGGGAAAATCGCAAATTTTTCCCACCTCACAGTGGAGGTGGATTTGGAACCCATCCAAACCGCAACCCGCCTCCAATGGGAAAATCGCGGCCATGGTTAGATTACCTCTTGGTAATTTGCACCTCAAGGACTTGCTTCTATATCTCTGTATTGAGATGATCAAAAGAAGCCTCTCAAACATTCACACAGAATATAGTGGACAGAGTTCTAATCATCCTAGTATCGCATCATTATTTGTTCTTGGTTGTTCTGCTGAAGGCCAGTTTCTAAACATCTAGAAATACATGTCAGGCAGGAAGGTCATGTTATAAACATTTTTAAGAGTTTTGGAACTGATGTCCTTTGTCATGAAGGAAAACTTAAATTATAAATCCTTCATGACTGTCACTTGTGAGTTTTCACTTACTTTGTACTCATGAGAAAATACTGTATTCCACTATACACCATAGCCTCAGCTCACCTATAAAATCTTACTCTGAGCTCATTATTATTCGTTGATTGGAAATGGCCTCAGAACTGTGGTGTTAGATTTTTTTCACAGTTCCTAATTTAGTTGATTTTAAAAATGTGTATGACATGCCGTAACAAGAATTGAGAGACAGGCTTGCTGAAATTTCTGCGAGATGAAAGTTTCCTGTCGCAAGTGAGAGAAAAGAATTTGGTGTACAATAGAAATCTGAATTCAGCAACAGTAGTCTGCAAAAATTATGGTATCTTCCGGCGCTTGGAGATCTATCCAACTTGTTTTCAATAGAGGCAGAAACATCCTGGCCCCTAAATTCCTCAGGGATTCCACCCGTCAGCTGCCGTGACTCCAGCGGGACACCAGCAGAATCCCTGGGAAAACATTTGTGACCTAGTTGTGCTGGGTCTCCACCGTTTCTGTGGATTTTCTAGGTGCATTGTAAGAGGCTGACCCTCAGTCAACTGCTTACAAGGTGAAGGACAGCAAAGGGGCAGAGCCGGGAGCAGGTACTCCCTATGCTGGGAGTTCCTCCTTCTTTGGTTCACTCAGGACTTTGTGTATTCCACAAGGGTGAATTTGAGCCCCACTAGTGGACTCCAGATCAGGGAAGGGGCCTGAACCCTTGAAGAAAAGAAAATTTGCTCGGGGGGAATGTGATCGGACGGGTTGGTGGTGGGGGGGTCGTTGCCTGGGCAACTTCCTTTGAAGATAACATGCCCATAAATACTTGCTTTACCAATAAGTTACTTAGTGCCTTCAAAAACTAATCCAGTGCTTGATCAGTCCTGTAAATAATAGCTTTACATTGACTGAGCACCTTAAGTGATTGGTTGGTTAAAGGGGAAAGAAAGTTCAGAGGGAGCACTTTTTCAAAGTACGCCACCTTTTCATAGAAGAACATATTAATCTCAGAAGAATTTTAATTGACTTCTTTTAGAAAATTCTTACTGGCATGAAGACCCCAGAGTCAAGTCTCCATTGCAACTAGACTGCTCTGGTGATGTCACCAATGGGGACCATACTAGTGTAGCTTCATAAAAAACAGCAATAGGCCTTGAACTGTCCGGAATTTTGTCCAACCCTAGACATCATGCTACAAGCTGGGTGGGAATTCTGATAAGTCGGATGGCAGAATCATAGTCCAATATTCCAGCAACCAATCAGACCCCAGAACCAACAACCAATCATATCCTAGAACCATATAAACATGAACTTGATCTCCGAACCTGTTAATGGATAAGATCCAATTGAAGGGGTGGGGGAGGTGGAAAAGCTTGTTGAGATGGAGGTACGGGAGTGAGACAGCCTTCTGAGTGGGTTGTTGACAAGTGGAGGGAGTGAAACCCTTTTGTGGGCTGAGGTATCTATGGCTTTTTTGGGAGCAGGACAGATGGCTACTTATCTCAGCTTAGTGAGTCTAACTTATAAAACAGCATACCATCCAAATCATCTTGTGCAAACACCAGGATAGTATATTTGTACCGAGTGATGGAGAATCACCTTAGTGGACAGGATCAACAACTAAGTGTTCTCTTAGTTGGCTAGACAGAATTAGTGCAGGGCTGCTCCCCCAAAGAGAGGGAGGGAACACTGCATGTATACTTGCAAACCTCATACCTGAGACCAAGTTCCCTGCCTGTTTGGTTGAGGAGTGATTCTTGGTTTGAAAGTTCCTGAAGGGGGAAAAGATAAACATGAGTGAGGAGGGAGAATAAAAATATGTAGCAATCTTCATTCTATGATTGTTTTCAGTTCTATATGGAAAAGTACACCGTTATTAATTTTAAATTTCTAAATATTCTTTTGAATTATTTTTGTTCCCTTCCTTTCGCTTCCCATCTTTAGATGTCCCAGCACTACTCCCCAAAGCTGGTTTAAGCTGGTGGACAGATTATACGAGCATATGAAAATGATGGACTGGAAAAGACCAGTTGGTCCATGGAGCCTGTCCCATACAGTCATGTTGTAATTGAGCATCATGACCCCCAATGGTTCCCACCAACCAGCAGCCATGTAATCTCCTGCGAGAGGCAAAAAAAGATTCAAAAAACCCTGGGCCAATTCATGGAAAAAATAATTCATGGAAATTTCTCTCTGACCCCAAAGGCAATGAAAATGAATTCCAGGAGATCACGGCGACCCATGAGTCACTCCACTCAACATCCCAGATACCATTGTATATAGTGATATCAGCCTCTGCCAGGAACTTGTTCAGCTCCCTTTTGGACGCTTGCAGTGAATCCACACTTACTGTGTGAGCCGGCAACTTGTTCCAAAGGTTGATGAACCTCTGAAAAAAGAAAACCCTCCTGATATCAAACCTATAGTTCTAAGCTTACATAATTTATATCCATGTTCCCTGCCACTCAGTAACCAGCCGATGAATAGCCAGGGCTGACCCCTCATTTGACTACTTTTCCTTTTTCTTCTCTGTGGGGGTAACCTCTGACCTCCACTTGACAAATTGCTTTGGCATGGCTGACGTCAGATACACAAAATGTGGGCAATCCTGGGCATGAAACTATGTCTTACCAGGTTGTGGATTTGAGTTCTAGCACACACTCTGCCACCTGAATGAATACTTAAATACAAACTGGTTTCTTTTGAGAAATCTAGCCAATTTGCTCAACTCAATTGTCCTCACTAAAGCCACCAACAACAGCCCTATCAAGTCTCACTCATTAGGAGTGGCATAACCTATTTTCTCAATTTCATCACTCTTCAAAGTAAACTATATTTGTTTGAATAGGTTTGCAGTCTGCATCATTGTTCGTGATCATAAATCTCACTTCTAACATATTCTTGCTGTGTTAGGCGTGTGGACTGCTCTGCAAAAATCACAACCTTAATCCATTAGGTTTTTGAAATACTAAAATCGAAAGCTTGCTGAAATAAATTTCAAGCAGTTCTTGTTGCCTTTGTTTGTTTCGTACATTACCCTATTGATCACGTTGACATGCACTATATCAACCTGTTTGTAAACTAAAGGATATGTCTCACATTCTAGATTAATTTCTCTGTTATCTTTGGGAGAACTGAATAGTTACCGTTAAAGGTCAGTTTAAAAGAAAATGAGCAAGTGCTGATACAAAACAATGGTTTGAAAGTATTTCTGACCTTTCTGGGGAGAGGGAGGGAATGTTCAGGTCCTAATTTTGGTTGATGGGTTGCTTCACTATTTCAACAAATTAAAGTGGGTAGACGTAGCTCTAAATGTTGTTACGACATTCAGCCTGTAAATTGGCTCACACACACTGATCACCATCAGTTAATTTTAAATTTCTTATCTCTTCCCATCTAATAATTTACCAATTTGGTTTTCTTGGATCTCAGCTTATTCTTTGAGTTCAATGGAGCCCAACATTATTGTCAATCCCATAAAGTATGAACTTCCAAAATGCCTGGTTTTAATAACCAGAAACAAGCTGTGATTATGTACATGCAATATGGTTGTTTTTGGCTGGTTTCAGTGGGAGAGGGTTGTGTTAATATCTAAATCATTGGAAGGAGATACTGCGGCTTTGACTGCTACTGATTACAGATACATACTGCAAAAAAGATTGCTGCAAGCGAAAGAAAGGAAGCTCTTTACTGTTGCAGTATTCAATAACACAAGCAGATGTTAAGATGAAATGGTTCTGGCTAGGAACATATTGTAGTATGAATATTTTATAGTATTTTCAATAACTCAGATGCATAAAGGAATGGGGATCAAAGGGGAACCCTCTGGAGATCTGCCACTAATTACCACAGATCAGAAGCGGGTAAACTGATAGCCACTTTGCTGTGGAGGTTCTTCATGTTTCCAATAAAATCAGTTGAATTAATATGGTTGCAAGTAAGGCCTTCAGAATTACAGTGGCCCTGAATTTCCGATCGGAGGCTTCCTGCGGGCGGATGCCTCCGATCAGAAAAAATTCTACGAACTTACTTGCTGGTTCCGTAGATACCGAGGCTTCCGCTCCTGGGTCACTCCTCTTCGAAATGCGCAGAGGCCAACGTATCCCAGGGGCCCATGCGGTTCGCAAGCGCCCTTGGGATCACATGGGCCAGCTCAACCAATGGAAGAAGGGAATCCCCATTCATACTTTTGACAGTTCCGTACGCCCGGAACTGTCAAAAGTATGAATGGGGACGACTGCAAAAATGCACCAACACACTGAAATAAATAAAGAAAAACCATTACATATATAAAATTCATTAAAATGGCAATTAATTAAATATGTTAAACAAAAATTTAATTTTTTGAATTTTTTAAAAATATGTTTTAACGGGGCTTAATATAACCTTACCTTATTGGACAGGATTTTTAATTTATAAGTGAGTGACAAAATCTTATTTTTCTATTTTTTAAACTCTTATGCTGGTAAAAGCAGGCCTTACGCCTGCTTTTACCAGGCATAAGAATTCTGTGGTCTTTCAGTGGGCGGAAGTTGAGCAAATAGCGCAACTCTCCACCTGCAGAGGCACTTTTCTTGGGCATGCGGATGATCTGTCAAGAGAATTCTTGACATCGCAAGTTCTGGGTTTCAGCGCATGTGCTTCGCACGCCTAAACCCGGAACTTGCGCGGCCCCGATGGGCGCGTACGCACCTGTGGGGGTCGGAAATTCAGGGCCATTGAGTTTTAATGTGGCTTTTGAGGTAGCATGTTTCACAGTGTGGCCACTGCTGTCTTGAGTATTTAAGAAAGAAAGACTTGCATTTCTATAGCGCCTTTCATAACCTCGGGAGGTCCGAAAACGTTTTACAGCCAATGAAGTACTTTTTGAAGTGTAGTCACTGTGTTAGAAACTTACTGAGTAAAATAATGGTCAGCTTAACTAAATATACCAGGGATTAATAGCTCATGGCAGTTCCTTTCTCCTGCCCTGCAGCATACTGGTGAGATTCCTCAAGTGACTTTAGCTGTTTTTGCATTTCAATTAATACTTTTTATCATACTAGTTTTAAAAAGAGTTGTCTTGTGCAGTGCATGTCAACAGATTTCAACTTCCTGCTTTGCTAAAACAGCAAGATTTCCTTCCATCTGGGGAAAGAAATTTAGAAACAATGCATATGTCAGAGTATGGTAATCCAATGCACTCAATCATGGCACCAGTTAGTTGGTTGGTTTGAGCGGCTGGTTTCCTTGTCTCCATTCTCTGCCTAACATGTATATTTTCTGTGGCAAAAAATGTCATAGGGGAACATTTCTTCAGGTATCAATCCTTTTAAACATTGTTCCAGCAAGTGACTCCCCTTACAAAGATCGAGGTCTGGAATCCTCTGATTTATTTGTCCTTATAAGGGCATTTCTTTATTGATTGCCTTCTCCATTTAAAAGAAATTGAAACCAGCCTGTGCAGGAAAGATAATTCGCTGAAGGAAAAACAAGACACTCTTATGCCACATTTATATGACCTAGAACGGCTTCTACTTGAAGCAATTCTATTGTTTTGGATCCTACAATCTGCGCCATTCACATTGTGGGATGGATTCCAGAGCACTGTTGGCTACACATAAGCATTGGTGCATTCATATTATACAGTCGAATCCTGTTACAGTGATTGATAGGCCAAATGACCACTGTAACTGACTGATCAGTATATCAAAAAATAGCAACCCCTGATATGTGCTGCTGATCCCATGATCCACAATGTGTACTGCACCTATCAATGCTCACTGCCACTTTAAACAACTAATTTAAATAGCTGTGCAGCCTCTCCTCCTTAATTTGTTGCTCAGAATGTTGTTGCTTTTAGTTTGTTCAGTTAATTGGTCTCAACCCAAAACTTGCATTCTGAGTAGTGCGTTGCTCAGTTGTTTAAAGTGCTGGTGAGTGCTGAACAGCAGTGCAGTCATTCGGATAAATTCAGCAATCCTACACTCTCAGCATTATGGAACCGTAAGTCTCTGGCCCACACTCCTTTCATGTTCGGTTTAACACTGGGAACACATGGTTGCTGAATCTATCCTATAGAGAGATCCTCAGGATCCTTCACAGTTAAGCAATTAAAAACAGTTAGCGACCAATTCATATGCTAGATCATACAGATAATGATTATAGCAAAGGCAACTGTCATTCAATAATGCAGAACTGCCACTCAAGTAATCACTACAACCAAACTACACTGATCACTATAAATGTGCACAATAACATTCTAACAGATGGGTTTTGGGAAACAGATTTTTATTTTTATAGGCAACTGATCACTGCAAATGATCATCAGTATAAGAAGATTCCACTGTAGAAAATGTATAATCTATGATCATCATAACAGATAATGGGGTCACCCTTTTAGATAGAGAAAAGTGTTGCCGTTTTCTGATTTCCGGCAATACCTTCACAAAAAATGTAGGCATTGTGCTATGAAAAAAATTCATGTTGTGACAGCCTAAATACCTGATATTACCACTGATGAGCAGTATGCTTCGTGTAAGATTCTTCATACTATTACAAAATGCTATGTTTTCCAGCACCGGCAGTCTGTCACCTTTCCAGCAACATAAGAAAAACATTTATGCATTACTATAGCAATTAATCTTCCTTATTGTGCCACATAGTAACACAACACTGAAAAATGAAATGCATTGTTTAATAACAAGAATTTTCTGAATATAGTGTGGAATGCTAATCTTGTCATAATAAGTGACAATATGAAGAATTGGTCTTCCGTACTTCTGAAAGTTTAGAAGAATAAACAATACGGTTTCAAATCACTGGTCAGCTACACTAGATTGGATGCATGTAATGAGCTCTCCCCAAAGTCCTCGGAGCCTTAATGTCTTCATTGTTTATTAATGAGTAAAAATGTATGCGACACGAATGATTTGCGCTGAAAAATGACTTGTATAATTCATCCCACAAAAACAAATTAATTACAAAGTGGAAGTCTGTTTTTGTGTTTACTTTTTGATTCAAATCGAATATAACTCTTAAATAATATACCTTTATGCTTTTTTCCCCCATTGTATTCCAAGACACTTATAAATTCAGTTTGTCAATATGCAAAAAATAGGCTGAGTATGTTATGGCAAAGAGCCTTTTATAAGGAGGTGTGTACAGGCAAAGTTGAAAAATTACACCCAACTCTCCTGTTGGTGATATGTCTGTTTAGTTCATGAGTTTACTGCTCTTGGTAGAATCATACCTGCCACTTTAATTCTAGATAAAATGCTATGCTATGCTATGCTGCTAAAATAAATTGCATATTATTTATGATTTTCATGTTTATGGTGAAATAACAGTACTGTTAGCATTGAAATTATCTGTCATACCTGGATTTAGAACTTTCTTACTGGTGCTCGGGTCTCTCTTTCCCTGTGATCTGAACAAATATTTCCATGCATGAACTGATCCCTCTTGATAGTTACGGACCAGACTGGGGACAGTTCAGAAGTGTTCAGTGGCTGATTAAAGTGATTAAACTGCCATGTAACTTGCATTATTAACCTTTGTTCAGCTGTCAGTGTTTGCCAAAGTGTGGAACTGATATGTTACGTTGAATGGTAGAATGTGGCTACTTCCTACAGAATAACAATTGTGAAGGATAAAAAACGCAGAACAATCCTATTTATTAATCCTCTGAAATAATTTACAATTTTCATGTGAACAAAAAAAAGAGAACAACACTAATTTGTGATCTCGATTGATTGGGGGATTCTATCACGGTGGAGGCGGGGAGTGGGAGTAGTAATTTGTGCGTCAGGAGGTCACCGCCGGGGAATCTCAGGAACTGTTCCCGACACAAGTTCAGTGGACCAGAGTGATCCGGGAGGAAAATCCTGGTCGGGGAAGCCCAGGGCAGGACAGGAGAGGGCCAAGGTTTCCTTGTGGGGTCCAGAAGATAAAATGGCAGATCGGGCCATGATGACACCATCAGATCCCGGTCTGCATATTTAAAGAGGACCCTGTCGGCTTCGGGCGGGTATCCTTGTCACCTGCAATTTAAAATTCCAGTCGGCCAGACCGAGGCGGGAAAGGAGTAGGTAAGTCCCCCACTCCATTTTAACTACCCCTGCCCAGTTTCTGCCTGATCTATAGCCACCTCCACTATGCACAGCACTGTCACTAGCTGTGAAGTTCACAATTTCTTGAAGGCTAGCTAATTTAGTCGTTTCCGGTGTGGCACCCATGATCTCAGTTGTAGCAGTTTAAGTATTCATGGCAGAAACTGAGACTGTCCTTAGGGCGTCTGTCCTTGGGCCCTTGCTGCAGATTGATCTGGAGCAGGCAGGCACACGCCCCAGGATGGACTACAATGCTGCACAATCATGGTACTGCAGATGGGAATGATGGATCCTTTCAGTTGACCTATTTGCTGCACGTTGTCGGAGACCATCTCCAGTGTTTGTACATACATATGATACTCTGCAAGCATCCTTCTTTTAAAAGCAAGTCCCAAGAGATCTAGATACCAAGGCTCAAAGGGGCACACCGCTGACCCTCCAGCCAGCAAGTCTTTCTCTTCATCTTTCACCCCAAATCCCAGTGCCCACTCGTGCACTATGTGCCATACTGTTCACACTATTCTAACTCACTGTCAAATATCCCTTGGGTGAATGACTCAGAGGTGATGTTTGGCAGGTGGTGGATGATTGACGGCACGTGCGTCGAAGTGCTGGAAGGTTTTGAAAGATGAGGGGTAATTTGTTTTACCGTGAGAAGGAAGTTCCTGGAACATTTTAGTTAAGATTTGAAACGGTGAAAATACAGCATCACATCTTTACTTGAAAAAGTTGTTCCCAGGATTTGGCAATCAGAAAGGAGACCACACTGAACAGTGAGTAGATCGGAGAAATTACATGCTGTCTCACACCGAAGGAGTATTTGGGATCATTAACAATGGCTTTGGAGGAGATGAGTGGGTAGGTGTTGCAACTCCTGCATTTGGATGGCAATGTGGCAGAGGAAGGACAGCTCGAAGATGGGATAGCGGAAGAGTGAATCAGGGTGTCATGGACAGAACAGTCTGTCCAGAAAGTAGAGAGGAGAGGAGAAATTGTATTTGGAGACGGGATCATGTGGTTGGCAGAAATGGCGGAATATGATTTGATTCGTGGAGTGGAAGATGAGGATTGGAGGATTTTATTAAAGTTGTAAGGGGTGGGCAGTGGGTGGGTGGGGGGTCACGGTGTCAGGGCAGAAGCTTGGAAAATAGGATAGACCTGATCAATGGTCCTGTTGACCATTGCCATGGGGAATCCTCAGCTGAGGAAAAAGGACATTTTAGAAGTTCTGGTGCAGAACGTAGAATCATCAGAACAGATATGACAGATGTAGAACCTGGGAGAAAGGGATGGTCTTTACAGGAAGCAGGGCGAGAAGAAGCAGACCCAGATAGTTCTGGGAGTCAGTGGGCTTGTAATAGATTTCTGTGGAAAGCCCCTTTGCTAGAGATAGAGAGGGAAAAGTCTAGGAAGGGAAGCCAGGAGTCAGAGATGGATCACTTAAAGGTGAGGGATGGGTGGAAATTGAAAGCACAGTTAATGAAAATACAGCCTATCTGCATTTTTAAAAAGTAACTTTTGCGACATGGAACGGAAGACAACTTCATATGATCTGACAAAGTGTATTTACTTGTTTTTTTCTCCTTAATTAACTTCTTAAACCCATTTGCTCCCCTCCCCCCATGTGACTGGAGGGTGAGGCTGTCCGAACCACAGATTTCTCCACACCTGTCAGTAAGGGGGACTAATAGGAGTGGTGCTTGTAGCAGATACAGATGGGTGGTGTCACTTTTTCCTTAGATGGAGCATTTTTCTAGTCTACGGTACTTCACCTAAGGATGCCCAAAACTGACAAAATTAATTACAACTGAAGTTGGCAATGCTAGTACCACATTTACATTGGCAGTCTCGCACTGGAACAAAGCCAAAATCTTTACACATTCAGGAAACCGTGCCCAATATAAATCTTCTTGAATTGCATACTGAAAACACATACTTTTGTGCCAGAGCCACACAATTCTAAACCAGACATTGATTGTTAGCCATCAGGTCTATCCAAGAAGGAAGTGGTTAGCATCTGCAGCTTGCAACTTTAAGCAATCATATAAAGGAACAAATAAATAATGCCTTGGGAACCGCAGCAGACAGCAGCGAGGGATAGTCCTTTGAGAGAAAGTTTAGTCAGTACCACTGATGACTGAAGCGAGTTACAAACATTCTTTGGCGCTAGCAAAATGCACATGACTCATGGTGGGGTTAATTTTGTTTCTGGGTGATCGTGTAAAACAGGCGATATCGAATCAGCCGCCCGTTATCTCTCCTGACTTAACCCATAGGATCCTAGTCCAATAATTAAACTGAAAGCATTACTAAGATCCAGAAAGAACTTGCAGTATAGACGGGGCCATACATTCCAGTTTAGTCTTAAAAAAAGACAAATTCTGGAACTGAATAGGACTCGGAAGCCTGGATTTTCCAATCAGGCATGAGCCTGACCAGAATTGGGGTGAAGCGATTTGTGCCCACCTGATGTTATAAAGTCTGACCCTGCTTTAATTAACAGGGTCAACCTCATTAGAATATTTTAGGTGAGCTCCAGGCATCCAAAATGTCTCAGATCGGGAGCTTGCCCATTAGGAGTGAGAAATAGCATTCTGCTGCAGGATTTAACTAGCTTAAAGCAGTATACACCACAATAGCTTTTGCTGCATGAAAGTTCAGTGAAGGAAAAATATCTGGCAGGCCAGCAGGAGGTCAGAGAACCCTGGGATTTGCAGATGTAGCAGCATATCTCAGCCCTACCACCAGCCCCCTGATTCTGCATATGTGGCAGAAAGGGCATTGGGCCAGGCTGCCCATGCATGCAGCACAAGATGCGGCCCCTGTAGACCCTTGAGAAAAGACTTGTTCTGATAGGAATCTCACTGTGTTTGGGGATAGTTTGAGAGTAATTCAAACATGACTGTAATGTTTGGTTGAGCCTCATTCTGCACAATGCACAAGGCTTCTACAAAAAGGGATGTAACTGTCAAATGTAAATGGAAAAACTACTTTATTACCTTCAATCACATTGAACTGTGTCACTTTTTGGTGAAATACAATAGGTTATTTTACATTCTTTTGTTACTGAGGCAGAAAAGAAGCATTCGATATACTCCTTTTCAGATTTATGGATGCAATTTTATCTTGCATTTGAAAGCTCTAGTTTACTAATGACCCTTTTCTGATCTATCAAGTTAGGAAAAATTAGTGTTTGTATTTCATTATCTTACACATCTGCAAATGCGAGTGGAACTGAACACGTCCACCTGTCAATGTTTTTAGGTTCATGTTTAGGTATTTTAAGCTTGGTTGATTCATTTAGAATAATAATGCGCTTAATATTTACACTGTAATTTAGCATGAACAGTTTACAAGATGATTGCATTTAAAGCCTAGAGTCAAAAATTGTTGATGCAAACTTCTTTAGATTAAAAAAATAGTTTGTCATATATAGTGGTGTACATAACCAACTTCATAATTCGACCGTCGGATATAATTAGGATTTTGATACTGGGGAGGCAAAAAGGCAAAATAAATCAAACCAGCTAGTGACAACTTGGGAGTTAAATATCTTTCAAAGAAAGAGGAAGACCATATCTAAGAAGTGTGAACACTTTTATGATGTATAGCATACAATTCAAATGCGCTTATCATAATAGAAATGGAAAGTCCAGTGCACATTTCTGTCTTGCAGCACCTTGGGATGTTTTACTACGTTAAAGGCGCTATATAAATACAAGTTTTTGCTGTTGTTGTCCAAAAACACTTCGTCATACTCAAATCTCTGTCACACTTAAAAAAATATATAAAGAAATAAAGGCAGTTATTTGAGATGTACGAAGTAAAAAAGACAGATCAGGCAGGGTTCTAACCTACAGCTTGAATAACGATTAAACTCTAAATTAGTGTTTACTTAACAGCGATTAAACTTTATGCCCTTAAAGGGACACACCTTCGTCTTGGTAAGGCAGCAATACATTGTGCATTACATGGTGTAATGCTGCTGGGTTTATAAAACAAAATACTATCCGCCCTACTGTGAATAATAACAGACAAGATCTACAAGTAATATTATAAAAACTGTATTTCTGACGTGCGTATCCTGTCCGTCACATTTCTGCATTACACTTCAAGTGTCTCAGTGAGATTTTTGTGTCACACTTGGAAGTGGAGAATAAAAACCATAAACAACAGCATTCATTTGTCATGGAGCTAGAATATCTAAATTCTGAGTAACTGCACAAATCACACGTTTTAAAAAGCACAGAAAAAAAGCCTGAGTTATGACTGTGAGCTTCAAGAGCAATAAAACTCTACCTCACCCAATGTTTCTTTAACAACAATTTGACTTGTGGCGTTAAAGAGACACAGCTTCACCTTAGCAGCAGAATAATATATTCTGCATTATATAATAGAACATAATAATTATAAAGCATCTTGCTCTCTTGGCTGGTCTCCCATCTTCCAGCCTACATAAACTTGTACTCATCCAAAACTCTGCTGCCCGTATCTTAACTCGCTCCAAGTCTCGTTCACCCATCATCCCTGTGCTTGCTGACCTTCACTACCCCTGGTCTGACAACGTCTCAATTTTAAAAACCTCATCCTTGTTTTCAAATCCCTCCATGGCCTCATCCCTCCCTATCTCTGTAGTCTCCTCCAGTTCTACAAGCCTTCGAGATCTCTGTGCTCTTCCAGTTCTGGCCTCTTGTGCATCCCTGATTTTAATCTTTCTACCATTGGCGGCGTGCTTCCAGCTGCCTTGGGCCTAAGCTCTGGAATTCCCTCCCTAAACCTCTCCGGCTCTCTACCTCTCTCTTCTCCTTTAAGATGAGAAAATCTACTTCTTTGACCAAGCTTTTGGTCATCTGTCCAGATATCTCCGTATGTGGCATGGTGTCAAAAATGTTTTATTGCTACAGCTCTTGTTAAGCGCCTTGGGACGTTTTACAATGTTAATTGCACGATATAAATGTAAGTTGTTGTTGACTTACCATGGGCAAAGGCATAGGAGATCCACTACTGTATATTGTAAAGAACACAGATTAGAGTGTGTTTTAAGGACATAACGGGACCAATTTTAGCTCGGTCCTCTGGGCAGAAGTGAGCAGTAGCAGCTCTAAAAATCAGAATGTTTTTTTTAATTCATTCACGGGATGTGGGCGTCGCTGGCAAGGCCAGCATTTATTGGCCATCCCTAACTGCCCTTGAGAAGTTGGTGGTGAGCCTCCTTCTTGAACCGCTGCAGTCCATGTGGTGAAGGTACTCCCACAGTGCTGTTAGGTAGGGAGTTCCAGGATTTTGACCCATAATCAACTAAGATAGTGTTTGCCTTTAAGACCCAGTGGAAAATTATACTTGCTGTTAAAATCTGACCCGCAATGCATTTAAATAGGTTTGTGCCATTATTTACATGAGCTTTCCTTCTGTAGAAGTAAATCAATGAAAGCAGAGTGAAGCTGAAAAAATGCACAGCAGACATTGCATCTCTTTTCAAATGATTTGAAGTAATTACTGAAATATATTGACTTTGAGTCATTTCACCTAATTCAGGAGAGTGAAATAAACATGAGTGTTAGCTGCATGAATCACTCCAGCGAAGGTAACAGATAATTTTGCTGAAAATAGTCTGTTTCAATGCAACTGTCTTCTGATGCAACTGAAATCACATTAAACATTTTTAAAACCGTATACTTTGTATACTTATGAGGAAAATAATATTTTTTATAGAATAGGAAAAGAAATATCTTGTAAAGTACATATAACAGAAATGAGTTGTGAGGAAAAAAATTATGCTGGTCGAACAACTTTATTATCAGTGTAACTGAAAGATATGGCAAATGGCTGCCATTCTTAAGTTTACTGACTGAAATAATCAATGAAGTAGGGCTAGATGCAATGCGAACCAGCTGTCAGTTCTGTTATGCAGGAATGGTGCACTTAAAGATAGTCCTGGGCTAGGAAGGGAAAAAAAGACTTGCATTTATATAACACCTTTCACGACCACCGGACGTCCCAAAGCGCTTTACAGGCAATGAAGTACTTTTTGAAGTGTAGTCACTGTTGTAATGTAGGAAACGTGGCAGCCAATTTGTGCACAGCAAGCTCCCACAAACAGCAGGGATAAATATTGACCAGGACACCAGGGATAATTCCCCTGCTCCTCTTCGAAATAGTGCCATGGGATCTTTTGCGTCCACCTGAGAGAGGTTTAACATCTCATCCGAAAGACGGCACCTCCGACAGTGCAGCATTCCGTAAGTACTGCACTGGAGTGTCAGCCTAGATTTTTGTGCTGGAGTGGGACTTGAACCCACAACCTTCTGACTCAGAGGCGAGGATGTTACCAACTGAGCCACTGGCTGACACAAGAAGGAAGGGTTAACAGTGATCTGAGGATTAAGCAAATAAACCATACAGATTATTATTACAACTTGTATTGGATCATATTAGTCAAAATGAGGAGAAACTTCTTCACTCCGAGGGTAGTAGGTCTGTGGAATTTGCTGCCCCAGGAAGCTGTGGAAGCTACATCATTAAATAAATTTAAAACAGAAATAGACAGTTTCCTAGAAGTAAAGGGAATTAGGGGTTACGGGGAGCGGGCAGGAAATTGGACATGAGGCTGAGTTCAGATCGGTCGAGGCCCTGTGGGTGGCGGAGCGGGCCCAGGGGCTGAGTGGCCGGGTCCTGCTCCTACTTCTTGTGTTCTTTAGATTTGAGGTGAGGATCAGATCAGCCATGATCTTATTGAATGGCGGAGCAGGCTCGATGGGCCGATTGGCCTACTCCTGCTCCTGTTTCTTATGTTCTTATGTAAAATATAGTGTAATGTTGAACATCAGGCAAAATGTATTGCAATTATGAACTTCAGGGTAAAATATGAACCATAGGGCATTTGTTTTTACTTTATCAGTCTTGATGCGAAGAATGGATCGCTGCCATTGATTACAATGCTGTAATCTAAACAAAGGTTCAACGACATGTAGGCTGCAAAAGTGAAACAATGGTCCGATGATCTCCAAGATTAAATTATAGCTTTGAGCTCACTCTAATAATCTATATTTTCTAAGTACAGATGATTTAAAAAATGTCTGGTGATTTAGTTTAAATATAGGTCCTTTTTTGTTGCTGCAGTAGCCATGAGTGCTAATGCCAATCGCTAGTGTGCTTCGGTGCTGATGTGTAATGTCATTCCTGCTGCAGGATGCCAAGCCATCCAAATTTTTATAATTGCAAAGTCCAACAGTAGGTTAAGACTGCCACAGATAATAACCAATGTGCTACTTATGCATAGTGTCTTAAAACAGTATATATGCAAGAACCTACATCTTGACCCGATCCAGACACACAACATTTAGCAAAGGTGGAAAGCCTGTGTATCCAACTGCATTGTACGCAGAGCTACATTCAGCAGTAGGTTTGAAACTCCTCAGTGACTGTAGGAAATGCAGCAGCTAATTTGCGCATTACAAGGTCTCACAAACTGCAAATGACCAATTAAACTGTTTCTGGTGGTGTTGGCATGGCATTGACTGAAGACAAAAAAAAATTGTGTCCTTGTCTTCCTGTAACTGAGTCCCTCACTCTTGCACTCTGCAACCTAGATTTTTCGATCAATGTTATTCCAAACTTGGTGGCAACCCATTAATTTTAAGCAGGTTAATGTCAGTGTTAAAATAATGGCAATTGTAAAATCTGTGCTTTTGTGTTTGAAATTTCTCCAACAACTTTTCCCTCTGGAGGAATACTCCTATTCAGGTGCGTGGGACCTGAGTTCATTGGAATTTCTCACAGCTATTACTGTGCCAGCTGAATCAAGGTGCTCAACCAGATAGCAGACTACAACTCTGAGATTGCACTCTGTGGGAACACTCTGTGATTTCACTCTTAGATTGCAGCTGAACACCACCACATTGAAGCGGTGCATAAAGCGTTGACTGCCCTTTACCTTTGTCTGGCAGTAGGAAATGCCTGCCAGCATTAAATTCAGCACCAGTGGATACTTGAAGTTAGCGATAAATTTTTTGTGTATTAAAAACAGGAACAGAGTAAAACATGCGCTTTTGAACTCTATCTGAGATGACGTTGACAGGAAAAATATTGTAACTAACTATATACAAGCAATATTAATAATATATATAATAGAGTCAAAGCAGCTGCCCATTAATAATAATTCACAATAAATACTGACACAGCAACAATAATAATAATACGGCTGGAACTACATCACCAAGTCTTGCCTATTTTCTCTTCTTAACCAAGTCCCAAGCTCAACCAGCAAACTTGTGCAAAAGTGACAAGATGAAACACACCCCAGCCCCCAACTCCAAGAGAGAGATGAGATCATTTCTGGATGTATTAAAGGTTTGGAGTCCCGACTCGGCTTCCAGGTCTCCATGGCAGATGTGGGGGAAAAGGAGAGAGTGTAAAACACACAAAAAAAGAGACATAAACATGCAGAGAGAAAAGATGAAACAGTCTGAAAAGGCCTGCAGAGCACCAGACATGAAAGTATGAGAAAGAAAGACATAGATAGAGAGACAAACTGTGAGGAATACAGAAACAGAAGAGAGGTGTCAGAATCAAAGGGAAACTTGCACAATGAGAGAGAAAAACATTTAGAAACAGATATACAGAGGCAACAACGAAAGTGAGTGAGAGACATAGAGAGAAAGAAGGACACAAAAAGAGCAAAAGAAAGGACACAAAAAGAGCAAAAGATGACCAAGTGTTTAAAAGGTGATATTCTACATGCTGATACCCATCATGGCTCATTTGTTAAATGAAAATACTAAAATCTCAGCACTTGTATTATGTGGAGCAGGTTTTCTACTTCAGAGTTGATCATTTTTTGCAGAGGCTGCAACTACTGAAAATTTCAGCAGTGTGGTTCAATACTGTTCTGATGAAAATATATTACATTTCCATGACCCTGTGAGACCTGGTATCACACCTTCTTGCAAACTGTAAAAGGTTACACAAGACATCAGGCGGTGTGATTCTAATAACGTTTTAACTGGAGTGGTGGATAACATCAGGCACAATTTTACAGGTACTAAATTTTCCTGTGCTGATATCTATTGATTGGCGCCTAAGGTTGACTAGGGTGGCAATGTGTGAATTTTCCAGTGGAGGTGGTCAACAATGGGTCTCGTCACTGATATCGCCAGAGCAGCTGCCAACTGTGTGTGATGACATGAAATGGCAGATCGCTGTAAGGAAGTGAAATATTAGATTGCTTCTGCTGCATGTTAATGAGAAAGGCATGCTCTGTAAATGTTGCACTGTGATAAATTGCTGTTACTGCATATCCTTTTAGCAGTGTTTAATTTGAATAATAACTGACTGGTACAGTGCCAGGGAATAGCACGCATTCTACCTGCTGGCAAAAAAAGTTCCATTGAGAGTCATATCAGATATCCCAGAATTCGGTGTGTTGGCTTTATTTTGCTGTCCTGATCATTGAGCTTGTTTTAATTAAGTCTAGTTTACTAGAATAGGAAACGTGCCAGTGACCGTTAGAGCATTAAAAAAGGGCCATCTACAAACAAATGCATGTCGAGGCTTGCATTTTAGTTGTTATTTTCTCCCCAGTTTGGTTACAATGATGTGCAAGAAACCTGCTCAGGCCCCTTCCTTTGCTGGTTTTTAAGTGGTGGTGCATGAAAATAGCCTGAAATTGACACTAGCTTCACATTCTCTCTTTCTGCAGAGAAATGTCAAACCTTTGCTGTCTGCCTTCCAAGACAATGTTAAGAGCGATAGTTCTGTGAGGAATTACAGATCTAAATCCATGTCCTTTAATACTGGTGCAGTGTACTTGCTGCCAAGATACCTACAAGCCTTGCTTTTAAGTATTGTATAAAATAATGATTTTTTTTTTCCCTTTTTGTTTTTGTTTTTGTTTAAACCATATTAAAATGTATTAGGAAGCTTGGCAGTTATACCCATCATGAAGTAAATTGCAGGCATAACAATGCAATATGTGGTATTGAAGAAAAATTACTTTTCATTTTAATCTCACCTTTTATGAATAGGCTATTAACACATCCTGAGATGTTTCTTATGAGAACATATTCATTATTAGATGATTAATCTAACTGACTACAAGGTAAAATCCTAAATTAATGTTAGATAACTAGTGTGCCTTACAAATGAAAGTAAAACTTGTCTTGAAATTTAATGCTAAAGAAACAATAGCAAATTAACTTTACACATTAAGCTTCCCTTATTCTACTGCTTTTACAAACAGTAGCCTCCACTTAATAAGAGTCTAAATGGGGTAGAGGAGCAGAGGGATCTTGCGGTTCAGATTCACAAATCATTAAAAATAGCAACGCAGGTAACAAGGCCATAACAAATGCAAACAATGCACTTGGGGTCATTTCTAGCAAATAGAATTGAAAAGCAGAGAGGTTATGTTAAACGTGCAAAGAACCTTGGTTAGACCACGCTTGGAGTACTGTGTACAGTTCTGGTCTCCATGTTACAAAACAGATATGGAAGCACTGGAGAAGGTGCACAAAAGATTTACAAGGATTATACCAGAACTGAGAGGTTCCAAGTATGAGGAAAGTCTGAACTTGCTGGTGCTCTTTTCTCCAGAAAAGAGAAGGCTGAGAAGTGACCGAATAGAGGTCTTTAAAATTATGAAAGGGTTTGATAGGGAGTCCAAAACTAGGGGTCATCAATATAAGATAGTTACTAATAAACCAATAAGGAATTCAGGCGATACTTCTTTACCCAGAGACTGGTTAGAATGTGAAACTTGCTGCCACATGGAGTAGTTGAGGCAAATAGCATAGAGGCATTTAAGGAGAAGCTAGCTAGGTATATAAGGGAGAAAGGAATCGAAGGATGTGCTGATAGGGTGGGAAGAGGCTAGTATGGAACATTAACCAGTTGGGCTGAATGGCCTGTTTCTGTGCTGTACATTCTACGTAACCTCCTTGGCATTTACTATTTCGGCCCCAAAATTCCCTTTATTCAAAAAAAGCAAGGGACGTCTGTTTTTTACCCCAATATTCCTGAACTACTAATGAGAATGTGGGAAGGCATGTTTTTGTATCATTCAATCTCTAGCAAAAAGATTTTGGCCCCAAAATTGCGCAGCCGTTTCAGCAGATTCCCGCCATAAGCCTGGCAGAAATCTGCTGGAACGGCCACAAGTCATAGAATCATAGAAATTTACGGCACAGAAGGAGGCCATTCGGCCCATTGTGTCTGTGCCGGCCGAAGAAGAGCTATCCAGCCTAATCCCACTTTCCAGCTCTTGGTCCGTAGCCCTGTAGGTTATGTCACTTCAAGTGCATATCCAAGTACTTTTTAAATGTGATGAGGGTTTCTGCCCCTGCCACCCTTTCAGGCAGTGAAAGGAAGTAGGTCCTTTCTATCCACTCTATCTAGGCCCTTCATAATTTTATACACCGCAATTAAGTCTCCCCTCAGCCTCCTCTGCTCCAGAGAAAACAACACCAGCCTATCCAATCTTTCCTCATAGCTAAAATTCCCAGTCCTGGCAACATCCTCGTAAATCTCCTCTGTACCCTCTCGAGTGCAATCACATCTTTCCTGTAATGTGGTGACCAGAACTCTATGCAGTACTCCAGCTGTGGCCTAACTCGTGTTTTATACAGTTCAAGCTTAACCTCCCTGCTCTTATATTCTATCCCTTGACTAATAAAGGAAAATATCCCATATGCCTTCTTAATCACCTTATCTACCTGTCCTGCTACCTTCAGGAATGTGGCTGAAACCCGGGTATGCCAGGTCCCGGTCTTGCGCTGCAGTTTCTCGGGTTGCCTTGTGGGAGCGGATCCTTCACCTGCCATCAGCATAAGAGGGCAGGGGTCTCCAATGGGGAGGACTTCAAAAGTCATGAATTCCCACTCCTAGGTGCTCAGATGAAAATATACCCCATTAAAAAAAAAATCACAAAAATATTCCTGCACTTCTGCTTATGCCTGTGGTGATTTTAAGAAATCTTTCAGTTCGTTAAACTAAATAACTGGAGACATATATTTTTCTGGCTCGATTATACAGAATGATGTACAGCTACCTCATTTATAACCGTAACTGTGCCTTAGCAAGTAAAAGCGACTTTTCTCCTACTTTTCCGCTACGGTGTGTTAATCCATTTTTGGAGTGGCAGGAATAATTTGAGGACTACTACACACAGAAGTATAGTTTGCATTTTCTCCTCAGATTCAACACTTTCTACAAATGTCTACTTTTTAAATAAATTTTTAAATGAAAAATTTTAGCTGACTATAAATGTGTTTCCTTGCAATTTATCATATCAGTAAAATGAGCATGTGAATTCTATGCTATATTGTTTAAAATTTGGAAGACAGTTTTATAGTGAATCATCATAAAATCTTGCTTTTTGTGTGTTTTTTTTGTTAAATTTTTCACGTGAGCTTAAGTAGTGACTGTTGGCAGGCAATTGGACCTTGGGGAACATTGCAGCCAAACCCCATCCTGCCTTCACCAGAGGTCACTGAACAGTGATCAGGAGCAGAAACACTAGCTGATTTCTCTCCCTTCCCCTCTCTTTCTTAACCCAGGGGATGTGAAGGTAATTGCAACACTCATACTGCTACCACAGCTGAGATCGTAACTCAGGGGGATTGAACATGCAGTTTTCCTGGTCTCTATAGCTCTGGCGCCTCACACAGGCAGAGAACCATCTGACCGAATTCTGGAAAACCTTATTGACGGTAACATGAGTAGGAGGGCCCAAGTCTCAGAGTTGAGCCGGACCAGGATGTGATAAATGGAGTGGCAACATCAAGATTGTTTACTTGTATACATGCTGAGCTATAACATGTTATTACAGTCACAAGAAAGCAGTATTATGTGAGGTTATAGTGAGATAGCAATCCATATAGCGTTCTCCTTTGTTTCGCTGACTGTACAGTAATGTCATCCTTGAAGTTAGTGATATAATGGAACCAATTAAATGGGAGGAAATCTATTGCGAATTCTAGTTATAGATGAGTAAGTCAAATAAAGGGATCCAGTTTATTGAGATCTGATTGTATATCAGTATCATGCAGTCTATAGTCTCCATGCAACCACCACAAGGGAGCTCCTACAGCTTTCAAGATCAGACATGCTTGCTGTCTTAGCTGATGTAGTTATGCTTCAGTAAAAAAGAAAGTGTAAGGGTAATATTTATAAAGTACTTCCCCCGTATATGTAATGTGAAAACGTGTTTTGTTTAATAAAAGCTCACAACTCCTACCTTATTGGAGATATTTGTGGTTTTTGATGTGATAGTTCATCTCTGCGGTTACCTGCCATTTTGGGTCTCTCCTTTCTGCAGAAAGCTACTTTGTTGATGTCAGTTACAGTAGCTTCATTATGGTGACGTCAACAGTTGGCTCCATAGGAAATCTCTTGGTTCAGCATCCGTTTGGACCTTGGATACTGATAAGGAAATGTTGAAGCTGGGAAAATTCAGTACCAGACAATGCTGTCATTTTTTAGGTGGCGGGGGCGACTTGGATTTTAATTCAGATTCTTAAAATGTTTTCTTTCATATGGGCTGTTAGTTTTGTGAAATCCACTCCATCTAATCCCATTGAAATGAATGAAGTTAGGAATCAGAAAGTCCAAAGACACATGCTCATGAGTATGCGTAAACCTTTTTTGTGTGGAAGAGGGAGGTTACAGATATAAATGTTACTTTCTGTTAATTTTTATTAGGAGCGGTCCAGTGAAGACTATGCAATGGATTTCTGACTATTATTGTCTTTTTCACCCAAAGAAGCTACTGCAAGTGACAGTAGTGATTTAAATTTCAACCTGCTGTAGTTTTCAAATGACAGCTTGTCTCAGTTGGTAGCACTATTGCCTCTGTATCAGAAAGGTTCAAGCCCCACTATAGACTTGAGCACATAATCTAAACTGACATTTCAGTGCAGTACTGAGGAAATGCTGTAAGGTTGAAGGGTGCTGCCTTGCAACTGAGATGTTAAACCAAAGCCCTGCCTGCCTGCTCAAGTAGATGTAAGAGATCTCATAGCACTAGTCAAAGAAGAGCGGGGTGTTCCCCTGGTATCCTGACGAATATTCCTCAATCAACACCACCAAAAACAGATTATGTGGTCATTCATTCATTTGCTGTTTGTGGGACCCTGTTGTATGCAAATTAGCTGTTGCATTTGCCTACATAAGAATAGTAACTGCACTTCAAAAGTAATCCAGTGGCTGTAAAACTCTTTGGGGCATTTTAGAACAAGATAAAGTTCTTCTTTCTTTGTTTTACCTCGAGATATTGCATTTTTCTGAAAATCTCTACGCTATTAAGTATGCAGCGACTGCTGTAGCAATTTTCTGGATAGTTTACTTTTTGCATTAATTGAGGAATTACATAGAATTTACAACACGGAAGAAGGCCCTTCGGCCCATCCAGTCCATGCTGGTGTTTATCCCCCACATGAGCAGTATTCTAATCCCATGTACCCGCCTTGTTCCCAGATCCCTTTATCCCTTTTCCTTCAACCACCTGCCTAACCTGTTCCTAAACGTTGCCCCAGCTTCTGGGTTTTGGGTGTATATGTGCATGAATTTTTTACGTAACAAGTAAGGAGGATTTGACATAAAAATAATCAGATAAAATCTGGTAGTACAGTGGTACTTTATCTATATAATGGCTTTTAAATAGGATTCTTTGTCCAAGTAGAATTTAAATGAATAAGCTGCTGTTTCCTCAATGTATTAAGAGTATAATATAGCTGATGATGACCCCATCTGTACCGTCCAAAAAAGACTTAAATACCTTCTGCACAATTAAAGAATGACCAACTTGAAGATATATTTGCCGGGAATTTACTCAGGTTTTTCCCGACTGGCTCCCATAACTTCAGCAGAAGTTCGGTGGAAACCCGGAAAGACGCACAACTGGGGTTTCTGACGATCTTCCGCCAAAGTTACAGTGGCCAATCGGGAGAACCCCAAAGAAAATTCCTGGGGATAAAAGTGGATGAATTTTAACTAGCGGTGTACAAGTTTACCTTGATTTTTCTGTTGTGTTTGCTTTTTATGTTGTGAACATCTTAGTGTTGATTGTTTAGTTGAGGGAATACAATGATGAATGGCTCCATAGCCAACTGGTGAAGTGCAACAGGCCCAATACTTGTATATGTGTCTAAAGTTTAAGGCCCTGCATTAGTGCCAGGGGTAACCCTTGTTGTTGTGTTTACTGTTTGCTTCGTGCTTGTGCTTACTGCCACGTGATGGCACAGTTATACCACTGACAAGGGTGCCAACTGCTACTCCATACTTGTCAGTGGTGGACAGCATTTCCTTACGATGCCCACTAATCTGTGTGAGTTAAGAACAATAGGCAACTGTGAGGTTTTGGAATCCCTCCATCTTGGTTGCCTATATACTAGCTTTAAGCACGTTGAAGGCTGCATCTTGTCATTTGGACCCCAAAACCTCCAAAGCAACTTTGGGAATTTTCAAAAGAATGTTTCTACTGTACCTATGGCCTATGTATCAGAGTTTTCCACTGCAGATGCTTCGGATGATGCCACATGATCACTAGCTGATCACAGTGCAGACAACCATTGTTCCAGATATTCCTCATGCAAGATGGCAGTGCATATCTGGGTGTTGGACTCTCCCACATTACTAATAACACATTACTTCCACTGTCTGGTGCATGGGGACAAGTGACTTCTTGGTATGGTGCTGATGCTATAACAACCACTCATTGAAAGTAGGCCGCATTAAGGTCTATATCCATTGCAACTCAATACGGGCAAGCAGCATGCTGGTTGTTTGCCCTTTGCCTGCAGACCCTGATCCACCACCACCATAGCTACCCCTCTCTTAACAATACATGGCACAACACCCTGTGCTTTCATGCAACATCATTGATAAATTTCTTCCATTAGGTGTTTGTCAGTGCTGGGGCTGCTTCTAGTGGGCGTTGGAATGATTTGTGCTTCAGTGTATCTTTGGATGTAACTGGTGGTCCATTGAGTTGTTATTGCTTTGTGAAAAGAGCGGATGGCACATTGTGAAGATATGAGCATATACATCCATTTGTCATTACATTACACTATTGGACATTTGTCCACAATCAGTATGTGGGATATGTTGATGTAACATATTGTACAAATCAAAATTGATGATTAATATGGTACATACCAGTAGTTCAGTGCTGCCCTCAAGTCTCCATGGTCCCAATGCCTTCCAAACTTTCCATCCTGAAAATGAACCTCCTCATATGGTTGTGGTGGTTGAAGGTCAATCATCACAGCCCCAGGACATCGCTGCAGGAGTTCCTCAGGGCAGTGTCCTAGGCCCAACCATCTTCAGCTGCTTCATCAATGACCTTCCCTCCAACATAAGGTCAGAAATGGAGATGTTCGCTGATGACATAGAAACATAGAAGATAGGAGCAGGAGTAGGCCATTCGGCCCCTCGAGCCTGCTCCACCATTTGATGAGATCATGGCTGATCATCCAAACTCAGTACCCTGTACCTGCCTTCTCCCCATATCCCTTGATACCTTTAGCTTTAAGAAATATATCTAACTCATTCTTGAATATATTTAATGACTTGGCCTCAACTACCTTCTGTGGTAGAGAATTCCACAGGTTCACCACTCTCTGGGTGAAGAAATTCTTCCTCATTTCTGTCCTAAATGGCTTACCCGTTATCCTTAGATTATGACCCCTGGTTCTGGACTCTCCGACCATCGGGAACATTCTTCCTGCATCTAGTTTGTCCAGACCTGTCAGAATTTTATATGTTTCGATGCGATCCCCTCTCATTCTTCTATACTCCAGCGAGTATAAGCCCAATCGACCCAATCTCTCCTCATATGTCATTCCTGCCATCCCAGGTATCAGCCTTGTGAATCTTCGCTGAACTCCTTCCATGGCAAGAACATCCTTCCTCAGATAAGGCGACCAAAACTGCACACAGTACTCAAGGTGTGGTCTTACCAAGGCCCTGTACAACTGCAGCAGGACATCCCTGTTTCTATACTCAAACCCTTTCGCTATGAAGGCCAACATACCATTTGCCTTCTTCACCGCCTGCTGCACCTGCATGCTTACTTTCAGCGACTGGTGCACAAGGACACCCAGATCTCGTTGCACTTCCCCTTCTCCCAATCTATTGCCATTCAGATAATAGTTTGCCTTTCTGTTTTTGACACCAAAGTGGATAACCTCGCACTTATCCACGTTATATTGCATCTGCCACGCTTCTGCCCACTCACCCAACCTGTCCAAATCATCCTGGAGTTTCTCGGTATCCTCCTCGCAGCACACACTCCCACCCAGCTTTGTGTCATCTGCAAACTTGGAGATATTACATTTAGTTCCCTTATCTAGATCATTAATGTATATTGTGAATAGCACAGTGTTCAGCGCCATTCACAACTCTTCAGATAATGAAGCAGTCCATGCCCGCATGCAACAAGACCTGGATGACGTTTAGGCTTGGGCTGATAAGTGGCAGGTAACATTTGTGCCACAGAAGTGCCAGGCAATGACTATCTCCAACAAGCGAGAGTCTAACCACCTCCCCATGACATTCAATGACATTACCATCGCCGAATCCCCCACTATCAACATCCTGGGGGGTCACCATTGACCAGAAACTTAACTGGACCAGCCACATAAATACTGTGGCAACAAGAGCAGGTCAGAAGCTAGGTATTCTGCGGCGAGTGTCTCACCTCCTGATTTCCCAAAGCCTTTCCACCATCTACAATGCACAAGTAAGGAGTGTGATGGAATACTCTCCACTTGCCTGGATGAGTGCAGCTCCAACAACACTCAAGAAGCTCGACACCATCCAGGACAAACCAGCCCGCTTGATTGGCACCCCATCCACCACCTTAAACATTCACTCCCTCCACCACCGGCGTACCGTGGCTGCAGTGTGTGCCATCTACAAGATGCACTGCAGCATCTTACCAAGGCTTCTTCGGCAGCACCTCCCAAACCCGCGACCTCTTCCACCTAGAAGGGCAAAGGCTGCAGGCGCATGGGAACACCACCTCCTCCAAGTTCCCCTCCAAGTCACACACCATCCTGACTTAGAAGTATAACGCCGATCCTTCATCGTCGCTGGGTCAAAATCCTGGAACTCCCTCCCTAACAGCACTGTGGGAGTACCATCCCCACACGGACTGCAGCAGTTCAAGAAGGCTGCTCACCACCACCTTCTCGAGGGCAATTAGGGATGGGCAATAAATGTTGGCCTTGCCAGCGAAGCGCACATCCCATAAACGAATAAAGTAAAAAAATATGGGGCGAGTAGCTTAATGTAATTGGGCCCATCACCTGTTCCACATTGTGCCAGTTTTAACTTTAAACATACAAGCACTAGAGATTGAGACATAGTGATCTGGCCTGGGAAATCACTGCCTATGGTATACTTAACAAGGTTGGCTAACAATATTTTCAGGATGTCCCACCAAAAATGTTTTTGCATTGCTCCATTACAGAGGTTATCAGCACTTGCAAAGTCTTGTCACTAAATTAATTCTTTTTACAGTTGCTATTTTCAGCAAAAATTGTTCAGACCACAACTTTTCCAGTGTTTTTATGGGTCATGACTCATTAGCCAGTTGAGAGGTGCTAAGGGACAAGTGCATTGTGACTGGCTGCTATTTTTTTGTTACCAGTAACTAAATCACATTATTAGAAATTGTATGTTTCAAAGCCATGCATTACCACACTTTTGTTAGTCGGTCATTTGCGTTAGCGAAAAATAGGCATTTCTCCCATTTTCTGTAAAAAGAGAAATGTTGGACTTTTAATGCCAAGGTCTGCTGATGAGCACTATTGGTCAGTGAGCTTGTACCTGGATTTAGACTGCCCAAATCTTTTCATGCAGTTGGTAGCTGGAGGAGAATTTCATGTCATCAACCTGGACTGGAGGTGAAAGGCAGTGTCCGAACTCGATGCATTACCTTGATCCTTGTCAATTTCAGTCTCCGTTGTCTATTTATATTTCTTTTGTTAAACTATTTGCTTATCTATAAACCGCTTTGAAACAAAACAAATTAAAAATTATTTCAAGTGCAAGCACCAATTTTATATAATTAACCTAAATTCCATAGGGATGTTAACCAAGTTGCAGTGATATTTTCCCTATTAGTATAAGGATTCCACTGTCCTAGTTGCATGGATGGAGCTTGGAGTTTTCACTTCTAATTAAAATCGTTTGCATGTGTAAATGATGTCTAATTAATATTCTTTACGTCGCCCATGAACCCTGCAAGCTTCATAAAAATAGGACTTTTGTCTCAATTATCAGATAAAGTATAACTTCAATTAACATTATTCATAAATTTAGCTCAAGATTTTTGAGTTGTTAATTGAAATTAGAAGATGCTAATGAAGATGCAGCAACCCCATTGCATAGAAATGAGAAAAATAAGTTATCAAAAGTGAGCAAAGCTAGCGCATATTAGAAACTCGCAGCCCCACCACCCACAATTCTTTGCTCATTCCCGCCCAGTAGTGTTAAGTGTGGCAAAATTTGCCCAACTGAGTATGTTAGTTCTGATTTGTAAATTGTTTACAGAGGCCAGAGCATTCGAAGTCAGGGGGGCAAGTAGCAGAATGGATAGCTAGCTGGCTGCAAGACAGAAAGCAGAAAGTAGTGGCAGAAGGTGGGAAGTGCGGTCCCACAAGGATCGGTGCTGGGACCACTGTTGTTCACAATTTATATTAATGATTTAGACTTTGGAATCAAAATCACCATCAACATCCTGGGGGTCACCATTGACCGGAAACTTAACTGGACCAGCCACATAAATACTGTGGCTACAAGAGCAGGCCAGAGGCTGGGTATCCTGCGGCGAGTGTCTCGTCTCCTGACTCCCCAAAGCCTTTCCACCATTTACAAGGCGCAAGTCAGGAGTGTGATGGAATACTCTCCACTTGCCTGGATGAGTGCAGCTCTAACAACACTCCAGAAGCTCGACACCGTCCAGGACAAAGCAGCCCGCTTAATTGGCACCCCTTCCACCACCTTAAACATTCACTCCCTCCACCACCGGCGCACCGTGGCTACAGTGTGTACCATCCACAAGATGAACTGCAGCAACTCGCCAAGGCTTCTACAACAGCACCTCCCAAACCCGCGACCTCTACCACCTAGAAGGTTAAGGGCAGCAGGCGCATGGGAACACCATCACCTCCAAGTTCCCCTCCAAGTCACACACCAACCTGACTTGGAAATATATTGCCGTTGCTTCATCGTCGCTGGGTCAAAATCCTGGAACTCCCTCCCTAACAGCACTGTGGGAATACCTTCACCACAGGGACTGCAGCGGTTCAAGAAGGCGGCTCACCACCACCTTCTCGAGGGCAACTAGGGATGGGCAATAAATGTTGGCCTTGCCAGCGACGCCCACATCCCAGGAACGAATAAAAAAAAACATAATTTCTAAATTTGCGGATGACACCAAATTGGGGGGATAGTCAATATTGAGGAGGACTGCAACAAATTACAAGAAGACGTTATTAAACTTGCAGAATGGACATATAATTGGCAAATTACTTTCAGCATAGATAAGTGTGAGGTATTATATTTTGGTAAGAAAAATAAGGAGGTCACATACTTGGAAAATAAGAATCTAAATGGGGTAGAGGAGCAAAGTTATCTGGGAGTACAAATACACAAATCACTAAAAGTACTAACGCAGGTTAATAAGGCCAAAAAAAAGCAAACCAAGCACTAGAGGGATAGAATTGAAAAGTAGAGAAGTTATGCTAAACTTGTATCGAAGCTTGGTTAGACCACACTTGGAGTACTGTGCACAGTTCTGGTTATCATATTATAAAAAGGATATAGAGGCACTGGAGAGGGTGTAACAATATTTACAAGGATGATACCAGAACTGCAAGGTTATGCCTATCAGGAAAGGATGAACAGGCTGGATCTCTTTTCTCTTAAAAAGAGAAGGCTATGGAGTGACCTAATAGAGGTCTTTAAAATGATGATAGGTTTTGATACAGTAGACACAGAGAGAGTATTTCTACTTGTGGGGAAGAGCAAAACTAGAGGGCATCAATATAAGATAGTCACCAAGAAATCAGATAGGGAATTCAGAAGAAACTTCTTCACCCAGAGAGTGGTGAGAATGTGGAACTCGCTACCACAGGGAGTGGTTGAAGCGAATACTATAGATGCATTTAAGGAGAAGCTAGATAAGCATATGAGGGCGAAGGGAATAGAAGGTTATGCTGATAGAGTTATATGAGGAAGGATGGGAGGAGGCTTGTGTGGAGCATAAATGGCAGCATGGACTGGTTGGGCCAAATGGCCTGTTTCTGTGCTGTATATCCTATGTAAAAAAAATATGGCTCCAATTGCTACTGAACAACCTTGAACAGCAACAGATTTCATTGATTGACATCCAACGCTGTCACTATTTCCACAATTCCTAATTCTTTACACCACAGCTAGAGTTTATCAGCATAGTTCTCTCATAAGGTAGCATATTAAGCTGAGTCTCCTCTACAGGCTGTCATATAGCTGTGACAGCTAAATTTTCAAAAGTGTAATAAAAAATTAAAGTAATCTTAAGTTTTCTTACTGGTAAATTATTTTGCAAATCACCTTTATTGGATTGCTCAATAAAGTGCTTTATATTTTATATTTACATTCCTGAAACCTCAGGATTAACGTTCCAAACCAGGAAAGATACTGAATTAACCTGTCGACATGAATGTTGCTTACCAGTGAGCCTTTCAAAACATCACCAAGCAGCTTTATGTTCTTGTTTTAGAGGTCTCCAATGAGGGAATAAAATGAATATTTCTCCTTTAGAGATCTTTAGAGGCCTCCCCTCCCCCACTGTATGTTATAGTTACATTGAAAGTAATGTGAAGTACTGAAAATTGATCCCTGATGGCCTTGTAGTTGAGGGATAAAGCGCCTTAATGAAGCACAAACTTTTAACAAGTAAATCTTTCAGCAGTGTTTAGCTAAACATGTTAAATGCATATAGTTCAAAAGTGTACGCTGATTTAGCTACTCGGTGCTTCTGGTCAGTGAATGGTGTTGAAGCACTGACACCTGCTCGGATCAAACATTGCCAGTGATGAGAACTCCGAAGCAACTCAGTTTTATTCCTTACATTTTTTAAATACTGCCTATGGATCATACTACGTATCGTGAACTCGTTATCTTTGGAAAATTGTAGAAGTTTATTGCAGCTATTGTAGGAATTTCTGCTTGTTTCTTGCAATAAAATTGCAGCCTTGTAGATATGTATTGGTATACCTTGTTGTAAAATCTGATTGTTAAATTGCTTACTAATCACTCTCGCTTCCCAGTTTACATTGGGATCCTTCTCCCCTCCAACCCCAGTTAACGGAGTCAACATTCCCTAAATCCCCGTTTACCACTGCTCCCGGCTCCTATCTGATGCTACTGCTACTCCAGGGATCAGACTGTGCTGCATACTGTTGATGGCAATTTCGAATATTCTGATTTACAAGATCACGAAATACCACTGAAGCATACACACAGATCGATTTAGAGCCAAGAGTGGCAGTTTGGGGCAAGTTGGAGAGTGGAGAAGGATGATTTTTGTGGAACATAGTGTGCTTTTCATGGATTCCACAATAAAGATGACGCCAGGATTTCCCAGTGGCTCTGCTTATTGCTCTAATTTTATTTTATGATTGTCAGTCATTGTGATAAAGACCCAATACTTGAAAGTAAGGTGTTTATTTGAAATTCCTTCCTTGCTATTAGAGAGGAATTCCAGACAAATGTGCATATGCTAGTATCCCAGAGTGTAATATCAGGACCTCTATGACTTGGTTCATATGTGTCCTTCCCTAAAATTTGGAGTAAAAAACTGATTCATACAGGTATGATTTTTTAAAATCTTAGTTTGACCTAGTGGTAGCACTTGCCTTCAAGTCAGAAGGTTGTAGGTTAAGCCTCACTCCAGAACTTCAAGATAGCAGGCTGACACCTCATCGCAGTACTGAGAGACTGCTACGCTTTTGGAAGTGCCATCTTTCGGATGAGACATTAAAACGAGGTCTTGTCCAACTGTTCAGGTGGATGCAAAAGATCCCATGGCACGATACAAAAAAGAGCTGAGAGTTCTCCCAGTTTTGTGACCAATATCACACCCTCAACCAATGTCATTAAAAATAGATCAACTGGTCATACATTTAATTTGCTGTTTGTGGGATCTTGCTGTGTACAAGTTGGCTGTTGCATTTGCCTACACAACATGATTATACTTCAAAAATAATTCATTGGATGTGAATAACTTTGGAAAGTCCTGAGGATGTGACAAGACACTATATAAATGCAAGTTCTTTCTTACACATGTAATTTTGCGGTTCCTTCTTGCTGTCCTTACTGTCAATAACAAACGCCATGGGTTTTGCATTACTGTCCTGTGATTATATCATGAAGTATAATGCTATTAAAAGGTGCATATTTTGAAAAACTACAAAGGATGTCAATTATTTAAAGCTGCACTGATCGTAAAGAGACAAGGAAGTAATACTTATTGGGGCCTTTCAAATAAAAACTATCAATGGTTACTTGGGAGTTGGGCATGGTTTCTGAAATATAGTCCAACATATTAACTGAGGGAGGATAGCAATCTGTAGTAGAGATTAGTAATATGAGTAATAGTGTCACAGACATTTTCTTCCTCTACTATTTAATCTTCCCAAAAAGAAACTCATACAAAAAGCTTTCAAATTGTTTTTAAATGAGCTCTGCATGTTTAAAATGACAGTATTGTATTATGTTTATTTATTAACAAATGCAGTGGCCAGGATTTTAGCTCAGTGGCACGTTCCATGCGGGGTGGTCTGGTGGGGGGGGGGGGGCAGATGTTGGTCGGCATGCAACCTCATTAAAATATTTAAATGACCAACCCGCCTCCTGCGAGCGGATTGGTCGCCCGTCCCTCGTCCTGCCTCCATTAAAACCGGAAGTGGGCGGGTTGGGTTCCTGTCTCAGAATTTTTTACTTTTAACCTCTGACCCGACCCCAACCCACCCGTTTTTGGGAGTTAAGATTCAGCCCAATGTTTTTGCATGTGTGTGAATGTGGTTGATTAATTCTGCCATTTTTACTTCTAGCTGCTGTGGATCAGTGACATTTTCACTAGATTGTGATGATGCCAGTTTCTGATCTTGTGTTCAAATAATTATTTTAAGTAATTCAAGCAGCAAATTCTATGATTAGACTCCAACTAAATCAGAAGAGTGCTACCCAAGGTTGTACTAGCAGACATGGGTGAAGGGACACCAGTACCACTATCATCACTAGGTTTACTTAGCACATTGCTACCAATATACAATGGGAATAATTACACTTAAGCCACTATGCTTTAATATTGTGTCAATATGCTTCTTGTGCAATATTCCTAACACAACATCTGAAATTGTTCTTACCCCATTACTTTTAACCTATTATTATGTCACTCAAAATGATCTCTAACTATTACCCAATTTTGGAAGGACAAAACCTATTGCTCTCTCTACCTATAAGCCTAAGTTTGGAAGGCCAACATCTATCATTGTACTGATAGATGCAATTCATGTGGATGTACTATGAACATTTTACATGCCATAATAGTTTGTTTAAATGCTCGTGACAACATTGGTGGAAGTGTGGTGGTATGATAATTTAACTTGCCATTGGAAGGCAGTGGGAACTTTACATTAATAGCCACATTTGGCTGCAGTCTGTCATTTAGAAACCCAACTGCAGCGTTTCAGAAAATTTACAGATGCGCTAAATGATTTTTGGATTATGAGAAGTAGTAATTCTATGCATATTTAAATTTGTTATCTTTTGATCTGCAGCAGATAAAGGGATAAAATTAACATACTACGAGAAAGATTAACATATTTAAAACCTTTAAAATGGCCAAATAATTGATCAATTATGTGCCATTAGAGTTTCTTTTGCCTTGTTATGTTCAGTGGCCATTATAACAGTCATTAAAAATATATTTTAGAATATTGTAATATTTGGTGTGTGAATTGCACAATTCTGCCTTTATTTGCCCTTTAATTAAAGGTGAATGACTTGTAGATCAGTATTACTGATTTAAGATTTGTACCCAAATCAACAGCTGTAGAATTGGGGAGCAACTCTCACATATATGGGTTCAGGCCCCACTCCAGGACATGCGCATATAATCTAGGCCAAAACATCAATGTTGTACTGAAAGACTGCTGCATTATCAGGGGTGTCACCTTTTGGATGAGGCGTTAAACTTGAGGCCTTAGCTGCTTGGTCTGATGGATGTAAAAGATCCCATGGCACTATTGGAATAAGAGCAGGGGAGTAATGACTTGACCAACATTCCTTCCTCCAACCGACACTGCCAACTATTCACTTATCACATTTTCTATTTGTGGAACCCGACTGTGCACAAATTGGCTGTCACGTTGCCTGCGTAACAACACTTCAGAAGTAATGCAATAGCTGTGAAGAGCTTTGGCAGTCCTGAAGATGTGAAGTGTGCTATATAAATGGAGGTCTTTTACTTTCCTTGTACACCACTTTATAGTAATTCCAAAATGGATGTAATTTGAAGATAGAGGTCAAACTCAAGCAGGTGATATAGCTAGAAATATCAGTTTAATTTTAAATACGATCACTTTGGACAAAAAGAGGTACAAATAGAATTCATTATCAGTATGCAGTGAGATTTGGTGACAGCAACCTTGGAGTGACAGCCTGACAATTGGAGTATATACCAGAGCCACAGCTTTCATTTTAACATTCCTCCAGGTTATTTGGATTGAAGGAAACAGCGATGGGAAACAAAAAGAGTAAACATTTTTTCCCCTTTCTTGTAGAATACTATGGCTAAATAAAAGCTGATGAATATGCAAAACAAAAGTAGAAAGGCAAAGACTAAAAACACTGGAAATGTAGAAGCAAGAAGGCACTCAAAATACAAAAGATTAAAAAAAGGGAGAGCAAAATTAAGGAAAGAGATCAAAATAAAATATAACGGCAAATGTAAAAGGAAAGGTAAGATGGAATGAATTAATGATGGGAAAAATTCATTTAAAAAACAGTTATTACAAGATTGCTCTGCACAGCAGAGCGTATTAAGTAAAATAAGGCAAGAAATCAGGGTCGTAGTAAGACTGGGAAAAGGCCTGGATGAGCAGAATGTTGTTGAATGGCACCAGAATTTAGTCCATTTTGTCTTTTCAAGTTATTTGCAGTGTGGATTGAATTAGGAACACAATGGGAAACTGAGGTGAAATACCCTGTGTTCAATAACACTACTCAGTTAAAAAAAATGTAGTGTTGCATATCAAATTGGCAACTTAAAAAGATGCACAAATTTGCCTTTTTCGCTTGGAGCAAATTTCCAGGATAAGATTGTGGTGACAGTAAACTTGCTATTGGAACTAGAATTTAAAAATTGACACCATCACAATCAGCCAAATGGCACAGACTAAATAGGCTCCAATCAATCAACAGCACCTGATAGTAAGTAAAATTGGCAGAATTTTACTACAGTAAAGTCTCCATATATCATAGTTCAAAAAGACCAAGTGGGAAAAATGATTAATCAATTCTTTGAAATATCAAAACCCATGATACATCAAATTTTCAAAATATCAAGAAACTTTCATACTTTGAAATATTCAGATTGCTAGGAACAAGTGCCAAACACTCTATGCGTGCATTCATATTACTGACTAATAACTGCAGCCTGTATATTTTGTAATAAAATTTACTATATTAAGTGTAACAAACTAAATTGGTTTATTTAAATAGGTTTAAAAGAGTGTGACAGTATTATCTCAACATATAGTAAAATTATGGAGTAACTGACGAAAACCATATTAAATATTTTAAAAATACACTGCACTATTCATTAACAAATCAAATGGGTTTAAACAGTTATTAAGTATTTACATTACTACAGTAGATAAAGTAAGCAAAAAAAAACCAATTATCTTCAATTGCCTTTTGCTAATGATCCCTTCGATTGTTCTTTGCCGTCTGTACTGCACTGAGGTTTGTTTCACCATTGCCAATGGGTGACTAGTTTGTGCATACTGTCATCATCATCCTCTTCCTTCTCTCTTTCAGCTTTTGCTGCAGTGACAGCAAAAAACATTTTTGCACCTGTAAGCTCAGCCGTGACTTCAACATTATTTATGTACAAAAGTCAATTGTCGGCATTTAGTCCTGTCATCCTCAACTGCTGACTCAACTGCAGGAAGTGGCTTTTCGGTAGTCGCTTCCCATGAAACTGCAATGGTGGTAACACTTTCTGATTCTATACGTGGCAGGCAACTAATCTGCATGGCTTATTGCCAATTGCCTCTGCACTCTCCATCTGCGCTTTGGTCAACAGGTGGCATGAGTGGATACCATGACATTTCATATCATAAAGGCCGTGATCGGAGACACATGGCGGGAAATTTTATCCCCATCTGGTGGAAACCAGATAGGGTGGCAGTTAAAATGGAGCGAGGTATTTACCCACTCCATTCCCGCGTGATTTTAAATTGGAGGCGCCAAGGACAGCCAGCCCAAGCTGGCGGGGTCCTCTTTAAATATTCATTTTGGCCCAATCAGCGATTTTAACCTGAGCAGGGGAGATGTTTGTCCTTCTAGAAACAGGAGGCAGGGTCAGAAGAGGCATGGCAAAGTTTTTTTTTAGTTAACTTGTGGGCCAGGAGGAGCAGGAGTGCTCCTCCAGACCACACAAGAAAACCTTGAGCCTTCCCTGCCCTGATCTTCCCCCCCACCACCCCCCCCTAATTCCCCCACTGGGATTCCCCTCAAAGCCACCTGCCGGAGACAGTTCCTGGGGGTCCCTGGCGGCGGCCTCCGCTTCCCAGCCTTTTTGGTCGGAAAGTGTCATGATAATTAGGCCCGGTCATTAAAACCGCCCGAACCTCCCTGCTGCCACTCCCAGACTGGCCCGCTGCGCGCTTGGCCATGAGATGGAAAACAATTTAATTTTTAAAAAGAATGCTAGTCATTAACCCAGAACCTCGAATTTACAGGTTGGCTTTGCCCTGTGAATGACTTCAGTTTTTTAAAACCAATTTGCCTATGTAAATCAGTGGTCTTAAAGGTACAGGCCAAGTTAGCAGCGAAACATGACGCATCAGCACCAAACCCTGGACTACCTATGAGCAACATCACAGGACATCTATTATATTAACATTTTCAGTATATCAAAGTTCTGACGAAAGGTCATCGACCTGAAACGTTAACTCTGTTTCTCTCTTCGCAGATGCTGCCTGACCTGCTGAGTGTCTCCAGCATTTTCTGTTTTTATTTAATATATGGAGCCTCCACTGTATTTTAAATAAGCTCATCTCAAAAAGAATAAGGGATTTTTCAGTTTTTTGCAGGGTCTTATTATAATTTTTATAAGTACTTCTAACAGACTAAATATCGGGTCATGCAGCTTACTGCAGTTAGAACAAATCAGCGTTCATTTTGTACTGTTTTGAGAGATGAAATGAGAGCACAGTTTATATTTTTTAGCTACCATGCAAAAACTTTTAACATGTAAAGGTTTGACAGATACGTCATTAAAGTAATTGATACGGTGCACAGTGATGGGCAGCTTGTAACTCAATTTGGGGAAAGAGCGTTCTGAATCAGTGACCACAGCAAAGTTCCTGACAAAAAATTGCTGTGAAGCCCAGTGTGAACACACTAATCATCAACGCACTAAAGCAAACCGTGCCTAATTGTTCATAACATTTCTCTTTAGCTGGTGTTGTAATGCTTCAACATGATTTTGTAGTTAATAATGAAAAGGTCAATGATTTTCCTCGTTTCCCTGAGATGTTCAGTATTTTGCACATCAAATCAGCAGATTCAAGATGAATAGAGTACTATTTGATAACCACTGCATGATGAAAGAAATAGCAGACATTCTAACAATTCAACCCTTTTGAGTACTAACTTTTGTGCCTTTGAAATATGGATATGTTGTATGACGCTGCTCCTATGTATACATGGCAACATCGAAAACTCATAAAAACTGATGAACAGCTCCTAAAAACTGATGCAGCTCCAAAAAAGCTGACAATTCAAAAAGAAAACCCTGAATATAGGCCTATCACCAAGGTGACTGAATAAGTTAAATTCCTTTTTTATTTCATGGGACTTCAGGATTTTTAACAATATTTCAGGAATCATGTTTTCGAATTTCATTTATTTTTCTGTGAAACCAAAACCCAGTGGCCTTATAACATAAGAACAAGTAGTTACAGTGACAGTGCAATGGAACGTGGGCTTACTGTAATTAAGCTTCAGGCATTCCCAGGCTTCCATCACTTGTATTGTAGGAGAAAAGGGCTCAAGTGCACAAAAGTGCATATTTTGCAGTATCAGATTTAGAAATGTCTGAAGGGGGACGTGAACACTGAAGGTGTGAAATATATTTTCCTGAGTTGGGGGTGGGGGGGGCGGATATGTCCTCTATCCCCACCCGCCCAAAATTTAGAGTTTTTTTTAATGCGCTTTTGATCTTTTGATATATTTTCCACCATTTTTCAGTCTAATGTAATTCCGCCTTTTAAGTCCAAAATGGTGAGTAGTGCACACAATCCCCAGGTAAGTCCGCCGACACCCCAATATCCTCTGTGAAAAGAAGCGTTGTCATTCTTTAAGAAATGCCCAGAACAGACTGGGGGTAATTTAAACCCCAGAAATGGGTGGGTTTGGGTTGGATGGGGAGCTAAAAAAATGTAAATTTCAAACCCAAACCCAACCTGCCTCAAACCCACCCACCTCAGGTTTTAACAGAGGAGGGACAAGGGGCGGGCTGTCAGCAAATCCACTCTTGGGAGGCGCGTCGGTTATTGAAAGCTTTTAAGGAGGCTGCGCGCCTCCATTTTAACAAGCTTTATATTTTTAACTCGTGTTGGCCTGGTTTCCCTGGTCTCGAGAAACCCGGTCGGTAAAAGGAGAGGGACTAGATCCATAAGGTAAGTGCCTTTACAGCACTGCTTGTGGGCCTGGAGGAGCAAGAGTGTTTCCTCCCGGCCCAAAAAGCTACTCTTTAACCCCCCCTCCCGCGCCACCCCCGAACGCCCCCCTGCGATCTGTCCAACCCTCCACCTCCACGATCTTTAACCTCTGATCTCCCTCTCGCGATCACCGACCACTCCCCCCCCATCACCATCTCCCCCGAACCCCACCCACAATTTCTGACTCCCACTGATCCCCTAGCCCTACGATCATAGATCCCCCACGCGACTATGCTGTATCCCCCACGACCACCATCTCGCCCCCCAACCATCCTCTACCACCCCCCACAATCTCTCTCCCCACCGTTTCTCTCTTCTCTCCACCCACCAGCATGGAATTGTGGGAAAGATGGGCACGGATTTGGGTGGTGACAACACGTTCAAGGACTTTGGAGAGGAAAGGGAGTTTGGAGAAGGGGTGACAGTTTGCAAGGACAGCGAGGTCAAGGGTGGATTTTTTGAGGAGAGGGTTGATGACGGCAGATTTGAAGTGGAGGGGACAGTACCTGAGGAGAGGGAACCGTAACAATATCAGCTAACATGGGGGTCAGAAAGGAAAGTTGGGTGGTCAATAGTTTAGTGGGAATAGGGTCGAGGGAGCAAGATGAGCTTGGAGAGGATATGAGGGGAGATAGGAGAGAAACTAGAGAAAAATGCGAGTTCAGGGCTAGGGTGGGGGGAACTTTGAGGGAAGTTTGGCCCAGTGAACTAGGGGAAGGGAGGGAAGCGGCAGAGGCAGCTGAACGGATGCTCCAGGTCCAGCTCCATACAACACTAGACCGAAAGCCTTGCAACCTTCCACAATCTCACATAAAACTACAACATTCATAGATGAGACAAAAATCCAGTCAGTTCCTTTCTAATTACTCTGAGCCCTTCTAATATGCATCACAACTAGCCAAAGAATTACCCTAATAGCCGCTGGTATTAGCAAGATTCCTCAGTCATTATCAGGCTCACTAAGATCCCCTTGTGGGCAGAAATCACAACCGCACTCAGGAAAAGGGTATCTGCACCTCAAACAGAACCCTATTCCCCAGGCTCAAAGGGACAGTTCCAAAGCAAGTCAGTAGTTCTCCAAGACCACTGTTTTCCACCTCGGTGGTATTGCACTTGCACTTCATCTCTTACCTATCTGACTTCTAACCAGAGCATCTCCAGCAATGGCTTCTCTTACCATTCTCACACCAGTACCTCTGGAGTCCCCCAAGGATTTGTTCTTGGCCCCCACCTCTTCTTCATCTACATGCTGTCTCTTGGCAACATCACCAGCAGACATGAGGTCAGCTTCCACATGTACGCTGATGGCGCTCAGCTCTACCTCTCCACCACCTCTCTCAACCCCTCAATTGCTTCTGTGTTGTCAGACTGGTTGTGCAATATCCAATCTTAGATGAGTCACAATTTCCTCCAGTTAAGCATTGGAAAGACTAAAACCATCATCTTTGGCCCCTGTGATATAGTCCGTACCCTCACCACTGATTCCATTCCCTTCCCCCAGGCTGAACCAGATTGTACACAATCTCAGCATCCCATTCACCCCTGAGCTGAGCTTCTGACCCCATATACTCTCCATCACAAGGACCATCTACTTCCATCTCCATAGCATCGCCCACCTACACCCCTCCCTCAGCCCATCTGCCACTGAAACCCTTAATCATGCCTTTGTCATCTCCATACTCGTCTATTGCAATACCCTCCTGGCCGGCCTCCCATTCTCCAACCTCCGAAAACTTCAGCGCATCCAAAACTCTGCTGCCTACATCCTAACCCCCATAAAATACCATTCACCCATACCCTGGTTAAACTTTCTTACCATTGCTTTGCCTGACACCATTAACTCTCCTTCCTTAAAAAAAACCACTTGTTCCCATGCTGACTGCAGTGTTGTGGAAAATCAAGGGGCAAAAGGGAGGGAGGAACTTAAAACAATCACTATCACTGGAGAAAAGGTATTAGGCAAACTAATGGGACTGAAGGCTGACAAGTCCCCTGGACCTGATGGCATGCATCCTAGGGTCTTAAAAGAAGTGGCTGCAGAGATAGCGGATGCATTGGTTGTAATCTTCCAAAATTCCCTAGACTCTGGAAAGGTGCCTGCTGCCCTTGTCCTTCTAGGTGGAAGAGGTCAAGGGTTTGGGAGGTGCTGCCGAAGAAGCTTTGGCGAGTTGCTGCAGTGCATCTTGTAGATGGTACACACTACAGCCACGGTATGCCGGTGGTGGAGGGAGTGAATGTTTAAGGTGGTGGATGGGGTGCCAATCAAGCGGGCTGCTTTGTTCTGGATGGTGTTGAGCTTCTTGAGTGTTGTTGGAGCTGCACTCATCCAGCCTGCATCCTAGGGTCTTAAAAGTGGCTGCAGAGATAGTGGATGCATTGGTTGTAATCTACCAAAATTCCCTGGATTCTGGAGAGGTACTAGCGGATTGGAAAACCACAAATGTAATGCCCCTATTCAAGAAAGGAGGGAGACAGAAAGCAGGAAAATATAGGCCAGTTAGCCTAACATCTGTCATTGGGAAAATGCTGGAGTCCATTATTAAGGAAGTAGTAGCAGGGCATTTCGAAAATCATAATACAATCAAGCAGAGTCAGCATGGTTTTATGAAAGGGAAATCATGTTTGACAAATTTGCTAGAGTTCTTTGAGGATGTAACGAGTAGGTTGGATAAAGGGGAACTAGTAGATGTAGTGTATTTGGATTTCCAAAAGGCATTCGATAAGGTGCCACATAAAAGGTTACTGCACAAGATAAGAGCTCATGGTGTTGGGGGTAATATATTAGCATGGATAGAGGATTGGCTAACTAACAGAAAACAGAGAGTCGGGATAAATGGGTAATTTTCAGGTTGGTAAACTGTAACTAGTGCGGTGCCACAGGGATCAGTGCTGGGACCTCAACTATTTACAATCTATATTAATGATTTGGATGAAGGGACCGAGTGTACTGTAGCCAAATTTGCTGACGATACCAAGATAGGTGGGAAAGCAAGTTGAGAGGAGGACACAAAGAGTCTGCAAAGGTATATAGATAGGTTAAGTGAGTGGGCAAGAATTTGGCAGATGGAATATAATGTGGTAAAATGTGAGGTTATCCACTTTGGTAGGAAGAATAGAAAAGCAAAATATTATTTAAATGGAGAGCGACTACGGAATGCTGCGGTACAGAGGAATCTGGGTGTCCTCATACATGAAACACAAAAAGTTAACATGCAGGTACAGCAAGTAATTAGGAAGGCAAATGGAATGTTGGCCTTTATTGCAAGGGGGATGGAATATAAAAGTAGGGAAGTCTTGCTATAACTGTACAGGGCGTTGGTGAGACCACATCTAGAGTACTGTGTACAGTTTTGGTCTCCTTATTTAAGGAGGGATATACTTGCATTGGAGGCAGTTCAGAGATGGTTCACAAGGTTGATTCCTGGGATGAAGGGGTTGTCTTATGAGGAAAGGTTGAGCAGATTGGGCCTATACTCATTGGCGTTTAGAAGAATGAGAGGTGATCTTATTGAAATATATAAGATTCTGAGGGGGCTTGACAGGGTGGATGCTGAGAGGAAGATTCCCCTCGTGGGGGAATCTAGAACTTGGGGGCATAGTTTCAGAATAAGGGGTCGCCCATTTAAGACGGAGATGAGGAGGAATTTCTTCTCTCAGAGGATCGTGAATCTTTGGAATTCTCTACCCCAGAGAGCTGTGGAGGCTGAGTCATTGAATATATTCAAGGCTGAGATAGACTTTTGATTTTTGATTTTTGAAAAACAGGGGAGTCAAGGGTTATGGGAAGCGGGCAGGAAAGTGGAGTTGAGGCCAAGATCAGATCAGCCATGATCTTATTGAATGGCGGAGCAGGCTCGAGGTTCTTCTGTTTCTTATGTTCTTATGTCCCAGAAGTAAGAGATTCTCAGCAAGTCTAAGAAAGAGAATTAAGTACCAGGACATAGTTGGCTATAAAAGAAACCTGGAAATTTAACATGTACAGTTCAACTCTAGCCAGTTAGGAATTGCAACTATAGGGCCAGTTTTGGTTTGTTGTGGTTATCGGGTGGGCGGCGAGCATTGAGATCATGCCACCCACCTAATCGCAGCAGCGAGAGACCTGAACCACCTTGATGGTCAGATGTCATTAGCATGGACCCCTGCTCTTCCTGGCCCCATAAAAGATAAAACAAAAAACATTTGAGCTGTTTCTGGAACAGACTGCAGCAGTCCCTTCAAGGGCCGCTGGTTAGGCTGCTCCACGCCAGGGACTAATGGACGGGGGTGGTACACGAAAATTTTATCAGGGCCCTACAATGGGCATATGACCCCGATTTGAATATTGAAAAAAGGTCCCACCTATTTCAGGAGCACTGAATGCCATTTCAAGGCCTGATCTGGGGCAGCCAGTGCGCAGGACTATTTTTTTCCAAATTTTTGCTTGCCTATTGCCCCCTTTTCTAATATACACAAAGAAAGAACAACTTGCACTTATATAGCGCCTTTCACGACCACCGGACGTCTCAAAGCGCTTTACAGCCAAAGTACTTTTGGAGTGTAGTCACTGTTGTAATGTGGGAAACACAGCAAGCCCCCACAAACAGCAATGTGATAATGACCAGATAATCAGTTTTTGTTATATTGATTGAGGGACAAATATTGGCCAGGACACCGGGGATAACTCCCCTGCTCTTCTTCGAAATAGTGCCATGAGATCTTTTATGTCCACCTGAGAGAGCAGATGAGGCCTCGGTTTAATGTCTCATCTGAAAGACGGCACCTCCGACAGTGCAGCACTCCCTCAGCACTGCACTGGAGTGTCAGCCTAGATTTACGTGCTCAAGTCCCTGGAGTGGGACTGTGAACCCACATCTTCTGACTCAGAGGCGAGTGTGTTACCCACTGAGCCACAGCTGACATGGTGGTAGGCATATGGAAAGCAATCCCAATATATCTTATACATGAGATTCCATTATATAACAAGATCGTTGGCAGCAAAATACTGTAGATGGACAAAAATGTGCATTCTAAATGTGCCCTTTTCCAGCATTGTAGTGCATTTTAACCTATGGTCGAATTGGGAAGGCAATGGGTTATTCTATAGCAATCTACTGGTGGAAGTTGCATCTATTATCTGTCTTGGTGTTAGTAAGTTGATCAGTTCAGCAGTGGAGAAAGTCAGTTTAATTTATTTTCAAGCAAAAAGGCAAGTGCATATATTTTTCTGTTTTTTTTGGAAGACTTGCACAATGGCCAATGTGATAGGATCTCCGGCTTTGCAGAAACCTAGAAATTCTAGAGGCCAAAGTCCAAAAGGAAAACAAAGCACAAAGAATCGATTTCATGTAATTGGCAGGTATTGATTTCGACAAGGACCTGTATGAATTGGAGCAACTGCTGTGATTATGTTTACCTGCTGGGTGCTTGCAGCTGCCTAGACTTGGGGAGCCATGAATGTAGCCTTGCATTACCAGAGGATGCATTATGGGGCAATATCAGTGAAGTGTGAAAACTTTGAATCCTGCTGATTTTTAGATGTCAACACGGTTGCGCGTGGACTATGCCTGAAATACTGATGGTTGCACATCTGTTCTGAAAGATGGAGGAGAGTTAAAACTGTGAGACTATCCACTCCGAACAATGTTTTACACAGCAAAGTCGCATTTTTTCCTTTGCTCATAAACATTATTGCGAGTTCACTCACTTGCAAGGTTTGTTATTAAGGAACTTTTGTGAGAGATCAATGGGGATCCCATCTAGGACAGCTAGATGGTTGATGGAAAGTAACTATATAGAGTGAGAGATGGAGCTACGTACAGATAAAGAGTATCCGCTGACAAACTGTTTGAATAGCTTGTTATTTGCAATTCATTGGTTGGCCAAGACATTATTTGTCAACATTGATATTAATGCTGTTTTCCATTCAATCGTATTTGAGTTGATCATTGGATGTGTTTGGTGCAGACCTGTTTTTAGCCTAATCTCTGCCATCCCAACAGGGGGAATAAATCCATTGCTAGTGTGCTTGGGACTTGCTAACATCACATTTGTCATTCACCTTCAGCACTAGGATTCAGAGTCCACCAAGGTAGCCACTGATTCCGCCTCGCATGAAGAGGAGGTGCAATATGGGGCAATCTAAGCGCGGAATCTTTTAACCCAATGCAACACTGTGCCTGAAACGCTGATCATCCTGCAAATGCCTGGATAGTTTTCCTGTTCCTAGTATTGTGAATGGGGCATATCATACAAGAGCAGGGTAGTTATTATCTGCTTGTGTCCTGCCTCAAGACTCTCCCTCACTCTAGCTATGAAAAGCACCATGACTGTAAGACTAGATGAGAATTAGCCTTAATAAAAGGAGAAAAAACTGTAAATATTTGGAAATCTGAAATAAAAACATAAAATGCTGGAAATACACAGCAGGTCCACCAACAGCTGAAAAGACAAAAGATGGATTATGTTTCCAGTAATGGTGGGGGGGGGGGGGGTTCTGCTGAACATGGGTTTTTTCACATGCTGATAAACTTGCAGATATGGTTGCAGCACTTCTGTTTTTATTTGAGAGTTTTTTGTAGCATGGTGTTAACATGTATTTTTGCACTGGTGAAGTAACATCAGTTCGGAATCCACTGTGCTAATTAACCACACTGGCAGCTTGCAGAACTTCATAGATGTAAGAAACTGGATTAGTACTAATATGTAATGTGGCATGCCTCAGGACACTTCATTTTCCCTTAATACTATATGTAATTTTGACTTATCCAAGTAATCATTTTGCTTATGTGGAAGCTGCTGCTTTCAACTTGCACTTGTTTCTGTCACTTATGGAGGTGGGAGGATCCTATAACTTTCTACTAGTTGTGTTAACTTTATAATTCTCAGATTTAGATTGCTGTTGCTTGTTATAAGTTGAGTTACACTGCTGTGTAATGGTCTTTTTTATTAGTAAGATTAAAATTTTAATAACACATCAAATTCTTTCTGTACTTCATGTACTTTCATTTTAATATCTCATAAAACGGTACCTAATTACTTCGACTCTTTTAGAACAATAGCAAATTGATTTTTGAGATTACGTATTTTATAGTAGTTGCAGACTCAAAACAGGGCATGACGTGACCGAATTAGTATACTAGGGTGCTAAATTTGTGCTCAAATTCTGCTGTTCCTATAATGGGCTCCATTTTAACTGGCAGTAGTGTCATTCCACCCAACCTCAATTTTCATTGTCGATTTTCTAAAGTCGTTTTTAAAGTACATTTTTGTGTTCATCAAGGTGATTGATGGCGGAGCTGGAATTGTCAGTTTGGAGCAGTTTAGTGCTATGGGTCCACACCTGCTAGAAACGGGCTTGAGACTGCCCAAGCTCATTTTACTGATAAAATTTACAGGCAGCAGAAAGAGGATACTTTTACCCCATCAGTTTAGACTGGATTCGAAGCCAAAAGGTAAAAGATGTGTTAACTCATTGCACTTCTCAGCCCATTTTATTAAAAGATATTCCTTAACTCATTTTTAGTTTGACAATGCAGAAATGAGGTCTGGAAATTAATGTCCATAAATACAGAACAGCACGAACTATTCCTCCAAAGTCTAACAAATTAGTGGCTATACAGACAGCATTACAGATTAGATTTTTTTTTAGGAATTAAATATAAACATAATTTTTACTATTACATCACAGCTCCGTGGAGGACAATCAAGTGGAATTGGGGTGCAGTTTGTACAGAAAGTATGCTGATGCCAAGTGAAAATGACCCAATTTTCTAGGAAAGGCTGCTGGAACTTCCCTTTGATCGAGCACAACAAACTATGCAGATTGTGCAAGCAGACCCTAGCAATGCTGTTGGTCAGGAAGATGAAAAGGAAGTATTTCCTTTCAAACAACATGCCACTTCCTAATCGCAACAATTTTATTAATAACGCTAGCCTGCCCAGTCCTTCCCAGCTGGGGATTCTGAATCTGAAAGGTTTGACTAGAAGTCATCACTTACTGAGGATTTGTATATAAAGGAGCAAAATTACTTCTAACATGTATTTTAAGAAGATCACTTATTAGGCTATAATCTTTCTTTTCAGAGACTGTATCCAAATATCACAAGAATAATTATACCTCCATAACATCACCCGTATCCTCCACAGCCTCAGCTCATCTGCTGCTGAAACCCTTATCCATGCTTTTGTTACCTCTGGATTCGACTATTCCAATGCTTTCCCGGCCGGCTTTCCATCTTCCACCATTCATAAATGTAAGCTCATCCAAAACTCTGCTGCCTGTATCCTAATTTGCACATCACCTCTGTGCTCGCTGACGTACATTGGCTCCTGGTCCATCAACGTCTTGATTTTAAAAATCTAGTCCTTGTATTCAAATAACTCCATGTACTTATCCCTCCCTATCTCTGTAAGCCCCATCCAGCCCTACAACCCTCCAAGAACCCTGCGTTTCTCCAACACCTGGTCTCTTGTGCATCCCCCATCCCCCATGCCCTTCACTGCACCATTGGGCAGATGTGCCATCAGCCATATATCCTCTAAGCTCTGGAATTCCATCCCAAACCTCTCCACCTCTCTCCTTTAAGTCCCTCCTTAAAACCTACCTTTTTGACCAAGCTTTTAGTCACCCACCCGAATATCTCCTCCTTCGGCTCAGTGCAGTTTTTGTCTGATTACGTTCCTGTGAAGCATCTTGGGACGTTTTCCCACTATATAAAGGCACGATATAAAATGCAAGTTGTTGTTGTGGCAGGGCCCTTGGAACTGAAAGCAAGATCTCTTACTCCAGATTCTTGGAATTCCCAGCGCGGGTGTTTGAGGGGGGAGGGGAGGTTTGCCTCATGGGTATTAGTAATCTGAACAAATAACTCAGAGAAAGTTCAAATTATCATTTCTTGCAGCAAACATTCATATTGTGGATAAGGGTTGTACCTACTATTGAAGAAAAATTTTACTTTCTAGTTAAAATAAATCAGTAGCCTATCTGGTCGGGAACACTGATTTTGCTATTACTTTTTAAAAGCTAAATATCTTGAAATTTCTCATTTTCTTTTTTTTTGTCCCTTAATTATTTGTGCTGTAACATGGAGCAGTCTGTTTCCGACCTTTCCCCTGTGCACCGTAAGAAGCTGTCTACTGCACACGTTGTATTTGCTTTGTATTCAGCACACCTAGTCAGCACTGGTATAGAATAGAACCTATTAATTTTAAATATTTATAAACATATCCTGTTACACTGATAACAATACTACAAAATATCATTAATTCATTGTTTTCCTGGAAATCTAGTTCGGCCCAACCCCCCTCAGGTCAAATAGTTATTGCAGGTACGAAGATTCATTTCTCCCCAGATGAAAGGGTCTGGTTCGGTTCTTTCTTTCCTTCTTTTCCGCCCTGTTGATCTCTTTGAATTGTCACCATCATGATTTATGGCTATCACTTGAGGGGGAAACAAAAGGGCCAATTCAACTTGTGTTAATTTTACATATCCAATATCAATCTTGTGATTATAGTGACACTGTGACTGCTGGAACATCTGAAATTGGGTCCTAGAGGGAAAAGTTCTTTACTGAACATCCCTATTTGATAAATGCCATAGGGGCAGCTATAAATTTCAAGAAGAGTACCAGCTAATTTGGTGGTGATGGTCATCAGATAGCTTTGTTGCTGTAAGGCAGACAGAAGCATTCCATCTATAGAGTTAAAAAGAAAAGCCACAAAATGCTCGGAATATAAAATAAAAACAGGAAATATTGAAGTGAACAGCAGATTGGTCAAGATTTAAAAGAGAACATTCAAAATTTCAAGATTCAAAAGAGAACAAGATTTAAAAGAGAACACCAGCCTCCACATTCAACGTATCATCCTCCGCCATTTCCGCCACCTCCAACGTGATCCCACCACCAAACGTATCTTCCCCTCACCTCCCCTTTCAGCATTCCGTAGGGACCGCTCCCTCCGAGACACCCTAGTACACTCCTCTATCACCCCCAGCACCCCTTCCCCTTCACCCGGCACCTTCCCGTGCAAGCGCAGGAGATGCAACACCTGCCCTTATACATCCCCCCTTCCCACTCTCCAGGGCCCCAAACACCCCTTCCAGGTGAAACAGCGATTTCCTTGTACTTCTTGCAATCTAGTATACTGTATTCGCTGCTCACGATGTGGTCTCCTCTACATTGGGGAGACCAAACGCAGATTGGGTGACCGCTTTGCGGAACACCTCCGTTCAGTCCGTAAGGGTGACCCCGATCTTCTGGTCGCTTGTCATTTTAATTCACCCCTCCACGCCCACTCAGACCTCACCGTCCTCGGCCTCTTGCATTGTTCCATGGAAGCGCAGCGTAAGCTCGAGGAACAGCACCTCATCTTTCGTTTAGGCACTTTACAGCCTTCCGGACTCAATATCGAGTTCAACAATTTCAAATCATAACCCCGGCCCCTACCACATATGTATACATTTTATCCACTCTTTTGGTCCGTGCCTTTTTCCTTTTTTTTCCCCTCTCTCCCCCCACGGCAGCGGTCTCTCATTCTGCCAGCATTTCACACCTCACCTTTTGTTTCTTAACCTGTCCCATTACCATCTCGTCTTGCCTTGAGCATCTCTTAATGTCTCTACTTACCATAGATGCCCCCCCTTTTGTTCTTTTATTCCTCCCCCAGCCGCCCCCTTGCATTTTTATCTGTTTAATTTCCTGCTCTTTCAGTTCCAATGAAGGTTTCGACCTGAAACGTTAACTCTGTTTCTCTCTCCACGGATGTTGCCTGGCCTGCTGAGTTTTTCCAGCGTTTTCTGTTGTTGTTTTAAAAGAGAACAGTTAGTTTAACATTCCGGGTATGACGCTTCATTAGGTTGGCTCAGACAGCCACAGGACTCCGGGCCCGAGCTTAGGCAATGGAAGGGTTTTAGGGGAGCCTGAGGCAACAATGGGAATTTGGCAGCTCACCTCAGACAAAGACAGCAGTAGGAATTGTTGCTGTGATTAGCTTGTCTGAAGTTCCCACTCCATTCCTTACTTCTACTTTGGGCCTGGCTTGGCTGCTTGTATTTTTTGGCTGGGTAGCAAGGTGGATTTGGGAACTGCCCTCAACAGTGAGGGACAGTGAGGAGTCAGCAGTGCTCGAACCTCGGGTGGAGGGTCTATAGGGCTGGGGTCAGGTCTTGGGGTGTGGGAGGTGGATGACATATTCTGCTGCAGTATGGGGAGGTTGAATAGTGGAGTCAAGCAAAAGATGAATTTAGGGTTGGACCTGAAGAGAAGCCAGAAGGTCCACAGGAAATGTGGAGCCACGGCTATGTAGCAAGAGAGTAAAATGAAAAAGAAAGAACTTGCATTTGTATAGCGTCTTTCACGACCTCGGGACATCCTTATCTCATTAATCATAAGCACTTTTGAAGCGTCATCACTGTTGTAATGTAGGAAAGAATGTAGAAAGAGCAAGACCTGGACGACGTTCAGGCTTGGGCTGATAAGTGGCAGGTAACATTCGCGCCACAGAAGTGCCAGGCAATGACTATCTCCAACAAGCGAGAGTCTAACCACCTCCCCTTGACATTCAGCGACATTACCATTGCTGAATCCCCCACCATCAACATCCTGGGGGGTCACCATTGACCAGAAACTTAACTGGACCAGCCACATAAATACTGTGGCAACAAGAGCAGGCCAGAGGCTAGGTATTCTGCGGCGAGTGTCTCACCTCCTGACTCCCCAAAGCCTTTCCACCATCTACAAGGCACAAGTAAGGAGTGTGATGGAATACTCTCCCCTTGCCTGGATGAGTGCAGCTGCAACAACACTCGAGAAGCACGACATCATCCAGGACAAAGCAGCCTGTTTGATCGGCACCCCATCCACTACCTTAACCATTCACTCCCTCCACCACCGGCGTACTGTGGCTGCAGTGTGTACCATCTACAAGATGCACTGCAGCAACTCGCCAAGGCTTCTTTGGCAGCACCTCCCAAACCCGCGACCTCTTCCACCTAGAAGGACAAGGGCAGCAGGCGCAGGGGAACACCATCACCTCCAAGTTCCCCTCCAAGTCACACACCATCCTGACTTAGAAGTATATCGCCGATTCTTCATCGTCGCTGGGTCAAAATCCTGGAACTCCCTACCTAACAGCACTGTGGGAGTACCTTCACCACACGGACTGCAGCGGTTCAAGAAGGCGGCTCACCACCACCTTCTCAAGGGCAACTAGGGATGGGCAATAAATGCTGGCCTTGCCAGTGACGCCCAGATCCCATAAGCGAATAAAAAAAAAGATGCAGCAGACAATTTGCGCACAGCTGGCAACAGGATGGGTCAAGAAATTGGGACTTTTGGCATGTGCACTTTCTGAATGGATTCTTATGCTTCTCATTGGTTCCAATCCCTTTCTAATTTAAACGTTACCACCTGACACACACACATGCACAGGACGATGTCAATCGTCATATCATTTCGCTGGTATTAACTCTCTTCCCCCTCATTCCCAAACATTGTCTGGACTTGTAAAGCTAACAGTACATCAGACCCATGTTAAATAATGATTTATTAGCAATCAAATTAAGTAGAATTTCAAATATATACAGCGCCAGTGACCTTGGTGTGTCTACATTGGGACTTTTAATAAGTCAAAATTGTTGTATAAATAAAATTCACCAATCTGTAGAAAAATACAAGTTAATATTTTATAAGGAAATAATGATGGACAACATTGTATGATTTGTATCTATTGAAGCATCTTGACATGTTGATAGGATTGTAGTTTTACTGTATAAGTAATATTTTTATTCTGCTGTTTGGTTCATGCAGTTTACACCTGCTCTTTTTCCTCTTTGCTTTCATGCTGTCTGGCAGTAGACAAGGCAAACCAGACATACTCTGGTAAGATTTTTATATGTATTAGTCATAACAACCCTTAATGTTTTAGCTTATACATTTCTTTATCATCCAACTTATATTTTCCACTTCTGATTATCTGATATAATTTACGGAGATACTAAACTAAATAACAAATGAAGAAGTTAAATCCACTTTGGAAGATTCCAAGAATGTCTGAAAGTAACCCTCACATGAGAACTTAAACTCAAGTATATAAAAGTTAAGCACATAGTCCGTGTCCAAGTCTCACAGGAGATACTTGTTCAATGTGGAATGGATCTACTGACGATATGAAGCACACTCATTGCCTTGCCTCAGCTCCCAGATTGTTTCTCAAATGCCTTTCAGTTGTAGCACTTCTCATGCTCCCTCCCATCCCCAAATGTGAAACAGCATTCTTTCTCAAAACTACATGTGAAGCCATGATTAATGAGATAAGACATAGTGCCCAGCAAAAAATACTTGAGGCTGTTTGAACTCAATCTTTTTGCGCAATGATCATAAACACACTCTCTCATCCTGAGATGTCAAAATCAGTTCGGAGACATTTATCCACTGACTTCTCCAAATTCAATATTAAATGTACCGTTTTCCTTTCAGAATTGAATTTTAAGAAAAAGATAAAATCCTTCACATTTCCTGTTTCATTCACTACTATGGCAACTTTTATGTCACACTTGAGGGAGTAAAAAGTCAAAAGTTTCAAAGGCAGTCATTTGGAATGTACAGATGAATCTTCAAGCAGAAGGAAGCCAGAGCCGCAATATCTTCAGCCCCTTAGCTGACCTGTGTATGAACTTACCCAATATTTACTTAACATCAGGTAGACTTTGTAGCTTTAAATGGACATAAACCTAAACTTTAGCAGCAGAATGTATATTTTACATGGTACTATTTTGGTGTCCTTATAAAACAGAGCATTCTCTGATTTACCATGAATATCAACATGGCAAATTTGCTAGTACTAAATCAAAACTGTACTTCACTATGCCCAGATGTCACCCTCCAGACAGAACCCTTTGTTACTGAGAGAAGACAATCTTAAAATGTTATGTCCTTCTGCACTGCAAACTGAACTAGCATGTTGCAATCTTCAAAATTGCTTGACCAACGACAATTAGGCCGGGATTCTCCTCCCAGCGGCAGTGTTCTGGTGGGGCAGGATCTACACCCGCCCCTCCGACACACGGTAACTGTAACTCGGTTTCCTGGGTTGGGGGTTCATCAGGCATTCACAGCAGGCTCTCAACACTATTCCCGCTGCTGAGAGGGAGCTGCCGTTGTCCAGCCGCAAAATCCTGGCATTGCTGGAGTGGGCCAGAAGGAGGCGGCTGGGCAGTTATAGAAGCAGAAGCACCTGGAAGACCTGCAAACCAGCTGGCTCGTAGGCTTTGGCAGAGGCGGAAGTCTAGAAAGCAAGGTCAGTGGGGTCCAGAATAGAGGGAGAGGAGGTCACGAGGAGGTATTTCCTTCCATGGGTCAGCCAGTGGCTCAGTGGGTAGCACTCTCACCTCTGAGTCATGAAGGTTGTGGGTTCAAGTCCCACTCCAGAGACTTGAGCACAAAAATCTAGGCTAACACTCCAGGGCAGTACTGAAGGAGTGTTGCACTGTCAGAGGTGCTGTCTTTCAGATGAGATGTTAAACCAGGCCCCGTCTGCCCTCTCAGAAGGATGTAAAAGATCCCATGGCACTATTTCAAACAAGAGCAGGGGAGTTCTCCCCGGTGTCCTGGCCAATATTTACCCCTCAATCAACATCACTAAAAACAGATTATCTGGTCACTGTCACATTGCTTTTTGTGGGAGCTTGCTATACGCAAATTGGCTGCTGCGTTTCCTACATTACAACAGTGACTACACTTCAAAAGTACTTCATTGGCTGTAAAGCGCTTTGAGATGTGAAAGTCTTCTTTTCATGGGAGAACTTCAGGACCATTACTGCCACTTCCTGAGACCTACCGCCACTTTCCCTTTGACAACCCTAGGTGTGACAGTAACCGATGCAGAGTACGGTGAAGGTGAAAATTACCCCCATGGTCTCAGTCCTCATTCATTGAAATATTTCTACATCAAGAATTTTTAAATTGCAAATGGTCCATTATGACAAGTAATTATACAATATCTGCATTGTCCTGATGATGTTCCTGAGTCTGTGAGTCTGTTCACGTAATATAGTGTGTTGGGACTGAACCTTGTGTAACAGTTTACAATCTTGGAGACTGGTGAGTTGCATTAGTATTTAAGTTCTCTGGTGTAGGTGTCCACTAGGACGTTCTGAAGTTTGCAACTTCCAGAGGGTCAGGCTTTCAGTGCTGCAGTTCTCTCATTCAGAAAGATCCTGTATGAAGAGCCCTATCAGAAGAAAGGTAAGACTTGCAGTTATATAGCGCCTTTCACGACCTCAGGACATTCCAAAGCGCTTTACAGCCAATGAAGCACTTTTGGAGTGTAGTCACTGTTGGAATGTAAGAAACCCAGCAGCTAATTTGCGCACAACAAGATCCCACAAACAGCAATGAAATAATGACCAGATCTGTTGTTTTAGTGATGTTGGTTGAGGGATAAATATTGGCCAGGCCACCGGCCAAACTCCTTTGCTCCTCTTCGAAATAGCGCCATGTGATCTTTTAAGTCCACCTGAGATAGCAAACGGGGCCTTGGTTTAACATCTCATGCGAAAGACGGCACCCTCCGGCAATGCAGGACTCCCTCAGTAGTGTCAGCCTGGATTACGTACTCAAGTCTCCGGAGTGGGACTTGAACCCACAACCTTCTGACTCAGAGGCGAGAGTGCTTCCAACTCAGCCACAGCTGACATGGCTATGAGCCTCTGATGTAATACCTAGAGTGTTGGCTTGTAATATTAGCTGTTTAATGTCTCAATGTGGATTGATGAATATGATCAGTTGTTCCACTGAGGATTCTCAGACAGATTTCTTGGGAGGGTAGATGCCATTGCACATAACATTTTAATAAATGACTATAATATTATAAAATATCCTAGAACCATAGAATAAATATATTGCATCTGCAAATTTAGCTGGTATCAGTCAATGGAGCAACTAACCTCCTTTAATCTTTTGGCAAGAGTCGATATCTGTAATAAATACTTAATCACTTTTTAAGCAGTAACTCAGGGTAAGAATGTGAGATGAGCACTGAGCAAGCACTCAGCTGGCACAGAATGCCATTAATCATGTGGTCCTGGAGAAGACAATAGCCCTGGACTGTTTGACATTTGGCTAAAAAGCAGCTGGGGAGTAGCTGAGAAAGGGAAACGAGGTTAGAGCCAAAATGATGCAGAGAGAGTACTAGGCATGCTGAAGTGTGTTACGGAGAGGGTGACACACAAACAGGCGGTATTGGGGACCCTTTTTTGTGCTGCCTAAAATGAGTGGATTACTCGAATTCTTTGCTGCCCCTCCTTCCCCTCCTCCAGTCCCGTTCCTCCTAAGTCTGGTTACCAATGCACCAGACAAGCCCCACTCCTCTTTGTGTGCTTCCAGTGCTACTATCCCTAAATGTTGCCTCTATCTACTGGATGACTCTAAGTTTCATACCAGAGCTTCTGAAATGTCCTCCATTTTCCACTGGCGATTCTCCTCTGCTGCGGTCAACAGAGCATTTAACCAGATCTATCTTATTTGGCCATGCTTCTTCCCTGACTCACTCGCTCTCCTCTCACAACTATAACTGAGCTCCCTGGTCCTCGCCTTCCACTCCATTCGCCACCTCCAACATGATCCCACCACTAAACATGTCATCCTTCCACTTTCTGCTTTCTGGAGGGACCGTTCCATCGACAAAATCCTAGTTTACTTTTCCACCACCCTTCCAGCTGTCCTTCCCTTGGCACTTTCCTGTAGAACCACATTAATCTCCTCCCACAAAGTTTACCAGGGCCCCGAATACTACTTCCGTGTGAGACAGCAATTCTTCCTCTAACCTAGTATTCTGCATTCGCTGCTCATAGTGTCTTTCTCTCTACGGTGGAGAAACCAATCGCAGATTAAGTTTGCCAAACACCTCTGTCTGTTCACAAATGCGATCTGAGCTACCTGTAGCTCACCACTTTAACTCCCCTCCCATTCCCACTCTGACCTCTCTGTTGTTGGCCTCGTACACTGTTCCACAGAAGCTGAACAATAGCTTCCTGAATAATATCACCTCTTTAATTGATCCCAGCAATTTCCCAAGACTAGTCAGCATCTAATTAACTTGACACATCAATTACAAGTCGTGGCCTTAAAGGCCAAATGTTAGCAACAAAGTAGTGCTGCTGACCTTATTAAAAAATGTATTTAGCTATATACAATGAGACATCCAGTAGTATTATAGAATTTTTTTTCTGAAACATAAAAATTTATTTTGGTACTCATGGGGTTAATGAGAAAGGCAAGCTAAACAATTGAGGAAAACTGATCCAAACAGGGTGAATTGAATACATTGATTTTAATGTGGAGAAGCACCTTCTGCTATTTTTTTTCGAAGATCCATTTGGACTGTTTATAAAATTCTACCCAAATTCATGGCGATATTCTTTTCCGACACTGGAAGGTGAAAATCCAAGTAATTAATGTTCATTGTTTCTAAATGCTCTTTTCCTCATTTTTCATGTCTGAATATAATTTTTTTTTAATTTAAAATCACATTCACATATTTATTAGTTCTAGCATCATGTTCAATGTAAGTCAGCAAAATATCACTTGCTTTTGTGTACCACATTACCATTAGCAGTGCTATAATTATTCCATTGCAAGTCAACATAATTTTGGAGGCTATTATAATCTTGACTATACCCACGAACAGCAACTCAAGGACAGTAGTGGCCATAATCTCTGAGCGAAATTATGTTCTCACAATTATCATTCTCTCAAGGTAAAAGCTGGAGTTGCATTTAAAATCCCTGACTATTATTGTATAGTTAGACATATTTTAAAACAACTGCTGTAATAGAAATTTGGTCACATTACTAAAGGTTATGTGACTTGTAAGCAAATTAATTTATCTTGGTAGTTACTTTATGCTTTAATTTCAGTGAAGACAAAGTACTGTAAAATAATTTTGATGAATTATCTGAGTAGTCATTTAATTTGCTGCTCATAATTATAGGGTGACATCCCTGCCTATAATTTTGATAGCTTCTAAAATTAAACTCAGCTATCATTTTGAAAGTAGCATCTCCACCAGATCTGAATGGACCACAACAAGCACCAGAGTCTCGTTCTCCTCTGCTAAAACTGCCTACTACTCCAAGATTATCCTGGAGAGCAAAGATAACCTCTGGCTTCTTTTCTCTACTAGCAACATTTTCCATAAACCCCTCTCTGCTGCCTTCTTTACTCTCACCTCCAACAAGTGCAAAGAGCTCAAGGATTTCTTTGTCACTAAGATTGAGACCATTCGTTCAGCTGCCTCTGCTGCTTCCCCTATTCTCCTTGCCCACCAAGCCAAACCTTCTTCACGGCTCCCCCTGCCCAAGCCCTGAACCTACATCTCTTTCTCTCCCACCACTGCTCATACCCTCTCTAAGCGCATCTCATCCATGAGATCCACCTCATGCTCCCTTGACCCCATTCCCACTAAAGTGCTGACCTCCCCTCCTCAAAAAGCCTACCCATGACTCCTCTGTCCTTGCAAACTACAGCCCTATCCCCAATCTCCCCTTCATCTCCAGAGTCCTTGAATATATTGTCACCTCCCAAATCCATACCCAGCTTTCCCACAATTCCCTGTTTGAATCTCCAATCAGGTTTCCATTCCTGCCGCAACACTGAAACAACCAAACCAGTCACAAATTATATCCTCTGTGACCGTGACCGTGGTGCATTATCCCGCCTCATTCTCCACAACCTCTCTTCAAACTTTGACACAGTCAACCACACTATCTTCCTCCAACACCTCTCCTCTGTTCACCAACTCACTGGGACTGGTCTCGGTTGGTTCCACTCTTGCCCAGCCTGTCATAGCCAGAATATTTCCAGCAATGACTTCTCATTGCCCTCCCGCATCATTACCTCCAAAGTCCACAATATCTATTTTTGGTCTTCTCCACTTCCTTGTCCACATGCTGCACTTGGCAAACATGGGTTCAGGTTCCACATGAACACTGACAGCACCCAGCTCTACCTCTCCAGCACACCTTTCGATCCCTCCACTGCCTTTGTGCTGTAACATTGCTTGTTCGATATCCAATTTCAGATAAGCCGCAATTTCCTTCAAATAATCATTGGTAAGATCGAAGCCATCGTCTTTGTCACCCGCCACACACTCCGAACTCTTTACACCGATTCCATTCCCCCCCCCCGTGGCGATTGTCTCATGGTGAAGTAAATTATTCGCAACCTTGGCATCCTATTCAACCCCGTATTCTCTCCATCACAAAGGCCACCTATTTCCACCTCCCATCATGTGCCTCTGTCCCACCTCAGTCTATTTGTTGCTAAAACAATAGTTGCAACCTCTAGACTCAACTGTTCAATGCTCTCCTGGCAGGTCTCCCGTCCTCCACCGTCCATAAACTTCTGCTCATCCAAAACCCTGCTCTTTGTATCCTATCCTGCACCAACCTCCATCATCCTTGACCTCGCTGACCTACATTGGCTCCTGGTTCCCCCCATGCCCCAAAATTAAAATTCTCATCCTTGTGTTTAAATCTCTTAATGACCTCGCCCCACCCCATCTCTGTAACTTCCTCCAGCCGTACAACCATCCCCCCAAAATCTCCATTCCTCTTACTCTCACCTGTTATTAAATCACCCCCTTCCTTTGCCTCACTATTGGCAGCCATGCCTAAAACATTAAAACAGATTATCTGGTCACACCTCATTGCTGTTTGTGGGAGCTTACTGTGTGCTTATTGGCTGCCACATTTGCTACATTACAACAGTGACTACACTTCAAAAATACTTCACTGGCAGTAAAAAGCTTTGGGACGTCCTGAGGTCGTGGAAGGCGCTATATAAATGCAAGTTATTTATTTATTTCTTATCCCCATGATCCCTACACAGGGTGATATGATTGATGACATAGAGCTATAGCATTCTTGGAAGGACTTAAGTACCTAACACAAATTTTTAATTAATTTTTCTTCCAAAAGGAATTGGATTATTTCCATAGCCTTGCAAACATATCATTTAGTCAGCTTTCTTTTAAAGTATTCATTGGCTTGCATCATAAGTATACAATAAAAATTAAAGCTTAGTTTTGAGAAGGTCTTCTGCGAATTTGAGTCAATACTTCATTCTTCTGTCATTATAACTCTGACATTTAATCCATTATCAAGTTTCAGCTATAGCATATTAACAGTGTATGGTGAAGAGCAGAGAGTGATTTATGTTTAATTATATAAAACATTAATGCTATAGTAGGAGTTTAAAAAAATGCTATTTTTGCTTTCTACATTTGTTTATTTTATTTACTTCGCTGCCATTATTAAAAGTTTAAGTTGCATTGTTGCTAAAATAAAACTGTGCTAACATTCTTATAGACCTCTTTTAGGGGTGGAGAGTTACTGAGAGTATAATTTGCTCTTGAAAACATTGCCAATTTGAGTGGTTTCATAGAGACACATACACACACACACAAAGGTGATTAATGTGACTGAGTGATTCGGGACCCCACAAAAATAGAAGAATGGCTCTTTAGTGTTGCTGTGATGTGGTTCAAAAATACAACACAGGTCATAAAGTATAAGCATACATGAATAAAATTCTCAGATCATTACTTCTCTACAGACTACATGATAAGTTTAAAAATAAGAGTTAACTAGCCAACAGGACATGGAAAGTGATATGACAGGGTTGATTTCTCTTAATTTTTTTCGCTCATGAACATTTACAAGAGCATCTCGTGCTGTCTCATCACAGGCTATCAAGCTAACACAGGTATATTTTTCTTTCATTTTAAGTTCTCCTTTTTCTTTCATTTTTTCATTTAAAGGAGAACCATATTCTACCAAATTGTCACATCATCTTAAATTTTATGAAGGGAACTACAGTATCTGAATGGGAAGTGCTGCCTGCAACTCACCATTATACAATTCATAAAAATCACCAAAATAGAACTACTTAATGTCTGCGCTGTGGAACTCCCCATAGCCAGCAATCAGTGAAATCAGTTAAACTGACAAAAACTTAAGCTTTTCCACTCTGATATCGCTGTTAAACACCCCGTAAAAAGTTAAGCCTTGTTGGAATAGGTGTAACTGGGGTTTAACGACATATTGACTGCGGAACAACTGTTCTGGCCCTGAAAAGCTAATTTTATATTTGTGGAATGTCAAATGTCTCCATTATGATAAAAATTACTACATTTTTAAAATAATAAATATATTTTTAAAGTTTGTTTGATATTTCTGCTTCTGTTTAACCCCATGTGTATGTCCCAATCTTTATTTCACTCTGTAAAATTTTAAAAAGTGAATTGATAATCAATGCTTTTTATTTCCTGGTTTGCTGTCTGTGAGAATTCTTCAGTGTGATTGGCTGCTCAGATAACTTGATGACATCACTGCTGCTCTATGCTGGGGGATCCCTTTTGACAGCGCTACCATCAATTTAACGTTGAGAAAGCTAAAGTTTCGCCACAGAGATCGCGAGATCTTTGTGAGCAGCATTCTTCAATGTCAGCGGCGATCGCCATCACTTCGCCGTTGACCGCAAATTCCAGGCCATTTTATTATATTTGTAATCTCTCTTATTTAACTTTTTTATACTAAAGTATAATATAGCACCTTTCAAAACCTCATGATGTTCCAAAGAGCTTTACAACCAATTAAGTGCTTTTGAAGTGTAGTCACTTGTAATGTAGGAAACATGGCAGCCAATTTGTGCACAACAAGGTCCCACAAACAACAATGTGATAATGACCAGAGCATTTGTTTTTTTTTATAGTGATGTTGGTTGAGGGATAAATATTGGCCAGGACACAGGGCAAAACTTTCCTGCTTTTCTTCAAAATAGTGCCATGGGATCTTTTACATCCACCTGAGAGGGCAGACGGGGTCTCATCTGAAAGACGACACCTCCTACAGTGCAGCACTCCCTCAGTACTGCATTGGCGTGTTAGCGTAGATTTTGTGCTCAAGCCTCTTGAACCCACAACCTTCTAACTCAGAGGTGAGAGTGCTACCAACTGAGCCACAGCTGACCTTAAGTATTTAATTTTTATCCCATAAAATTTTAAAGCAGCGGTTACACAGCTAGATTGTATATGTGATGAGGTATAGGTAGTTTGGAGACGCAAATCTCAAGAGCTGGGGTGGCTAAAAGATAAGGATAATGTAAGCATAAGAGAAATTGAAAGCTCAGAAGCTTAAACATAATACATGGTATGATGGATTAGCGTGATGAGACCATCTTGTAAGCATAGGAAGTGCATGCTCTATATGAAACAATATAGATAAATGAACACACACACATGCATCTCCAACCAACTCAGAATAATCTGGCTTTGTTTTATTCATGTACGAGGATATATTTTTAATACCATTCGATAAATCAGCATCCAAATCAGTAACTTGTTATCAGAGGAACGCAATTCACTGAAGGTTTTACTGCACTAGACTTAATTTTGCAAACATTAATTGAATTGTTGGAGTCTTAAAAAAAAAAGTTCATATTTTGGGGAAGTTCCTTGGAGTTTGCCACAAGCTGTGATTTCTGTGGTGTTTAGAACCTGGAGTGACTAGCTAGGAAAACTGTAACCCAACAGCAGAATTTAATATGCACAGTTACAACACTGAATCATTTGCCAGCAAACTCATCACAAGGAGCCTCACAGGAACATGAATTACTACAGTACTTTTTTCATCTTCATTTTCACTGTTACAGACAGCTTGATGTTGTATTTTGTGATGTGGTATCTCAGAGAAAGGGTAGCTGCCTGTAATCCATTAGAACAACCATTACACTTTCACTCTGTGGCTAGATTGCTCTGTTGCTGTTGGCTGTGACCTTCTCTCCTCATCAGATATTCCCCCAGAATGCTATCCTGTTGTCAAGTGATGCCAAGGTCTAGAAATAAGTGCAGTTTTTATTATTTTGCTTTTGATTTTGACACAAGTGCAGGCAATTATAACAATTCTGACTCTTCAAAAAATAGGATGTTGAAAATATGGGAACCAAGCTCATTTAATATGATCCTCAGACAATTTACTTTTTTGCTTAATTATCGTATTATTGTCATTAAGTGGTCAGGAAACATATGTGGGCAACTCTCTGAGTTCATGTAATTATCACCCCTTCTGAGGCATAGACAAGCTTATTTGGAAATGATAAGAAATTATTAGAATTAAATTTAAAGGAGTACACTGGGATGAAGCCTTAATAATAGATTTATTCCGGAGTATTCTTGAGTACTTGTGGAGAAAAGTGACTCTTCCTCCTCCCACCCTTATATTTTTTTTAAAATTCCAAAGTGAGAATTAACAAATATTTGACACGATGTAGTAACTGGTCTTTTGATGCCATGTTCTTCCTGTTTCCAAGGACGGGTACTGAAATATAGCATTTTTTTTGGTTACTGGCTTACTTTTGGTCACTAGGAACCAACCTCCAGATGGCTCAGTGGGTAAATGCACCATGTGATTTGGCTTTGAGCCATATGGAGCAGGAAGGTCTCTGATGAGTTAACTGGTATCCACTGGATTGGAGGTGCTTCGATTGATCTCAACCTGACAGAGCTGGAGAAGGAGCGAACTAGTCAGGGTTTCTGCTGTTGTTCACCATCCATTGACCTGTGTGTGTTGAGCAGTACAGTATTGGATGCCTGCTCAGGACTGGCCAGGTTCAGCTGTGAATAGCCAGGTGACGACGAATTCTCACATGGATACTTGTTTAATATGGGGAATCTTACAGTTAACCTCTTTAGTTAGAGCCATGCATCATTTAAGGAGCTTAATTGGACAGTTTTATTGACAGGTTCAAGAAAGCATTTCCAGCCACTGAAATTCATGTAGAGACTTTTAACCCCCATGCACAGCTTTTTCATTGGGCGTGCTGTAACATTTTTCAAATATTGTTAAATATCTTCAACAGGAAAGCTCCTTTCCCACTCCAAAAATGCTATCTTGTGGAGGAGGATGAGATTTCCTTGATACCAAAATGATATTAGTGTAGGTGGAGATGTTTTTCCTGTTCTTGCTGAAGGATAAAGCCATTAAGAGCCTGATCAAAGAGTTTTCCCTGCTTTGACTGATTAATAAAGTTGAATTCTCCAACACTGTGGAATGTGGTGTCAGCTGTGGTTCAGTCTTGCCTCTGAGTCAGAAGGTTGTGGTTTCAAGTCCCACTCGACAGACATGAGCACAAAATCTAGGCTGCAGTGCAGTATTATTTCAGAGAAGAGCTGGGAGTTTTTCCCCAGTATTTTGGCCAGTATTTATCCCTCAAACAACATTACTAAATTATCATTATCATTATCTCATTGCTGTTTTTGGAACCTTGCTGTGTGCAATTTGGCTGTCACATTTCCTACATTACAACAGTGACAACACTTCAAAAAGTACTTCATTGGTTGTAAAGCGTTTTGTGACGTCCTGAGGTCGTGAAAGGCGCTATATAAATGCAAGTTCTTTCTTTCTAGTTCTAATCTTCAGTGTTGTAGAAACCTTGCACAATGCAGCCTGTAAGTAGCTCTGAGCAACTTTTTAATAACAATTTAAGGGGTGGCACAAGAGCTGAAGTTCCGCTACAATCATCATACTTCAGAATTCAGTGAGACTGTAAAAGCCCAGGATATAGGATAAAGTACCTTAACTACCTTAAAGGTGTTACAAATTGATTCATGTCGAGCCAAACCATAATGCCTTAATCTGTTAAAATCCATAAAATGTTTCCACATTGAACCTTTGAAAATGATTCAAAAATTTGATGAGCAGGCTCAAGAGACCAATGTCATTTAGCTCACAAAAGCACACTTCAGAATTTTCTGACCTTACACTGTGCCATGAATAAAGGCTTCTGTGGCTGGATTTATTGCGCAGAAACACACTAAACTAAAAGTGTTATCACCTTTATTTGGGTATATATGCTTAATTGGTATAAAGTGGAAAGGGAAGCCCCTTCAGTTACTGGCACAGTATCCATGCATGACCAGGGGATTAAACCCTTTTCATTGGTTGTAATTGAGAAATGTAAAGCGCTTCATTTTCTTTTTAAAGTCCAATGCTACCTTAGAGTTTGCAGATTGGTCAGTATATTTGTACTGAATGCTGCCAAGTAATTGCACCAAGACTCGTAAACAATGAAGGTAGAAACTTGCAGCACAGAAGGAGGCCATTCGGCCTGTCGTCCCTGTGCTGGCTCAGCTGTGCTGTGAAAGAGCAGTCGTGTTTTGTCCCACATCCCCGCTTTTTGGCCGTAACCCTGTAAGTTCCTCATCCTCAAGTACCTGTCCAACTCCCTTTTAAAATTATTTATGGAATCAGCTTCCATCACCTTCTCAAGTAAAGCGTTCCAGATCCCGACAACACTCTGAGTGAAAAAAATTCTCCTCATCTTCCCTCTAGATCTTTTGCCAATGATTTTAAATCTATGACTCTGGTTATTGACCCACTCGCCAGAGGGAATAATTTTTCTCTATCTATGCCATCAAAACCTCTCATCATCTTGAAAACCTTTATTAGGTAGGATGTTTTGGGTTTTGTTTTCCTTTTTCAGATTTACATTTATACCTTTGTCTGTGCTTGTAGAAGCACCAAACCCCAATTTTTTGTTTTGTGATTCATTCCCTATCCATCTATTATTTGGCATAAATGAAGTTTTTTGTCCCCACTGAAAAACCTTCCACTTGTAAAATAAATAGGTAAGTCCTGTGTAAGAGTGAACCTACCACAAAAGTAAGCAAGAATTCTGTAATGAAGAGCGATTTTAAATCTTGGCCTAGAAATTTCATACTGTTTTCGCCATAATTCCAGCATATAATTGGGGTAATTAACCTTTTTGGCACCAAATGGGGCGGAAGCAGTTTATGCCGATTCTCCATCCCAAAATTGATCCCTCCTGAAGTCTCTTGCACTCTTTGGCCCCTGCTGCGATCTGCCTGCCGAGTCCTGAGTGATCTGAATGATCCTGAGCAAGCCATTAGGAAGGCAAATGGTATGCTGACCTTCATTACAAGAGGATTTGAGTACAGGAGTAAAGAAGTCTTACTCCAATTATATAGGGCCTTGGTGAGACCACACCTGAAGTACTGTGTACAATTTTGGTCTCCTTACCTAAGGAAGGATATACTTGCCATAGAGGGAGTGCAACGAAGGTTCACGAGATTGATTCCTGGGATGGCGGGACTGTCGTATGAGAAGAGATTGAGTAAACTAGGCCTGTATTCTCTTGAATTCAGAAGAATGAGAAGGGATCTCATTGAAGCATACAAAATTATTACAGGGCTTGATAGGGTGGATGCTGGGAGAATGTTTCCCTTGGCTGGGGATCTAGAACCAGGGGCCTCAGCCTCAGGATAAAGGGTAGGCCATTCAGGACTGAGATGAGAAGAAATTTCTTCACACAGAGGGTGGTGAATCTTGTGAATTCTCTACCCCAGAGGGCTGTGGAGACTCAGTCATTGGGTATATTCAAAACAGAAGTCGATAGATTTCTGACTAGTAAGGGCATCAAGGGATATGGCGATAGGGCCGGTGAATGGAGTTGAGGCAGAAGATCAGCCATGATCTCATTGAATGGCGGAGCAGGCTCGAAGGGCCGAATGGCCTACTCCTGCTCCTATTTCTTATGTTCTTATCTCATTTACATACATTATAATGGGGACCAGTAGCGCTGCAGTTGTGAGTTTCCCGCTTTTACACTCGCAAAGCACGTGAGGTAAGTTAGGCTGAGGTGCAGCTCTTTCCAGGATTGGTGGACAAGCGGAACTAAGGATTTAAGCCTAAACAGTGTGAAGAGTTTCACTAGCGATTTCTGCAGCTGGGAATGACTTTTTGCAGCTGGACCCGCTTCTGATGTTATGAGACGCCTGAAAGATTTTCAGTCCCACTCCCCTCACCCACAATGTGCATTTCTTAGGAGCATTCCCTATGGGCATTTTCAGGGAAGAGCAGGAGCAGCCTAAGTTGGAGCTAAAGGCCCAGAAATTGATCTCGCTCTGTTCCCGCGGGGGTAAGGAGCAGGCGCGATCTCTCACTCCGCGTTGGCTTTTTCAGATCCAGCTCGCACGAACTTGATGTTCTAGACATCAGCTGGGCAGTGCTTGCGTATCCCACCGACGTAGTGAATTCGTGCGAGCTGTGGGATCACGTGACTCAGTTAGAGCCAATGGCAGCACACCATCTTCCATTCATAAGTTTCACATACGTGCTGTGAAAGCTATGAATCTTACACACCCCCAAAATAACAGCTAAACCTCAATTAAATTTAAAAAAAAAATCACATTAATAAAATAAGTATAGTTAAATAAATTAACCATTTTAAATAAAAAATAAAATTTTTGAAAAAATTTAAAATCTTTTAAAAGTTATAAAAATAAACTTACCTGTCTTTAAAGTCTCTAAAAAAGATATACCTGTTAAAAAAAATTCAAAATAATACTTAATTCACTACTTACCTTGTTAAAAGTGGGTCTTACTCCTCCTTTTTTCATTTCTAAAATCTGCTGTCCTTACCTGCGCGTCCAAAGCACTAAGTGCACAGCGTGCGCGCAGCCTGTAGCGCGCACGCGGTGCACCGAGGAACCGCCCCCTTTTCCAAAAACCAAGTGCCGGTTTTCAGCGCATGCACAGTGCATGCAGAAAACCGGCAATTGGTGACAGAATACGCGAGAGTACACAGTGCGTACTCTCGCGTCACGGGACGAATTTTTGGGCCAAAGAGTCACGCAGCATTTAAGGAGAATGCATCCCGCTACATATCATCACCCTGCTCCCATAGAATATACAGGCAACACCTGAGGAGATGTGTCAAAACAGATTGCACTTCACCAAAGAGGCAAAAGGGCAGCTCTGCCACCAACTGCGTGAGGACCTGCAGCCACGGACATCTTTCCGCACTGCTCTCTTTGAGGTTATGAAGGTGATGACTGCACTCAACTTTTATGGCACAGGCTAATTTCAGGCAACCAGGAGGACTCTTTAGTATCAGTCAGGATGTAGTGCAGGCGGCATTCATTAAGTGACTGTAGCATTTTATAAAAGACCTGGGGAATTCATCACCTTGGGCATCACAGCAGTACAGTAGCGAGATAGAGTAATCCAGTTTTACAGGGTTGCTAGTTTTACACGGAGGAGAGAATGACAATAACCTTCTATCAGAGGAATCCTCAGTGACTGCTGCAAGGGGCATCATTGCACATCTCATCACTTAAGTCTTCTCTTCTGTTTAACACGGCCTACCTTTGACACCAGTGCCTTACCTCCTTCAAATATAGGAACAATCCTTCAATCTAGTGTCCATCCTAGAACACGACAACCCATTAGCCCTCTTTGTCCCTACGTGACCATGCCAATAATCATCATCCGATTGAATAATTCAGCACCAAGTAAGTGCACCCTTTCCTGCATGGCCCTAACATCCATGAATAACAAAGTACGATATAAGTGCACATTCTGTTTTCTTACAGCAAAGTTCAAAGTGAACACAAACCAGCTTACTTTTTCCTAACACTGTGCTTCCCCTAGGTGGCTAAACACGCCTTCCTTTTACCTATTCTAGTGCTTCTCTGTGAAACTGAAGGCCACAATGGCAAGTGGTGGTTGGCTGCTCATGTTCTACAAGAGGGTCGTGGGACTGAGGTGACGTTTCCCTCATGGTACCTTGCGTCTGGCAGGATGTCACTGCTGGCAGCATCACGGGAGATTGTTCCCGGGTGCCTGGTGCCTCCTGCTACACTCCACTAGTATGGTGTTTTGAGCGGGAAGGCCGGAGAACTGACATGTGCTGCTGTCCTGAGAGATGGCAGTATCAAGCAGGTCAACTCCAGACGTTGCCATTCCACTGGGCCTTGGATTTGTGCCTTCATTGATTCAGGAAATTCTGGTGTAAATACCTCTCTCGATCATCAGTTGGCACGATTCTTTTTCCATTGGTGTAAAAGCAGTGCAACTCACCATGTGGAATTTCTAGCCCCTTATCCTTTTTCTTAGAACATCTGTATTGGTTAATATCTCAATACAACCGCCAATCTGATTTACATCAAAAATGTGTGTATATAGAAAGACTGACTCGCATTTTTATCGCATCTCTCACAAACATCTAAAAGCCTAACCCACAATCAATTACGTTGAAGTACACTGACTGTTATGGAACCAAAAGAAGCAGCCAATTTGCATGCAGCAAGATCCTAAAACCAACAATGAGCTAAATTATCACTGAATCTGCATTTGGTTTCAGTTGAGGGTGAATATTGGTGAGGAAGCTGATCTTCTTGAAATAGTGCTGTTTAAAGTTTACCTAAACCTCTGTGACAGGCATTTATGGCTTCGGTTTAACATCCTATCCAAAAGATGGCACCTTTGATGAGCAGCATTACCTCAGTGCTATCCTAGTTTATGGGCGCGAAATTCGGTTACGCCCCGTTTGGGGGCGGTAACCGAGTTAAGGCCGGACATTTAGGGCCCAGCGCGGAAGTACCGTCCCACAAAGGAAGTGGAGCGCAATCTCGGGCGCTCCACTTCCTGGCGGGGTGGTAACCGAGGTGATGTCGGGGCACGATCGTGGAGTGCTGCCGTGTTTCGACGCCCATCCCCTTCAGTTAAAAAGGAGGTCCATTGCACACTCTGCAGGGCTTCCGATGGCCCACACTCGGCCTCCAGGGCGGCGTGGTGCTGCAGCCCAGCACCGAGAAACGGTGCCGGGCTGTGCGATGGCGGCCAGGACCACGCCACGGCCTACCACGGAGGGCCGACCTGGAGGTCGACCAAAAAAAGAAAAATGGCGGCGCGGGTTGCGGCCGCACCTCCCCTTTAAATACCACCCCGCAAGTGGAGGTCAGCCCGGTTTGCGATCTGCGAGGCTGGCACTGACATTGCCTGTGGCAGCCTCGCGGGGCGCAGCGGAATTTCCACCACGAGGCTGTCAGGGGTTGCGGTGTCCCGCCAAATTTCTCGGGAGGCGCTTTTTTCGCGCGCCCCCACCCCCCCCGGGCGATAAGCCCTTTGCGCCCCGTTAGCACCCCCCCCCCCCCCCGGAGGATCTAACGACAGGCGCAAAGGCGCCGAATTTCTAGCCCTATATGTTTAACTCCTGGAATGAGACTAAAAAGGTCTGTTGTTAAAAGCACAACACAAAATCCATCCTTTGTCAAGCAGAACTCATGTAAAAATCTATAACTTATTTGCAATGTAGAACTTAAAGGGACTGTGCATAGTACATTAGAAATGTAATCTCTTTTCACTTAACTGATACCATTTCTACAGAATAAGTAATTGTATTAGTGCTTTAAAATTATGAAAACCTTTCCGGAAAACATTTGACATGTTATTTGATTTAGGTATGGATCTATTAATGGAGTAATTTTCTGCTGAACTACAAAAAAATAGCTGCATAGCCAATGAGGAAGTGATGTTACCTGCAGTTGAAATCTGCTTTTAAGTAGCGACCCCAGTCACAATGTCAATACAAGTGGCAGAGCTACTTTGGAGAAAAAGAATATTGGCTTGCTAAGTAAGGCAGAAATGGAGGAGTTTCTCAGTAGTGCAGAAAACAGTGTATGCATTAAAAAAAGGGGCAGGATATGTCAATATTCATCACTGTTTAACAAGAACTAACTGGAAAATCATGAAATCCTGAGGAAATAATTCCAGTTTAACTGAGTATCATAATGAATCAATTCTTCATTTCTCTGAAGACGCTCTGATGGCCAAGAATACAGCCTACAGTAAGGTGAAAGTACCAGATCATAAACTGAGCAAGCAACTATTTGTGTTCCTGAATTACATACACTGCATTTCCAAAAAAACTCCAAGCAAAAAACCAAAGCCAACTAGAAGTCGGCGCTGAAGATAAAGAATTAGATAACAAAAGATAACCAATGCTCCTCTGTGAATTACGAGAAAGTAATCCAATCTCGGGGCTGAGATGATATCATAAACCATGAAGGCAAATCTCAAGTGGTTTATGTTTGTCAGTGAAACCCCAAGATTGGATTTCTGTCTGAAATTCACTGAGAAGTGTCCATTATTGTTCATAAAATATATAAGGTTGTAAATTTTCTTGCTCTTATGCCGTGAAGATGAAAAATGCAGTGTGACGTAGCACAAAGGGTATTATTGATTTTATGGCGTAAAACAAAATGAATGTTATTGATTTTATGATGTAGAACCTCAATATCAGATTTGTGATGCAGGATTACTAGATTATTTTTTACAGTACATTGCAGGAAAATCTCTATCCTGTAGAGTAGACTGATGCTGACAAGACTGAACAACAAACAATTTGGATAGATGTTTGATGGCAATCATTTTGGAAAGTTTTGCATAACAAAAAGTAATGAACTAGACAGTAAAATACATGGACCACATCTAGAAATAAAGACTCATTAGGGTAGATTTTCCATCCATTTGATTTCAGTGGACCTAAAACTGTAGATGGAGGTTCAAGTGCCATGCTGTAGGCAATGACTTGAAAAATCCGCTCTATTATAAAAAGAAGCACCCATGGAGCATTCTTTTTCTTCTACAGACTATGGTGCAGCCACGCTATAGCAACTGTAAATACTAAATAAGAACCTTTAATTCCCTATATTTCGATGATGGTGAATAGAATGTATGAACACTGACATTCTACCAGTTTCACAAGAACATATATTTCTAATTCAGGAGTTGCCACATCACTATTCTTATTTCAGTAGAAATACATTGTCCACATATATATTTCATCTATTGCAATTGCATTGAGTTTGTCTGAAATACAAGTACTGGGAGGGAATTCTAGCTAAAAGTAGCATATGCTTGGAGCACTATTGTGCCTCTATTTGATGCGTCATGGCAACAATTTATAAAATGATGTTTAAAACACTGATCCAGTTACCATTCGTTTCTGGGCATTGTATAATCTTTAATACTTGGTTTGGTAATGGTTTTAACTTAAGCAGGATAGGAAAGTTTAAAGGCATATGTTTGGTTCAAAATACCTCCCCTTTTTAGGGAAGCAGGTGGTGGTGCAACTTCAGTCTGAGAGCTGCAATAGCTCTGAGAAACTATGCTACAGGTTTCCTGGAGTTAAGCAGCTCATTTGTCGTTATGTGCCCTGCTGTTTGCATTGGGAGCCTGTCCCGAATGCACAGGAATGTTCCCTGTAATCAACTTGGCCTGCACGGACCAGTAGAGTGGAAGATCAACTCTGTGGTCTTCTTAAACTTCTTTTTTAATTTTTAATTTTATCGTAAGTATATTATTTTCTTCTATAGAAATGAGGAAGTAGACTTTTCAGCCCCCAGTTTTGCGATCCTGGCAAAAATGAGGCTATGCTAGCCCATGGCACAGAAGCATCTGCACCAACAACTTGGGATGGCTTCCACCATACTTTGTGATAAGAATCTCTGTCCCTACTTTGAATAGGATGCTGGCACATGTGAAACTTGCCCAGAGTGTTTGGTCACATGTGGCTGGAAAACATAAAATCTCAGCAAAGGCGGCAGCTCTCAAGGAGCTATAGTTTGCCCGAACAGGGTAAGTTGTGGTGATGGCAGAAGAGTGGACTAATTGTTCACAGTGGAGACATGTGAGCCACACTCCTCCCTTTGATCCTGTAGAGTTGTAAGTGCTACTACCCGCGCCCCACACCCCGTCTTCAAATTCCTCTTGCTGCAGTTTTGGGGCTACAATATTGCTGCCCTATAACTGAGCCACATTCTCTGCAAGCGCCCTTTCCCCAGCTTTGCAGAGTCACACCATAAATGCCAACAGCAATTGAGAATAATGGGAAAAAACGACTGGGCAGGAAAGAAACTCAAAAACGGTAGACTAACCAGCAAAACCAACTGATATCCATGGAGCAAAATACAGAAAGAGGAGTTTACAAGTGGGGGAAAAAAAATCATCTGCAGCAGAAAGCACCCATAAAACTTCAGAAAACCTATATTAGCAGGGCAGGTCCCAGGACTCTTCATGTAGTCATTTGTTATGGGCATGGCTTGTGCTTTGAGAGGAACCTTGCCCCAAGATTTGAAATTCGACCTGTAAACAGGTAATTTACATATTTCTGAAAGGCCTCAGTCTTTACCTCCAAATCGCCCGTGAGAAATCTGAGTTGCAAATCTGTCGCATGCCTGATTTTCCGACCTGCACGGCCAGCAAGGTCTCTCAGAATTTACCCTTCCTTCCCTTTTAACTCCTATTTGTGCAGGCTTGGTTTTGTGGACAGAATTATAAATGTTGGGAGCTACTAATTGTCACTTTAATATTTACAAACGGCAGTGACTTCCAGGCTTTGATCAGTTTCTATCTTTTTGGAGCACTTTTAAAAGTAAATTGTGTTTTTTTTATGCCTATTAAGTGTTTCATTTTTCTTACATAGGCATATTTTAGGGCTTTAAGGAAGTTTTTGTGCTTTGAACTGTGGCTAATTCCACATTACCTATAGTTCAGAGCTGCTGTTGGCTGCAATATTCTATTTTTTTGGACAAATTTACTTTGGCTGAGTTCTCACGTCTTCCAGTTCTGAACTCAAAACCTTGCAGTATGATGAAAACAAAGCCTCAAATTGTTGCTTCACAAAAAAACCCAATTGTTTTGATGTATGGGACACCTGCTCGCAACAGACACTTCATGCAGCAGGGCCTATAAAATCAATTTAAATTACTTTTCGCCATCCCCTCCTCCATAAAAAAAAAACCTTTGTAGATGCCTGTAATTGGTGCAAGGCACAGTTTTGAGCTAGTGCTATAACTGATATGAAACGACATACAGGGGTGTATTTTCCAGCCAGTGCTATTCCCATAAAAACACTTAGCAGACTTGTATTCTGTGCACTGCACTTCTTTTTATAACAGGTGTTATTAACCTATTTATTTTACTAGTAACAGTATGCCGAGACCTAACTTACTATAGGGGTAATTACGTTATACCGCACTTGCAGGGAGCGCAGGCTGGAGAATTGGGGCACTATTTCTCACCTTCAAGCATGACTTGCTGATGGGATTGCGGAATTACCCTTTATGTTTATGAAATTCCCAGAATCCAGTGTCAAACGTGTGTAACTGAAGTTTAATGCCTCCAAACTGTATCCCAAAGATGATTATGCCGATTTAAACAGTGAAGCAGGGCAATTATTGGGTTTTTAATATTCTTCATATACCATAGATAATTCAAAGGCCATAGGGGATGTTTTTCTTAACATTGCCCCAATTCAGAGCAAATTACTTGCTTTGGTCATGAAACATTCCCCTTTCATAATTTGTGTCTCATTATTTTTCATATCCTGTCAAATCAATCACATTTATTCTGGTTCTGAGAGTATGAGAGAGAATGACTTCCAGTTTGGGTCTGTTTTCAATCTGTGGACACGAGATTTAGTAAGCTTAAGTTATGATTCTGTTAGTTTCTGGTGAAAATAATTACAAAAGGTTCCGATTATGCCAAAAACTTGCTTTAAATTTCGCATCATTGAGAAAATTTTCCTATTATAGACATTGTCGGTTATTCTTTCTGATGTCTCTGACTGGCCACAAATTTCAATTTGTGTCAAAGATTGAAGGAAAGGTTTTTAAAATGACCCGGAAGCTTAGTAGGAGTAAAATGCAAGGTAGTTGAGCCAGGGATTTTTTTTTTATTCGTTTATGAGATCAGGGCGTCGCTGGCAATGCCAGCATTTATTGCCCATCCCAAGTTGCCCTTGAGAAGGTGGTGGTGAGCCGCCTTCTTGAACCGCTGCAGTCCGTGTGGTGATGGTACTCCCACAGTGCTGTTAGGTAGGGAGTTCCAGGATTTTGACCCAGCGACGATGACGGATCGGTGATATACTTCTAAGTCAGGATGACGTGTGACTTGGAGGGGAACTTGGAGGTGATGGTGTTCCCATGCGCCTGCTGCCCTTGTCCTTCTAGGTGGAAGAGGTCACGGGTTTGGGAGGTGCTGTTGTAGAAGCCTTGGCGAGTTGCTGCAGTGCATCTTGTAGATGGTACACACTGCAGCCACGGTGCGTCGGTGGTGGAGGGAGTGAATGTTTAAGGTGGTGGATGGGGTGCCAATCAAGCGGGCTGCTTTGTCCTGGATGGTGTCGAGCTTCTTGAGTGTTGTTGGAGCTGCACTCATCCAGGCAAGTGGATAGTATTCCATCACACTCCTTACTTGTGCCTTGTAGATGGTGGAAAGGCTTTGGGGAGTCAGGAGATGAGACACTCGCCGCAGAATACCTCGCCTCTGACCTGCTCTTGTTGCCACAGTATTTATGTGGCTGGTCCAGTTAAGTTTCTGGTTAATGGTGACCCTCAGGATGTTGATGGTGGGCGATTCGGCGATGGTAATGCCATTGAATGTCAAGGGGAGGTGGTTGGAGATAGTCATTGCCTGGCACTTCTGTGGCGCGAATGTTACCTGCCACTTATCAGCCCAAGCCTGAACGTCGTCCAGGTCTTGTTGCATGCTGGCATGGACTGCTTCATTATCTGTGGAGTTGCAAATGGCGCTGAACACTGTGCAGTCATCAGCGAACATCCCCATTTCTGATTTTATGTTGGAGGGAAGGTCATTGATGAAGCAGCTGAAGATGGTTGGGCCTAGGACACTGCCCTGAGGAACTCCTGCAGCGATGTCCTGGGGCTGTGATGATTGACCTTCAACCACCACAACCATCTTCCTTTGTGCTAGGTATGACTCCAGCCAGTGGAGCGTTTTCCCCCTGATTCCCACTGACTTCAGTTTTACTAGGGCTCCTTGATGCCAGACTCGGTCAAATGCTGCCCTGATGTCAAGGGCAGTCACTCTCACCTCACCTCTGGAATTCAGCTCCTTTGTCCATGTTTGGACCAAGGCTGTAATGAGGTCGGGAGCCGGGTGGTCTTGGCGGAACCAAAACTGGGCATCAGTGAGCAGGTTATTGGTGAGTAAGTGCTGCTTGATAGCACTGTCGATGACACCTTCCATCACTTTGCTGATGATTGAGAGTAGACTGATGGTTAGTTTGACATGCTATTGTCTACCTGGTGGAGGAGGGGGAGAATCTACAACTTTTGCAATAAGCTTTGATAAGATCATTTTTCCTTGCACTCTTGTTGTAACTTGCATTCTTCTCATTACAGATGCTGGGGACCTAGCTGACCCTGTAGCACCAACAATTGTTATTCCTCCGAAAAACACCAGTATAGTGGCTGGCACAAACGAGGTCACTCTGGAATGTGTATCCAATGCAAGGTTAGTAAAAAAAATAACAAGGTCTATGTTGGTGAGTGCTAGTCTGTAAAGAAAAACTGACAAAGTTGTAAACTATTTCATGTTATCAGTTGCTTGCACACGCCTGCTTTGCTGCTTTTCAGTATTTTTTCTTCAGCGTTCAGCAATTTATGCTCTGTAGCATTTCTTCACGTAATTTTGAGGTAAACTTTATATTGAGTTTTTTGTGTATAAATGAGAAAATATTAACAATGTACTAATTACACACCTGTTGTAACCTCTTCTGCGTTCTATAAATGTCAAAGTATTTTAAGCTGAGTGGGAGAGAGGCAGTTAGTTAGTCTTCATTTGATGTTGATTCAATTTTTTTAAAGTTGCATTTTGAAGCCAACTTGTTATCTCAACTGTGCTCCATTGACTGTTAGGGTCAAAGCTAATCACTTACAATTGTGAGGTTGAGATTCTGATTTTAATGTCCACCTGGCAGAGAAAGAGACACATAGGGCTCGATTTTGTCATTGGGGTGGGCTGGGGTCGTGTCATCCGCTTTTCGTGTTAGCCACCGGACTCCAATTGGATGTGGGAGAATTATGCGATTTTCCCCTAATTGGGCAATTGAGTTCCAGCATGTGGGAACCCATGACCCAATGAGATTTTCCAGTGTGAAAGTCACCTCCGATGACGTCATCATTGCTCTGCATTTAAGGTCTGCAAAGACTGCCAACCTTTTGGCCTTTGCTGTGAGAGGGACCTGGAGGCAAAATGAGCAGCAGGAGACCTAAGTCTGCTGCCAGATTTTTTTCCTCCACCACCACTCCTGCTACAAGTTCCCCCACAATGATGATTGCTCGAATCTCCATTTGAATTGTGGGGCTGCAGCCGATAGTCAGCAATCCAAGTGTGCTGCCGCCAGGTTTCACCGTCGTGTTTCAGTGGAGGCGTGCATCACGTCCGAAAAGTGTTAAAATCAGAAAGGCCTCTCACAATGGGATTATAGAGGCAATTAAGTGGTTGTTAAGGGCCTATCCCACCTCTTGGAGGCGAGACGGGATCACAAACCACACATTTGGGAAAATTGCATGGAGGCGGGGTCGGGCCCACCTGCCATTTTTTGCAATTTTAACACCTCACACGCCTCCATTCCCGCCTCCTCGGGCCTGGCAAAATCGAGCCCATATATAGGGAGAGAGGTGTACACAAATAGAGACAAAGGCAAGCAGTTTCTTCCTTCATTCTAATTTCATTTCTTTAAAAAAAACTTGAATTCTGAAAGCAAACTAAACAACTTTAAGAGTGACGGAGTGGTAGGATAGTGGGAAGGTGAAGGGATAGCGGAGGGGTATGAGGGGATGGAGAAGCAGGAGTAATGGGGGGGGGGAGGCGTGATGGGAAGGGATCAGCTGAGAGACACATTTTTCTTGGAACTCCCACTCTAAGTGCAACCTGCAACTGTTGGTAGCTCCTTTCTCCTCTACACTATGCCATATCACCCACCACCCACCTCCCACCAAAAAGAAAAAAAGCCAGATAAACAAGCAGAAGAGGACAGAGAAAGAAGCTATGAAGAGTTGAGGGGAAAGAGGCAAAAGACACAGAGAGAGCAACACAGACCGTAGAGAAAGATTAAGAGAGTCACCATATTCTCTAACTTACTATGTGCACCATCATGAGTGATCAACTGGTAATACATTTAAAAAATCTTTAAGTTCAGTCAGTTGTTTCCATTATAAATGATTATGTTCACATTTATAATGGAACCTGCCTGCGTAAGCCTGTCGTACTGTAATTGCACCCTCCTGCCAATGGAAGTACTGTAATGCCGCCATAGGCAGGAGGGTGTACTTAAAGCGTGACAATATAAATATAGACAGAGGAATTTATCTTGGAAATATATAAAAATTGAAGCCAACTTATTATCTCAGCTGTGTTCTGTTGACTGTTAGGGACAAAGTTAATCACTTAGAACTGTGAGATAGAGATTTTAATTTTAATGCCCATCTGAATTACATCTGGATTCCCTGGTCCAATTTCCCCCAGCCATCTAACGCTGCAAATTGGACAGAATCTGGAAGCAGCAAAAATAGAGGGGCGGTCAGATTTATTGCCGCTCCACCCTGACCTGGGTTTTCCTCCCACTGAATGGTCACTGGTGGGTGGCCCCTACCCCCCACTTCACGTAAATTACAGCGCTGAGGCAGGGCTCAGCAAGCCACCCCATTTCCCTGCTAGCAGCCACCCACAGGGACCACCAGGAGAAGGGCGGCGGTTATCCCCGGGGCAGTGGCAGAAGGTCCCCCAAAGCCCCTTTGGGGAGGAGAAGTTCTAATAGTGAGCACCGATCCCTCCCATTAGGCTGCATTCCCTTACCTTGGTTCAGTCCGAGGCCTAACAATTTACATGACCCTCTGATCAACAGGGCCCTGTGTCCCCCCCTTTACAGTCTTCTTCAAGTAGCAGTACCACGGCAGCGCTACTGGAATTTCCCTTAATGGCAACAGTGGGGATACATAATGACCCTCGGTCCAGGAGAATGGGTTGGGGCGGGGTGTTGGGTTGAAGTCTGACTGAAAATTATGCAATTGAGGACAATCCCTAGGATTGCGCATGACTTTCTGAACGTAGTAACTGTTGAGAAACTTGGGGTTGAAATTCCTCGGCTGTAACTATGGCAGGAGACCGGCAGAACGTCCCAGAAGACGTTTCGGGGAGTTTCCTATTCACCTTGTCAGAGGAGGAACCTCCATCCCCCCCCTTTACAAGGCAAATGGCGTGGCCGGAGGTAGGACCTCCCTACACCAGGTGTTCCCACTATGTTGGCTCAGTCAGGACCGGGTGCATCAGTGGGCAGTATAGTACACCCAGTGAATTTAGGCAATCTGGCGTCTACAAGAACAGATGTGGTCCCCATCGGTGGGGTCCAGTCCAGGGAAGCGGCAAGCACCCACAAAGAGAAGGATTTGGATCTGCAGAGGCTATGGCTGAAGTTAGCGGATGCCCAGGCCAACGCCCTCTCCAAGGGTAGGTGCATGCCAGAGATTTACCAATGGTGGCACTTGCAACCCTGTCCCTGCTAATGAGGTACCCTCACACTGACCACACATACTTCGGCGAGGACAACATTGGAGGGCACAGGCGGCTGAAATCCCAACATTATGGCCAGAATTGCGACCTGTAGATTTTCAGCCCCCCTTTTGTTAGATTCTGTTAGCCATTTGTTAAAATGTAGCCCTATAACATCCTGGAATATCTCTGTTTATTTACTTGCACGTATGATTTGTGGTGTAGTTTAATTTTGTTCTGTTTTTGCTGCTGTAAATTTATTACCTTGTATTTATTTGTTTGTACTACTGTATTTCTGTTTGTTATCTTTGATACTTGACCTTGTTCAAGACTTTGTTTATTGGTAATTGCATGTCTAGACAGTGGACATACAATTGATTTTAAAAATGCCAAACCAATAATCCAGTGCACCAATGCTGACAGATAAGGAAGGTAATGGAAGCCTTTTACACATTAGTTGAAAAATTGCCAATAAACAGAATCTTTCATCTACCTTAAATTATCGAAGACAACCTCCTTTACAAACAGAATAACACTGACAGCTGTAAAATTGATGAAAGATATAATTCAATTCTAACAGCAAAAACAATTAAAATGGACACAATGGAACTGAATTTCCTTTGCCAATCCAGGGCCTCCCACCATAACTCGGAGTTCGGTGGAATGGCTTGGAATTAGGCCAGGCCACGGACATGCTGGGTCCTGTTAAGACAATAGGAACAGGTGGCCTAACTAATTAGCAACTACTTTTTATCCAATTGTTATAATAACCGACAATTTAAAGATGCTCTTGAAAATGCATCCAAGCTCATTGCTATTGTTCATTTCCTTCCAAATTGCACTTACATGCTTTTGAAATCATATTCTCCCATTCCACCAACTCTGCAAAGAAAAAAGCAGCACTTTCTTATTTAGAGAGAGAAGACCTCAAGCATTCAATCCAAGTATAAGCCTTAAAACTGTGACATAATTTCCAATTTATGTACCAAGTGTCTGCATAAATATTCTTTGCTTGCTGGCACTGTTGACAATCTGTGTCATGCCACATCGTTCTCAGTTGGCTATTGCCATATAATGCTAAGTTTGCCCCCAAATTAACTATTGTGCTGTTGCTAAGATTTTAGAACTGGGTAAAATTTAGTTGCTAAGTACAACACTGGCTGGCTGACTTGATAGTTCCTCAGTCAGTAGAGGAAGTTACAGACAACATGCAAATTATTACATATAACATAGGAAATGGACTCAGCCTTTCTGCCATTGAGCTTCCTCCACCACTTTTGTCAACCACAGTAGCTCTATCCTTCTAATCCCAATTCCCTGCCTTTTCTCCATAACCCTTAATACTATTTTCTCTCCAAGTAATTGTCTATCTCCCTTTTAAACACCTCAGTTGGGTTTGCATCAGTGACCTTCTGAGGCAGTGTGTTCCAATATGTGAAGACATTTTTCCTGGATTCATTTTTAACCAGTTTAGTTCCAATTGTAAGATTATATCCCCTTATTTTGGATTCCTCCGCTAAAGGAAAGAGCCATTCACTTTCAACCCTGTCAGTTCCCTTCATTATTTCAAACACCTCAGTCAGATCATCTCCAGGGAATGCAACCGAAGCCCCCGGTCTCTCATCACAGTTCTTCTCTTCCTCCCAGATGAATCATCTTTGCACTTTCTTCAAGGCCCATGTATATCCTTCCTAATGTGGAGTACCTAAAACTGAACACAATATTTCAAATGAAGTTTGATTAGCCCTCTATAATTTAGTATTACTTCATTGGTAAAATTGAAAACAACATGACTAGTACTGATGAAGGGTCCCAGACCTGAAACATTAACTCTGTTTCTCTCTCCACGGATGCTGCCTGGCCTGCTGAGTGTTTCCAGCGTTTTCTGTTTTTATTTCAGATTTCCAGCATCCGCAGTATTTTGCTAATGACTAGTACAATCATTTATTGGAGCTAAAACACAAAACAACTGGCTGGACAGGGTGTATCACCATTGACTCCAGTTAATTGAAAGGCCTCAGCTTATCTTGCAATGCTTCTTTCTAAATGTGAAATTCTTCTTGGCACAAGATAGGGCGGATTCGCCGATTGGGCGCCCCCAGTGAGAGGTGGCACAAGCTAGGAGCGCTGGCTGGGAAATCAGGGCCACTGCCTCTGATTATCTGTCCATTGAAATTAATGAACAGAAAATTGAGGGCTGTGGCCCACGGTTTCCTAAGCAGCGCCCTCCAAGTACTGCTTATAGTCAAGAGAGTCTGCGGAATTAGCCCCAGTATTTATTCACTCCAACCTGTATCTAAGATTCTCTACAATTACTATAATGATCAAGGTTTTAAATATTATTACTTTAAAATTCAGCACCCTCTGCATTCATCCACTAAAGATTAATATATATAACAAGCCTCCAGTTCAGACAGGGACACAATCCATGCAAAACTGCATTTCAACAATTAAAATAATAAAATACTTTAAAGAATATTTTATTTTTACATTTCTGCTTTGAAGTTATTTGGAACCATTATAATCACTTTTGTCCCAGAGGCCTATTTTAAAAGCCAGAAAGCTGAAAGAATCAGCCTGTCTCACTTATGATGTCTCCCACAGACTATTACAAAACATTGTAGATTTGTATTTTATTAATGATTGCTGCTAACCCTCACAAAATTGAAACAAAACTATGTTGTAAGAACACAGAGATTGATATGTTGACAAAAGTATTGAAGGGGAAATATTGAATCCTTAGCCCTTCACCTTAACCCCTCATCAAGAAACTCTCTGGGTTTACAACCCAATTTATGACCTCTAAATTTGGCACACATCAGCCTGTTTGGGTTATATTAACATTTACACTACCAACCTCCGATTAGGATCCACAGAGGTTACTGAGTGAATGAAATAACCTTTTCTTGCTGAAACTAAGAATTGTGTATTAACCTGAGAATCACAGCAGCATTTAAACTTAAGATTGAGTATTCAAATGATTAGCAGATGGGTCTAATTAACAAAATAACAGAGGATACAAAGGCAGTTCAGTTATGTCACTGTAATTCAGAAAGAAAGAAAGACTTGCACTTATATAGCACTTTTCATGACCAACCGACGTCCCAAAGCACTTTACAGTCAATGAAGTACTTTTTGAAGTGTAGTCACTGTTGTAATGTAGGAAATGTGCAGCCAATTTGCATACAGCAAGCTCCCACAAACAGCAATGTGATAACGACCAGATAGTCTGTTTTTTTTTAGTGATGTTGATTGAGGGATAAATATTGGTTTGGAAACCGGGGATAGCTCCCCTGCTCTTCTTGACAATTGTGCCATAGGATCTTTTACGTCCACCTGAGGGCAGACGGGAACTCGGTTTAATGTCTCATCCGAAAGACAGCACCTCCAACAGTGCAGCACTCCCTCAGTACTGTATTGGAGTGTCAGCCTAGATTTTTGTGCTTAAGTCTCTGGAGTGGGACTTGAACCCACAACCTTCTGACTCAAAGGCAAAGGTGTTACCAACTGAGCCACAGTTAATTCAGCATTAACTGCTTGCTGATTCTAAATTTACAGTTGTGATCAGTGTCTGAGATTGATACATATTGGTGAAATTAGTTTAGAATTAGACTCCTTAGATAGCTAAAAGTTAACAGCTTTAGAAAGCCAGTCTATTGAATAGTTTAAAGGCTTATATGCTTCTAATTACAGGAAACTCTTTATTAACCGGCACCGACGGGACCGGCGTGGTGCCGGTTAATCAAAAAGTCCAGATAATGGAGAGTTATATCTCCCAACGTACGAGAGCCCCGTACACACTGACATGCGCCTGCATTCGGAGCTCCGTCTCCCCGGGGACCGGCAGCTGACCATCTGTCGTGTCCGCTGCCTACCCGGGCTGCACATTCCCCTCCCAATCTACATGCTCCGATACAAGGCAAACGCCTCGGGGTTTTTTAAAAAGTTATTTTTAAAGGAGAGATGAAGGAAAACCCCGGTTACCTACTCAAGAATTTTGCCGGTTAAGAGAGATTTCCGGTTATTTGGGTGCCGGTTAAAAGAGAGTTTCCTGTAGTAATGTTTCCAGAATAGACAAGCTCTTTATGAACTGGTTGGCTTGCTGCCTTCTGGGAAGATGGTGTTAGCCTTCTGAGGCATCAGAGTGATGGACCTCCTTCTGTAGAGGTGCTTTCTGTTCCTCCTGGATCCTGTGCTCCTAGGTAAATTCACCTTCTGTGCTGGTCGCTGTATCTGGACCCGTTAGCTTAAATCTTACCTCCCTTGATCTCACGGAAATCTTGTACATCTAAGTGACACACTTGTATCTCGCTTGTATAACCATCCTGTAAACATTCTCCTTCTCTATCAAAGTTGCACTTTTTGATATTACAGAGATACCCTTCTAGACAAAAACTCCTATGCCTTCTACTACAAAGACTACTATAAGAACTAGAACGAAACTAAGGATTGAGAACTGAAAACTTGAGTGTTAAAAACACCTTTTTATATATCTTTAATTTCCAAAGAAGCCTCTTCAATTTTACTGACCAACCTCAGCGGCACATGTTAAAAGAGTTCAGCCCCTTTGTTGTCAATCACTTGACACAGCTCTGTTGGTACCCTTGATGACCTCAGAATCAATGAAGCACTGGTACCTAGCCATGCCAGATCACCTGTTTACTCCCTAGCTTCTCTGGTCTTTGCACACAAAGGGGTCGCAGAACGATGCAGATAAGGCAGGATATCTTTATGTCCCCTTTAACAAATGTCTGTGGTCTTGATGGCTTGTTTTCCATCCCTGGTAAGAAATGTTTCATTTGTTTAGACTTCATGGTTTAATTAGCATTATCCTTTTCCTTTCTTAGAATTCAGTCTGACTACTGAGGATACATTTAAGGCAATTCTTAGGGCATTACTCCTACAGTGTTACGAGTGGAAGTTTAACTGTGCATCACGGTCTAACATTTTGCATCTTTTCTTTGTCATTTATAGTTTCACAGATATATGTGGTAATCCAAATGTTATTGTTGGCGGCAGTAAATAACCGTTATCATTGAACTGTGCAATCCATATTCTGTGTTCTATATCACAGAGTGAAGGGGCTATTTTTGTTTTAACATCCTGATTTTGAAAGCTGACTGATGAAGCAGAAATAAATCACAATGATTCTGAATATTTAAAAAATAAGATTTAATCAAATAAATTATTACATGAGTCTTATAAGTACAAATGACATTTTCACTGTAGTTACTGTTTGAACCCTTGAAACTATTACAATCCATGCACAATATGAATCACATACGAAGAATGTGGATATAATTATTGTAGGCACCTTTTATCTTCTAAAAGAGTTCTCGAATTCTCGGATATCTGCCAGTATTTCAACCGACGTTGTCTCGAATGTCCTTTCATCATTTCTGTGAAAGGTCTCTGGGATATCTGGAATGATAATGCTAGTTTGGAGCCAAGTATTAATGGATCATTACACAAGAGATCTCCGTGGACTGAATACTGCATTACACTGAAGAACTCTAATGATTAAATGATGCATTGAACTAGGGAGCTGCAGGCAGTCCATTGGCACAGTGCATTTCTTGACTAACTGCAGTTCCAATGAGTGGTAACAAACTGTTTGCCCCTGTGATTTCTCACAATGTGATTTCTCATATCCAGCAAGCTATCTTGGGGTTGTCAAGTAGAGGTTAGGTTTATTCCCCGAAGGAAGGGAAGTATAATTGAAGAATGATGAGTGGCATTCTTTCGCACTTTGTCGTAGCTAACTAAAAAGCAACTTTAGCAAGGTCCTGCGATGATGTTGCCAAATGGTGTGTCACATGACGACCTAAAGTGGGGACAGAAAATGGAAGTCACATTGCATAATCGATCTCTGCTCAATAGTGTGCTGCACATGGCTGTACTTTGTCAATAGTGCTTTTACAAGAAGGTTCCTTTGGGCAAATGAGAAATCTCATATTTGGAAAAGAATACAAAGAAATCTCTTATTTGGAAAAGCTTACAAAATTAAAACAAAACTCTTATTTCAATTTTAGTATTAATTTAACTTTGTCCAGTGCTTTCCACTTTAGATCAAAATGACCAGCAAGTTGCTACATTGATTTAATTGCCCAGAATTTGCTGGAGCGGGGCATCCTGCGGCATGCCTCGTTAGTTAGACTTTTCCCCTCATGCTTCAACTCGAAAAGTATTTACCCTGCAAGTTGCTGGAAGTACGAACTGATAACGGGGCATCTGGGACCTTGGTGAACGACAGGACCAATAATCGATCTCCTTAACCAATTAAATTTAAGAATTGAGAAAGAAACAGGAATGACGGAGAAGGAAATAGGGTGAATTAGAGTCAAATCAGGTACAGGAAGGGAATTAAAGAGGGGGAAAGAAAGACTGGATTAAGAGGGAGAGATAAAAGAGACAGAAAAGAAAAGTAAGAAAACATTTTTTTTAAATCTCAAACAATTTACTATATGTAGGAATGACACTCCACAGTTTAAATTGTTCCTATTCTGGGCCAGAGAGTTTGAGTGGCAATGCAGGAACATAAATCTCGTCATTAAAAAGGTACTTACACGGTTAAGTTCCAGCCCTAACTTTCTGCGCCGAGTTTAATTAGCAATTAATGTGCAAATACAGCGATTTCATGAAACTCACGGGGAGGTTGAGGGCGAGCTGCCGTTTTCGTGAGGCTAACGGCGGACTGCGGCATATCGCCCAGTAACTTGTGGCGATTCGCAATTCACGAGGTGTATCTTCCTCGCCACAAGTTGCTGGACAATTTATACATTAATAGAGGCATTAACTCTCCATTATTTTTGGCATCAAAATCTGTGCCAATATATTTACAACTCAATTCCTTGATTAATAAAACTGATGGGTAGTTGAATGTAAATGTAAAAACTAATGCCCTTACCATTTCATTTCCGACAGGCCTGTGGACAGACTGAGTATTACCTGGAAGCGAAGTGGTGTGAAACTGATGAGTGGAATCGGTGTGTTTGGAAGGCGATTGACGATCTTAAATCCAACCTCGGCTGTTATTGGAATGTATGAGTGTGAGGCCACATTACAGAGCAGCAGTGTTCTTCCTGTTCACGCACGTGCCTACCTGTCCATTATAGGTAATGACACTGTGTTTAACCTTCTGAGGAATTAATTTCCTCTCCAGTTCTTGAGATGCAGACATTTATTTACAACATTAAAACTTTTCAAACACTTTTTGGTTATGTTATGATATTGATTAATGTAAAAGTAAAACCAGTAAATTTTTCAAAAGAGCAGGATCCTCTACAGAGAAAAAAGATTTTAATTGTCTTGGTGCAACAGTTCAGTTAAAATCTTTGAAAGATTTTTATTAACAAGTAAAAATATCAATGAAAAGATTAATTTCTTACAATGCTTCTCCTGACTTTTGGGATGGGATGGGTTGAAGCTGAAGTAATAGATTTTCATCTGCATTTACACTTTGTTTACAAAACTTAGTGGCTATAAAAAACCATTCTATTCTGGCATCCTCCCTTACATTAAGGATTCCTCTATGCCCTGTTGGGACCTTCTTCCCGCCCTAAACGTGGCCCTCGCTGTAGCTGGGGCTGGGACACCCTACGTCAGGAGTTCCCATGCACCAGGCCTTCAGTGGGATCTGGTATATGATTATACCAGACACACTTCCCTGACAACCAGCTTGCACACACAAAAAAAAGGCCAATTTAATTTTTTTTTGCAGTGCCATTTATAAAAGTGGCCACAGTGGCACCACTTTGTCGGTTCGTGGGGAGGGGTGGGGCGGGATTGGAGTAGGGGGTGGAGGGTGACCTGGTAAACCCTCCTGGACAAGAATCTTCAGGTGGACTTTACGGCCTCTTCTGCAGGCGGTGGCCCTAGTGGCACCTTTGGAATTCGATAATCTTACCATGACCCCGGACAGTCCACCAGGGTTGGTGGTGAAGGTTCGCAGCGAGTGCATTTCAGCACTTACGCCGAGATTTCATGAATTTTCTGGGCCAGTGCTAGTACATGAATGTTCTACTTGAAGGCTATCCCTGCCTTAAGTCATTGGAGCTCATATGAATTTGCTGGACTAAATGGAAAGCTTATGGGTTATGAGGAGGAACCTTCTTCCTGGGGATGATTATAAATACATTGTAAGTTTTGTTTAAAACCTACTTGTACTTGTGTGTATGTGGTTAGTGTTTCACCCTACATTTGTGTTTTGCTTTAATATCAACACTCTCTTCTCCCATAGAACCACCATATTTTACTGCAGAGCCTGACAGGAGGATTCAGGGTGAAGTAGAAAAAACTGTTGATATTCCATGTAGAGCTATGGGTGAGTGTTAAGAGCAGTCTTAAATCCCCCTCCCCTTTTTGTAAATTTATATTATATCTGCAAATGGCTTAATGAGGAATAGTACTGTTAGGAATGTATTTTCATTCGAAAGTATTCCTGCACGCTCTTCCAAATAAATATGGCTTTTTTAAATCATCTTTCAATTCAGCTACCCGTTAAGGAAACATTTCTCATTTCTGCAGCGTCCTTGCTCGTTATTGTGCATTTTATTCATATTGGAGCACTGGAATTGACATCTAGAACAGGGAAGGATGTTGTTCCTTGCTCAAAAAGATGGAAGCCAGCCAGTGACAGAACTGCCACATGCTTAAGCAAAGTGGTGATCTTCCGGTTGGGAGACCTGGCATGAAGCTGGCTGCCTTGTGAATATTAAACTAATATTCAGCTAATTGGAGATAAAAAAAAATACACTTTTGAAAACATTTTATTGAGGTGTAGTGGAATACTTTAAATCAAAATCACTTTGTTACTCTACGATATTGTTACCCATTGACAGTTTGAACTTAATAACCTAATTGTCTTCATTACTTTGTTAACGTAGATGAGAGGTTGTCACAAAAATGGGATCGGTCTCTCTGTGCTGTGTTCCTTATCTAAAAACAGGTTATTTTCACTCAAAGTAGCTTTATAACTGGTTCTGTTCTTTGGCTCTGCATAAAGTATATTAGAATGAAGGCAATCAAATCAATACTCTTGGTTATTGATGGATCTATCCTTTTGGGAAATGATCATCAAACACACTTACATGCCAGAAACAATTAATATCAATCACTAGGCTATTAAGTAACAGCACATTAATCAAGATAGCACGAGCATAGACAGCACTTTTCAGATACCACAGATGACCATTAGCATTTGTTTGTGTATGTATAATGGAATTTGCTTTTCATTGTTCGAATAAAGTGCCTCTGTCTCACAGATTGGCTTCTAAAATGGAAGATTGTGTAACAGTTAGTTACTGTTTTGTGCAATACAGCAGTAAGTGGTTTGGAACACTTAAATGTGCATCTTCAACCATTTAGATGTTAACTTTACAGTAACTCCAGTTCGTTGATTGAAGTACAAATTAGCTAGTTTAATATAGCTAAATGTAGGTTACTTTTCCTTATTGCAGAAAACCCGCCTAATCCACTTACTCTTGGAATTAAGCCATACTCTTGGTAACCATCTTGCATTCCTCTATGTAACTCAAAGCTCCAAATTTATCAGCAAACTCTGAATCTGGAAAAAATAATAACCAATAAAAATTACAAAAGATGTTCACAGAATCACAGAATCCCCACAATGCAGATAGAGGCCATTTCGGCCCATCGAGCCTGCACCGACACATATCCCACCCTATCCCCGTAACCCCACGTATTTAATCCCCCCTAACACTAAGGGTCAATTTATCATAGCCAAATCAACCTAACCCGCACATCTTTGGACTGTGGGAGGAAACCGGAGCACCCGGAGGAAACCCACGCAGACACGGGGAGAATGTGCAAACTCCACACAGACAGTCATCCGAGGCCGGATTCGAACCCGGGTCCCTGGCGCTGTGAGGCAACAGTGCTAACCACTATGCCACCGTGTTAAAGCACAATCGAATCAGTGGATCAACATAAGCTGTGGATGTGAAAAATTATTTTAATTAAAAAGAACTCTTGTTGGACTGATCCTTCAGAGCCCTGGAAATCATGCCTAAGATTTTTCGTAGTGCAAATTTCATTACTTGTCCTGGTCCCAACGATCGCTGCATGTAATAGTTTTGTTCTCCTAGGCTTAGTCATTGTCAAAATTCTCACCACAAGGCACTTGTGTTGGTGGGTAGAATCTTTCAAAAGCACTGTTGACCTGCTTAATCTCGCACAAGATATTTGACTGTTAGGAACTTGCAGAAATAACAATATTTCTATTGTGCTGTATGTAGTTTTATGTTGACCATTTTTTTGTAACTTATATTTTCTTTGCAGCTATTGCTACATCATTCAAAATTAAAAAGTTAAAAAAGAGCATATGCATAGTGTGGTTTTAACTCTTTATTATATGCAGGTATACCTCTACCTAGTCTGGAGTGGTACAAAGATTCAGTTCCAGTAATAATGTTGAACAATAGCAGATATAAGGAGATGGTAAGCGGGATCCTGCAGATCCAGGGGCTGGTCCCTGAAGACTCAGGAATATTCCAGTGTTTTGCTACAAATGAAGCAGGAGATATTCAAACCCCTTCATATCTCACTGTTACCAGTAAGTATCAAACTGCTCTCACTGCTCTTGGGTGGGAATCCAAGCCTGTCTTTAACTGTTAGGGTCAAAGGAAAGTTAGAATAGTGGAATAAGTTTACAGTTAACTCCAGATAAACACATTCCTGAGCCATGCACATTACTTGTGTGTTCCAAATTGCGTCCCTCCTTATTTAGTTGTATGGAGTTCCTGATTCACACATAGCACTGAACTCTTTCAGGACCACAGTAGTAGTACCGTAACCCTATGTCCAAAAATAATACACAGTTTGAATTGCTTCAGAGTGTGCTATAAACAGAGAGCTGTTCCATATGTGTTAGGCTTAGTTAAAGTTATGACATTCCACATTATTTTAACAAAATGACATTTGTAATAATATTTGTTCATTTATTTATCAGAAGCTGAATTAAGTCCTTCAAATCTCAGGAAATAAATCTGTCCATGTGTAGCATTTCCCTCAGTACACACACTTCAGAATTCCTCAAATCCACTGACTCCATCATTATCCCTTACTTGGGGGCAAACACAGCTGGAGCTGCTTAGACATTTTTATAGTTTTGGTTTACATTCCAGCAATGTTTAAACAATCAAAAACCAAGTTTTACAAAACTATAGTTTGGGAAAGTATATGTGATTCTATTTTTGAAGCACTAACAAACCTCTATTTAAAATTTAGCAATAACAAATATGATCTTTATCTGGTTGTACTTAATTTATAGCAAAATGTATTGCAATTTCTGCAAACGAATAAGAGGATTTGCTCCAAGCTTCTTTCCACTTTGTGTGCGTCTGTTGCTTCAAGTTATTGCAGCTGCAGGATTATAAAAGCAAAGATCCCAAATGAAAAATCTGAAGGAGCGCATTAATATTGCATCATTTGGTATGAACAGCTTAAATTTATCTCGCGCTCCTTAAGCAAAAGCACTTTACAAGGTAGAGTGGTAGACATGAAGCTGGAAAAGGGAATATAGACTGGGAGACTGAAGGCACAGGTGAAGAAATGGGTGGTAAAAGGCTTTGTAAGGTAAGAAGGAAGGAATTGAACAAGATGAAGTGGTTTTGGGTGAGCATTTCGAAGAACAAGGCTTAGTGACTGAAAGATCGGCCTGTGACAGCAGAGCAGAGGGAATAAAGGACAAGCAATACATCCAGAGTCAGAGGAGCTGGGACATGTGGCTAGTGAATGGGTGGAGTGAGGCTATGGAAGGATATAAAATTGAGGATTTTAAAATCAATTTGTTGGAGCACAGATAGTCAACTTGGCAGGGATTTTGTACAAGAAAGGACACAAGCTACAGTGTTCTAGATTAATTGAAGTCTGAAAGGTTGAGGCTTTTGAGAAATGAATCCTTGAGGTTAAGAAGACATGGATTAAGGTATCAGTAATGGTCAGGAAGATGTAGAGATGTAAGCGCACAATGTTCCGAAGGTGGAATGAATTTTGGCAACGGACTGTTTGTGAGGTTAAAAAAAACCTCACATCAGAGTCAATCAGGATTAAGAGTTTTCACACCACCAGATTTAGCTTGCGTGGGCAGTGAGGAGTTTCATGCAGTCAGTTCCAGAGGCAAATAGGTGCTGGAATAGCCAAAAAGCTGGCTTCAGCTTTGTTGATATTAACTGAAGAAAATTTTGGCTCATACTGGATTTTTTGCTGACATAAATAATATAGCAACAATTTTGGAATCAATGGTGGTGGCAGGGAAATAGAGTTGGGCGCCACCATACATGTTGAAGCTGAACTCACATTTTCTGTTGATGCTACTAAGAGGTGGCATGTAAATGACAAATAGGAGGTCACCATAAATGTGACCATGTGACACAAGTTGAGAAACTTCCTGAGCAGATATCGTAATTGCATTGGGATAAATAGGATTTAGGACAGAAAGACGAGAGAAGAGAGGCAGTAGAGCAGAATGGAGTGGTCAAAAATGTCGAAGGCAGTATTAAGGAGGAAAAGAGAGGGATAGCAAGCCATGGTCACATTCATGCAAGATGTCAGTGACTATGACAAAGGTGATCTTGGGGTTGTGAGCAAGTTGTAAATTGGATTTAGAGGGACTCAAACAGGGAATGGTGAGAAAAATGAGCATGAAATTCAGTGGTGATGTCACGTTCAAAGACCATGTAAAGAAAAGGCTGGCTAGAGACAATGATAATTTGAGGGGTCAAAAGTAAGCTTTTTTAATAATGGGATAATGGTTTTGAAAGGGATGGCGATGATGCCAAAGAATAGGTTGATGATGTTGGCAAGCATGGGACTGAGCAGAGGAACGTGGGTAGTAAGGAACTGGATTAGAAGGGTGTTGCTGGAGCAACTAGTAGGCTTCATGAAGCAGATCAGTTTGATTAAAACTGAGTAAGGTAATGGAGAAAAGCTGTAGGTAGTAGGAAGTGAGCTCCGTTGATTAGAGGAATGAAAGGGAAGGGTTGAGGAGGTAGCGGAGAAGGCAGAACTGGCCAAATAGATTTATAAAATAGAATCCACAACACTAGTAAAGTATATAAGTAATTGTTGTTTTTGAGTGTCCGTATTTTCGAATTCTGATTCTGATTGTATTGTTTCTCTACCCAAAAGATAGACCACGCACAACCCAAAATGCGAAATAACGCCTATATGAATGAATAGCTTTGTTGTGTAGGATCCACAGTTACTAAGAAAAGGACAAATATTATGAGAGTGCACACTGATGGAATTTATTACTGTTAATGGGTGTATGCTCACTTGTGCAGCAGACTGTTGCTTGCCACAATCAGTGAGATATTCTTGGTATTATCCACAACTCCCTAACCGTATCAACCAAGTAAGCTTCTTGTCTAAGTCGTATTAACTGAGAAAGGTCAGATTCTTTTTACCCAGCTTCCCTTTATTGCACCCATATTTGCCGAAGCCATCAACCTCTATCGGGTAAGTTTGTTGCCTTAAGTTGTATCAACTTCGAATGGGTAGTTTCTTTTAAGGATATGCTTTGCTTTTTTTGAATGCATAATTATAGCTGCCAACAAGACTAAGGGCTTAGCCAGAAATGATCATCAATCTTCTATACATGAGGTCTTCTAACAGATGAATTTTGTGATAAGAAAATCTAAGGTGCCTAATTATGTTCTTTGTGGCAATACACAAATTGCTGACACACACAGTCAATTTGGAAGGGTAGGAAGCTTGTCTATGATTGTGATAATTCAAAGGGATGTAAGAAAAAGGATTTCATATTAAAACGGCTTAGATTTATTTATCCTGCCCAAAGTCGAAATTCTAAAAGTCATTATTCTCTTTTTGTTGATGTATTTTTCAGACATTGCACCGTCCTTCGTCAGAGCTCCATCAGATACTGCAGTAACAGATGGAGCGGCTGCAGTTTTGCATTGTGAAGTTTCAGGAGCACCAAAGCCCGGCATTACGTGGAAGACAGGCAAATATTATAAAACATTACTTCGGGGAAAAATGAAACAATTTGCTTTCACTTTTCACTTCATCACAAATGATGGCAGGGGGTTGGGAACCAGTGCAGGGAGACAGAGGAAAGGGAAGCAAGGATAGAAGCAAAAGACAGGAAGGAGAAAAGCAAAAGTGGCAGTCAGAGAAATCAAGGGTGTAAATCAAACATGGCCACCGTAAATAATAATTCTAAAAGGTCTAAGAGTGTTAAAAAAACAAGACTGAAGGCTTTGTGTCTTAATGCGAGGAGCATTCGTAATAAGGTGGATGAATTGGCTGCGCAAATAGATGTAAACGGATATGATATAATTGGAATTACGGAGACGTGGCTCCAAGGTGACCAAGGCTGGGAATTCAACATCCAGGGGTATTCAATATTCAGGAGGGACAGGCAAAAAGGAAAAGGAGGTGGGGTAGCATTGCTGGTTAAAGAGGAGATTAACACAATAGTAAGGAAGGATATTAGCTCTGATGATGTGGAATCTGTATGGGTAGAGCTGAGAAATACCAAGGGGCAGAAAACGTTAGTGGAAGTTGTATACAGACCCCCAAACAGTAATGCTGAGGTTGGGGATGGCATTAAACGGGAAATTAGAGATGCGTGCAATAAGGGCACAGCAGTTATCATGGGTGACTTTAATTTACATATAGATTGGGCTAACCAAATTATTAACAATACTGTGGAGGAGGAATTCCTAGAGTGTATACGGGATGGTTTCCTGGACCAATATGTCGAGGAACCAACTGGAGATCAGGCCATCTTAGACTGGGTATTATGTAATGAGAAAGGATTAATGAGCAATCTTGTTGTGCGAGGCCCCTTGGGGAGGAGCGATCATAATATGATAGAATTCTTCATTAAGATGGAGAGTGAAGTGGTTGACTCAGAGACTAGGGTCCTGAATTTAAATAAAGGAAACTACGATGGTATGAGGCGCAAATTGGCTAGGATGGATTGGGGAACGTTACTTAAAGGGTTGACGGTGGATAGGCAATGGCAAACATTCAAAGATCGCATGGATGAACTACAGAATTTGTTCATCCCTGTTTGGCATAAAAATAAAACAAAATAGGTGACTCAACCGTGGCTAACGAGGGAAATTAGGGATAGCATAAGATCCAAGGAGAGGACATATAAATTGGCCAGAAAAAGCAGCAAACCTGAGGATTGGGAGCAGTTTAGGATTCAGCAAAGGAGGACAAAGGGATTAATTAAGAGGGGGGAAATAGAGTATGAGAGTAAGCTTTCAGGGAACATAAAAACTGACTGTAAAAGCTTATGTAGATATGTGAAGAGAAAAAGATCGGTGAAGTCAAGCGTAGGTCCCTTGCAGTCAGAATCAGGGGAATTTATAATGGGGAACAAAGAAATGGCAGACCAATTAAATATATACTTTGGTTCTGTCTTCACAAAGGAGGACACAAATAACCTCCCAGAGATGTCGGGGAACATAGGGTCTAATGAGAGGGAAGAACTGAATGAAATCAGTATTTGTAGGGAAATGGTGTTAGGGAAATTGACGGGATTGAAGGCCGATAAATCCCCAGGGCCTGATAATCTACATCCTAGGGTACTTAAGGAAATGGCCCTAGAAATAGTAGATGCATTGCTGGTCATCTTCCAAAATTCTATAGACTCTGGAACAGTTCCCATGAATTGGAAGGTAGCTAATGTAACCCCACCATTTAAAAAAGGTGGGAGAGAGAAAACGGGGAATTATAGACCGGTAAGCCTGACATCGGTAGTGGGGAAAATGCTAGAGTCCATTATAAAAGATGTAATAGCAGAGCACTTGGAAAACAGGATTGGACAAAGTCAACATGGATTTACAAAAGGTAAATCATGCTTAACTAATCTACTGGAATTTTTTGAGGATGTAACTGGTAGAATAGATAAGGGAGAACCAGTGGATGTGGTGTATTAGGACTTTCAGAAGGCTTTCAATAAGGTCCCGAATAAGAGATTAGCGTGCAAATTTAAAGCACATGGGATTGGGGGTAAGGTACTGACTTGGATCGAGAACAGGTTCGCAGACAGGAAGCAAAGAGTTGGAATAAACGGGTCTTTTTCCGAGTGGCAGGCAGTGACTAGTGGGGTACCGCAGGGATCGGTGCTAAGACCCCAGTTATTCACAATATATATTAATGATCTGGACGAGGGAACTAGATGTAATATCTCCAAGTTTGCAGACGACACAAAGCGTGTGTGTTGTGAGGAGGATGCAGAGAAATTCCAGTATGATTTGGACAAGTTGGGTGATTGGGCAGATGCATGGCAGATGCAGTATAATGTGGATAAATGCGAGGTTATCCACTTTGGTGGCAAAAACAGGAAGACAGATTATTATCTGAACGGCAATAGATTGGGAAAAGGGGAAGTGCAACGAGACCTGGGAGTCCTTGTGCACCAGTCGTTGAAGGTAAGCATGCAGGTGCAGCAGGCGGTTAAGAAGGCAAATGGTATGTTGGCCTTCATAGCGAGAGGATTCGAGTACAGGAGCAAGGATGTCTTGCTGCAATTGTACAGGGCCTTGGTGAGACCACACCTTGAGTATTGTGTGCAGTTTTGGTCGCCTTATCTGAGGAAGGATGTTCTTGCCATGGAGGGAGTGCAGCGAAGATTCACCAGACTGATACCTGGGATGGCAGGAATGACGTATGAAGAGAGATTGGGACGATTGGGCTTGTATTCGCTAGAGTTTAGAAGAATGAGAGGGGATCTCATTGAAACTTATAAAATTCTAACAGGACTAGACAGACTAGATGCAGGAAGGATGTTCCCAATGGCGGGGGAGTCCAGAACCAGGGGTCACAGTCTAAGGATAAGGGGTAAGCCATTTAGGACTGAGATGAGGAGGAATTTCTTCACCCAGAGAGTGGTGAACCTGTGGAATTCTCTACCACAGAAGGCAGTTGAGGCCAATTCATTAAATATATTCAAGAAGGAGTTAGATATATTTCTTAAGACTAAAGGGATCAAGGGATATGGGGAGAAAGCAGGGACAGGGTACTGAATTTGGATGATCAGCCATGATCTCATTAAATGGCGGAGCAGGCTCGAGGGGCCGAATGGCCTACTCCTGCTCCTATCTTCTATGTTTCTATTTTTCTATATCAATATTCGAAATGCTTTTCCGTGCACTGCCAACAGCAGTCAAGAAAATTCTTCTATCCAGCCCTAGTGGTCAAAACTGTCTGTTTCAAAAATTAAATTGGTCTCTTTTTATGAACATTGCAGTCCTATAATGAAGGTTCTTTTTTCAAAAAGTATGTCATTTTGTTTAAAGTCTTGGGGGAGGAATTCATTATAGCCCCGTTTGGGGCACTAACTTTTAAAAGTTGAGAAAATTAGCGTCAGGCACTAATGTTTCTAAACTTTTAAAAAATTCAGCTTTGCGCTCCAGGAAGGAAGTGAAGCACTAAATCAAGCGCTCCACTTCCTTCTTGGAGCGCAATCGGCAGCAGGCGGGGCAGAGACTTCAGCAGCGCTGCACACTGGACCGTGCAGTGCTGCTGCGTTCAATGGCTCCTTCCCTCCCTTAAAGGGAAGGGCCGTCACTGCAGGCTCTGCAATATAAAAAGTACCTACCTGGACAACCAAGGCAGCCGCGATCCCGCGTGATCAGCCCGGCACTCAAGCAGAGTGCCGGGCTGATTGATTGCGGGCAGGAACCCGCGAAAAAACCTGGAACAAGAAAGGTACGTTTTTTTTTTACCTTGGCCACCTCACCTGTAATCATTGCCCGCGAAGCGGCCGGCCACCTGATGCACGCCTCCCGGGGGCGCTAATGGGAGGTACAAAGGGACTCAATTTCTCCCTCTTAGAGCCAATCCCTAGCCCCACCAGAACTAGTGATAATTGATAGGAAACTCGGAGCTGCAGAATTACTTCATGCTTTGAGCAGGAATGACTATAAGTACAAATTTTGCATTCTTTGACACCAGTCTTTCCCAGATATAATGAGGAAAATATAAATTACTCTCCAGCCAGACCACTGTTTCTTCTCTCAAAGAAGTTCCTACTTTTCTTTTTTTTAATGTAAAGACTATTGGCAACAACAACAACTTGTATTTATATAGCGCTTTTAACGTAGTAAAATGCCCCAAGGCACTTCACAGGAGTGTTAAAAGACAAAAAGTTTGACACTGATCCAACTAAGGAGAAATTAGGGCAGGTGACCAAAAGCTTGGTCAAACAGGTCGGTTTTAAGGAGCGTCTTAAAGGAGGAAAGAGAGTTAGCAAGGCAGAGAGGTTTAGGCAGGGAATTCCAGAGCTCAGGCCCGAGGCAAAGGAAGGCACGGCCACCAATGGTTGAGCGATTATAATCAGGGATGCTCAGGAGGGCAGAATTAGAGGAGCGCAGATATCTCGGGGGGTGGGGGGTTGTGGGGCTAAAGGAGATTACAGAGATAGGGAGGGGCGAGACTATGGAGGGATTTGAAAACAAGGATGAGAATTTTGAAATCGAGGCGCTGCTTAATCGGGAGCCAAGCACAGGGGTGATGAGCGAACGGGACTTGGTGCGAGTTAGGACACGGGCAGCCGGGTTTTGGATGACCTCAAGTTTACGTAGGGTAGAATGTGGGAGGCCAGTCAGGAGTGCATTGGAATAGTCAAGTCTAGAGGTAACAAAGGCATGGATGAGGGTTTCAGCAGCAGATGGGCTGAGGCAAGGACGGAGACAGGTGATGTTACGCAGGTGGAAATAGGCGGTCTTTGTTATGCTGCCGATATGTGATTTGAAGCTCATTTCAGGGTCAAATATGACACCAAGATTGCAAACAGTGGGGTTCAGCCTCAGACAGATGTTCGGGAGAGGGATGGAGTCAGTGGCTAGGGAAAGGAGTTTTTGGTGGGGACCAAAAACAATGGCTTCGGTCTTCCCAATATTTAATTGGAGAAAATTTCTACTGATCTCGAACTGGATGTCGGACAAGCAGTCTGACAATTTAGAGACCGTGGAGGGGTCAAGAGAAGAGGTAATGAGGTAGAGCTGGGTGTTGTCAGCGTACATGTGGAAACTTACGCTGTGTTTTCGGATGATGTCGCCAAGGGGCAACATGTAGATGAGAAATGGGAGGGGGCCAAGGATAGATCCTTGGGGGACACCAGAGGTAATGATGCGGGAGCGGGAAGAGAAGCTGTTGCAGATAACCTGTTCACTGGTGCCTAATTTGGGTTCTGCCAAGGCCACTTGGCTCCCAACCTCATTACAGCCTTGGTCCAAACATGGACAAAGGAGCTGAATTCCAGAGGTGAGGTGAGAATGACTGCCCTTGACATCAAGGCAGCATTTGACCGAGTGTGGCATCAAGGAGCCCCAGTAAAACTGAAGTCAATGGGAATCGGGGGGAAAATTCTCCACTTGCTGGAGTCATACCTAGCACAAAGGAAGATGGTTGTGGTGGTTGAAGGTCAATCATCACAGCCCCAGGACATCGCTGCAGGAGTTCCTCAGGGCAGTGTCCTAGGCCCAACCATCTTCAGCTGCTTCATCAATGACCTTCCCTCCATCATAAGGTCAGAAATGGGGATGTTCGTTGATGACTGCACAGTGTTCAGCGCCATTCACAACTACTCAGATAATGAAGCAGTCCATGGCCGCAATACCTGGACGACGTTCAGGCTTGGGCTGATAAGTGGCAGGTAACATTCGCGCCACACAAGTGCCAGGCAATGACTATCTCCAACAAGCGAGAGTCTAACCACCGCCCCTTGACATTCAATGGCATTACCATCACCGAATTCCCCACCATCAACATCCTGGGGATCACCATTGACCAGAAACTTAACTGGACCAGCCACATAAATACTGTGGCAACAAGAGCAGGTCAGAGGCTAGGTATTCTGCGGCGAGTGTCTCACCTCCTGACTCCCCAAAGCTTTTCCACCATCTACAAGGTACAAGTAAGGAGTGTGATGGAATACTATCCACTTGCCTGGATGAGTGCAGCTCCAACAACACTCACGAAGCTCGACACCATCCAAGACAAAGCAGCCCGCTTGATTGGCACCCCATCCAGCACCTTAAACATTCACTCCGTCCACCACCAACGTACCGTGGCTGCAGTGTTTACCATCTACAAGATGCACTGCAGCAACTCGCCAAGGCTTCTTCGGCAGCACCTCCCAAACCCGCGACCTCTTCCACCTAGAAGGACAAGGGCAGCAGGCGCATGGGAACACCACCACCTCCAAGTTCCCCTCCAAGTCACACACCATCCTGACTTAGAAGTATATCGCCGATCCTTCATCGTCGCTGGGTCAAAATCCTGGAACTCCCTACCTAACAGCACTGTGGGAGTACCTTCACCACACGGACTGCAGCGGTTCAAGAAGGCGGTTCACCACCACCTTCTCAAGGGCAATTAGGGATGGGCAATAAATACTGGCCTTGCCAGCGACGTCCACATCCCATAAACGAATAAAAAAAAAGGTGATTCTCTGGCTACGATTAGATAGATAATAATGGAACCAGGCGAGTGCAGTCCCACCCAGCTGGACGACGGTGGAGAAGGATGGAGTGGTAGAGGCTGCAGACAAGTCGAGAAGGACGAGGAGGGATAGTTTACCTTTGTCACAGTCAGAAAGGATGTAATTTGTGACATTGATGAGAGCCGTTTCGGTACTGTGGCAAGGGCAGAAATCTGATTGGAGGAATTCAAACATGGAATTGCGGGAAAGATGGGCACGGATTTGGGAGGCGACAACACGTTCAAGGACTTTGGAGTGGAAAGGGAGGTTGGAGATGGGGCGGTAGTTTGCAAAGACGGAAGGGTCAAAGGTTGGTTTTTTTGAGGAGAGGGGTGATGACGGCAGATTTGAGGGAGAAGGGGACAGTACCTGAGGAGAGAGAGACCCGTTACCAATGTTAACTACCATGGGAGCCAGAAAAGGAAGTTGGGTGGTCAGCAGTTTGGTGGGAATAGGGTTGAGGGAGCAGGAGCTAAGAAAGGAGGTGTGTGGAAGTTTGACTTGCAAGCAGTTCTTCTGATCTGATCATTATTTTTATAGAGCAAAATGTGAAGCTTTCGTCAGGGCATTTATCATATTACCATTTTATCCCTGATTTCCTCCCTTTACTGCATGTATGTAATACTGCAGACCAAGCACATTTGAGAGGACAGGGTAGGTAACCTTCCTCCAGGACACTGCCAACGTCACTCTTGAGCTGGAAGCACACACGACTAACCTGGTGGATACCCCACTCCATTCAACATCTTTCTCGCTTAGCAGCATAGCTGAAAAGCTCATTTAAGGGAGAATTGAATCTGCAATGCACCAATCAAAGGGGGTCATTGCACCAACCACTTCGCATAAGAAACATCAATTATTAATACTTCAAATTTTACAAAAATTAATGCAGGTTGGAGAACTGCAGAGTATCGGGTGTAGAGTTTCCGATTTGGGCGTAATTGGCAATCCGGGCGGGAATTGCGCTAGTTTTCAGAAGTGATTATTTTGCTCAAGTTGCCACATAAACTTATTTGCATATCACTGAACGCAAAATCGTCCATGAACCAGTGCAATTGGGCAGCATTTTAAAACTGAATTAAAAAAAAAAATTGCATTAAAAATATTCCTAGATATATGGTGCAGTTTTATTAATACAGCTGAAAATGGGTTTATCACAAAAAATAAGTCTAGTCCACCATCGCTGGGCCGTTAGCTCAGGTAGTTAGAGAGTGGTGGTAATAACGCCACGGCCGCGGGTTCAATTCTGTGCCCTGACCAACTGCACTGTTATTTTCAAAAGGCCTTCAATAAGGTACCCCATAATAGACTGATGAACAAGGTCAGAGAATGCGGAGTCAGAGGGCTGGATTTTCATTGACCCGTGGAGGCGGGTTTGGAGTCGTGTGGGGGTTTAAAGTTGCAGATTCGGGGGTCCCGAACCCATCCAGCCCCCAACCTGCCTCCATGCCAGTTTCGTTGGAGGCGGGTACCCGACCTGTGCTGGGACCCGCCTCCCCGAGGCAGGAAGGGGATTAGTGGCAATAAATTGCCTGTTAACAGGCAGGTTTTTGCCTAATCCCTATTTTGATACGTGAAATGTGGGCTTCCGACAGGTCCCAACCACGCCAAGTTAGCGAGGCGGACCGTGGGTCTGCAGGGGTTGGAGGGGTCGATATGTCTGGTGGGCAGGTGAGTGATGAGTGCATGTGTGCAGAGGTAAGTGTAAAGTGTGGGAAAATGTTTTACCTACCTTAACTTCCTCCTGCTGGTGTCAGCCCTTCAGGTCTCGGGAGTCAGAAATCTCACCAGCATAGAAAGCAGAATGGCCGTGGAGCTGTCAAAAACTGCAGTTCTGTTTTCTGTGCTGGAATGATTTCTAACTCGGCCTGAGAGGAAGGACTCAAGTTAGAAGACAGATTGTCAGTGTTTGACAGCTTCACAGAGCTGTCAAACGCTGATATTTCATCTGTCAAAAGCTCTTCACAGATGAAATGGCAATCTGTGACATCACGTGTTGCCGGGTGGCCCTTAATTGGCCTGCTGAGCCTCAACAAGGTCAATCAAGTGAAAATGCAGTGGGTTGGCCACAAGTCAATGGAGGCGGGAGTCCCGCCTCCATCACGTCCCCAGTATCAAAATCCAGCCCTCAGTATCATAACGGCACAGAAGGAGGCCATTCAGCCCATTGAGTCCGTGCCGGCTCTCTGTAGAGCAATCCAGTCAGTCCCATTTCCCTGCTCTATCCCCGTAGCCCTACAAGTTTATTTCCCTCAAGTGCCTATCCAGTCTCCCCTTGAAAATATTGAGTATCAGGGGATAAGTAGCAGAATGGATTGCTGGCTGGCTTCAGGACAGAATGCAGAGAGTAGGAGTAAAGGGTAGCTATTCACAGTGGCAGAAGGTGGGTAGTGGTGTTCCACAAGGATAAGTGCTGGGACCACTGCTGTTCACAATTTACATTAACGATTTAGACTTAGGAATCAAAAACACAATTTCTAAATTTGCAGATGACACCAAATTGGGGGGAATAGTCAATACTGAGGAGGACTGCAACAAGTTACAGGAGGACATTAATAAACTTGCAGAATGGCCTTGCGCCTAAATTAAAAGCAGCTTCATTTTAAGAGCCACCTCAAAGGCACACAAATGGGCACAATTAGCGGAAACTCGCAATGGTGATTAATTTGATCTGGGGGTGTGGTCAGTTTTGTCGATTTTGGGCGAATTGCACTGAAAAAACCAGACCCAGATCTTTATAACTCATGAAAATAATGTGGTTTATCGCCCCAAGTCCTGTTTACCCATCACCCCCGTGCTCGCTGGCCTACATTGGCTCCCGGTTAAGCAACGCCTCAATTTTAAAATTCTCATTCTTGTTTTAAAATCTCTCCATGGTCTCACCCCTCCCTATCTCTGTAACCTTCTCCAGCCCTACAGCCCTCCGAGATATCTGCGCTCCTCCAATTCTGGCCTCTTGAGCTTCCCTGATTTTAATCGCTCCACCATTGGCGGCTATGGCTTCAGCTGCCAAGGCCCTAAGCACTGGATTTCCATCCGTAAACCTCTCCGCCTCCTTAAAACCTACCTCATCTGCCCTAATATCTCCTTATATGGCTCGGTGTCAAATTTTGTTTGATAACACTTCTGTGAAGTGCCTTGGGTCGTTTAACTATGTTGAAGGCTCTATGTAAATACAAGTTGTCTTTTGCTGTCTTTTCTCTCACTCTTCCTTTCGTTCTATAGTAACTTGTACGTTGTCTACATTGCTGTACCTGTATACTGCTGGGAGCTGTCCATCCATGTATGTCCGCGTTTACTGACTGGCTTTTTTTTGTTGCAGGTAATAAGATTTTAGCGAGTGGTTCAGTACAAATTCCACGGTTTGCGCTTCTGGAATCAGGTGGGCTGCTGATAAAACCGGTCCGTGTTCAAGATGCAGCAACATATACCTGCTTTGCAGTGAATTCCAAGGGAGCAGTGAATGCATCAGCCAATCTCACTGTGTGGAGTAAGTACCTCGAAATAAGTATGAAAATTAATTTGGGATTAACAAATCTATTTTCTTAAAAAGAATCTCAGCAGTTTTCTTCATTGCCTTCCTGAAGGTCTTAACACCTTGTTGGGGCACAATTCCATCATTGCTGGCAGTTCTCCGGTATTCTGCCAAGTGGCTGTTATTCATGAGTGAACCCTGATATTGAATGTTAGCAGGCTGTTCACCCACATGGACACCACAGCCAAGCTCAATCCTGTCCTCACCCAACGCCCACACATGCTCACTTTCCAGCAGAGATCGCAATCTGGAGTGGGAACCCCGACCAATGTTCCCCTCTGTAAGACAGGGGAACTGACGCCAATTGTAGCGCCTCTCTGGCTGAGATCAACTAAATCAGAGTACGGACTAGGAATTGCACCTGGGATCTTACTGGTCTATATGACGTAACTACTCACTGGATGAACATTCTACGCCATTAGGGAGTATTCAACAACTATTTACTGGTAGCAAGCTGATTTGATGTCATTTTCTGACTGAAGGATAGTCCATTTATGAACATGATGCAATGAGGGAATATATTATTTAGGTACTACCCAAACGTGAGTCCCAAGGCTATGCCTATCACACCTAAGGTCAATTCTGTCACCTCTCTAGGCACCAGATTGTAGCTTTGTGTTAAAGAGAGGCACTTCATCTCAGTAAATGAGCACAGATTAAATTGCCCTGCTGAGTGCACCTCTCGGTGCCCAATCAGAACACAGATCACATCCGTCCGTCCACCACGCCCTCACATCCACCCTTTCGTGGCTAGAGAGAATCTGAGTGGCTGGTAAACAATCAAGGTAAAATGGACAAGTAAAATTTATTTCATTTTTAAAATTGCATTTGAAATATATTAGAAATATCTCAAAGGATTAGACGAAGCAAAAATGCTGAAAAACGATTACGAAGGAAAATGTGACATAGGTACAAGACTAATTTGCAGCAGGGACCTGTGAATTGTTGCAAGTCTGTGGAAGTAAATGTGGTTGCTAATAGATTTTTAACATGCTATGTGTCAGTAAATTGTCAAAGCAAGTGATTTAAATGCAGCTAACTTTAGAGCCTTCATTCAATTTCCGTTGATCGCTCGTTGTACATGTCACTAGCTTCCGTCCCTAGTGTAAATCTGAGTTAATTCCCATTTTAGCACCTTTATGGATAATTGCTTGCCCCATTTAGAGCCATTGACGATTAAATCTGCAACCCACATCATCATTCGTGACATTCGCAGAAATTGATCTGTCCACTTAACACCTGTGGGCCATTCTTTGCGCAAAGCTCATTTTAAAAAGGACGTGGTTTCAGAAAGGCTTTGACAAAAGTCAGCTGAATGTTAAAAGCAAACTAGGCAGAACCTCAAAACCAAAGGAAGTTGATGCTTTGCAGGAGACCTTCTTGTTGCATTGCACAAAAGCTTTTAGAAACTCCTTGTCAGGAGTGGTTAGCTTTTAACAGAAAGAATGGGTTAGGGATTGGGGAAGGGGAGAAAGAGACCAATAGTGGAGGCAGGTATTTTATGTGCTCTTTGTGAGTCTTTTTAAAAATTCCACCACGAAGAAAGCTCAGATTTTGCTGGTTCTATTTTTTTATTAGATTGTTTTTTGTCCCTAATGTATTTTCCATGCAATAAAATGCTGTGATTCGAACAAATTTTTCTTTCATCAATCAAAGCTTGAAATGTGGTTGCATTGTTTTGGAGATACAGTAAAAAGAAAAAAAACTGAGTGCTAGAAAATCTGAAATAAAACAAAAAAAATGCCAGAAATGTACAGATTATCAGCATTGGAAAAGAGAAAAGATGGGTTAACATTTGGCTGGAGACCCTTTTGTTTTAGTATTGTGTTAGAACTGCTCTTGATGTTGAGCATGGTTTCTTTCTACATCTCCCAGTTATCAGGATGACAAGTGTCAATGCTTATATTTCTGTAAACTATCACTGGAGCTGGGATACTTCCCACTTGGCCCCAGATAATTCCGTGAGCCAGGGCCCAAATGGGTAGGGTTGTCCTGCCTGAACAAGCAGCTCGAAGCTTACCAGCGCGGCGTGTTTGTAGGCTGTACAGTGTTAGCTGATTAAATCGCAGTAGCATCCCTACACGTACCGAGGAGTCTTCAAACCTTGGCTCTTGCCAGTCCAGTCTGCACCTAATACGATAGCAAAATACTGCGGATGCTGGAAATCGGAAATAACAACAGAAAACGCTGGAAAAACTCAGCAGGCCAGACAACATCCGTGGAGAGAGAAAGAGAGTTAACGTTTCAGGTCGATGACCTTTCGTCAGAACTGGAAAGAGCCGGAAATCAAATAGATTTAAGGCCAGGATAAAGCTGGGAAAAGAGGGTATTAGTGTTTGGTTCACTGCCACCTCTCTTCTCGGAATGCCTACCTTGAAGAAGTTCTGCTCTTCTCTTCGACGGGATTATCCCCTCCCCCTTTTCCCAGCTTTATCCTGGCCTTAAATCTATTTGATTTCCGGCTCTTTCCAGTTCTGACGAAAGGTCATCGACCTGAAAGGTTAACTCTCTTTCTCTCTCCACGGATGTTGTCTGGCCTGCTGAGCGTTTCCAGCGGTTTCTGTAGTCTGCACCTCAGCGGTTTAGACTTGGGTAAGTGAGGGGCTTTTCTTTCAAGGAAGAGTTTACACTCCACATCTGGGAGACAGAAACTATTTGTGTGGATTTCTCAGTAGCTTGGTTCAGAGACACTCAGCTGATCAAAAAGAATTGATGGAAAGTACCGTAGTTGAATGCACTCTCCTGTTGTTGTCTTAATATTTTTATTCCAAAAGTTCTGTATTTTTTGTAATATCATTTTCTACTTATATGCTTTTGTCTGATGAATATATTCTGAATGCCATCTAAACCTCTTTTATCAAGTGAAGGCTTGTAACTTATTCTCCACTGTCAGTTAGTCTGGGTCAGGTGAAAATACAGCATTCTGACCGACTGAATTCTGTACATACTCTTAACATATAACAGGACATTAGTTAATCGCTCCTTAGGCTGTGATCAGGCATAGAGTTTTCAGTTACTGTTTGAGCTAATCCAATTTGATTTAAAAGCTGTGAGAGATTAGAAAAACAAGGAAGTGGCTTAAACAGTATCAGAATGCTTCTCCTGGCCCCACAAAAATATTTCCAGCCTGCTGCCAGTCCGAGTTTCTCTAGTCTTTCCTCATAACTGAAGCCATCTCGTCTATGATATCATCAAGAGGTGAATCTATTCTCCGTGAGATCCTTCCTGAAGTAGGGTGCCATAAACTGAACACAGTATCCTAACTGTGGCTTAACCAATGATTTATATAGGTTTAGCATTACCTCTTCGCTTTTGTACTCTATCCCCCTTTTTATAAAACTGAGGTTCCCGTATGCTTTTTTTTTTACAACTCTACAGCTACAATATTTCCCCCCAAAAGTGTACTTTTCCTGTTGTCTTCTTTATATTTTCATCCTGCAACTGGTTTTATCAACTGATAACAGTCATGTATCAGACAAGTTTAAAAAGCATGGTTCTGAATTTCCGTGGGGGGTTCTACTGGTTGCTCCAGCAGGAGGCAGGCGGAACCCCCAGAAAAACAGCGTAACTGGTTGAAAACAGCCGTTTACGCTTTTTCTCTCGGGGTTCCACCAGTCTCCCGCCATCATACAATCATACAGAAGGAGGCCATTCAGCTCATCGTGCCTGTGACCGGCTCTTTGATAGAGCTATCCAATTAGTCCCACTTCCCTGTTCTTTCCTCATAGCCCTGTAAATTTTTCTTTTTCAAGTATATCTCCAATTCCCTTTTGAAAGTTACTGTTGAATCTACTTTCACCACCCTTTCAGGCAGCGCAACCAGATCATAACAACTCGCTGCATAAAAAAAAAGTTCTCCGCATCTCTCCTCTGGTTCTTTTGCTATTTATCTTAAATCTGTGCCCTCTGATTACCAACCCTCCTGCCTGTGGAAATAGTTTCTCCTTATTTACTCTAAAAACTCTTCATAATTTTGAACTGCTTTATTAAATCTCCTTTTAACCTTCTCTGTTCTGTGGAGAGCAATCCCAGCTTCGCTAGTCTCTCCACATAACATCCCTGGTATCATTCTGGTAAATCTCCTCTGCACCCTCTCCATGCCCTTGACATTCTTCCTAAAAGTGTGGTGCCCAGAATTAGCCACAATACTCCGGCTGAGGCTTAACCAGTGATTTATAAAGGTTTAGCATAACTTCCTTGCTTTTGTCCTCTATTTATAAAGCCAAGGATCCCGTATGTGTTTTAAAAAGTTTTATCAACTTGTCCAGTTACGACAGCAGACTGGAAGAACCCCTGCGGAATGTCAGGGCCCATAAAGTTAGTTCGTGTAATGATAAACTTTGTTGTGCAGAGTACTCAACTATCCAAAACTCTCCTAAATCATTTTAGTTACTAATTTTCGTTCAGTTACATTCTGTTCAAACAATTAATTATGCTGAGCAGTTGTACATCAATAATTGAAATTTGTATTTATAAATCCTTGTTAATTATTTATTTACACAAATCAACTTTTAAACTAATGAAGTAGAAATGTTCAGCAGTTATTTCCCATTAAAGATGCATTTTTAATTAGAAAAGAATTATAATTATTTTAAATTAGAATTACTTTATTTTAAAAGCCATGGGTACATATACAAGATTCACATGAAACATTCAGAAAATCTGCATTATTCTCACATACATCATTTTAGCTCACAAAAGAAGTGCTGTAGCTTCTCACTAATTAACACTCTCGGGCACGGTGACAAGTGATAAAATGTGCATTTGTTGTATTCTCTCGTTGGGTCAGATGCGACTGCGTTCATATTTAAATTCTGTAGCTTTCAAAATTACATTAAAAAGAGGTGGATTATCATGTTGGTGTTGCAGTACACCTGCCACGGAGTTATAAGCTCTGAGGTGAACCCCAGCTTTCTCAGATGGTGAGTGCCTGATCTTAACCATGGCACCAGCATTTCCTTGAGTTACTGGCATGTATGCTAATAAAACATAATTTTCTGCAATGATAGCACTGTTTTTGGTTTGGGTGGCTGACAATATCTTTCAGCAATCAGGACGGGAACCCTGGGAAGTGTGTCAATATTTCCTCACACAGAAAAGTTTGAAAACCACTGCTATATGGAATAACCCTGGCCGAGTACTTCTATCACCTAGCAGTCAGCTCAAGATGTCTGATTGCAGGTTATCTATCTTTTAAACTAGCAGATTGTGCAGGGAGGCATGAAAATGGATGGGATTATATCATTAAGGAATATATTTCATTTATTAGGGAAGCTATGATAATTTTATCACACATATAAATTATGTAAAAAGTAGCATTTGTGTTTTCATTTACGGTGGCATCAGATTTTCCACTGTGACTTTACAAACAGCACTCATTACCTATTTCTGTTAAATGTTGTATATATTTTCTAAAATTATCTATAAGCTTCAAAAAGATACATAATTTATTTGGTACAGGAAGGATGAGTACAGTTCCTGCTATCAAATATTTATTCACTTGATTTTGAAACAGTATTCAAGCAGAGGGGGCGCTCTGAAAGAGACAGTCTCATCATTCTTGCTGACTGAAAGATTTGATGTTAAGAAAAAACAAAATCATAGTTACTTTCCATCTCTTTTACTTCTGTTTGTTTTTTTTCCCCCTGATTTTTAAATCCTCCTGGCGTTTTTATGTTCTAAATGCAAGAAGCACTTTCCCCCAAGGTATGAACTAATTAGCCCTGATGGAGCTGTTGTGTCACAGAAGGATCCCGCTGGGAGAAAATGTCAGCGAGTGGCAGGTGGACCAGCTTAATTCTTTCAACAGCCTCCCAGCAGTTCAGCTGTTTAAAATTCAGCACCAAATAAACAGCAGTCCACGATCATCACACAGCACTGAGTAAGTAAATTATTTACAGAGCTGTAAAACTTTGGAGTGGGCATGTTTCATTATCAGTAACATCCCTACATATCAGTTGTGATCATAATGAAGAGCTGAGATTTCTTTGAGTCTTAGCAACAATAACTTGTATTTATATAGCGTCTTTAACATAGTAAGACATCCCAAGGCGCTTCACAGGAGCGTTATCAAACAAAATTTGACATCGCGCCACATAAGGAGATATTAGGGCAGATGATCAAAAAGCTTGGTCAAAGAGGTAGGTTTTAAGGAGCATCTTAAAGGAGAAAAGAGAGGCAGAGAGGTTTAGGGAGGGACTTCCAGTGCTTAGGGTCTTGGCAGCTGAAGGCACGGCTGCCAATGGTGGAAAGGTTAAAAGCGGGGATGCTCGAGGCCAGAATTGGAGGAGCGCAGAGATCGCGGAGGGTTGTAGGGCTGGAGGAGATTACAGAGGTAGGATGCGGCAAGGCCATGGAGGGCTTTGAAAACAAGGATGAGAATTTTAAAATCAAGGCGTTGCTTAACCAGGAGCCAATGAAGGTCAGCGAGCACAGAGGTGATGGGTGAGCGGGACTTTGTGCAAGTTAGGACACGGGCAGCAGAGTTTTGGATGACCTAAAGTTTACGGGGGTGGAAGATGGGAGGCAGGCCAGTAGTGCATTGGAATCGTCAAGTCTAGAGGTAACAAAGGCATGGATGAGGATTTCAACAGCCGATGAGCTGAGGCAGGGCAGAGTCGGGTGATGTTACGGAGGTGGAAATAGGCAGCATTAGTGATGGCGTGGATATGTGGTCGGAAGCTCATCTCGGGGTCAAATATGGCATCAAGGTTGCGAACAGTCTGGTTCAGCCTCACATAGTTGCCAGGGAGAGGGAAGAATTATAACAAGAAAGACAGATTTACATAGCCCTATAACACGCCTCGCCGAAATGCTCCAAAGTGCCTCACATACAGTGAATTACTTAAAAGTAGATTGAGTGTTTTTATGTCGACAAATGTGGCAGCCAGTTTACACACAACCAGATCCTGCAAACAGCAATTGGATGAATGACTAGTAGATCTATTTACGATTGGTTGAGAGAGGAATGTTGGACGGGACACCGGAAAAATTCCCTGCTCTTCTTTGAATAGTGCCCTGGGATTGTTAACATTCACCTAAACCACAGGAACAGGCAGATTGGCATCTGTTTAACGTCTTGTCTAAAGAACAGTACCTTTGACAATGCAGCATTCCCTCAGCACTGCACAGGAATGTCAGTTTAATTGCATGCTTTGAAGTCTTGGAGAACACACTGATTCTGAGGTGAGAGTGCTACCAACTAGACAACTGACATCCAAAAATTATTGGCGCGGAATTTGTGGTGGGTAATGACGGTGAACTGTCAAATTTCTCCATTATGATAAAAATTACAATTTTTTAAAATTAAAATTTTTTTAAGTTTGTGCATGATATTTCAGCTTCTACCTTATCCCCATGTGAAAGTCCCAATCTTTATTTCGCTCTCTGTAAAATTTTATAAAGTCCAGATAAAAGCTGCTTCTCATTTCCTGGTTTCCTGTCTGAGAATTCTTCAATATGATCGGCTGCTTAGACAGCTTGTTGACGTCACTGCAGCATCGCCATAGGAATCTCCTACTCACAGCGCTGCAATCAATTGAACGTCGAAAAAGGCAAACTTTTCGCCACAGAAGTCACGCTGGGGTTCATTTCTAGAGGGATAGAATTGAAAAGCATGGGTGTCATGATAAACTTGTATAGAACCTTGCTTAGACCACATGGAGTACTATGCACAGTTCTGGTCTCCATATAACAAAAAGATATAGAGGCTTTGGAAAAGGTGCAAAAAAGATTTACAAGGATGATACCAGAACTGAGAGGTTATAACTATCAGGAAGACTGAACAAGCTGGGGCTTGTTTCTCTAGAAAAGAGAAGGCTGAGGGGTGACCTGATAGAGATCTTTAAATATTGAAAGGTTTTGGTAGGATTGATGTGGAGAAAATGTTTTCACTTGTGGGGTAGACCAAAATTAGAGGTCATAAATATAAGACAGCCACTAATAAATCCAATAGGGATTCCAAGAGAAACTTCTTTACCCAAAAAGTGGTAAGAATGTGGACCTCACTACCACAAGGAGTGGTTGAGGCAAATAGCATAGATGCATTTAAACGGAATCTAGATAAGCACATGAGGCAGAAAGTAATAGAAGGGTATACTGATAGGGTTAGATGAAGGCAGGCGGGAGGGGTCTCGTGTGGAGCATAAACGCCGGCATAGACCTGTTGGGCCAAATGGCCTGTTTCTGTGCTGTAGTCCTGATGTAACTCGATGTAATATTTTGTTTTGTTTCAGGTATAATAACTAACAGGAACTCCTGCTAGTTCACTTCTGTAATGTTGAACTGCCCCACTGTGAAAATATATATGCATTAAAAAAAAGCTGTACAAGCACTTTGGTAGCACATGAAACCTGATTTAATATTGGCCGGTTGCAACCCTGTACCGTGCAGATTTGCCCTCGAGCACAAATTTAATTTATTTGGCTTACTATGACATTTATCAGTTCTATGTACCTGTTTACTTCTGGTTGCTGTAATTTCAGTGATGAGAAGAAAGATCCATCAAAACTCAGGGTAATCATTGGGCACCATTCATTGTATCACAAAAGCAGTACTGGAAAAAATAAATAGGCTCCATCAGGCACTGAAAATTACAGCCACCTTAAATGTTATTTTTGTAAATCAGGAAAACTTTATTGTAAAAATACATAATTTGCATATTTTCATACTGACTCTTCACCCAATCCTTTTTATTTTTGGTGCACTAGTGTTCTTAAAAATATGATTTTTAAAATTTATTGCTAATCCATATTTGCCATCAGAAGGCATTGGTGTTTCTTCTTGAACCACTGCATCCTGATATTCTTTGTAGCAGGTTGATGCAACTAAGCGGCTTGCTAGAGGGCAGTTAAGAGTCAACCACGCTGGTGTGGGACTGGAGTCACATATAAGCCAGGCCGGGTAAGGACGGCAGTTTCCTTCCCTAAAGAACATTAATAAACCAGTTGGGTTTTTACAACAATCCGACAGCTTCGTGGTCACTTTTACTGATACCAGCTTTTTTAAAGCGGGGCTGGAATGTTAGCGGACTCCAGATATAATTGTATGGAGATGCGGAGAGAAGTCATTGCTGAGTAGGAGTAGGGAAGGAGTGAAACCATGCAAGGCAGTGCCGTGGAAGAGAATGGAATGGTCAACTGTGTTGAATACCTTGGAGAAGTCAAGGAGGACAGAGTAGGATAAAGTGCCACGTTTGTAATCACAAAGGATATTGTTGATGACTTTGACTATGGTGGTCTCAATGTGGTGGGTAGGGCAGAAGCCAGACTGAACAGATTCAAAGATGGAGTGGTGGGAGAGATGAGTACAAAGTGTTCTGATCCTTATGAAGGAAAGGGAGGTTAGAGATAGGGTGGTAGTTGAAGAGGACTGAGGCATCGAGCATGGCTTTTAGAAGGAGGGAGATGACAGTTTTGAAGGATGAGGGAGCAGTACATGAAAAAAAGGCACTTTCTTTTGTTCATGAAGCATTGGGGTGAAGAATAGTTGTTAGGTCAATGAGGCAAAAGGGTGCCAGAGGTGAATCTCATGAAGGCAATAGGCCTTACGAGGGAGAATACATAGGAGATTAGCTGTAGAGCGATAATGAGTTTGGGGCTGCTGCAGTAGAATGGAAGAAGGATTGTTGGTTTTGCATCAATGTACTGCGAAGACTATGGAGTCAACCTGTTGCGCCAGCTATGCTTAGCCCAATTGCAAAATATTGCTCAATGTGGCCATGCATCTGTCACTGTTAATGGCCTAATTAAGCAGCTAGAGCCCAGAAACTGCTGTTGGCATTAAACCAAATGCCAGTAGCAAATGTGTAATAGTGGCCAGTATCATTGGGAGTGTGGTATAGCATTATACCCATTACAAAATTGCTGTTGGATGAATATTTAGGCTGAGGGCAACAATCCTGAAGACATGAAAAATGTAAATGAGCCTTGTTGAAACCAACAGATTATGCATTTGAGTGTGAAGTTTTAAAAGCTTAGTGTATTCGGACAAGTTTAAAAAAAAGACTGACGATAGTTAAGATGCTAATGAGATATCATGTTCCTTCCCTACATACTGTAAATAATAATCAATTAATTAGACTGTCTTGGCAATTGCAAGCACCTCACATCCATTGTGTTGGCTGCAAACAGAGAGCGCTGAGATCAAGTTGCAGGCAGGAGTTTTGAAACAAGACGGGTGAAAAAGCATTAGGCTTGTTAAAGAGAAATCCATGAGGGCTTTCAGTGAAGCAAAGAGCTTAAAAATGGTCGAAATAATTAGAATCCAACTTATTTAAATTAAATAAGCCAACCTACTGATGTGGGGATACCATGGCATGTTCTTCATTTTGCATTATTATGCAAAGGTAAATTGTACAGATTGAATTAAGTGAATTTGATTATAACTGTATGTTCGCCTTAATGTGAAATAAAGCAGTTAAACGATTGTTATCTGGCTTCGTCTCAACAAGTGTTTGTTCAGTCCGCCTTCAGAGTGAAGAAATACACACGAAAGATACAAATATGCAGATCACATGCAGGTGTTAGCTGTTTGTCCCTGGGTTACACTATTTTACAGGTTGATATGGGGTAGTGTGAGTCAATCCCCATAAAGATAAGACGCTCAGACCACTTACAGAAGTGAATGATGGCACTGAACTGGGACGGTTTCTATGGCAAACCCAAACTTATAACATGGCAACTTAGCTTTGCCATCATTTTTTGTGCTGCTGTTATGAATATTTGTATTTGATCATTTTTTTTGTTCTTGAGGTATTTACCTTCTACTGAAAGGCAATCTTCCCTCAGTTTTCTACCATTTTTACTTGATGTCCCCTTGTAATATCAGAGCTCTGTCAATGCCACATTTTGCTGACCACAAGAAAACTGCAAATAGTCGCCTGGCTGTTACAGCAGCATTTGATATTTCCATTTTACTTCAGGGAGTCCTAGTTTACTAGAATTGAAGGATATAGCTAAAATTGCCTTTGCCCTAAGTTCAAGGAATAGTATATATGTATATTGTAATAAGTTACAACCTGCGTTATATTAAATATACCTACTACTCATCATTGTGTCATACACTATAACCATTATAAGTAGAAGTGCTGTAACACTAGCATAGTACCGTGGAAATAATGCTTTGTTGGTGTTTTGGGGTTGATGTACTTTGATTATTCCTTGTTGCTGGTAGCTGGAATGGGACTTCTATATATAATATCATTTGTGAAAGTGTCTCCTGAAACAGTATGCGCAATACTACTTCTAATTCTGCTAGATGCACAACATGCAGCAACCAGAGAATAGTATACGAAAAATGTAAATAGGGTTGTCTTTCAACTTACCATTTGTTTTAAACAACTAATATAGAATTTTGCTCTCCACGATAAACAAGAGACAAAAAAAAAACCAAACATATCCAGGGATCATTATTAAACATTAAGGTATTTGAATAAAAAACAAAGGCACATCAAACAAATCGAGGGGCTGTGTAATGAGAATTTTACACATATGCAAAAAAACACTGATTGCTTCCTTTCCCATGAAGCAGGCACACAGGCAGGTAAGTATTCTCTTTCATACCATCTGTTGAAAGATGGCACATGGTCATGGCATCAGGTCAAATAGGGAGCAAACAGGTGGCACTAGAGGGAAAAGCCAGGAGTCACTGCCATGATTAAAAGAGAGTAACAAGTGAAAGATGAATGAAAGTCACACAGAGAAAAATTCATTAACAAAGCAAACCTTGGGGAACTGACATTGGATGGGGGACAAAAACCCCATAATATATTCGGTTTAGTTTGATGACCTCCAACCACATCAAATCTTGTGAGTCCACCCTATCGAGAGTTTTATTATTTTTAAATATAGATTTAAGACATTTTTTCACTCTCGCTTTATTAGGTTACTTTTTACTTGTATTGTTTTACAATTGTAGCTTTTTATGTTTAATATAAAATGAAACTTAGGTGAGGCTGTATGTTGTATCCCGACCTTGCTGGCATGGGGAGGCCGATTCAGGGATGGCCCACCCTCACACATCACCTACCAGCCTCTGGTTTCTAGCGGCGTTGCTAGATTAAAACAAAATCCTGGTTCGGTCAGCGTCTGCAAGAGAATGAAGCTAATGTTTCAGGAGGGAGCATTCTTTAGGAATCTTTTTAATAGGTAAATGTTGTGTGGAGACTTAAGAAAAGGGAAGTAGAGAAAAATACCTTAAAATAAATAAAATAGAATAGAACTCTACTAGAATGGCTTATGTCCTGAAACAATCTAAAAAAGAATGCTGGAAGGTTTCATGAGCCCTGTTGCACTCTACACCCATGTTCTAATCAATTAAAAGAAAGAAAGATTCACATTTATACAGCGCCTTTCACAGCCTCAGGACGTCCTGAAGTGCTTTACAGCCAATGAAGTACTTTTGAAGTGTAGTCACTGTTGTAATGGAAACACGGCAACCAATTTCCCACAAACAGCAATGTGATAATGATCAGATAATCTCTAGTGATGTTGATTGAAGGATAAATATACCCAGGACACCGGGGATAACGCCACTGCTCTTCATCGAAAGAGTGCCATGGGATCTTTTATGTCCACCTGAGAGAGACCTATTAAGCATCAACACTTTCTGGAAGTATCAAATTCAACCCTTTTCTATTGGTTCAGTCTTGACCTGGCTGCATGATAAATTTAGTTTTCATTAGGGATCACCAGGCTAATTTACATTTCCAAATAACTGATTGGTATCAACTGTGGAGCAGGAGGAATGTTTGTCAAATGAGCCAGACTGCCATTTTAAATGAGATGGTATCCATTCCATTGAGCTTCTGGTGGGTATGGAGGTGAGCAGAGTGCCAATTTGAGCGAGATGATGGTACCCATTTTGTTGAGCTTATGGTGGGTATGGAGGTGGGAAGAGTACCATTTTTAGTAACCCAGCTGCTTTTTTCAAAAGGTAACTTATAGTAACATAGGAACAGAAGTGGGCCATTCAGCCCAATTTATACAGTAAGTTTGATTTTTAGTGATAATATCAATGGAAATAACCACTTTTCAGGGAAAAATATAACTAGGTTTTGTTCTGGTCCCACTATATCATGTACAATATGAGCATGTAATTGATAAAATAATTATGTAGTAAATTGAGTAAATGGTTGCCATGTGTGAAAGTGGTTTCATGGTTTGCATTCAAACAAGTAAATGTGTGCCACTAAAAAGTTACAATAGCTCTCACATAAATAAATAAGGCTTGTGTTTTGATAGCCGCACGCTCTCTAATAGAATATATTTGCTATTTAAGTTCCTTAAAGTAGGCGGATGCTTCATTGTTCTGGACTTTAAAGCTACTTTGCAGACTGTTGTATAAAGTAAGTTAAACAGTAGCACTGAATGTCTAATGCCCTCCAAAGCACACGGGAATAACCTGCCATATTTTGGGAAAATCGGGGCTTTTCCCTTGGCCTTCTTTGTTGTTTTACCGAGCTATTAGAAACAGGGTGGGGGGGGGGGAAATTGGGTCGCGTCCCATTTGGGACGCTAACTTCGTCGGGGTGCTACTTTTAGCGCCCTGAAAAAATTAGCGCCCCCGCGCCTGAAATTCACTGGTAGCGCCCCAAGAGGGAGTGGGGTGCTACTGGAAGCGCCCCACCTCCCTCTTGGGGCGCTGCGAGTGAATATCACGGCGCGTGGCACTGCGGCATGTCGCACCGCGGTACTGAAGGCCTTTCTCCCCTTATTAAAGGGGAGGGGCCTTGCGCAGCGCAATCCGGGGCCCAGCTGGGCCACCAGGGATCGGAGTGCCGGCAAAAGAGCCCGGCACACAAGAGAAGTGCCGGGCTGACAGAGTGCAGCCGGCACCCTGCTGGGGGGCTGTACAGAAGGCTGGGGACAGCAACGGGGGCAGGTGCTGGCAGGCGGCCAGCAACAGAAATGGCCGCCTGGCACCTCCCCTTTAATTTGTGCCGCCCCGGCCGCAGGTAGGCCCCCCTGACCCTGTTGGACACAGCATCCGCCGGTAAGTCAGGGGGCGCTACCGAAGAACGCAGCTGGGGCATGAGCGGGCTGCTGCGCACGGCGCCGCCAACGCCTCTTAGGGCCCTAACGGGAGGCGCAAATCAACCAAATTTTTCCCCCAGGGTCTACACCAAAAGAATGATGAGCAGTAAGAAGTTACATAAATGTACAAGCGTTATTGATGGAGAAATTAATCAGCATCGTTCTAATGCCAATGTCTGTTGGTAACATAGAAGTGGGGAGAGAAGAAGATCCTGATTTTGCGGGTTTCACAGGAAGCTAGACAGAAGTGTGGAATACGATCCCCAAAACAATGCTAAAAATCCTCTAATCCAATGTAATCAAAAGGAAATTTGACTTATTCAGACATCATGAACCAGTGGGCCTAATTATAAATGAGAATTGTGAAATGAAATTCCCCAAATCCCAGTAAAAATCATGAGATTCAATACAATAAAAATGGAATTTGACTTAATCGGTCACTGTGGCCCTGAAGATGAATGGATCCTTTAGATCAACATGTGAATACAGCACAGGTGTTCTGTAACTTAGATTTTGAAAAGCATCTGAAATTCGCATATCATGTGCAATTATCCAGTTACCTATACATTAGTCAAAGGCAATTGTTTTTTCCTTAGCATGGCATTGGAGTTCGTACAATGCAAAGAATGCTGAATTAATACCTGGTATTCAGAATCTAAAAGCAGTATTGAAAACTTTCCTTACAGTAAAACTTGAAATCAGGAGTTGTCCTCTTTGCCATAACGAGGTGATATAAATAGCTGAGCTTAATAAAATGTTAGTGCAGCATGGATAGCTTAAGAATGCTAACTTTCTTATGTTCCTCCTAGCCCGCACCTTCATCTCAATCCCACCCGAGGACCGCAGCGTAATCAAAGGAACAACAGCCGTACTAATATGTGGAGCAACTCATGACCCCAGAGTCACAATCCAGTGAGTTAGTCTGGTACAAAATCTGCAATTAAGATAACCATTCCAAATAGTTAGCTTTGTATAGCCAGTGAAATGCTGCACAACAACAAGATCAAACATACTCCTGTTGTTTGTTTGATGGCTATTCATTGTTAGTATATCCCTTGACGTGCTTTACATACACAATTTTGTAGCTAGCAGAAAAGGGCACATCTAGTCTAGCTACTTTATGGCTCACGTACTTTTTTTCAGCATGAATTACATGCTTCTCCTAATATCCCCTTCTTTGGCTCGGTACCAGTTTTTTGATTATGCCTCTGTGAAGCGCCTTGGAATATTTTTCTACGTTAAAGGTGCTATATAAATGCAAATTGTTGTTGCTCAATTCTGAATTCTGCAATTGGTCTACTGCTAATGAATACCAGTAGGTTTGTCTGGAACTGGTAACAGACCAAATGCTGAACCCAGATGTCTTCGACTTATGCTTGTGCAGTTTTATTACTACTTTCAGTACCATCTGAAGCCGTGGCAAACTGGCCATCAATTTCAATCTATTCAACACTTATGCAAAATAGGAGGAAGCATCCCTGGCCTCTAAACCTTCTCATTGACACTTCTCACACAAGCGGTAGATTCAGGATCTCGTATTTGATTCCAGATTACTTGTATGCCCTGTCGTCCTGTGTATTGTTAAAGCATGCTGATGTTGCAACCCACAGTATTGGCCCTCTGTATATGTACTTTTTTGGCATATTTTATTTTGCAATAATCTACATCTATTGAAACATGGCTTTGTATCCATAAAGCTGAATCCTCTCTTAGACTATAATTGTGGATGAGATGAAGGCCCCGATCTTTACTGGGGCAGGATTTCCAAGGTGGGTGGGGAGGGGAACGTGGGTGCAGGGTAGAAGTTCTGGCCCGGACAACGGCATGGAGTTTTTACTCCATGGCATGCAAATTTTTTTTAACAGGTTCCCCGCCCGGAAGCCAACCTGAGTGATAGGCTTGGCTCCCTTTCAGGCGGGGAATGCTGCAGAAGAGGCCGCAACCCAGGAGCAGGTAGGTTTCGTGCTGCTCGGGGTAGAGATCGCGAGGGTGGGTACAGGATGGTTTGGCGGGTCCGGGGTTGGAGAACAATCGGGGCAGAGATGAGGGGGGTCTGGGAGAGATTGGAGTGGGGTCGGAGGGAGACATGAGTGGGTCAGGGAGAGATTGAAGGGGGAGTCGGAGCGAGTTTGGAGGGAGAGATGGGGGTGTTGGGGAGAGTCAGTGATCTCGGAGGTGGGGGGGTTGCGATTGCTGGGGAAGTTAACAGGTTTGCTTGGTGGGCCGGTGGGAAGCACTCCTGCTCCTCCTGGCCCACAAGCAGTGCTGGAAAAGCACTTACCTCTTCCATGCAGCAGTCCTTGCTTCCCTTTACCTGCCGGGTTTCCTGAGGTGTGGGAAACCCAGCCGGCCGGCCAGCGTTAAAGCTGGACCAGAGAAAAAAAATCTGAGGCATGCAGCCCCATTAAAATATTTAAATAAGTGACCCGCCTCCTGGGGGCGGGTTGGTCACCCGCCTCCGTTAGAACGTTAAAAGTGGGCGGGTTTGAGGCGGTTTGGGTTCAGGTTTGAGATTTTTTACATTGTTACTTCCCACCCGCGTTTGTGGATTAAAATTCCCACCCAAAGTGTTACTTGGTTGCATTATTGGTGTTACTGTTGCAGAGCCTTGAAAGTGTCTATGTTATTTCTCTAGGTTTGTCTGGAAGAAGGATGGAAATATTATTAATGCAAATACTGTACCCAGAATTACCACAGGGCAAAATGGCTCACTTCACATTAGTCAAACTTGGTCAGGTGATATTGGCGACTACACCTGTGAGGTTCTGTCCTTGGGAGGGAATGACTTTAGAGTTGCCCGCCTGGAAGTCATGTGAGTATACAACAAGATTTAATTTCCCGATGAAGCTGGACAACAATTTTCCCAATGGTTTTACATTGAACTTCTGCCATAATCCTTAGTACAGTTTACCAGTACAGTCATAGTGAATAAAAAACAAATTTAGCAGCAAAAATTATTTTGGCACTGATAGTATTTTCAAAACATATACTTGCTATGCAACTGTTTATTAACGTACAGGTGCTTAAAACATTCAAATTAAATCTTTTGTGGGCTACTTTAACAGAGGTGTTAACTCATTTAAAATAAATGGTTAAGCTCCCTTGTTAAAATAGCAGACGGAGGAATATCAAACAAACATGTTAAGTGTTTGCACAATTCTGTCTCATAGTAATTTCTAGGCAGGGTGGGGGGTATTTTTTATGCATGAGTGCAATGTGAATAAATCTACAGTGTTAATAGAGCATTAGAATTATGATGGGCAGTCCAGTCTGGCACATTTACCTGTATTGTGTTTCACTGGGTTGAAGTTTCAATTGATATTTAGAAGTAATTGTCAGTATTTCCATATATGTATCCATAGTTCTAGTTCACTTCTAGTGTGCACTAACACTGACGAGATCAAACATGGTCTTCATGTGAAGAAGAGTTAGAGGCTGGGGGATAATTAGACCAGGGCACACAGACATAATTCAGTCCCCATTTTAAATTCATATATTCTGTCTTTATTTTTATATTTCCAAGATAAATTCCTATGTCCACCTACGTTAACTTGTCGTAATTATGCTCTCTCGGCAGTGCTGGCACCGTAGCACTTTAGTTTTACATCTCTCAGCTGCTCAGCCTGTACTGCAGAGAAATGCCTTGGGAGCAATTTTTCAACTGCCGGCTACCGGTTTCTCATCTGGGAAAACGGGCAGTCAGCAATTGAAAATCAGTGGGTGGGGAGTGGGGAGGGGTCTCACCTCGGCTTCCCCGTTAATGCCCAAGGTCCGCCTGATGCAGTTTTCAGGTGGACACGTAAATGGGCGAGTGCGCTTCACCAATTTGTCCCACACATTGAACGGCCTAACCAGCAGTCCTTAAAGAGACCACTGGTGGCTGCTCAAAAGACAGCCCAGGAAGCTTTACATTTTATTTTGCTGGACCTTGGAGCAGCCGGAGTACTCAAGCTCATCCTCGGCTCTCAAAACAATACTCCGGCCTGCTGCCAGCTCATTCGAGGCTCCCCTGGTGAGCTCAGGCCTCATGCCAGCATCAACAGGCGGGTCGCTCCGCCGACTACACGTCTGCTCCAGATGGAAATTGAAAATTGCCACCCTATTTTCTACTTCTCTGCTTCCCAAATTGCCACAAGCTTTGCTATTTAACTATAAATAATAATACAATATCAAAGTGTTATATAAAAATGCGAACAGAACGTATGACTGAATTACTTCTGTGCACCCTAGTCCAATCATCCCCTGACCTCTAATCCCACTTCACCTGAAGACCAGGCTTGGTCTTGACATGTGCAATGTCATGGTAGGTTGACTAGTCTGTGATTAATAATTTTCTCTTTTTTGTTAGTGAACTTCCTCACCCACCCAGGAACTTGCAGGCAAGTTTGAACTCTTCAAGCAGCCGGGCGGTGGATTTATCATGGACACGGCCCTTTGATGGAAACAGCCCCATCCTGCAGTACATCGTGGAGTTGTCTGAAAACAGTGAGTGCTACTTACAGTGCTGTGTTTAGCAATGTTTTCAACCGTACTGACAATGTTTTATAAAATGTCACAGGCAAACTGGTCTTTTGATGAGCATCTTGCATGAAAAAGGATGTCAATTAGCAATGACTATGTGGAATTTCTTACTGACAAAAGCCATAGTTAATGTTAGCTAAGTAATTCTGATGAATTTGAATTGGGTTGTAGTAGGGTTTGTGCGGCTGAGAGGGGACATTAAAAATTGAATTTACCCTACTAGGCAGTGACCTCTCTGATAACTAGATGGCCACGGTATTTTATAGTGAAAGCATTTTCCCATACATTTCTTTTCTCCTTTAATATTTATTGACAAATGGCAAATAATTCTCTCAGACTTTTTGATCCTATTTTCTTTTGATTTTTTTTAAATTACTGCATAGTTTAACTTGGTGGTGTTTCATCTTTGCTCCTTGCTGTGGACTTGAGTTATATGACGCTAATCATATACGGTTTGAAATTAGTTTGAAAATATACATTTGGTTTTAATTTTTAAAGAGTTTGTTCCCATCCAATAAAATTAGCCCAATTAAAATCACTATGAAAATCAAAACTTACTCATTTTTTTTTACAGTGAAGAACAGACAGTATGACTATTATGGGTTTCATACATTGCAATATTGTTAAGCCTTGCAGTGCTCTCTCAGATGTAGCATGCTCTTTTTCACAGCTCCCAGCTGGCTTTTCAAAACAGAAATTCCTGATGTTAAAATTTAACAAACTATCTTGCTGCAATATTTCAATTTTAAAATAATACAAAGTGATTTAAAGTACTAACCAATATCTCGGCTGCTTCACTGTTTAGTAAAGTGTTGCTCATTGTCAAAGTGGAAATTTTGCCATCAGACCCACTTTTAAATTCAAATCATTAAAAAGAATTAGCATTTACTGTTAGCAGATTGACTTTTCTCTGTTTATCTCTAATCAATAGTCTGTGTTTATAAAGTGCTGATGACATCATGGGTGGGGAAGGGGTGCTAGCTTGAAGAATTTGCTGAGGCTGACAGCTTGCAAGAGATGAACTAGTATCTGTATAGATGATCATTAACCTAAGGTGCTTCAGCAAGCTTGCAATGTCAGCTGTGTTCATTAATTCAGGCTTCGTAACTCAAAAAAAAATTAATCATAATTATTTTCAACTCCCTCTTTAAGCCTGTGAGAGTTGAAAAATAGGTACTGCAACCTGTGCCACAGCCTCCTCTTCACAGTATTTGTGCTGTTGTGATAGCAGCATTACACATTGTTTGCATCAGAGCCATAGTTTGATCCAGAGCAGACTGCAGATGTAAATTACACTGATTTCTTTTTTAAATAGAGAAAAACCAAAGTGACATTTTTCCATAAAACTTTCCAACTTTCCTGTTCTGCCCTTTTCACGTTCTAGCTGATTTTCCGCCCTCCACTCCTGAAACTATTAATTATTTGATAGACTATTTCACAGGTGGCCGATGCCCTTTGATCCTGTGGCCATTATTCATCTCTGAGCCTAGACAATTACTGCTGGCAGACTATTTAACTTAAGAACATAAGAAAGAAATAGGAGCAGGAGTAGGTCATACGGCCCCTCGAGGCTGCTCCACCATTCAATAAGATCATGGCTGATCTTCAACCTCAACTCCACCTTCCTGCCTGATCTCCATATCCCTTGATTCCCTATGGGCGCGATCTTGCCAGCCCTGGGGAGGCGGGACTGCCGGGAAAATGGCAGAATCTGGGGGCAGGTGCCCAACCCGCCCCCAAACCACCTCCGTGCCATCTTGCCAGGAGGCGGGTAGCCGACCCGCGCCGGGTCCCGTCTCCTTGGAGGCGGGAAGGGGATTAGTGCCACTTATCTGTCTGTTAACAGGTAGTCAATAGGCAGATAAGAGGATTATCCCCATTTTACCCACACAAATGCTGGCTTCCCGAAGGCTGCGAACCCCGCCAAGGTCACCAAGGCGAGTAGTGGGTCTGCGGGGTGCAAAAGTGCGCTGTGAAGGTAAGTGATGGGTGCAAGTGTGGAGAGGTAAGTATGTGAGGTGAGTGGAAAGTGTTAGTAAAAGTTTACTTAGCTTTGTTTCTTCTTGTAGGCTTCAAGAGTTGGGTATGCGGAGAGTCTCGCACCTCCGTGGCAGAGATGACAGATGGCCGTTGCATTCTCCAATGCAGCAACCATCTAATTTCTGCTAAAGAAAGAGGTTTGATGAGTCTTGAATTCAAGAACTCATCAAAGTACATAGAATGTCAGTGTTTGACAGCTTCACAGCTGTTTTTTGACAGATGAAACGTCAATACGCTGACGTTCTCTGTAACCGGCTTTCCTTTAATTGGCCTGCTTTAGCCCGCTGGGCGGGCTTAACAAGGTCAATCAAGGGAAAATAGCGTTGGCCAGAAGTTGATGGAGGCGGGACTAAAACCCGACAAGTGGGAGTCCCGCCTCCAAAAGCTCCCCATTGGCAAACTCCAGCCCTTAGAATTCAAAAATCTATCGATCTCAACGACTGAGCATCCACAGCCCCCTGGGTAGAGAATTCCAAAGATTTACAACCCTCTGAGTGAAGAAATTTCTCCTCATCGCAGGCCTAAATGGCCAAACCCTTATCCTGAAACTATGCTCCCTAGTTCTAGACTCTCCAGCCAGGGGAAACAACCTCTCAGCATCTACCCTGTCAAGCCCTCTCAGAATCTTATATGTTTCAATGAGATCACCTCTCATTCTTCTAAACTCCAGAGAAACTTCAGGGGACTTCACGGTTCCTACCCCTAATTGCTGTACAGAAACTCTTACTGGAAATGTGCATGGATGTTGGGTGCAAACAGCATCAGGTTCGACTGTGAAGTTCCCTGAAGTAGGAACCGTGGCTAACTTTCCTGTCCCTAACCAGGGAGCTAAGACCAATTGTTGTATTGCTACTGCCACCCCACTGAGATTAAACTTGGCACCTTCATGGTCTGTATAGCTCAGCTATTCACTTGATAAGCTTGCTGAACCATCAGGGGAGCTCTGGAAATATTTTTTATTGTTACAATGGGTAATACTTCCATTGTCATGGTAATAACCGGACCACTTTGATTTTCATTAAGCACATTTAACCAGAACAAACTCCTTAGGCTTTTAAAGCATATTGTCATGAAGGCCCTAGGGTAACTTAACAGAAACGCAATGCAAGTCAGTACATATTTAAAAGGATAACTGATGTGCAGAAGTTATAGTAGAGTAGCATTGATGCATCAGGGCACTCAGTAAAATACACTGTGTAATATTCTTCTAGTGCAGAGACTGTAAATAAATATGAAGTATGTGCTTAAAATCACTATTGCCATCTTAGTAGGGTATAGTAATGTTTGACATTAATTTTTTTTGTGTAACGGCACCATTATACTCACAAAGTCAACTTTACTGATGCATCTCTGGTGGTTCTAGTTCGGTTATACTTCCATTCACCCTTTGTTTATTGGAATCTTGAAACATATCCACTGTGTGTGCAGGTGTCATGGTGCCCCATGCATCGTATGCACAACCATGCATGGTGATTGTATTCCAAGGTTCAAAGGAAGCTGGGGCATCCAGTTTATGTGGCCAGTAATACTTATCCACAGGCACATTGAGCTGACCTGAGAGAGGTTGGACTGACAATAGTAAATCACAGCATCAGTGTCCAGTGAAGTCTAGGGTGTGTAGTGTTAGTCCCACATATTAGACTGGAGCCAACTGAATACTAATTTACCATAAGACCGCCAGTCAACAGACATTTTGATTCTGCTGACTATCTTTACTTAAAAAGCTGTAAGAGCATGGAATCCTTTGGCACAGGGAGTAATTGAGGCAGGAACCATTGCATCTTTTATGGTAAAAGTGGAAGTTGCAGGGCTATGTAGAAAGAGCAGGGCAGTGGGATTAGTTTTGGATTGCTCTAGCAAAGCGACAGCATAGACACATTGTTCTTTTTTTAATTTATTCATTCACAGGATGTGGGCATCGCTGGCAAGGATGATATTTATTGCTCATCCCTAATTGCCCTTGAGAAGGTGGTGGTGAGCCGCCGCCTTGAACCACTGGTGAAGGTACTCCCACAGTGCTGTTAGGTAGGGAGTTCCAGGATTTTGACCCAGCGACAATGAAGGAACGGCAATATATTTCCAAGTCAAGATGGTGTGTGACTTGGAGGGGAACTTGGAGGTGGTGGTGTTCCCATGCGCCTTCTGCCCTTGTCCTTCTAGGTGGCAGATGTCGCGGGTTTGGGAGGTGCTGTGGAAGAAGCCTTGGTGAGTTGCTGCAGTGCATCTTGTAGATGGTACACACTGCAGGCAGTGGTGGAGGGAGTGAATGTTTAAGGTGGTGGATGGGATGCCGAGTGGTCCTAGCGGAACCCAAATTGAGCATTGGTGAGCAGGTTATTGGTGAGTAAGTGCCACTTGATAGCACTGTCAACGCGTTGTTGATGATTGAGAGTAGGCTGATAGGGCAGTAATTGCCGGATTGGATTCGTCCTGCTTTTTGTGGACAGGACATATCTGGGCAATTTTCCACTTTGTCGGGTAGATGCTAGTGTTCTAGCTGTACTGGAACAGCTTGGCTGGATGCGCAGCTAGTTCTGGAGCACAAATCTTCAGCACTACAGCCAGGATGTTGTTTGGGCCCATTGCCTTTGCTGTATCCAATGCACTCAGCCATTTCTTGAAATCACGTGGAGTGAATCGAATTGGCTGAAGTGAAGAATGGCATCTGTGATGCTGGGCACCTCAGGAGGAGGCTGAGATGGATCTTCTGGCTGAAGATGGTTGCGAAGGCTTCAGCCTTATCTTTTGCACTCATGTGCTGGGCTCTGCTGTCGTTGAGGATGGGAATGTTCATGGAGACACCTCCTCCCGTTAGTTGTTTAAATGTGCACTATTCACGACTGGATGTGGCAGGACTGCAGTACTTTGTGGAATTGCTTAACTCTGTCTATAGCATGCTGCTATGTAGTAGGTCTGAATGGCCTCCTTCTGTGCTATAAATATCTATGATTCTGTAGACTCAGTGATGAGTCGTGCTGCTCTGGGAGGTTTATACTCCGTTTTTATTCTGGATTTAAAATTCACGACAGGATTACAACACATAAAAAAGGTACAAAGAACAGGAGTATAAGTGAAGCTGAGCACTTTTACATTGATATCACATTGACACAAAGGCCAGACAGTATAATGGAGGTGATATAGAAACGAAGTAAAGGCACAGGTCTGAACTCAGGGGGCACCTTCCCTTCACAGCACAGGTCTTCGTACTGTTCACTGCTACATACAGTCACCTCATTTTACTGTTCTGGTCTGATTATTTTCGAGGTATCAGATTCTGTCTAAGCTGCCCCATTTATATTATAATGGGGCAGCTCTGAAACGGCTGTGGATAGCTAAATAAACCTCAGGTAAATCATAGGAAACTGCTAAACAACAATTTGCATTTTATCATGCCTTTAACACAGAAACATGTCCCAAGGTACTTCACAGAGGCGTAATCAAACAAAATGGACAAAAATAACAAAGGATTTAAGCATTCACGACTTTATATGAGAGATTGGATACATGAAATAGCCACGAGCTCACAAATTGTAAATTTTCTGTCCCCTGGAGGCATCAAACCAGCTGTTGATGTGCAGGTTCATGGCCTGTTGAAGTGGGACGTAGTGGGACAATGTGGCATCACAGCTCTTGAGAGAGCTTTTACCCAGCAATGTCCACAGCCCATGGTGTGCTACTTTTCTACCTTGTTACAGCATGAAATGCTGTGCCACAGTTGTTGAGGCAGAGACCATTGCATCTTTTAAAGGAAAAGTGGATAAATATTTGAAACAGAACTATGGGGAGTGAGCTGAGTTGTGGGACTCATTTTGGATTGCACTGCTTAAAGAGCTTACACAGATGGCCTCATTTTGTACTGTAAGCTTCCGTGGTTCTCGAATCCAACTGTTCTCCCCCTGGCCAGTTGATAAAAATCGATCTTTTTAAAATGTTTGCCAGCATGAAGTGAAGTTCCATGTGCCTTTATCCCAAGTGTTGATTCAGGACTGCAGCACGATTATCAGCATCTGGAGGACAATGGGGAGCTCTCACTCAGAGTGTTGAGGCACTGAGATAGGGCAGCTGAACAGCACGCTAGACATGCATTGCTGAAGAAAAGAGCTAAGTGCCTTCTGAAGCGCATTTCCTTTTATTGATGTCCAGTGCTGTTGGATGTGTTCAAATTCAGCCTTTTGTTTTGTTTCTGCCAGCAGAGACATGAGTTTTCAGGGAGAGGGCAGTTCTGGGAGTAAGGAGCGCGTTCAAGAGGTAGAGGGTAACTTTCAATTTCAACAGGGCTGAAAACTTTCCAGTCCTGGAATAGCTGCCCATTATGACCCACCGCACATTATACACCCCGCCCATTATACACCCCATGGAAAGGAAAATCGGACAGGGTGTTTAGTGGGTGGCTGTTCCGATACTGCCAAGTCTTCAGCCCTGTCGAAGTTGAAAGTTACCTCTATCGAGTTCCTCTGTGAACTGAAGAGGAGGGTGTTTCTCTGAATTGGGAAACAGCTAGAAGTTAGGGATTTCGGGTCGAGGTTAGGGGGTAAAAGTGTGGGATCTGGGGGTTGAGGTTAGGATGGAGAGTGCCTCTGTGTAATGGGGAAAGGTTAGGGTGGAGAGTGCTCTGTGTAATGGGGAAAGGTTAGGGTGGAGAGTGCTCTGTGTAATGGGGAAAGGTTAGGGTGGAGAGTGCTCTGTGTAATGGGGAAAGGTTAGGGTGGAGAGTGCTCTGTGTAATGGGGAAAGGATACGGTGGAGAGTGCTCTGTGTAATGGGGAAAGGTTAGGGTGGAGAGTGCTCTGTGTAATGGGGGTTGAGGTTAGGGTGGAGAGTGCTCTGTGCAATGGGGAAAGGTTAGGGTGGAGAGTGCTCTGTGTAATGGGGATTGAGGTTAGGGTGGAGAGTGCTCTGTAATGGGGATTGAGGTTAGGGTGGAGAGTGCTCTGTGTAATGGGGGTTGAGGTTAGGGTGGAAAGTGCTCTGTGTAATGGGGAAAGGTTAGGGTGAAGAGTGCACTGTGTAATGGGGAAAGGTTAGGGCGGAGAGTGCTCTGTGTAATGGGGGTTGAGGTTAGGGTGGAGAGTGCTCTGTCTAATGGAGAAAGGTTAGGGCGGAGAGTGCTCTGTGCAATGGGGGTTGAGGTTAGGGTGGAGAGTGCTCTGTGTAATGGGGGTTGAGGTTAGGGTGGAGAGTGCTCTGTGTAATGGGGAAAGGTTAGGGTGGAGAGTGCTCTGTGTAATGGGGAAAGGTTAGGGTGGAGAGTGCTCTGTGTAATGGGTCTTGAGGTTAGGGTGGAGAGTGCTCTGTAATGGGGGTAGAGGTTAGGGCGGACACTGCTCTGTGTAATGGGGGTTGAGGTTAGGGTGGAGAGTGCTCTGTGTAATGGGGAAAGGTTAGGGTGGAGAGTGCTCTGTGTAATGGGGGTTGAGGTTAGGGTGGACAGTGCTCTGTGTAATGGGGAAAGGTTAGGGTGGAGAGTGCTCTGTGCAATGGGGAAAGGTTAGGGTGGAGAGTGCTCTGTGTAATGGGGAAAGGTTAGGTTGGAGAGTGCTCTGTGTAATGGGGGTTGAGGTTAGGGTGGAGAGTGCTCTGTGCAATGGGGAAAGGTTAGGGTGGAGAGTGCTCTGTGTAATGGGGATTGAGGTTAGGGTGGAGAGTGCTCTGTAATGGGGATTGAGGTTAGGGTGGAGAGTGCTCTGTGTAATGGGGGTTGAGGTTAGGGTGGAAAGTGCTCTGTGTAATGGGGAAAGGTTAGGGTGAAGAGTGCTCTGTGTAATGGGGAAAGGTTAGGGTGGAGAGTGCTCTGTCTAATGGAGAAAGGTTAGGGCGGAGAGTGCTCTGTGTAATGGGGGTTGAGGTTAGGGTGGAGAGTGCTCTGTGTAATGGGGGTTGAGGTTAGGGCGGAGAGTGCTCTGTGTAATGGGGCAAGGTTAGGGTGGAGAGTGCTCTGTGTAATGGGGAAAGGTTAGGGTGGAGAGTGCTCTGTGTAATGGGGGTTGAGGTTAGGGTGGAGAGTGCTCTGTCTAATTGAGAAAGGTTAGGGCGGAGAGTGCTCTGTGTAATGGGGGTTGAGGTAAGGGTGGAGAGTGCTCTGTGTAATGGGGGTTGAGGTTAGGGTGGAGAGTGCTCTGTCTAATGGAGAAAGGTTAGGGCAGAGAGTGCTCTGTTTAATGGGGGTTGAGGTAAGGGTGGAGAGTGCTCTGTGTAATGGGGGTTGAAGTTAGGGTGGAGAGTGCTCAGTGTAATTGGAGTTGAGGTTAGGGTGGAGAGTCCTCTGTGTAATGGAGAAAGGTGAGGGCGGAGAGTGCTCTGTGTAATGGGAGTTGAGGTTAGGTTGGAGAATGCTCTGTGTAATGGAGAAAGGTTAGGGTGGAGAGTGCTCTGTGTAATGGGAGTTGAGGTTAGGGTGGAGAGTGCTCTGTGCAATGGAGAAAGGTTAGGGCGGAGAGTGCTCTGTGTAATTGTAGTTGAGGTAAGGGTGGAGAGTGCTCTGTGCAATGGAGAAAGGTTAGGGCGGAGAGTGCTCAGTGTAATGGGGGTTGAGGTAAGGGTGGAGAGTGCTCTGTGTAATGGGGGTTGAGGTTAGGGAGGAGAGTGCTCTGTGTAATGGGGAAAGGTTAGGGTGGAGAGTGCTCTGTGTAATGGAGAAACGTTAGGGTAGAGAGTGCTCTGTGTAATGGGAGTTGAGGTTAGGTTGGAGAGTGCTCTGTGTAATGGAGAAACGTTAGGGTGGAGAGTGCTCTGTGTAAAGGGAGTTGAGGTTAGGGTGGAGAGTGCTCTGTGTAATGGGGAAAGGTTAGGGTGGAGAGTGCTCTGTGAAATGGAGAAAGGTTAGGGTGGAGAGTGCTCTGTGTAATGCGGAAAGGTTAGGGCGGAGAGTGCTCTGTGTAATGGGGGTTGAGGTAAGGGTGGAGAGTGCTCTGTGTAATGGGGGTTGAGGCTAGGGTGGAGAGTGATCTGTGTAATGGGAGTTGCGGTTAGGGTGGAGAGTGCTCTGTGTAATGGAGAAAGGTTAGGGCGGAGAGTGCTCTGTGTAATGGGAGTTGAGGTTAGGTTGGAGAGTGCTCTGTGTAATGGAGAAAGGTTAGGGTGGAGAGTGCTCTGTGTAATGGGAGTTGAGGTTAGGGTGGAGAGTGCTCTGTGTAATGGGGAAAGGTTAGTGTGAAGAGTGCTCTTTGTAATGGGGAAAGGTTAGGGTGGAGAGTGCTCTGTGTAATGGGGAAAGGATAGCGTGGAGAGTGCTCTGTGTAATGGGGAAAGGTTAGGGTGGAGAGTGCTCTGTCTAATGGGGGTTGAGGTTAAGGTGGAGAGTGCTCTGTAATGGGGAAAGGTTAGGGTGGAGAGTGCTCTGTGTAATGGGAGTTGAGGTTAGGGTGGAGAGTGCTCTGTGTAATGGGGGTTGATGTTAGGGTGGAGAATGCTCTGTGTAATGAGGTTGAGGTTAGGGTGGAGAGTGCTCTGTGTATTGGGGAAAGGTTAGGTTGGAGAGTGCTCTGTGTAATGGGAGTTGAGGTTAAGGTGGAGAGTGCTCTGTGTAATGGAGAAACACCGGCATCTCCGCAGAATGGGGAAAGGTTAGGGTGGAGAGTGCTCTGTGTAATGGGGGTTGAGGTTAGGGTGGAGAGTGCTCTGTGTAATGGGGAAAGGTTAGGGTGGAGAGTGCTCTGCGTAATGTGGAAAGGTTAGGGTGGAGAGTGCTCTGTGTAATGGGGGTTGAGGTTAGGGTGGAGAGTGCTCTGTGTAATGGGGTTTGAGGTTAGAGTGGAGAGTGCTCTGTGTAATGGGGAAAGATTAGGGTGGAGAGTGCTCTGTAATGGGGAAAGGTTAGGGTGGAAAGTGCTCTGTGTAATGGGAGTTGAGGTTAGGGTGGAAAGTGCTCTGTGTAATGGGAGTTGAGGTTAGGGTGGAGAGTGCTCTGTGTAATGGGGTTTCAGGTTAGCGTGGAGAGTGCTCTGTAATGGGGTTTCAGGTTAGGGCGGAGAGTGCTCTGTGTAATGGTGAAAGGTTAGGGCGGAGAGTGCTCTGTCTGATGGGGAAAGGTTAGGGTGGAGAGTGCTCTGTGTAATGGGGGTTGAGGTTAGGGTGAAGAGTGCTCTGTGTAATGGGGAAAGGTTAGGGTGGAGAGTGCTCTGTGTAATGGGGAAAGGTTAGGGTGGAGAGTGCTCTGTGTAATGGGGAAAGATTAGGGTGGAGAGTGCTCTGTGTAATGGGGGTTGAGGTTAGGGTGGAGAGTGCTCTGTGTAATGGTGTAAGGTTAGGGTGGAGAGTGCTCTGTGTAATGGGGGTTGAGGTTAGGGCGGAGAGTGCTCTGTGTAATGGAGAAAGGTTAGGGCGGAGAGTGCTCTGTGTAATGGGGGTTGAGGTTAGGGTGGAGAGTGCTCTGTGTAATGGGGGTTGATGTTAGGGCGGAGAGTGCTCTGTGTAACGGGGAAAGGTTAGGGTGGAGAGTGCTCTCTGTAATGGTGAAAGGTTAGGGCGTAGAGTGCTCTGTGTAATGGTGAAAGGTTAGGGCGGAGATTGCTCTGTCTAATGGGGAAATTAGGGTGGAGAGTGCTCTGTGTAATGGGGGTTGAGGTTAGGGTGGAGAGTGCTCTGTGTAATGGGGGTTGAGGTTAGGGTGGAGAGTGCTCTGTGTAATGGGGGTTGAGGTTAGGGTGGAGAGTGCTCTGTGTAATGGGGGTTGAGGTTCGGGTGGAGAGTGCTCTGTGTAATGGGAAAAGGTTAGGGTGGAGAGTGCTCTGTGTAATGGGGATTGAGGTTAGGGTGGAGAGTGCTCTGTGTAATGGAGAAAGGTTAGGGCAGAGAGTGCTCTGTGTAATGGGAAAAGGTTAGGGTGGAGAGTGCACTGTGTAATGGGGAAAGGTTAGGGTGGAGAGTGTACTGTGTAATGGGGAAAGGTTAGGGTGGAGAGTGCTTTGTGTAATGGGGAAAGGTTAGGGTGGAGAGTGCACTGTGTAATGGGGGTTGAAGTTAGGGTGGAGAGTGCTCTGTGTAATGGGGATTGAGGTTAGGGTGGAGAATGCTCTGTGTAATGGGGAAAGGTTAGGGTGGAGAGTGCTCTGTGTAATGGGGGTTGAAGTTAGGGTAGAGAGTGCTCTGTGCAATGGAGAAAGGTTAGGGCGGAGAGTGCTCTGTGTAATGGGGGTTGAGGTAAGGGTGGAGAATGCTCTGTGTAATGGGGGTTGAGGTTAGGGTGGAGAGTGCTCTGTGTAATGGGAGTTGAGGTTAGGGTGGAGAGTGCTCTGTGTAATGGAGAAACGTTAGGGTGGAGAGTGCTCTGTGTAATGGGGGTTGAGGTTAGGTTGGAGCGTGCTCTGTGTAATGGAGAAACGTTAGGGTGGAGAGTGCTCTGTGTAAAGGGAGTTGCGGTTAGGGTGGAGAGTGCTCTGTAATGGGGAAAGGTTCGGGCGGAGAGTGCTCTGTGTAATTGGAGTTGAGGTTAGGGTGGAGAGTGCTCTGTAATGGAGAAAGGTTAGGGCGGAGAGTGCTCTGTGTAATGGGAGTTGAGGTTAGGTTGGAGAGTGTTCTGTGTAATGGGGAAAGGTTAGGGTGGAGAGTGCTCTGTGTAAAGGGGGTTGAGGTAAGGGTGGAGAGTGCTCTGTGTAATGGGGGTTGAGGTTCGGGTGGAGAGTGCTCTGTGTAATGGGGTTGAGGTTAGGGTGGAGAGTGCTCTGTGTAATGCGGAAAGGTTAGGGCGGAGAGTGCTCTGTGTAATTGAAGTTGAGGTTCGGGTGGAGAGTGCTCTGTGTAATGGAGAAAGGTTAGGGCGGAGAGTGCTCTGTGTAATGGGAGTTGAGGTTAGGTTGGAGAATGCTCTGTGTAATGGAGAAAGGTTAGGATGGAGAGTGCTCTGTGTAATGGGGAAAGGTTAGGGTGGAGAGTGCTCTGTGTAATGGGGTTTTAGGTTAGGGCGGAGAGTGCTCTGTGTAATGGGGGTTGAGGTTAGGGTGGAGAGTGCTCTGTGTAATGGGGAAAGGTTAGGGCGGAGAGTGCTCTGTAATGGGGAAAGTTAGGGTGGATAGTGCTCTGTGTAATGGGGGTTGATGTTAGGGCTGAGAGTGCTCTTTGTAATGGGGAAAGGTTAGGGTGGAGAGTGCTCTCTGTAATGGGGGTTGAGGTTAGGGTGGAGACTGCTCTATGTAATGGGGAAAGGTTAGGGTGGAGAGTGCTCTGTGTAATGGGGAAAGGGTAGGGCGCAGAGTGCTCTGTGTAATGGGGAAAGGTTAGGGTGGAGAGTGCTCTGTAATGGGGGTTGAGGTTGGGGTGGAGAGTGCTCTGTGTAATGGGGGTTGAGGTTAGGGTGGAGAGTGCTCTGTGTAATGGGGTTGAGGTAATGGTGGAGAGTGCTCTGTGTAATGGGGAAAGGTTAGGGTGGAGAGTGCTCTGTAATGGGAGTTGAGGTTAAGGTGGAGAGTGCTCTGTAATGGGGGTTGAGGTTAGGGTGGAGAGTGCTCTGTGTAATGGGGTTGAGGTAAGGGTGGAGAGTGCTCTGTGTAATGGGGAAAGGTTAGGGAGGAGAGTGCTCTGTAATGGGGGTTGAGGTTAGGGTGGAGAGTGCTCTGTCTAATGGAGAAAGGTTAGGGCGGAGAGTGCTGTGTGTAACAGGGAAAGGTTAGGGTGGAGAGTGCTCTGTGTAATGGGGAAAGGTTAGGGTGGAGAGTGCTCTGTAATGGGGAAAGGTTAGGGTGGAGAGTGCTCTGTGTAATGGTGATTGAGGTTAGGGTGGAGAGTGCTCTGTGTAATGGGGAAAGGTTAGGGTGGAGAGTGCTCTTTGTAATGGGGAAAGGTTAAGCTGGAGAGTGCTCTGTGTAATGGGGAAAGGATAGGGTGGAGAGTGCTCTGTGTAATGGGGAAAGGTTAGGGTGGAGAGTGCTCTGTCTAATGGGGGTTGAGGTTAAGGCGGAGAGTGCTCTCTGTAATGGGGAAAGGTTAGGGTGAAGAGTTCTCTATGTAATGGGGGTTGATGTTAGGGCTGAGAGTGCTCTGTGTAATGGGGAAAGGTTAGGGTGGAGAGTGCTCTGTGTAATGGGGAAAGGTTAGGGTGGAGAGTGCTCTGTAATGGGAGTTGAGGTTAGGGTGGAGAGTGCTCTGTGTAATGGGGGTTGATGTTAGGGTGGAGAATGCTCTGTGTAATGGGGTTGAGGTTAGGGTGGAGAGTGCTCTGTGTAATGGAGAAAGGTTAGGGTGGAGAGTGCTCTGTGTAATGGGAGTTGAGGTTAAGGTGGAGAGTGCTCTGTGTAATGGTGTAAGGTTAGGGTGGAGAGTGCTCTGTGTAATGGGGGTTGAGGTTAGGGTGGAGAGTGCTCTGTGTAATGGGGGTTGATGTTAGGGCGGAGAGTGCTCTGTGTAATGGAGAAAGGTTAGGGCGGAGAGTGCTCTGTGTAATGGGGGTTGAGGTTAGGGTGGAGAGTGCTCTGTGTAATGGGGGTTGAGGTTAGGGTGGAGAGTGCTCTGTGTAATGGGGAAAGGTTAGGGTGGAGAGTGCTCTGTTTAATGGGGAAAGGTTAGGGTGGAGAGTGCTCTGTGTAATGGGGATTGAGGTTGGTGTGGAGAGTGCTCTGTGTAATGGAGGTTGAGGATAGGGTGGAAAGTGCTCTGTGTAATGGGGAAAGGTTAGGGTGGAGAGTGCTCTGTGTAATGGGGGTTGAGGTTAGGGTGGAAAGTGCTCTGTGTAATGGGGAAAGGTTAGGGTGGAGAGTGCTCTGTGTAATGGGGAAAGGTTAGGGTGGAGAGTGCTCTGCAATGGGGGTTGAGGTTAGGGTGGAGAGTGCTCTGTAATGGGGAAAGGTTAGGGAGGCGAGTGCTTTGTGTAATGGGGAAAGGTTAGGGTGGAGAGTGCACTGTGTAATGGGGGTTGAAGTTTGGGTGGAGAGTGCTCTGTGTAATGGGGGTTGAGGTTAGGGTGGAGAGTGCTCTGTGCAATGGAGAAAGGTTAGGGCTGAGAGTGCTCTCTAATGGGGGTTGAGGTAAGGGTGGAGAGTGCTCTGTGTAATGGGAGTTGAGGTTAGGGTGGAGAGTGCACTGTGTAATGGAGAAAGGTTTGGGCGGAGAGTGCTATGTATTATGGGAGTTGAGGTTAGGGTGGAGAGTGCTCTGTGTAATGGGGAAAGGTTTGTGTGGAGAGTGCTCTGTAATGGGGAAAGGTTAGGGTGAAGAGTGCTCTTTGTAATGGGGAAAGGTTAGGGTGCAGAGTGCTCTGTGTAATGGGGAAAGGATAGGGTGGAGAGTGCTCTGTGTAATGGGGAAAGGTTAGGGTGGAGAGTGCTCTGTGTAATGGGGGTTGAGGTTAGGGTGGAGAGTGCTCTGTCTAATGGGGGTTGAGGTTAGGGCGGAAAGTGCTCTCGGTAATGGGGAAAGGTTAGGGTGAAGAGTGCTCTGTGTAATGGGGGTTGATGTTAGGGCTGAGAGTGCTCTGTGTAATGGGGAAAGGTTAGGGTGGAGAGTGCTCTGTGTAATGGGGAAAGGTTAGGGTGGAGAATGCTCTGTGTAATGGGGGTTGAAGTTAGGGTGGAGAGTGCTCTGTGTAATGGGGAAAGGTTAGGGTGGAGAGTGCTTTGTGTAATGGGGAAAGGTTAGGGTGGAGAGCGCACTGTGTAATGGGGTTTGAAGTTAGGCTGGAGAGTGCTCTGTGTTATGGGGGTTGAGGTTAGGGTGGAGAGTGCTCTGTGTAATGGGGAAAGGTTAGGGTGGAGAGTGCTCTGTGTAATGGGGGTTGAGGTAAGGGTGGAGAGTGCTCTGTGTAATGGGGGTTGAGGCTAGGGTGGAGAGTGCTCTGTGTAATGGGAGTTGCGGGTAGGGTGGAGAGTGCTCTGTGTAATGGAGAAAGGTTAGGGCGGAGAGTGCTCTGTGTAATGGGAGTTGAGGTTAGGTTGGAGAGTGCTCTGTGTAATGGAGAAAGGTTAGGGTGGAGAGTGCTCTGTGTAATGGGAGTTGAGGTTAGGGTGGAGAGTGCTCTGTGTAATGGGGAAAGGTTAGTGTGAAGAGTGCTCTTTGTAATGGGGAAAGGTTAGGGTGGAGAGTGCTCTGTGTAATGGGGAAAGGATAGCGTGGAGAGTGCTCTGTGTAATGGGGAAAGGTTAGGGTGGAGAGTGCTCTGTCTAATGGGGGTTGAGGTTAAGGTGGAGAGTGCTCTGTAATGGGGAAAGGTTAGGGTGGAGAGTGCTCTGTGTAATGGGAGTTGAGGTTAGGGTGGAGAGTGCTCTGTGTAATGGGGGTTGATGTTAGGGTGGAGAATGCTCTGTGTAATGAGGTTGAGGTTAGGGTGGAGAGTGCTCTGTGTATTGGGGAAAGGTTAGGTTGGAGAGTGCTCTGTGTAATGGGAGTTGAGGTTAAGGTGGAGAGTGCTCTGTGTAATGGAGAAAGGTTAGGGCGGAGAGTGCTCTGTGTAATGGGGGTTGAGGTTAGGGTGGAGAGTGCTCTGTGTAATGGGGGTTGATGTTAGGGTGGAGAGTGCTCTGTGTAATGGAGAAAGGTTAGGGCGGAGAGTGCTCTGTGTAATGGGGAAAGGTTAGGGTGGAGAGTGCTCTGCGTAATGTGGAAAGGTTAGGGTGGAGAGTGCTCTGTGTAATGGGGGTTGAGGTTAGGGTGGAGAGTGCTCTGTGTAATGGGGTTTGAGGTTAGAGTGGAGAGTGCTCTGTGTAATGGGGAAAGATTAGGGTGGAGAGTGCTCTGTAATGGGGAAAGGTTAGGGTGGAAAGTGCTCTGTGTAATGGGAGTTGAGGTTAGGGTGGAAAGTGCTCTGTGTAATGGGAGTTGAGGTTAGGGTGGAGAGTGCTCTGTGTAATGGGGTTTCAGGTTAGCGTGGAGAGTGCTCTGTAATGGGGTTTCAGGTTAGGGCGCAGAGTGCTCTGTGTAATGGTGAAAGGTTAGGGCGGAGAGTGCTCTGTCTGATGGGGAAAGGTTAGGGTGGAGAGTGCTCTGTGTAATGGGGGTTGAGGTTAGGGTGAAGAGTGCTCTGTGTAATGGGGAAAGGTTAGGGTGGAGAGTGCTCTGTGTAATGGGGAAAGGTTAGGGTGAAGAGTGCTCTGTGTAATGGGGATTGAGGTTAGGGTGGAGAGTGCTCTGTGTAATGGGGAGAGGTTAGGGTGGAGAGTGCTCTGTGTAATGGGGGTTGAGGTTGGGGCGGAGAGTGCTCTGTGTAATGGGGGTTGAGGTTAGGGTGGAAAGTGCTCTGTAATGGGGAAAGGTTAGGGTGGAGAGTGCTCTGTGTAATGGGGGTTGAGGTTAGGGTGGAGAGTGCTCTGTGTAATGGGGAAAGGTTAGGGTGGAGAGTGCTCTGTGTAATGGGGGTTGATGTAAGGGCTGAGAGTGCTCTGTGTAATGGGGAAAGGTTAGGGTGGAGAGTGCTCTGTAATGGGGAAAGGTTAGGGTGGAGAGTGCTCTGTGTAATGGGAGTTGAGGTGGAGAGTGCTCTGTGTAATGGGAGTTGAGGTTAGGGTGGAGAGTGCTCTGTGTAATGGGGAAAGGTTAGGGTGGAGAGTGCTCTGTAATGGGAGTTGAGGTTAGGGTGGAGAGTGCTCTGTGTAATGGGGGTTGATGTTAGGGTGGAGAATGCTCTGTGTAATGGGGTTGAGGTTAGGGTGGAGAGTGCTCTGTGTAATGGAGAAAGGTTAGGGTGGAGAGTGCTCTGTGTAATGGGAGTTGAGGTTAAGGTGGAGAGTGCTCTGTGTAATGGTGTAAGGTTAGGGTGGAGAGTGCTCTGTGTAATGGGGGTTGAGGTTAGGGTGGAGAGTGCTCTGTGTAATGGGGGTTGATGTTAGGGCGGAGAGTGCTCTGTGTAATGGAGAAAGGTTAGGGCGGAGAGTGCTCTGTGTAATGGGGGTTGAGGTTAGGGTGGAGAGTGCTCTGTGTAATGGGGGTTGAGGTTAGGGTGGAGAGTGCTCTGTGTAATGGGGAAAGGTTAGGGTGGAGAGTGCTCTGTTTAATGGGGAAAGGTTAGGGTGGAGAGTGCTCTGTGTAATGGGGATTGAGGTTAGTGTGGAGAATGCTCTGTGTAATGGAGGTTGAGGATAGGGTGGAGAGTGCTCTGTGTAATGGGGAAAGGTTAGGGTGGAGAGTGCTCTGTGTAATGGGGGTTGAGGTTAGGGTGGAAAGTGCTCTGTGTAATGGGGAAAGGTTAGGGTGGAGAGTGCTCTGTGTAATGGGAAAGGTTAGGGTGGAGAGTGCTCTGCAATGGGGGTTGAGGTTAGGGTGGAGAGTGCTCTCTGTAATGGGGAAAGGTTAGGGAGGAGAGTGCTTTGTGTAATGGGGAAAGGTTAGGGTGGAGAGTGCACTGTGTAATGGGGGTTGAAGTTTGGGTGGAGAGTGCTCTGTGTAATGGGGGTTGAGGTTAGGGTGGAGAGTGCTCTGTGCAATGGAGAAAGGTTAGGGCTGAGAGTGCTCTCTAATGGGGGTTGAGGTAAGTGTGGAGAGTGCTCTGTGTAATGGGAGTTGAGGTTAGGGTGGAGAGTGCTCTGTGTAATGGAGAAAGGTTTGGGCGGAGAGTGCTATGTATTATGGGAGTTGAGGTTAGGGTGGAGAGTGCTCTGTGTAATGGGGAAAGGTTTGTGTGGAGAGTGCTCTGTAATGGGGAAAGGTTAGGGTGAAGAGTGCTCTTTGTAATGGGGAAAGGTTAGGGTGCAGAGTGCTCTGTGTAATGGGGAAAGGATAGGGTGGAGAGTGCTCTGTGTAATGGGGAAAGGTTAGGGTGGAGAGTGCTCTGTGTAATGGGGGTTGAGGTTAGGGTGGAGAGTGCTCTGTCTAATGGGTGTTGAGGTTAGGGCGGAGAGTGCTCTCGGTAATGGGGAAAGGTTAGGGTGAAGAGTGCTCTGTGTAATGGGGGTTGATGTTAGGGCTGAGAGTGCTCTGTGTAATGGGGAAAGGTTAGGGTGGAGAGTGCTCTGTGTAATGGGGAAAGGTTAGGGTGGAGAATGCTCTGTGTAATGGGGGTTGAAGTTAGGGTGGAGAGTGCTCTGTGTAATGGGGAAAGGTTAGGGTGGAGAGTGCTTTGTGTAATGGGGAAAGGTTAGGGTGGAGAGCGCACTGTGTAATGGGGTTTGAAGTTAGGCTGGAGAGTGCTCTGTGTTATGGGGGTTGAGGTTAGGGTGGAGAGTGCTCTGTGTAATGGGGAAAGGTTAGGGTGGAGAGTGCTCTGTGTAATGGGGGTTGAGGTAAGGGTGGAGAGTGCTCTGTGTAATGGGGGTTGAGGCTAGGGTGGAGAGTGCTCTGTGTAATGGGAGTTGCGGTTAGGGTGGAGAGTGCTCTGTGTAATGGAGAAAGGTTAGGGCGGAGAGTGCTCTGTGTAATGGGAGTTGAGGTTAGGTTGGAGAGTGCTCTGTGTAATGGAGAAAGGTTAGGGTGGAGAGTGCTCTGTGTAATGGGAGTTGAGGTTAGGGTGGAGAGTGCTCTGTGTAATGGGGAAAGGTTAGTGTGAAGAGTGCTCTTTGTAATGGGGAAAGGTTAGGGTGGAGAGTGCTCTGTGTAATGGGGAAAGGATAGCGTGGAGAGTGCTCTGTGTAATGGGGAAAGGTTAGGGTGGAGAGTGCTCTGTCTAATGGGGGTTGAGGTTAAGGTGGAGAGTGCTCTGTAATGGGGAAAGGTTAGGGTGGAGAGTGCTCTGTGTAATGGGAGTTGAGGTTAGGGTGGAGAGTGCTCTGTGTAATGGGGGTTGATGTTAGGGTGGAGAATGCTCTGTGTAATGAGGTTGAGGTTAGGGTGGAGAGTGCTCTGTGTATTGGGGAAAGGTTAGGTTGGAGAGTGCTCTGTGTAATGGGAGTTGAGGTTAAGGTGGAGAGTGCTCTGTGTAATGGAGAAAGGTTAGGGCGGAGAGTGCTCTGTGTAATGGGGTTGAGGTTAGGGTGGAGAGTGCTCTGTGTAATGGGGGTTGATGTTAGGGTGGAGAGTGCTCTGTGTAATGGAGAAAGGTTAGGGCGGAGAGTGCTCTGTGTAATGGGGAAAGGTTAGGGTGGAGAGTGCTCTGCGTAATGTGGAAAGGTTAGGGTGGAGAGTGCTCTGTGTAATGGGGGTTGAGGTTAGGGTGGAGAGTGCTCTGTGTAATGGGGTTTGAGGTTAGAGTGGAGAGTGCTCTGTGTAATGGGGAAAGTTTAGGGTGGAGAGTGCTCTGTAATGGGGAAAGGTTAGGGTGGAAAGTGCTCTGTGTAATGGGAGTTGAGGTTAGGGTGGAAAGTGCTCTGTGTAATGGGGTTTCAGGTTAGCGTGGAGAGTGCTCTGTAATGGGGTTTCAGGTTAGGGCGGAGAGTGCTCTGTGTAATGGTGAAAGGTTAGGGCGGAGAGTGCTCTGTCTGATGGGGAAAGGTTAGGGTGGAGAGTGCTCTGTGTAATGGGGGTTGAGGTTAGGGTGGAGAGTGCTCTGTGTAATGGGGAAAGGTTAGGGTGGAGAGTGCTCTGTGTAATGGGGAAAGGTTAGGGTGGAGAGTGCTCTGTGTAATGGGGAAAGGTTAGGGTGGAGAGTGCTCTGTGTAATGGGGAAATTCGGGTGGAGAGTGCTCTGTGTAATGGGGATTGAGGTTAGGGTGGAGAGTGCTCTGTGTAATGGGGAGAGGTTAGGGTGGAGAGTGCTCTGTGTAATGGGGGTTGAGGTTAGGGCGGAGAGTGCTCTGTGTAATGGGGGTTGAGGTTAGGGTGGAAAGTGCTCTAATGGGGAAAGGTTAGGGTGGAGAGTGCTCTGTGTAATGGGGGTTGAGGTTAGGGTGGAGAGTGCTCTGTGTAATGGGGAAAGGTTAGGGTGGAGAGTGCTCTGTGTAATGGGGGTTGATGTTAGGGCTGAGAGTGCTCTGTGTAATGGGGAAAGGTTAGGGTGGAGAGTGCTCTGTAATGGGGAAAGGTTAGGGTGGAGAGTGCTCTGTAATGGGGAAAGGTTAGGGTGGAGAGTGCTCTGTGTAATGGGAGTTGAGGTGGAGAGTGCTCTGTGTAATGGGAGTTGAGGTTAGGGTGGAGAGTGCTCTGTGTAATGGGGGTTGATGTTAGGGTGGAGAATGCTCTGTGTAATGCGGTTAAGGTTAGGGTGGAGAGTGCTCTGTGTAATGGGGAAAGGTTAGGGTGGAGAGTGCTCTGTGTAATGGGAGTTGAGGTTAAGGTGGAGGGTGCTCTGTGTAATGGAGAAACACCGGCATCTCCGCATAATGGGGAAAGGTTAGGGTGGAGAGTGCTCTGTGTAATGGGGGTTGAGGTTAGGGTGGAGAGTGCTCTGTGTAATGGTGTAAGGTTAGGGTGGAGAGTGCTCTGTGTAATGGGGGTTGAGGTTAGGGTGGAGAGTGCTCTGTGTAATGGGGGTTGAGGTTAGGGCGGAGAGTGCTCTGTGTAATGGAGAAAGGTTAGGGCGGAGAGTGCTCTGTGTAATGGGGGTTGAGGTTAGGGTGGAGAGTGCTCTGTGTAATGGGGGTTGATGTTTGGGCGGAGAGTGCTCTGTGTAATGGAGAAAGGTTAGGGCGGAGAGTGCTCTGTAATGGGGAAAGGTTAGGGTGAAGAGTGCTCTGTAATGGGGAAAGGTTCAGGTGGAGAGTGCTCTGTGTAATGGGGGTTGAGGTTAGGGTGGAGAGTGCTCTGTGTAATGGGGTTTGAGGTTAGGGCTGAGAGTGCTCTGTGTAATGGGGAAAGGTTTGGGTGGAGAGTGCTCTGCTTAATGCGGAAAGGTTAGGGTGGAGAGTGCTCTGTGTAATGGGGTTTGAGGGTAGGGTGGAGAGTGCTCTGTGTAATGGGGAAAGGTTAGGATGGAAAGTGCTCTGTGTAATGGGAGTTGAGGTTAGGGTGGAGAGTCCTCTGTGTAATGGGGATTCAGGTTAGGGTGGAGCGTGCTCTGTGTCACGGGGAAAGGTTAGGGTGGAGAGTGCTCTCTGTAATGGTGAAAGGTTAGGGCGTAGAGTGCTCTGTGTAATGGTGAAAGTTTAGGGCGGAGATTGCTCTGTCTAATGGGGAAATTAGGGTGGAGAGTGCTCTGTGTAATGGGGGTTGAGGTTAGGGTGGAGAGTGCTCTGTGTAATGGGGATTGAGGTTAGGGTGGAGAGTGCTCTGTGTAATGGGGGTTGAGGTTAGGGTGGAGAGTGCTCTGTATAATGGAGAAAGGTTAGGGCAGAGAGTGCTCTGTGTAATGGGAAAAGGTTAGGGTGGAGAGTGCACTGTGTAATGGGGATGAGGTTAGGGTGGAGAGTGCTCTGTAATGGGAAAGGTTAGGGTGGAGAGTGCACTGTCTAATGGGAAAGGTTAGGGCAGAGAGTGCTCTGTGTAATGGGGAAGAGGTTAGGGTGGAGAGTGCACTGTGTAATGGGGAAAGGTTAGGGTGGAGAGTGCTCTGTGTAATGGGAAAAGGTTAGGGTGGAGAGTGCACTGTGTAATGGGGAAAGGTTAGGGTGGAGAGTGCTCTGTGTAATGGGGGTTGAGGTTAGGGTGGAGAGTGCTCTGTGTAATGGGGAGAGGTTAGGGTGAAGAGTGCTCTGTGTAATGGGGAAAGGTTAGGGTGGAGAGTGCTCTGTGTAATGGGGTTTGAGGTTAGGGTGGAGAGTGCTCTGTGTAATGGGGTTTGAGGTTAGGGTGGAGAGTGCTCTGTGTAATGGGGAAAGGTTAGGGTGAAGAGTGCTCTGTATAATGGGGAAAGGTTAGGGTGGAGAGTTCTCTGTGTAATGGTGAAAGGTTCGGGCGGAGAGTGCTCTGTGTAATGGGGCTTGTGGTAAGGGTGGAGAGTGCTCTGTGTAATGGGGGTTGATGTTATGGTGGAGAGTGCTCTGTGTAATGGGGAAAGTTTAGGGCGGAGAGTGCTCTGTGTAATGGGGAAAGGTTAGGGTGGAGAGTGCTCTGTGTAATGGGGGTTGAGGTCAGGGTGGAGATTGCTCTGTGTAATGGGGGTTGAGGTTAGGGTGGAGAGTGCTCTGTGTAATGGGGGTTGATGTTAGGGTGGAGAGTGCTCTGTGTAATGGGGAAAGGTTAGGGTGGAGAGTGCTCTGTGTGATGGTGAAAGGTTAGGGCGGAGAGTGCTCTGTGTAATGGGGAAAGGTTGGGGTGGAGAGTGCTCTGTGTAATGGGGGTTGAGGTGAGGGTGGAGAGTGCTCTGTGTAATGGGGAAAGGTTAGGGTGGAGAGTGCTCTGTGTAATGGGGGTTGATGTTATGGTGGAGAGTGCTCTGTAATGGGGAAAGGTTAGGGTGGAGAGTGCTCTGTGTAATGGTGAAAGGTTAGGGCGGAGAGTGCTCTGTGTAATGGGGAAAGGTTAGGGTGGAGAGTGCTCTGTGTAATGGGGAAAGGTTAGGGTGGAGAGTGCTCTGTGTAATGGTGAAAGGTTAGAGCAGAGAGTGCTCTCTGTCATGGTGAAAGGTTAGGGCGGAGAGTGCTCTGTGTAATGGTGAAAGGTTAGGGCGGAGAGTGCTCTGTGTAATGGTGAAAGGTTAGGGCGGAGAGTGCTCTGTGTAATGGTGAAAGGTTAGGACACGCAGTGCCTCTTGTTGTTTATGTAACTACTCAGCCAGCAGCAACTTCAGTTTTAACCAAAAACCGTGAATTAAAAAAAATTGTCAAAGTTAATGATAATTCAGTATATTTTTTTTTACCGTGATTGTTGTGCATGAGACTCTCTTTCTGCCAACAGTACTGCATGTAGTTCTGTATTGATTGTCAAAGCCATCAGTGAGAGAGAATTTGCATCATAAAAGTTTTTAAAGTTAAACAAGCCTAAAACAGGAATATTACATTTCCTTCCATTCAGCCGTATATGTCTGCAGAACAGTTTGAATAAAATATCTTCTTCTCTCCCCAGCCCCCCTCGTGAAATATTTACCATGTTGTTTTATAGGGAATTTATAGTCTCTGCACTTTTTATGCCTTCACAATATGGTTTGTATCTGTTTCTTTTAACCTCGTCCCCTGTATCAAATGGTTTACACACTGTTTAAGTTTCTTACATTAAAATACACATTGATTTTTGTTTTTTCCCCCATGGGCTTTTTCATATTTTTCCTGATAAATGTGAAAAAGAAAACTGAATCAAACAAAATTTCAGATTATTAATGGGTTTTTATATCAGTTGTCATACGATAATGGTATTTTCTTCAACCGCTAGGCTATCTCATTTCGAAGTTTACAAAGGCTTGGATTTAATTCCCACAGGTAGCAAGTTGTACCAGGCTGCCTTAATTTACCAGGAAATGAATTTTTGGTTACCCTTTACTTGAGGGTCATTGTTGTCCTGTTAAAATGGCAGTCATATTTTACCTGGTGTCTGTAAACAGATATGCAATTGTGTCTGTGTGTAAAAAAACACGAGAATAGTTTGCATTCCAGCAAATCCCGCACCAGCTGCAGTGCAGCCTATGGTAGCTAAAGAACAAAGCTTTGAGAACAGTCTGTTCCTTCGTGTTCCAGGATTTGAGTCTGCTCAACAACGCCAAGATAGGGTAATGGTGCCTCTTTTAGGGGATCTAAGCAAGTGTAAAAAACTTGTAACCCAGATTTAAAATAGCACTTTTATCATTAGCACTACTATTAATAAATGCACCTTTGTGACTTGATGGGGGTGATTTTCATCTTGCGACTGTTCCAAGTCAAGCTTGGGATGGGCACCTTTGCTCAGTTCCTTCCCACAACAGCCTCGACTGAACACCCCGTTGTGGTCCACTTACAACCTTCAGGAAGCTGGAATGCCTCATCTGACTTGGTGTGCTGACCTCCAGCCTTATATCAGATCCTTATGGGCCGAGGAAACGGAAACTCTCAGTGAAGGGAATCCCCACCACTCTGTCTCCATCCCTTCAAGATGGCTGACCTTGTCATGAGAAGTCGCACAACACCAGGTTATAGTCCAACAGTTTTATTTAAAATTACGAGCTTTCGGAAGAAGGAGCGGAGCTCCGAAAGCTCGTAATTTTTAATAAAACTGTTGGACTATAACCTGGTGTTGTGCGACTTCTCATTTTTGTCCACCCAAGTCCAACACCGGCATCTCCGCATCATGACCTTGTAATGGGCAGGGGAAAACTTCACTCCTAACAAGGCCAAGCAGGAAATCCCAAAGGAGGTCAGAACCTGGAATATCTCGGTATTACCTTATTCCAGAGCCATTCCACCAGGGTTATGATAGTCCAGCAGAATTGTCAAAGAAATGCAGCTCCATTGTTTGGAAATATATATGCACTGTATCACAACTAATTCAGTTCAGTGCCCTTTCTCACCAGAATTCCATCTCCAGAATAGGTCGCATCTGTCCCCATACTATGTGCTGCCTTGCAAACAGCCTTAATTAGCATGTGAGTGTAAACAAGCAATCACAGTTGCCTCTTGGAAAATAGCAGTCCCAACAGGAGCATTACCTCCAAATATAAGTGGGTAGAAAATTTAACTGGCTAATTGTTAATGGTGCAATTGCTGTGTACTCTTTTTGGATAGGTGATTAAACAAAATGACTGTAACTAATAAAACTTTAAATAAACCTTAACAAATTAAATTAAAATGTCATTGGCCGGGGTAATGATGCACTCCAGTCCCCGCGGCGCCCACCGGTCGCGGAAGGCCGCAAGCGTGCCGGCGGACACCGCGTGCTCCATCTCCAGGGCCACCCGGGCGCAAACATGGCCGCGGAAGAGAGGCAGGCAATCGGGCCGAATGACCTCCTCGACCGCCTGCTGCCTGGACCAATTAATGGCCTTTTTGGCCAGGCCCAGGAGCAGTCCTACGAGGAGGGCAATTGCAGTGTTAGTCGTTCCACCACTAGTAATAGTGATCATATATGTCTATACTTGTCTCTATAGCCGTCAATTCCTTTTTTAACCAGATAACCATTGAGCTCTTTTCTACTGAGGTCAATTAACATAGCAGTAACCATGCTTAGTGGGTGTCTATTCTACATGTCCACTGCTCTTGAAAAAAAATTCTCTTAATCTCTAGTATTGCTTGAAGCTTGCTACATATTCATGTTCCCTGCTAAAGAAAGAACTTGCATTTATAATTAGAACCAAAGTATAAACACTGCCTAAATCCATGTTACCAATCCCATTCTGCATTTTAAAGACTTGCCTTAAATTTATCACCAGCGATTGCCTTAAATTTATCACCAGTGAGAACCAGCCCAATTTCATCAGCCTGTCCTTATAACTCAGCATTTTAAGACCTAGAGTCATCCTTCTTGTTTTCCTCTGTACTGTGTCTCATCCATCAGTTCTTTTTAGTAATAAGGCGTCCAAAACTGAGGACAATATTCAAATTGTTGTCTTAGTAATGAATTGTAACAGGCTAAAATAGCTTGCTTTGTCTTGCTGTGAAGTTCATGATCGCAGTAACACTTTATTCACAGTACTGTTGTGAATCAAAACTAAATGCATCTATTCAGCTTTCAGCAGCATGAGTAGATTTTCAAAACTGAACTAAATAGACTTTAAACTGGGAGTCCTGCATCAGAACTCCCATTAAATCTTTTCTAGTTTACTTCATCTTCCTTTTCTCAGTCAATTTAAAAAATATTTTCTTAAATGCAAAGTCCTGATGACCTCACTGGGGGAACTGAACAAGTCACTGTCTATGACTAAGGGAGCTGAGTTATTATCAGTAACGAGGGCATTAATCTAGTATTCATTCACTAATATCTTTTTCACACTACGCTTTAATTCAGCTAACATTGAATTTTAAGGGAGAAATTCCACACACTTATGGACTTAGTAACCTCTGTAAGACAACCCCCCCCCCCCAATAATGCCATTAGCACCCACTATTTAAACAAGAATCTCCACCAAAAAACCATGTTGATCATATATTTTTTCACAGTTTTTTAAACCGTTCTAGTGATCAAACTTTTTTTTAAAACCCTTTGAAACATTTTTTTCTGGTCAAAATTGATCAGTTTATCTTTCAGAAAATGATTTTCTGTTAAATTGCAATTGTGTTGCTGCAACTGCAGCAGTTCTTTAAACTTACCAGTTTCATGCTTATCTGCTCCACACACTAGTGGATTTTATTTACCTTTTACCACTTCTCACATGCTGCTTTTATTTACTATTTATATTGACTTCAAATTGCATTTTACAGTTTTCTTGATCGCACCAATTGCGATACTGTTTACAGGCTTTTCTCGCCCATCCCCACTAAGAGTGCGTTTACCTCTTATAGTAACACAAATACAGCCACGGTCGGTGATTTTAATTACATTATTTGTCATCTCCCTTATTTTAATAAAAAATTATATTTGATATTATGATGACTTGATTTTAGGTGTACTTAATTTTTTACAATTTAGACAGCTGGAGCAAATTAAAATTTATTATCATCACTTTCAAGGACAAGTCGGGATGGTCTGTATTAACTGTTTTTTCTACGAAAAGCATAAATTAAACAAGACACTGTAATTTAATGAGACAACAATCTAAAGCATGCTGCTTATTCATCATGTGGATCTATCTGCAATTTTAGTTTCCCTGTTTTGCTTCACCTATGTTAATCCATCTCTCTGATATCTTCCCTAAATTTGTTGGAATCAAGCATCGCCTTTCACCTCAAAAATACAATAACTTCATATTTTTCTGATTTTTTCTTTGTTAAACGTGCTATTTAAGCTGTTCTGATTCCCAACAGTTTTTTTTTAATTGAGGTAACAAAGTACAGGGGCAGAGCCCATGGTGCAGGACAAGGCTGAAAAGGAGAAGACATAGTATATTGGTTAGTAGTGATTAGGGTAAGGCCAATCGAATGTTTTAAAATACTAGATTGTAGGAGGAAGAAAAGAGTGGGGAGATAACGAGTTCTGAGTTTTGAGGTCTTGGGAAAGAATGAGTTGGAGCTGAAAACTGGGGGACGAATCTTAATTTTAACATAGTGGGAATATAGGGAGAAGGAACAACATGTAAATGGATTCAGTTGCTTTCATTTTTGTTTTCTAATCTTCTACTTTCTATGCTTAGCTTTAGGATTCACTCAATGTACGTAACATTAGGTGGTACCCCATTGCTTCTAATTGGTCACGTAATAGTACATTAACAGCAGCACCTACAGATGCAGTACCTTCGGAATTCCGAGGCCACTCACCATTTTAATATGTCCTAAATAAATTATATGACTCCCATCAGTATTCCTCAGCAGCAGATCAGCTCTTGCAACATGTGGTAAACAAAGATTTATTTCCGTTGACTGTGTAAAGTTGCAGGGAATGAGGTGCTCACTGGAAAACATTCCTGTTCTGTCTTGATGATCTAGTAATCATGTTGATATGACTGCCTGTGATATATGAAATTGGATTAATGAGATGTGACTCTATTTGATTTTGACTTGCTAATACAGAATTTTTCTGGGACAAATATGTGTTTTCTAGTACATGTCCCAGGGATAGACAACACATTTCCAATTTGTACTCCTGCTATCTTTTCAGTTCTGAAATCACTGAAAAAAATCTAACTTTTGGCTTCTTTTCTTTGCATCTCATGATAAGATTTCAGGAGACATTATAGAACTTAGCATGAAAGACCTTAGTCAGCAAGTTTATACGTGATAAGACACATTTCTTTATAATTCTGAACACTCAGGAAATGGATGGTAGTAGATCCATGTATAATTTCTCTTTCTACCAAGCCTCTATTACACGGAGACCAAGGAAATGAAATAAAACAATTGTACCAGTGTGTTTTGTGAAAAGAACACTAACTGCTGTAACTGAGAGATTAATGGATTTGGGAGCTGTGCAGAGATGTCTGCTGAATTTACCTATCCGATCCTAGTGTTCTGGGTGAGCGTCTGCACCAGAAACTACAGTGATAGGAAGGTCCCACGGACCCCAGTGACAGGTTGACTGATTCCCAATCGGGCTCATAAGTTCAGAGTGTCAGCTTCATCTGATATTTAAACTCACCTGAACTAATTTGGCAAGTTTCTACAATTTTTGGTAGAGGCATTCAAAATAAGCATTGTTTGGTAGCACCAAGTGTTCAGACCAGGGAGGCGTACGCAGTGTGTGAGAAACAGTCTTGTCCCAACAAATAATACAATAATACTGCCTGTTGGCTTATGCCTGCTGTCACAGAAACATCCAAAAGCCAGACTGTTCCATTATCAAGCTAAAGGAAGAATCTCAGTGTGAGAGTAGTGTGTAACCTAAGCATTAGTGGTGGGATGTGTAATATTTTTTAAATTGTTAATTGCTTCTGTAATGTTATACTTTTGTTTGTGTGTGTGTATGTGTATCTATATGTATCTCTTTGTATGTGTGTATATATGAATGTGTATTTTGTGCATATCCGATTTTCATCGCTCCACCATTCGCAACCGTGCCTTCAGCTGCCTAGGCCCACAGCTCTGGAATTCCCTCCCTAAACCTCGCCGCCTCTCTACCTCTCTTTCCTCCTTTAAGACGCTCCTTAAAACCTACCTCTTTGACCAAGCTTTTGGTCACAAGTCCTAATAGCTCCTTATGTGGTTTGGTGTCAAACTTTGTTTTGTTAACACTCCTGTGAAACGCCTTGGAATGTTTTACTACGTTAAAGCCGCCATATAAATACAAGTAAATATTATTGATGATCAGTTCGGTGTGCTATTTGCGATTTAAAACAATTTTTAAATTCGTTTTATGGGATGTGGGTGTCGCTGGCAAGGCCAGCGTTTATTATCCATCCCTAATTGCCCTTGAGAAGATGGTGGTGCGCCGCATTCTTGAACCGCTGCAGTCCGTGTGGTGAAGGTACTCCCACAGTGCTGTTAGGTAGGGAGTTCCAGGATTTTGACCCAGAGAGTGATCAAATGAAAGTAGCAGAGCCAGAGGTAGCCTAGCGGCAGAACACATTGGCGTACCAACACACTGTTACATGGCATGGTAGGGTGAAGGTACAAACGCACACTTCCCCACAAATTTTCCTGATCTCAGTTGAGCTGCTAGAGAAGCGAAGAGCAGAAAGGAGCTGCTTTTTCTCAGGGAGGAAAAAGTGAAATTAACCCGTGATGGTCCACATCCTCGAAGCTGGTTATAGAATAGCAGAACCCTAGGGAGGGTGGCTTTATTATTTAAAACAAACAAGAAATATATATTTGTGTAGCGTTCAACTTAAATCTTTTGCAGACTTGCGTTAAAGTTTCTTGACATGAGTTTGTATTTTTGCTAACTTATGTTGAGCAGAACCCTAAAATTGATAAATGTGCTTTCTAATCCTTGGAACTTTCTTCTTTGCTATTTTGTGTGGTTCTGTAGATTCGCCGTGGAAAGTGCAGTTACCGAACATTAATCCTGGAGTGATGCATGTTACCGTGAGTGGGTTGACATCAGCTCGCTCATACCAGTTCCGAGTGTGCGCAGTGAACCAGCTGGGGAAAGGACAGTACAGCACAGAAACCAACAGGTATGTTATTTTCCCATAGGGCAAGCAAAGTTTGGACAGTGTCAATTTCAGTTTAATCCAAAGCATCAGTATTTACGGTGAGTGACAATATAGTGAACCACTTCCTCTCCTCCATGGTGGCCACTTTGCTTCTTCAACCCACTCTACCTACTGGCCCAACTGGGAATTGATAAAAGTAAATGTAAATTCAATCTTTTACAATTTTTGTATGTTTTTATTTGAACATTTTAAAAAATACTACAGGTTCTATTTGAAACTTAGTTCAGGTACAGCTCTCCAACCTTTTCTCATTTCCACTGTTGTAAATAATTATGAAGAGCTACTTCTACAAAGTATTGTCAGTGGACAAAAGCAACAGCAGCTTGCATTTATATAGTCCCTTTAATGTAAAGAAATATCCCACAGCACTACACAAATAGAAAGAAAGAAAGATACAGCGCCTTTCCCGACCTCAGGACATCCCAAAGCGCTTTACAGTCAATGAAGTACTTTTGAAATGTAGTCACTGTTGGAATGTCGGATGGATATAAGGAAAATATACGCCAAACCTGGAAGGGAGAGATTAAGAGTGAGGTAGAAGAAGTGGGTTTTGAGAGGTTTTGGCAAAGAAATGTTTTTTGAGGAGATTTAGAGAGGTGGACAGATTTAGGGAGGAAGTTCAGGAGAGTAGGACCAAGACAGCTGAAGGCTGTGCCACTAATAGTGGGGGAAGGCAGCACAGAAGGAGACAAAGAAATGGAGCATTCAGGAGAGAGTTTAAGGCTGGAGAGTTTAGCAGAGATAGGGTGGAACATGGCCATGGAACAATTTAGACAGGGATTATGAATTTAATGTGTTTGGGAGTGGGAACGAGTGTAGGTCACTGAGGGCGGGGGTGATGAATGAGTGGGCTTAGTGCGGGACAGAATATATGTGGCACAGTTTTAGACAAAATTAAGTTTGTGGAGGATGACAGTGGGCATTAGAACAGTAGTCTGGAAGTGACAAAAATAAACAAAGACTCGCATTTATATAGCGCCTTTCATGATCTCAATACATCCCAAAGCACTTTACAGCCAAAGAAGTACTTTTTGAAGTGTAGTTACTGTTGTAATGTAGGAAACGTGGCAGCCAATTTGCGCACAGCAAGGTCCCACAAACAGCAATGTGATAATGACTAGATAATCTGTTTTTTAGTGATGTTGGTTGAGGGATAACTGTTGGCCAGGATACCAGGAGAACTCCCCTGCTCTTCTTCAAATGGTGCAGTGGGATCTTTTATGTCCAACTGAGAGGGAAGATGGGCCTCGGTTCAGCGTCTCATCCAAAAGACAGCACCTCCGACAAAGGCATGGAGGAGGGGGTGAAGTAGTGTGGAGACAGGCAAGTGGTCTTGAGGTTGAATAGGATGTGAGGGGTTAAAGCTCAGCTCAGGGTCAAACGGGATGCGAACAAGTTTGCAAATAGTCTGGTTCAAACAAAGAGAGGAGGATGGATGGAGTAGGTGGCGAGGGAGCAGTGTTTGTTCCAGATGCTGAAGACAATGCCTTTGGCCATCCTAGTTTTGAACTGGAGAAAGTTGTGATTCATTTATGGCTTGATGTTAGAAAGCAAGCTGGCAGTCAAGGGGTTGATAGATGTAGTAGCAAGGTAGAACTGAGTAACCTTGGCATTATTGCCAGAGAACCAGGGGAAGATAAGGTGAATTTCTTTTACGTAGTGTGTTGTTATGATCTGGAATGCACTACCTGAAAGGGTGGTGGAAGCAAATTCAACAGTAAATTTCAAAAGGGATTTGGATAAATATTGAAAAAGAATAATTTTTCAGGGCTATGGGGAAAGAGAGCGGGTTGTGTGACTGATTGGATAGCTCTTTCAAAGAGTCAGCACAGGCACGATGAGCCGAATGGCCTCCTTCTGTACTGTAAGATTCTAGAATTCTTTCGGTATATGTGAAAATTGACCCAATGCCTCCAGATGATGTCATCGATAAAAAAGAGGACGGGGGGGCCAAGAAATAATCCTTGAATTGAAGACCGATAAATCCCCAGGGCCTGATAATCTACATCCTAGGGTACTTAAGGAAGTGGCCCTAGAAATAGTAGATGCATTGCTGGTCATCTTCCAAAATTCTATAGACTCTGGAACAGTTCCCATGGATTGGAGGGTAGCTAATGTAACCCCACTATTTAAAAAAGGTGGTAGAGAGAAAACGGGGAATTATAGATTGGTAAGCCTGACATCGATAGTGGGGCAAATGCTAGAGTCCATTATAAAAGATGTAATAGCAGAGCACTTGGAAAACAGTGACAGGATCGGACAAAGTCAACATGGATTTACAAAAGGTAAATCATGCTTGACTAATCTACTGGAATTTTTTGAGGATGTAACTGGTAGAATAGATAAGGGAGAACCAGTGGATGTGGTGTATTTGGACTTTCAGAAGGCTTTTGATAAGGTCCCGCATAAGAGATTGGCGTGCAAAGTTAAAGCACATGGGATTGGGGGTAAGGTACTGACTTGGATAGAGAACTGGTTGGCAGACAGGAAGCAAAGAGTTGGAATAAACGGGTCTTTTTCCGAGTGGCAGGCAGTGACTAGTGGGGTACCGCAGGGATCGGTGCTAGGACCCCAGCTATTCACAATATATATTAATGATCTAGACGAGGGAACTAGATGTAATATCTCCAAGTTTGCAGATGACACAAAGCTGGGTGGGTGTGTGTGCTGTGAGGAGGATGCAGAGAAACTCCAGTATGATTTGGACAGGTTGGGTGATTGGGCAGATGCATGGCAGATGCAGTATAATGTGGATAAATGCGAGGTTATCCACTTTGGTGGCAAAAACAGGAAGGCAGATTATTATCTGAATGGCAATAGATTGGGAAAAGGGGACGTGCAACGAGACCTGGGTCTCCTTGTGCACCAGTCGCTGAAGGTAAGTATGCAGGTGCAACAGGCGGTTAAGAAGGCAAATGGTATGTTGGCCTTCATAGCGAGAGGATTCGAGTACAGGAGCAAGAATGTCTTGCTGCAGTTGTACAGGGCCTTGGTGAGACCACACCTTGAGTATTGTGTGCAGTTTTGGTCGCCTTATCTGAGGAAGGATGTTCTTGCCATGGAGGGAGTGCAGCGAAGATTCACCAGACTGATACCTGGGATGGCAGGAATGACGTATGAAGAGAGATTGGGTCGATTAGGCTTATATTCGCTAGAGTTTAGAAGAATGAGAGGGGATCTCATTGAAACTTATAAAATTCTAACAGGACTAGACAGACTAGATGCAGGAAGGATGTTCCCGATGGCGGGGGAGTCCAGAACCAGAGGTCACAGTCTAAGGATAAGGGGTAAGCCACTTAGGACTGAGATGAGGAGGAATTTCTTCACCCAGAGAGTGGTGAACCTGTGGAATTCTCTACCACAGAAGGCAGTTGAGGCCAATTCATTAAATATATTCAAGAAGGAGCTAGATATATTTCTTAAGGCTAAAAGGACCAAGGGATATGGGGAGAAAGCAGGGACAGGGTACTGAATTTGGATGATCAGCCATGATCGCATTGAATAGCGGAGCAGGCTCGAGGGGCCGAATGGCCTACTCCTGCTCCTATCTTCTATGTTTCTATGACTCTAGAGGTGATGATGCAGGGAGAGCAGCGAAACCTTTGTTGGAGATGCACTGACTGCCTTTGGATAGGTAGAAATGGAGCCATGCAAAGGCAGTCCCATAAGGCTGGAGGACAGAGGAGATGATGGCATAGTCAATCGTATCAAGAATTGTGGGATGGTCCAGGAGGTTAAGGAGAGATAACATGCCTTGGTCAGTCATAGCACTAACTAAGGCTGTTTTGGTGCAGTGAAAAACATGGAAGGTGGAGTATGGGATTTGAATAGGGAGTTTCGGAAGAGATGGGTACAGAGCTGGGAGCTAATGGCATGTTTGAGGTCCTTAGAGAAGAAAGAGAGGTTGGAGTATTTTAGAATAGCGGTCACAATACAGCGCCTTTCACAATCTCAGGACGTCCCAAAGCGCTTTACGGCCAATTAAGTACTTTTGACAGAAAAACGTGACCGAAAATGTTGACATAGCAATTTACTGTTGTAAATGTTGATAGAATTTTAATATAAATAAATGTGAGGTGGTTCATTTTGGTATAAGGAATAAGGAGGCCATATACTCCTTGGGAAATATGAGTCTAAATGGGGTAGAGCAACAGGATCTACGGGTGCAGATTCACAAATCTTTAAAAGTAGCAACACATCGAACAAGACCAAAACAAATGCAAACAAAGCACTGGGGGTCATTTCTAGAGTAATATAATTGAAATGCAGAGAGGTTATGTTAAACTTACATAGAACCTTGGTTAGACCACACAGTGCACAGTTCTCGTCTTCATATTAAACCTTGGTTAGACCACATAGTGCACAGTTCTCGTCTCCATATTAAACCTTGGTTAGACCACATAGTGCACAGTTCCAGTCTCCATATTAAACCTTGGTTCGACCACACAGTGCACAGTTCCAGTCTCCATATTAAACCTTGGTTCGACCACACAGTGCACAGTTCTGGTCTCCATATTATATAAAGGATATAGAGGCACTGGTGAAGGTGCAAACAAGATTTACAAGGATTATACAAGAACTGAGAAGTTATACCTGTCAGGAAAGATTGAACAGACTAGGCCTCTTTTCTCTAGAAAAGAAAAGGCTGAGAGGTGAACTGATAGAGGTCTTTAAGATAATGTGAGGGTTTGAATGGGTAGATTTGCTGATGAAGTAGGGTGGGAGGAGGCTCCTGTGCAGCATAAACACTGGCATAGACCAGTTGGGGCTGAATGCCATTTTCTATGCTGTAAATTCTATATATAATTCTATATAAATTGTGATATTCTCATATGTGGGAATGCAAAATTCAGTAGCCATTTCCTATTCATCAACTTTGTTTGGTCTTAGCTACTTGAAACAGAGAAAATAGGTTACATGTTTTTTCAATTAGAGCTAGATGAATTTTAATTAGGCTTCTGACAAAATGCTTTTTTCTTTTCTCACAAAATGCCAGATGAAATATGGCTTGCTTATGAGGAACAAGCAAATTTATTCTGGACTACTTAATGTTAACAAGTTTAGTTAGCTTCCAATTCCTATTTACTAGGGGGTAAGGCTGCAGGAAATCCACCTTTTAGTTTTTGCTGTTTGACTTTTTTTAATTGTGGAGCATCAAAGCTCCCCCTTCCCTCCCGCCACCCCATTGTGAGCAGTGAGGAAATCAAAGAATGACTTTGATGGGGAGTATAATTGCCTCGAGGATTTAGAATGTCAACATTTCAGTCAGCAGAGACTCAAAATCATGTACATAGTTAACTACGCCTTGAAGAAAATTAAAAATAATTTTAAAATGACACTAAGTGATTTCATGGAGAGGTGAGGCGGGGGTGGTGATAGCTGCTCCCCAGTATGTGGAAATGTAATAGAAAAGGAAAAATCTGTTGACAATATTGTCCTCTAATTGGGCATTGAAAATTGAACTCTGTCACTTCTTATTAAACATTAATACAGCTGTGTGGTTGCAATTTCTTACAAATGGCTGCAGTGCTGGTCTAGTTTAGGATTTTAATGAAAGTGTGAGAAAATAGTCGGGGAAAGCTCTTTCAGGTGTTTTGTGTTTTGAAGCTGGATATAATGGACTTCTCAAGGCTATGTGATTCACCATTTGAGAAAAATGTTTAATAATTTTATCTGAATCATACCTGAGTAGAGAGTATCCCTGGGCGACTCCCAAGTATCAGAAATTGCAGGAGACTCTCCTTGTATATATGTACGGTGTTTTTTTGTTATTAGTGAAGTCATTGGATATTTAAAACAAAACTTGTGTATTGTTAATACTTAACAAGTAGCACCACACCCTCTGGGTCCGCGACTGGCTCCTGCAGCTCACCAGCAATACACAAATGAGGCAGGCGGACTAATTATCCAAGTTCCTACCCCCGGCCCCTTTAGGCATGTGCAGCATGCGCTGGACCCGGATTGCGCCCAGATTCAAGAGCAATCCAATTTGCAGGCCACTGTCTTCAGGGATAATGATTAATTGTGCAGCACAATGGAAATCCCCAGTAACAATTTTTATTCATATAAAATACATTTAGCTGTCTTTTTTCTATTCTTATCTTGATAAAAACATGCATACAAGGTAAATAATGGCTTTGTTCAGCAGCAGGAATGTTCATTCTTTCTCTCTCCCCTTCCCCCACCTCAACCCCCCCCACTCCCCCCACCATATGTGAAGGGAGCTGGAAGAACTTAAGCAAGTAAAAGATAGAAATAAATGCATACTTCCTCTCACACTTTTGTTGTTACGTGTTTGGACTTCAATTATTTTACTTCAGTAAAGGTGCCAATGGCATTCCCTCATTCTCCTCTGGTAAATTTCCCTCATATTGCTTTCTCTCCATATCTTTGCATTGAATTCCCTTCCTCCCACAAAACATTTTATCCCATGTTGTGAAGCATTCCAGTTCAAACAGCCTTCAGAAAATGAGACAGAGACAAACCGAAACTGGAACTGCAACCCCAAGGTGTCGAGAAATCTAATTATCCGAGGTCCTGCCGCCGGCCTCTTTAAACATAGATTGGCCAGGAGAGTATTAAAGGGACATTGCTGTTACTGAAAAATGTTTGGCAAATGGTGTTTGTGTGCTCACAATGCAACACATCCCTGAGTCTGCCTTGCCAAAAAAAAAATTTCAACAACTGCCCTGAAAATTGTTCAAGCAGTATGACGGATGCACTGATAGAGAAATTTTTAGCAGCTAATCTGAAAGCTCTAAAACTGAGTTTTTGGCGCAAAATGACTTTGCTAGAAAACTTCCTGAAAGGCAACATTGCCTTCCAACAGCTTTAAAATCAGAGGCACAGAAGGCCGTTATATTTTCTCATTCTCCATGGTGCATCTGCTTTTGGAATTTAGCATTTTTAAAGAATATTGATTGAAGAAATTATTTTACTTTTTGACTACTTTATGATGCTTACATGCATGAACTAATATCCATCAGTAGAACAATGTATCCATACAGCTTTCTGTATTTCTAATGTTTTGATGCATTGTGCAATGTGCTTGGTTTCAGGCTGCTGTTACCTGAAGAACCTCCTAGTGCCCCTCCTCAGAACATTATGGCCAGTGGTCGAACAAACCAATCCATAATGGTACAGTGGCAGCCTCCCCCAGAGCAGGAGATCAATGGGGTCCTCAAAGGATATATCCTCAGGTACAGAGTAAAACAGTAATAAACTCTCCCAAATCAAGAAACATCCAGCTAAAAAGAAGTGGAATCCACATAGGAAAATTGCCAACAAAGGGTTTTAAAGAAAAGATATAGAAAGTTATTAGGAATCTTTACGAGATCATATCACTTGTGTTTTTTTTTGCAGTACATCAAATATTTACTTTGCCTTCATACACGGCACAACAGAAACGGTGGATGGGGAAAGACCTGAAGTCATTTCCTTTGAAATTCAAGTTTTAATAAAATATCACAGTACGAGTTAAGAATAATATTATAAACTGTCATTGATGCTTTTACTGTTTTTTTTGTGGAAATTGAACACTTTGCCCAGGTTTTTTTTAAAATGCTGTGCTGGTTTTCTTAGTGAATTTGCTGCTCGAGACAATTCCTGGAGGTACTGCTGGTGCAATGGATTAACACAGTATCCTTGCACCTCTGGGACTCGAGTTTAAATCAAGCTTGGACTGACTGGATGAAAGTGTCCTTTCTCTGCTGCCTATACAAGTCCCATGTGAAATTAATTTTAGTCAGTCTGAATCCAGTTGCTAATGGGCATAGGGCACACAGTGCAAAATTGCCCATAATTTGACCCTAATTGACATGAAATTGTCAGCCTCACTTAGAGGCCATGGGGAAGGCAGGTGTGGGAAATGGAAACAATCATACTGATGGCACAGCGTATTGTTGTGGCGGCAAAAAGGGAGTTTATCTTTTTATCTTAATGTACTACACTGACACTGGAGTGTTTGAAGCTGACACTGAGTGCCCAAGGTGCAAAGGTGACCAATTCCCCAGTCTCAACATCGCTTGCCTTAATAAGCAGCAAAAAAAAGGATGAAGAATGTGGTGCAATTCCCACTGCGGTCACCGGCCCTGCAATTATACCAGATGGTATATTTTAACAGCTGTGCTGGGTAGATGCAGACTGTAGCGGAGATGGTGTATAGCAATTTAGCTCACTGCTGTTCTTTTCATCTGCCACAATTATCATGATTTACAGTGATCACACCAGAGAGAGAAGTGGTAATGAAAACAACAAAATCATCCCAGGATATTAATAACACCAATATTAAAAAACAACTAATAAATTAGTGTAGGGGACAAGCATGACATGATAAAACATAACAACTAAACAGTTGTTAGATGTGTTTCTAATATATACTTATTTTGGCAATATGATAATTAGTAATCTTAAAATAGCAGGAGAAAGTGGTTTGTTAATAAACCATCTGAACTTCTGATGAAAGGTCATCAACCTGAAAAGTTAACTCTATTTCTCTCTCCACAGATGCTGCCTGACCTGCTGAGTGTTTCCAGCATTTTCTGCTTTTATTTCAGATTTCCAGCATCCGCAGTATTTTGCTTTTGAACTTGGATGTGTGGTTTTTCAATTCTGTTTTCTGCTCATCCCTTTTTGTTTTCAAAAACCTTCAAAGCATTTTAATGACAATTTTGTGGAATGTCACTAATCCCGATTTGAAGGTTTTGCAGGTTTTAGAAACAATAAATACCATGAACTAAATCTACAAGTCACATTTTGATCCTAATCGGAGGCAGCGGCGGCGCTGGGACATAAAGGAGAGATCAGAGGAACAGCACGGACTTAATCGGAGGTGGCAGCGGGACATAAAGCAGAGAGCGGAGGAACAGCGCCGACCTAATCGGAGGGAGCGGTGGCGATGGGACATAAAGGGGAGAGCGGAGGAACAGTGCGGACCTAATCGGAGGGAGCGGTGGCGATGGGACATAAAGGGGAGAGCGGAGGAACAGTGCAGACCTAATCGGAGGGAGCGGTGGCGATGGGACATAAAGGGAAGAGCGGAGGAACAGCGCAGACCTAATCGGAGGGAGCGGTGGCGATGGGACATAAAGGGGAGAGCGGAGGAACAGCGAGGACCTAATCGGAGGGAGCGGTGGCGATGGGACATAAAGGGGAGAGCGGAGGAACAGCGAGGACCTAATCGGAGGGAGCGGTGGCGGTGGGACATAAAGGGGAGAGCGGAGGAACAGCGCGGACCTAATCGGAGGCGGATGTGGTGGGCCATAAAGGGGAGAGCGGAGGAACAGCGAGGACCTAATCGGAGGCGGATGCGGCGGCGGTGGGACATAAAGGGGAGAGCGGAGGAACAGCGCGGACCTAATCGGAGGCGGATGCGGCGGCGGGACCCACCACAATTTCCAAAAAAACCAAGGTGTGACGTCACAGGACAGCAGGTAGGTGATTGGTTGGTGAGTATTGAGGGTTTTTTTTCTCTCTAAACTAAGACAGTGGTTTAAACTAGGAGCGGGAAACTATAAAATACTGTATTAAATTTATAGCTTAACTAGTTAAACTAATTAATATAACTATAAATAGTCGTTGAATAAAGACTTTAACTTATAAATAAATAAATAAAATAAGGCTAGACTAAGATATGGCAGGGCAGGTTGTGTGTCTGGACTGCAGTATGTGGGAGTTTGTGGATGGCGAAACTGTCCCGAGCAAACACATCTGCAGGAGATGTCTCCATCTCGAATCTCTCAGGCTCAGAGTCATTGAGCTGGAGTGCGAGTTGGAGACACTCCGACACATAAGGGAGGGGGAGGAATTTCTGGACAGTTTTATCCACAATACAGTTCAGACCCCAGAGGAAAGCACAGGTTCAGGAAAGGGAGGGTGTGACTGTTAGAGAGACGGGTAGCGGGGATTTAGGAGAGGTTGAGAAGGAGGTCCCGCAGACACTGGTCCTGTCCAACAGGTACGATGTACTCGCTACCTGTGAGGACAAGGAGAAAGACTGCAGGGAGGACAGCCACAATGCAGACCAAGGCACCGTGGCTCAGAAGGCTGTCCAAGGAGGGGTAAGAGCAGAATAGAAATGTGGTAGTGATAGGAGACTCTATAATTAGGGGGATAGATAGCGTCCTCTGCAGCCAAGAACGAGAATCCCGAAGGGTGTGTTGCCTACCCGATGCCAGGGTAAGGGATATCTCACGGCAGCTGGAGAGGAACTTGGAAAGGGAAGGGGTAAATCCAGTTGCCGTGGTCCATGTTGGAACAAACGATATAGGTAGGAACAGGGAGGAGGTCCTGCTGAAAGAGTATTAGGAGTTAGGATTTAAATTAAAAAGCAGGACCTCGAGGGTAATAATCTCTGGATTATTGCCCGAGCCACATGCAAATTGGCATAGAAGCAGACAGATCAGGAGAATTAACACGTGGCTAATGGGCTTGTGTGGGAAAGAGGGGTTCCTTTTCATGGGACACTGGCACCAGTTCTGGAACAGGAAGGAGCTGTACCGATGGGCTCCACCTGAACCAGGATGGGACCCGTGTCCTAGCGGAAAGGGTAAATAAGGAGGTGGCAAAGGCTTTAAACTAGTAAAAAGGGGGGAGGGATCTACAAGAAACGTAACCAGCCTAAATATAAACAGGGAAAGAGAGCATAGGAAAGAATAAAGTAAGGGAGGACATTGATGGCAAGGGAATAAATACAGTTATAGAACAGGAGTCTAAAAAGATGGTTAACCATAAAGTGAGAGGAAATCCTATTAAAAATGAGTTAAACTGTCTGTACAGCAATGCACACAGTGTCCATAATAAAACAGGGGAGCTGGAGGCAATCATGCGTTGCGAGGAACCAGACATAGTAGGGATTACTGAGACATGGCTACAGAAAAATCAGGACTGGGAATTAAACATTGCAGGGTATAACATATTTAGGAAAGGTAGGGAGGGAAAAAGTGTGGAGTAGCTGTACTTATTAATAACATAATGGCAGTAGAAAAAAGTGATGCAGATATCAGCAAGACAAAAATAGAATCCATATGGATAGAGATAAAAGATAATAAAGGATCAATCACACTAATAGGCGTAGTCTATAGACCACCTAATAGTGGAAGGGAGGTGGAGGAAGAAATATGCAGACAAATTACGGAAATGAGTAAAAAACATAGAATAATAGTCATGAGCGATTTCAACTACCCCAATATTAATTGGACAGAAGAGGTAGGTAAAGGGGATAAGGGAATGGAGTTCCTACAATGTCTACAGGACTCCTTTCTAACCCAATAAGTAAAAAGCCCAACAAGGGAGGATTCGCTATTGGATCTAGTAATGGGGAATGAACCAGAGCAAATAAGAGAAGTAAAAGTAGGGGAACATTTAGGCAATAGTGACCATAACATAATACGCTTTAAGATGATAATTGAGAAGGACATAAGTATTGATGAAAACTAGGTTAATAGCTTGGAGAAAAGCTGATTTTGAGGGGCTGAGAATAGAACTTGGGGGAAAAAATGGGCAACAATATTGGCAAACAATGATGTAGAACAGCAATGGGAAACATTTAAAACTGTTCAACAGACTGCAGGGGAAATATATTCCGCTAAAAGGAAAGAACAAACTAAACAATAATTAGACTCCATGGATGAATAAAGCCATAAGGGAACAATTGTGAGGGTAAGGAAAGAGGTATACATTAAGTACATAGACAGCAGGGGAGTGCATGATAAGGGAGAATACGAAAAGATTAGGAGAGAAGTCAGAAAAACAATTAGGGAGGCAAAGAGGAACTATGAAATTAAATTATCAAGGAACAGAAAACAAAATAGTAAAATATTTTATAGGCACATCAATAAAAAAGGAAGGTTAGGATGGGAATAGGGCCATTAAGGGTAATACCACAATCATTATTTTGCTTCAGTATTTACCAAGGAGATAGAACAGGTGGACATGACATTGGATGATGAGATTAGTAATGAGATAAGTACATTTAAAATAAAAAAGGGGCTATATTAAATAAACTAAACAAACTCAAAGAGGATAAAACCCCTGGTCCAGATGGATTGCATCCACGCATTTTAAAAGAATCTAGGGAAGAGATAGCAGATGCATTACTACGCATATTTAATAATTCGTTAGAAAAAGGTGTAGTGCCAGAGGACTGGCGGATAGCTAACGTAATACCGATATTTAAGAAGGGGGATATAACATGTCCAAGGAATTGCTTAACATCGGTGGTAGGAAAAATAATGGAATCCCTACTAAAGGAGAAAATAGAAGAACATCTAGAAACAAAAGTATAATAATGAATAGTCAGCATGAATTTCAAAAGGGAATGTCTTGCTTGACCAACCTTATTGAATTTTTTGAAAAGGTAACAGAGAGAGTAGACAATGGTAATGCAGTAGATGTAATTTATCTGGATTTTCAAAAGGCCTTCGATAAGGCACCCCATAATCTTCTTAGGCAGTGGAAGATGCCTGTGCGTGAATTCTTTTAACGTGGGTTGGCCGTTGCACACCAGCTACCACACGGGCTTGACAGAGCAAGGTCTTGGTCCAATGGCAAGGGGATCCAAGACAATTGGAGACCAGGCTCTGCTACAACGGCCTAGCACACACACACAAACATACTCCTACTGTCCTCCCTCCTTCCCGCAGATCCTCTCTGCCTGGGTTTCGTAGGATGCATTGTGGTCCTCCTGACCTAGCTGTTGGCCCGTGCCACACCTTCCTTGGGCCCCGACCCCGCTGCTGGTCCACGCTGCGCCACTCCTGGGCCTTGAGCTCGCTGCTGGGCTCGACCTCGCTGCTGGGCTCGTCCTCACTCCTGGGTCCCGGCCTCGGACATGAATGATGTTGTCTCTCACAGGATCAAATTAGCACTGATATTCTCGCGATCCCTGACCCCGAACTCCACTCGCGATCCACTAGTCACTAGATCACTAGTCTAGTGGAGAAGCGTAGTCTTGACGGCAGAGAGGGCTGGGAATTTGGGAGCTAAATTTAAGTGAAGAGCCAGTGCTCACTGAGAACAAAGAACAGGCATGGTCGGGGGATGGGCAGTGGGCTCAGGTAACTTTAACCTTGCAGCTTGAACTTGATAGACTGATGAACAAGGTCAGAGAATGCGGAGTCAGGGGACAAGTAGCAGAATGGATTGATGGCTGACTTCAGGACAGAAAGTAGGATTAAAGGGTAGCTATTTACAGTGGCAGAAGGTGGGTAGTGGTGTTCCACAAGGATCAGTGCTGGGACCACTGCTGTTCACAATTTACATTAACGATTTAGACTTTGGAATCAAAAACACAATTTCTAAAATTGCGGATGACACCAAATTGGAGGGGGATAGTCAATACTGAGGAGGACTGCAACAAATTACAGGAGGACATTAATCAACTTGCAGAATGGGCATATAATTGGCAAATGAAGTTGAGCACAGATAAATGTGTGGTATTACATTTTGGTCAGAAGAATAGGGAGGTCACTTATCACTTGGAGGGTGCGAGTCTAGGTGGGGTAGAGGTCATGATGCGGAGATGCCGGTGTTGGACTGGGGTGGACAAAATTGAGAGGTCGCACAACACCAGGTTAGAAATCACAAGCTTTCGGAGCTATCGATTGCTCCTTCCTCAGGTGAAGTAAATTAGATACAGAATCGCCAAAGCATATATAGTATATAGGGTAGAGGAACAAAGGGATCTCAGAGTACAAATACACAAATCACTAAAAGTTACAACACAGGTTAGCAAGGCCATAAAAAAAGCAAACCAAGCACTAGGGTTTATTTCTAGAGGTTTAGAATTGAAAAGTAGGGAAGTTATGCTAAACCTATATCGAACCTTGGTTAGACCACACTTAGAGTACTGCGTACAGTTCTGGTTGCCATATTATAAAAAGGATATAGAGGCACTGGAGAGGGTGCAGAGAAGATTTACAAGGATGATACCAAAAATGCGAGGGTATACATATCAGGAAAGGATGAACAGGCTGGGTCTCTTTTCTCTTGAAAAAAGAAGGCTGAGAGGTGACCTAATAGAGGCCTTTAAAATTATGAAAAATTTTGATAGAGTGGATACAGAGAGAGTGTTTCCACTTGTGGGGAAGAGCATAACTAGAGGCCATCAATATAAGATAATCACCAAGAAATCCAATAGGGAATTCAGAAGAAACTTCTTTACCCAAAGAGTGGTGAGAATGTAGAACTCGCTACCACAGGGAGTGGTTGATCAGTATTTTGTGATATTTTGATATTTTTAGTCATATCCTCCAAAATAGAAAGGAATATTAACGAACTTTCAAAGTGTTAAAGTTCCTAGCAGAGGTGTGTATTGGAAAACATAAAAACTGAAAAGACATTGCTCCTCATTTTTGTCACAAGTTCTACACAGGGTGTTGCAACCATTTATATTTCTTTAAAGTTATATATCTGTATCATATCACGCGAACATTATTCATTGCTTTGTTTGTATATATGAAGTGGATCCAATCCCACTTCAATTCCCATGATACCACTTTGAGTTTCAGTCTTTTTTTCTTTTGTAGGTATCGACTTGCAGGCCTTCCAGGTGGATACCAGTTTAAGAACATCACTAGCCCTGAAGTGACCTATTGCCTACTTCAAGACCTCATCATTTGGACCCAATATGAAATCCAAGTTGCGGCGTACAACAGTGCTGGTCTTGGTGCACACAGCAGGGCGGCAACTGAGTACACGCTGCAGGGAGGTGGGAAAATCACTTTCAAAGTTTTGCTTTTTTTTAAATGATGTCTTTCCTTATTTCCTGACATTCTTCCCCTCAGGGGCTGCCATTGTCCTGTTTACAGCTGTTTCAACTAGGCAGTAACAAAATGAGCCCCAGGCATCTGATCACTTTGACATTGATGTCAGTCCTTGCTCAATCAAATGGATAAAAAATTTCTTTAGCAGAGACTTTTCCTTCACTTGTGGTGAAATGCAGCAGTATTATAAATTACTCAAACTGCCCCATCTTTGTTTTATGTTTCATTTGTCCCACAGAACAGATTTACTGAGGATTGATGAAACTCATCAGCAGCGTGGCTGGTGAATTTAAATTTCCAGGAGTCCTGGGAGTAAGACCTATCACTGCAGAGATTGCATAGCTAACATCTTTCTTTTTAAAACCTGATCTCCTGCGGCATTTGTCCCAGTAATCTGGGATCTGGAGCTGCTAAAATGAAACTGTGTTGAATCTGACCTGTCCCTTTAAAGCCTCTGCTCAGGTACTTCCTGTGGTCAAAATAGGCATATCCTGAGACTAATTGCTATGGGAAGTTTCTGTCGCTGAAGCTGCTAAAATTAAATTGTGTTTTCATCTGATCTTTCCCTTTAAAGCCTAATTGCTGAGGGAAGTTTCTGTCAATGGGCAGCTGCTTGCAAATTCTCGAATCCTAGGAAAGAGGCCAAATTATAAAGTTCAGAAAAACCAGCATGAAAAGATTGCCTTTCTTCTTTTTAAATACTTTTGAAACGTTGAAGTATGACATCTGAAATGTGTCAGGCACAAGACTTTATGGGCCAATTTTGCTGACCTTTGTGCCCAGGGAGGGGGAGCACCTGTTTCCCAGATACAAAGGCCAGAGAAAAAGGCCCGTCCTGGCCACCCACTTCTTTCTCCTGTCTTTGTAGCCATGAGGCGACCATGAACCTAGTGTTGGGCTTGAGAGGGTCCAGCAGCAGGCCAAAGAGGATCCCAGAAGGTAACCGTTTAATTTTTGTAAACTTACCCAGCTGATCTTCGGGCCTTGGGGCAGTCTTGCTGCTGTTCTCCAGAAGACCCTGAGGCCAGCAGCCAGGAACACGCCTCCCCTTTTGCCAGTGCTAGGCCAGGAAATTCCAGTGGGCCTGGGCAGATGCACCACACTTTGGTGCACTGCTCCTGTCCAGCAATGGGGCAGAGTGAGAGGCCTGAAAAGCAGCCTGTATATTATATCACACTCCAATGTGCTTCATTTATGTTTACATTTCAATTGAGGGAGAGGAACCAGTTATAAGAATTTGCCAGTGGTAAGCAAATCAGGACTTTTATTAAAATGGGTAAATCCAAAAGTTCTCATGGGCTCCAGGATTCTAACACTTTTATGGTAATAGAAGCATAGAAGATAGGAGCAGGAGTAGGCCATTCGGCCCCTCGAGCCTGCTCCGCCATTCAATGCGATCATGGCTGATCATCCAAATTCAGTACCCTGTCCCTGCTTTCTCCCCATATCCCTTGATCCTTTTAGCCTTAAGAAATATATCCAACTCCTTCTTGAATATATTTAATGAATTGGCCTCTACTGCCTTCTGTAGTAGAGAATTCCACAGGTTCACCACTCTCTGGGTGAAGAAATTCCTCCTCATTTCTGTCCTAAATGGCTTATCCCTTATCCGTAATGCAAATTAACATTTGTATTTGAGGCAACGACCAAATCCATGAGCAACTGCTTTGAGACCAACAGATTGTTTTATCTGTGGCAACAACATGAATAATAATTTGAAAAAACTAGCTTTGAGTAACTTATTTTAAAACCCAACTCTCTCCCCATCAGCTGCAAACACTAATTCCATCATTTATTTCCAGTCAGCTTGATTTTTTTTCATGCGGTTTGTCATTAAAGGGAGGAATAACAACAGACTAGATGCAGGGAGAATATTTCCCCTGGCTGGGGGGTCTAGAACGAGGGGTCACAGTCTCAGGATACGGGGTAGGATATTTAGGACTGAGATGAGGAGAAATTTCTTCACTCAGAGGGTGGTGAACCTGTGGAATTCTCTACCACAGAAGGCTGTGGAGGCCAAGTCACTGAATATATTTAAGAAGGAGATAGATTTCTAGACATCAAGGGGTATGGGGAGAGAGCAGGAATATGGTATTGAGATAGAGGATCAGCCATGATCATATTGAATGGCGGAGCAGGCTCGAAGGGCCGAATGGCCTACTCCTGCTCCTATTTTTCTATGTTCTATGTTTCTATGATCTTTTCAGTCTCACTGCAGCCATTTCTTTCATACGATTGTTCTATCTGGCAACTCTGTGTTGCTACTCCATTGCATACTAATATGAAATGATAGTTTCTGAATGTGCAGTAGCCATAAAAAAAAACCTTGTGATAATGAAGAGTTGGATTTCTTGTGCCAGATTTACATCAGTGCCCTCCAAGTGATAAGTCAGGGTTATGAAATGTCAAGTCTGAACTTCAGCTGCCTGATTGTCCTGAACAACTCTTAAAACTAGTGGATCAAGTAGCTTCTGCAATAATTTGCAGAATAGTTTTATTGGGCCAGACAGCAATCATGCTCAGGAAAGTTTATTTTTATTTTCTCCCCTTGGTTAGGTGTCCTTCTGGCCAGTACCATTTCCCCAGCTGAGGGAGTGGGTGGGCAACATGTAGGCAGACCACACTAATGGCATCTTTGATACATTCTGCTTGAATGTAAACAAGAACATGTGGTGACTCACCTCTGATTTTCCGTCTTTCCATGTGATGATGTTTAGTCACCTCTTTAGCACAGACATGACTGCGAACTAGTTGTGGGTGTGACCCTGAGCCCCATCATCCCATGTGCCAGCATTGCCACAAATCATTTTTTTAAATTTCTTGTTCTTAGATAACATTTTAAGTTTTACTCTGCTTACTAACATGTTAGAAGAAAACAAGTTTCAGTATAGTTTGGACAGTTGGACTTTGATTGTTCAATGGCATTTCCATATCTGAGTGTCTTTTCAGCTGATGTGCGGAGTGAGACTTTCAGACAGATTTCCCCAGAAAGGAAGGGTGAATCAACCTGCACCACTACCACTAGCTTCCATGCTATATGATTCCTTCAATCAAATGTGTCATTCGGTATAAAAAGCATGTTAGCGGATCTCCTATGTCATTGGTATTATTCTGCTACAGTTGAGTGAGGCCCAATTAAGGCCAGAAAATCTAATTGCACTTAAGTAAACAGAAGCTCCTGTCATTGAGAGTTAAGTTGTTGTTGGCCAGAGAATTTTGCAGATTGGAATGTGCTTGTCAGTTTCAGGCTCCAGGTAATTTCAGTGCTGTTTCTCACTGTAACTCAGCTGTTTTATAAGACCAAGAGTATTATACCATATAATGCACATATATTCTATTAGAGTGGTACTTTATCCCTTTAAGGCCAGAAAGTCTAATTGCTTTTAAGTAAACAGCAGCTCAGATGGTTCAGACCCTATTGTTGCTTGCTCACAGAACCTTGCAGAATGGAAAATGCTAGTTTTAGACTGCAAGGATTGTGGAGCATTTAAAGACTGGTTTGCATCTGTGGTTCATATTAAGAAAGAATTTGCAAAGCTCATTAACTGTCATCAGGCATATTTGTGTTGGTTATACCCATTGGTGAAAAAGAATGTGACTGGCTTTTCTGGTTGTGTGCAGTGCCAACAGCACCCCCACAGAACGTGGCAGTGGAAGCTGTGAACTCCACTGCTATCAAGTTTACATGGGATCCTCCGCCTCAGCAGTTCATAAATGGTATCAACCAAGGCTACAAGGTAATAAAACAAAATAAAAAAAATAAAAATTGAATAAAGTACGATGTGGTTTTAAAAATAAAAAATACCGCTGAAATCTTTCTTCCTTTTGGGTAAATGTACTGTCGGATGTAGTACTGAAACAAGCAAATCAGGACGCACCTTTGCTCCCTGGTCTGTGCTGAGTTAGCTGATCTCATCCAGAGTGGCATTAGGGGCCTTTGCACCCCTGGGATAGGGAGGGGGGAAATCAACTGGAGTTCCCACTCCTGATTGTTACTCAGTGCCCCCTGCTGGAAAGTGCAACTGTGGTTGTAGGATGAAGGAAAGACTGGGCTTGGTTGCAATGCCTAACATTGAATACTCTGTTGATATTCACTGTCAAGACTCGCACATGAAGTGGCCACAAAGGTGAAGTACTGGAGAGCCACCGGCAGCTGTGGAACCATATCTCATCTTGACGAAAGGAAGGGAGAAAATTGGAGGGGGAAAAAGAAATATTCTGTTTTGAAATTGTAAATTTATTTTTTAAAGTATTTTTACAGAACTTCCCTATTCATAATACTTCTAACCTTTTCTCATCAGCTCCTTACTTGGAATGTGGACTCACCAAATACAGTTACAATGGTGACCATCACCCCTGATTTCCACGGAACACGTCACGAAGGACTCCTTAAAGGCCTCAGCAAATTCACAAAATACTACACATCCGTATTGTGTTTTACAACACCTGGCGATGGTCCCAAGAGTCCACCCAAGCTTGTTCAGACTCACGAAGATAGTAAGTGCTGGAGAACAGTTGCCTGAAACTAGTCATATTAAGCAGGTATTGAGCCACATTCACACTGATGCCTGAAAAGGATCTGCAGCTATGTTGGAGCCAGTTTGAAGCCACATTGAGATGTCTAGTGAAGCGTGCTGATTTTCAGTTGCTTTTGTTCATTAACTTAGTCTGGTTTCCCTTCTCCTCAGAGAGTGAGCAGGAATAATTTGTATAACTCTCTGCTCCTTCTAAGAGACCAATGCAATCCCGGCCTGGAAAAGTTAAGCTATGTGTGATTGAAGTGTGACATATATCTGAGTTAATTTTGGACCGGCTAATTTGAAGAAAGTACTTCACATTTGAAAGTGAAAAGGAGTGTTAATACTTCTGTTATGCAGGAAGACTTGGGCCCCAACATTCCGATGGTTTGGTGTGGTGTATACCCAGCGGATCTATCTGGTGGAGTCAGAATTTGAGGATGAGAGAGGGCCTGCTGATTTTATGGCCCATTTAAGTTCTGCTCTGAATTCTGCCGGAAGTGAGGGAGGGTATAAGATGCACCCATGCAAATGATGGGTTTACGCCATGATGACATCATCACTCTTAAATACTATAATTTCTGCCCTAAGATATGCTGTTCTAACCTATTCCACTATAAACAGGGGTAATATAGAATAGCAAATGAGAAACATTGATGCTGGAATCTTAAAAGTGAATTGCTATGTTTCATTGTACTTTTAGATAGAAAGTCATAAATTTACTTTGGATTGGTGTTCTGTCAAAATTTGTTTGCTCTTCATTTCTGAGGCTCCCAGCTTCATTTAAAAGTCTCCCTCAAGACTGTTTCTTGTTTGTAGACTTTCTCAAAATGAATGGGAAGCCTGCAAAATATTTTCCCCATGGGGATTCCCCTCTTTATGATTTATTTCTTGGAAGAGGAGGAGAAACAGGCAATGTGAAAAGCCAGGCTTATAAGGCAGCACTACAGAATATTTAGACCCTTGTATAGTTCCAGAAGATCATTCCTCAATATATCCACGGAGTTATCTATCAGGAGGCCTCTGTGTTCTATTGGACGAGTGCAGAAGTTCTTGGTGCTGCCACTCGCTTCAGGATACTCTGCATTATAGAGGAGCTCTGTCTAATAGTGCTCCAAAGGATGGCGTCTGACTTTGCTGCCATCTGCGGAGAGCCTTTGCAGTGCCTTCATATGGTTCTGATGCTCTACAAGCATTTGGCAGGATTCCTGTGATCATCATCCAAATGCTGAACAGCCAGGGTCTGACATCTCCTAAACCTCTGCTCAAGTACATTATGCTTCATCTTTGATCCCTCATCCTCTGGCTTTCTTGTGAGTTTCAAATCACACTGTCACTTCCTCATCTAGACTGTCTATATCACCTGATTGCAAGTGATAGGGTTCATGATGGAGTGGGCCAATTTTGCAGGCAGTACCAGATGTTGTAGATTCTGCCATTGGTTCCTTCTCTCTTTTTGCAGCATCTTTCTTTCTTCTGGCTTCTATCAAATAAAAAGAATAAGAAATGTAACATTTCCTGCTGTCCACTTTTTCCCTCCTGCTAGGCACATGTAAGGGTTGTCAACGAATGAGCCTCAAAAGAGAAAGCATTGCTGACCTTTGACCAACTTAATCAGCACAAGCCATCTGTGGGTGCAGGCCATCCCGCAACTCCACCCCTACATCATTAGCTGAGTGAATTCCCAGGATTTACATCATCTCCTCCTCTTGTAGCCTGTCTTGATGAGTTGTGCACAAACGTTGACAAAGCATGACAAAAGAATGCTTGCTACTGTCAGTCACAGATTATCAAATTTGACAACTATTTGAGAATTCTCATTACTTGTCTTATGAAACTCCCACAGAAATAGTGAAGCTTCATTGGGAATGCATGTATTCCAGGATGCTACATCCATTTAAGAAAGAAAAACTTGCATTTATATAACACCTTTCACATCCTCAGGACATCCCAAAGCGTTTCACAGCCAATAAAGTTGCTTTGAAGTATAGCCATTGCTATAATGTACGGAAGCGTATTCTAATTCTTGCAAAAGTAACAATTTTTGCTGTGCGAGCCTAGACAGTGAGTGTAACCATAAGGGAGGGGGTCACACCCCAGCCTGATCCAGTTCTTATCTGACATCTACATGCGTGCACTTTCAAGCAGGGATTCAATGGATAGCAATCAGAAATGTGAACTCCCTCACTGCCACAACATCACCCCCCACCCCGCCTCTCATCCTCTGCACAGGAGTACTGAGTCCAGTTGTAGCACCCAAATGCTACCCTGGCTGAAATGAGCTAACTCATTTGTTACAAATCTGATTTCTTAACTATCATTTTCTCATTCAAACAACCGACAACAGTTTCTATAAGTAAGTCATGTCCCTTCATTTTTTCTGTTACCGCGATCTGCTCTTTTGCTTCCTGTCCTGCACAGATAGCGTAGCCCAGCCCTAGCAATTAACTCTAATTATGGTAATTTGCATACTGGGATTTATGTAGGATTCCCCAATGTCTTCAGTCTGTAATTTGGCAGAAAATATAACACACTAAGCCAGTTTTGTAAAACAACTAATCAAATTTCTTTATAGCAAATATACAAAGCAAAAAATTCTAGACATAGAGCCTAAAATCCACATCCCTGGCAGTGCACTCTGGCACAAGTCCATCAAGAGTGCAGCCTAAGGCCTTCACTGTTGGTTTTCAAGGGCATCTGTCCTCCTCAAACATTGCCCGTCATCAGAGGAGGGCAGGTCTGGAAGGGGGGGTCTGGGAATTTCCTTGATCTCGGCCTGGATTATGACAAACAGCCAGATCGCTAGGCTCGATAAGACGTACCAACCCTCTGCCCTGCAGATCTGCAGCGCACCTTGGGGTCCAGGAACCTTCTTTGCTTATTCTGCCCCCTTCTCAAAGAAGCTGGTGGGGCCAGCAGAAAAAGTTTTTGGACTGGTGGCTTCAATCCAGGACAAAGCAGCCCGCTTGATTGACACCCCATCCAACACCTCAAACATTCACTCCCTCCACCACCGGCGTACCGTGGCTGCAGTGTGTACCATCTACAAGATGCACTGCAGCAACTCGCCAAGGCTTCTTCGGCAGCACCTCCCAAACCCGCGACCTCTTCTACCGAGAAGGACAAGGGCAGCAGGTGCATGGGAACACCACCACCTCCAAGTTCCCCTCCAAGTCACACACCATCCTGACTTAGAAGTATATCGCCGATCCTTCATCGTCGCTGGGTCAAAATCCTGGAACTCCCTCTCTTCAAGAAGGCGGCTCACCACCACCTTCTCAAGGGCAGTTAGGGATGGGCAATAAATGCTGGCCTTGCCAGCGACGCCCACATGCCATAAACTAATAAAAAAAACACTTCTTTGTGCAGCTGGCCCTCCCTCTGCTGGCAGGCAATCAAGATGTGCGAATGACCCTGGATACTTTGCTGGGGTCAGGAGCGAAGGACCCTGGTGAATGCTCCCCGGCACTTAGAATTACATAGAATATACAGGACAGAAACAGGCCATTCGGCCCAACCAGTCCATGCCGCCGTTAATACTCCACTCGAGAATCCTCCCGTCCTTCCTCATCTAACTCTATCAGCGTAACCCTCTATTCCCTTCTCCCTCATATGCTGATCTAGCTTCCTCTTAAATGCATTATACTATTCGCCTCAACTACTTCCTGTGGTAGCGAGTTCCACATTCTCACCACTCTCTGGGTAAAGAAGTTTCTTCTGTATTCCCTATTTGATTTCTTGGTGACTACCTTATATTGATGGCAAACACTCTGGGCTGGATTTTGATACTGGGGCGGGTTGGGCTCGTGTCATCCACTTTTCGTGTTATCCACCCGACTGCAATTGGATGTGGAGATTGATGCGCTTTTCACCTAATTGGGCAATTGAGTTCCAGCATGTGGGAACCCATGACCCAATTAGTGTTTTCAGTCTGAAAGTCGCCTCTGATGATGTCATCATTGCTGCTGCATTGAAGGTCTGCAAAGACTGCCTGGCCTTTGCTGTGAGAGGACCTGGATGCAAAATGAGCAGCAGCCCTAAGTCTGCTCCCAGATATTTTTGCACCACCACTCCCAGATATGTCTACCATCCACCACCACTCCCAGATATGTCTCCCATCCTCCACCACTCCCAGATATGTCTCCTCCACCACTCCCAGATATGTCTCCCATCCTCCACCACTCCCAGATATGTCTCCTCCACCACTCCCAGATATGTCTCCTCCACCACTCCCAGCCAGCCCGCCCGCCAGGGTTCACATTCGTGGTTCAGAACAGGCGTGCTTCACATACAAAAAGGGTTAAAATCACAAAGGCCTTTCAAAATGGCATTATAGAGGCAATTTAGTGCTTGTTAAGGGCCTTAACAGCCTATCCCGCCTCTTAAAGGCGGGACGGAGTCGGGGCCAGCAGACACGATTTAATGAAAATTGCATGGAGGCGGGATAGTACCCGCCCGCCAGTTTTTGCAATTTTAACCCCCCACACGCCTCCAAACCCACCTCCACGGGTCAATGAAAATCCAGCCCTCTCTGTCTACTCTTTCAACACAGATAAATGTGAGGTATTACATTTTGGTAGGAAGAATAGGGAGGTCACCTATCACTTGGAGGGTGCGAGTCTAGGTGGGGTAGAGGAACAAAGGGATCTCGGAGTACAAATACACAAATCACTAAAAGTTGCGCTACAGGTTAGCAAGGCCATAAAAAAAGCAAACCAAGCACTAGTGTTTATTTCTAGAAGGATAGATTTGAAAAGTAGGGAAGTTATGCTAAACCTGTATTGAACCTTGGTTAGACCACACTTAAGAGTACTGCGTGCAGTTCTGGTCGCCATATTATAAAAAGGATATAGAGGCACCGGAGAGGGTGCAGAGAAGATTTACACGGATGATACCAGAAATGCGCGGGTATACATATCAGGAAAGGATGAACAGGCTGGGTCTCTTCTCTTGAAAAAAGAAGGCTGAGGGGTGACCTAATAGAGGTCTTTAAAATTCTGAAAGGTTTTGATAGAGTGGATACAGAGAGAATGTTCCCACTTGTGGGGAAGAGCATAACTAGAAGCCATCAATATAAGATAGTCACCAAGAAATCCAATAGGGAATTCAGAAGAAACTTCTTTACCCAAAGAGTGGTGAGAATGTGGAACTCGCTACCACAGGGAGTGGTTGAAGCGAATAGTATAGATACATTTAAGGGGAGGCTGGACAAGCATATGAGGGAGAAGGGAATAGAGGGCTACGCTGATAGATTTAGATGAGGAAAGATGGGAGGAGGCTCGTGTGGAACATAAACCAACATGGACTGGTTGGGCTTAATGGCCTGTTTCTGTGCAGTATATCCTATGTAAAACCTTTCATAATTTTAAAGACCTCTATCAGGTCATCCCCTCAGCCTTCTCTTTTGAAAAGAAAAGAGACCCAGCCTGTTCATCCTTTCCTAATAGGTATAACCTTGCAGTTCTGGTATCATCCTTGTAAATCTTTTTTGCACCTGATTGGTTGGTAAAGGTCACATTGTTTTTTTTTGCTCTTCAAGTTAGGGGCCGGGGTTAAATAGCTGGCTAGGAATTAAGCAGAAACTTGGAGATTAGTAACAGTTAATACTATATTAAATTAGTACCTGTTATATTATATAAATAACTCGAATCAGATACATCTTAGTCTTAAGTTTCTGTAAGTCAGTTAATAGTCTATTAAATAGAGGCATGGCAGGGCAGCTCAGTCCCGCAGAATGCACATTCTGTGCCATGTGGGAAATCAGGACGCTTCCTGTGTCCTGGACAACCACATGTGCAAGAGGTGTCGTCAGCTGGAGGAGCTCGAGCTCCGGGTTTCGGAGCTTGAGCAGCAGCTGGCGTCACTGCGGTGCATCCGCGAGGCTGAGAGCTTCGTGGATAGCACATTTCAGGAGGTGGTCACCCCACAGATAAGGAGTGCGCAGGCAGACAGGGAATGGGTGACAGCCAGACAGAAAAGGAGGACCAGGCAGGTAGTGCAGGAGTCCCCTGTGTGCATCTTGCTCTCCAACCAGTATTCGGTTCTGAGTACTGGTGAGGGCGATTGGTTCCTCTGGGGAGTACAGCCAGAGCCAAGTCCGCAGCACCAGCTGTATAGGGGGGGAGGAAGAAGAGTGGGAGAGCAATAGTGGTTGGGGATTCAATAGTTAGAGGAGCAGACAGACGTTTCTGCGGCCGCAGACGTGACTCTAGGATGGTATGTTGCCTCCCTGGTGCCAAGGTCAAGGATGTAACCGAGGGGCTGCAGAATATTCTGAGGAGGCGAGGGTGAACAGCCAGAGGTCGTGGTCCATATTGGGACCAATGACATAGACAGAAAGAGGGATGAGGTCCTGCAGGCAGATTTTAGGGAGCTAGGAAAGAGATTAAAAAGCAGGACCTCAAAGGTAGTAATCTCCGGATTACTCCCGGTGCCACGAGCAAGTGAGTATAGAAATAGGAGGATAGAGCAGATGAATATGTGGCTGGAGAGATGGTGCAGGAGAGAGGGTTTCAGATTCCTGGAACATTGGGACCAGTTCTGGGGGACGTGGGACCTGTACAGGCCAGACGGGTTGCACCTCAACAGGGCTGGAACCGATATCCTCGTGGGGAGATTTGCTAGTGCTGTTGGGGAGGGTTTAAACTAATTTGGCAGGGGATGGGCACTATGATGTAACATTAGAAAGGGGAAATAAAGTGCTCAAAGGATTGGGAGAGGCAGAGAGCACTAAAGTAAGAAATAGTACGGTATTAGGTGGGGTCCAACTAATAGAGAATACAGGTCTAAGATGGGTTTACAGTGTATGTATGTGAACGCACGAAGCGTAGTAAACAAGGCAAGTGAGCTGCAGGCACAAATAGCCACATGGGAATATGATGTTGTGGCAATAATGAGACCTGGCTCAATAAAGGGCAGGATTGGGTATTAAATATTCCTGGTTATAAGGTGTTCAGGAAAGATAGGGAAGGAAAGATAGCAGGTGGTGTGGCAGTATTGGTTAAGGAGAATGTTACAGTGCTGGAGAGGGAGGATGTCCTGGAGGGGTCAAGGACAGAATCTATATGGCTAGAGTTAAGAAATAATTAGAGGTGCCATTACACTACTAGGTGTATTCTATAGACCACCAAATAGTGGGAAAGATATGGAGCAGCAAATTTGCAGAGAAATTACAGAAAGGTGCAAGAGCTATAGAGTAGTATTAATGGGGGACTTCAGCGCTATCCTAATATAGACTGGGATTGTAATAGTGTAAAGGGCAGAGAAGGGGAAGAATTTCTGAAGTGTATTCAGGAGAACTTTCTTGATTAGTATGTTTCCAGCCCGACGAGGAAGGAGGCATTGCTGGATCTGGTTCTGGGGAATGAGGTAGGTCAAGTGGAGCAAGTGTCAGTAGGTGAACATTTAGGGAACAGTGATCATAGTATCATAAGGTTTAGATTAGCTATGGAAAAGGACAGGGAGCAATCTAGAGTAAGAATGTTTAACTGGGGGAAGGCCAATTTCAGTGGGATGAGAATGGATCTGGTCCGGGTAAACTGGAATCAAAGATTGGCAGGCAAAACTGTAGTGGAACAATGGGCTGCCTTTAAAGAGGAAATAGTTCGAGTACAGTCAAGGTACATTCCCACGAGGGGGAAAGGTAGGGGAACTAAAGTCAGAGCTCCCTGGATACGAAACAGATAGCCAATATGATGAAGCAGAAAAAGAGCACGTATGACAGATGTCAGGTTGCAAATACATCTGAGAATCAGGCTATATATAGAAAGGTCAGAGGAGAAGTGAAAAAGAAAATAAGAGGGGCAAAGAGAGGGTATGAGAATAGAATGGCAGCCAATATGAAAGGTAATCCAAAAGTCTTCTATAGGCATATAAATAGTAAAAGGAGGAGGGGTGGGGCCGATTAGGGACCAAAAAGGAGACATATGCATGGAGGCAGAGGGTATGGCTGAGATACTAAATGAATACTTTGCATCTGTCTTCACCAAGGAAGAGGATGCTGCCATAGACGTAGTGAAGGAGGAGGTAGTGGAGACACTTGATAGTATAAAAATTGATAAAGAAGAGGCTGTACTTAAAGTAGATAAGTCACCAGGAGCAGATGGGATGCATCCTAGGATGCTGAGGGAATTGAGGGCGGAAATCGCGAAGATACTGGCCATAATATTCCAATCCTCCATAGATACGGGGGTGGTGCCAGAGCACTGGAGAATTGCAAATGTTACACCATTGTTCAAAAAAGGGTGTAAAGATAAACCCAGCAACTATAGGCCAGTCAGTTTAACCTCGGTAGTGGAGAAGCTTTTAGGAACAGTAATCAGGGACAAAATTAACAGTCACTTGGATAGGTGTGGATTAATTAAGGAAAGCCAGCACGGATTTGTTAAAGGCAAATCGTGTTTAACCAACTTGATCGAGTTTTTTGATGAGGTAACAGAGAGGGTTGATGAGGGTAATGCGGTTGACGTAGTGTACATGGATTTCCAAAAGGCGTTCGACAAAGTGCCACATAATGGGCTTGCCAGCAAAGTTGAAGCCCATGGAATAAAAGGGACAGTGGCAGCATGGATACGGAATTGGCTAAGTGACAGGAAACCGAGAGTAGTGGTGAACGGTTGTTTTTTGGACTGGAGGAACGTATACAGTAGTGTTCCCCAGAGGTCAGTTCTAAGACCACTGCTTTTCCTGATATATATTAATGACTTGGACGTGGGTGTACAGGGCACAATTTCAAAATTTTCAGATGACACAAAACTTGGAAGTATAGTGAACAGTGAGGAGGAGAGTGATAGACTTCAGGAAGACATAAACAGGCTGGTGAAATGGGCGGACACATGGCAGATGAAATTTAACGCAGAAAAGTGTGAAGTGACACATTTTGGTAGAAAGAATGAGGAGAGGACATATAAACTAAATGGTACAATCCTAAAGGGGGTGCACGAACAGAGAGACCTGGGGGCATATGTGCACAAATCGTTGAAGGTGGCAGGGCAGGTTGAGAAAGCAGTTAAAAAGGCTTACGGGATTCTGGGCTTCATAAATAGAAGTATAGAGTACAAAAGTGTGGAAGTTATGATGAGTCTGTATAAAACACTGGTTCGGCCCCAGCTGGAGTACTGTGTCCAATTCTGGGCACCGCACTTTAGGAAGGATGTGAAGGCCTTAGAGAAGGTGCAGAAAAGATTTATGAGAATGATTCCAGGAATGAGGGACTTCAGTTACGTTGATAGACTGGAGAAGCTGGGGTTGTTCTCCTTGGAGCAGAGAAGAATGAGGGGAGATTTGATAGAGGTGTTCAAAATCATGAGGGGTCTGGACAGAGTAGGTAGAGAGAAACTGTTCCCATTGGCAGAAGGGTCGAGAACCAGAGGACACAGATTTAAGGTGATTGGCAAAAGAACCAAAGGCGACGTAAGAAAAACCTTTTTTATGCAGCGAGTGGTTAAGATCTGGAATGCACTTCCTGAAAGGGTGATGGAGGCAGACTCAATCTTATCTTTCAAAAGGGAGTTGGATAAGTATCTGAAAGAAAAAAAATTGCAGGGCTACGGGGAAAGGACAGGGGAGTGGGACTAGCTGAGAATCGGCACACGCTCGATGGGCCGAATGGCCTTGTTCCGTGCTGTAACCATTCTATGATTCTATGCACCCTCGCCTCTATATCCGTTCTATAATATGGCGACCAGAACTACACACAGTACTCCAAGTGTGGTCTAACCAAGGTTCGATACAAGTTTAGCATAACTTCTCTACTTTTCAATTCTATCCCTCTAGAAATAAATCCTAGTGCTTGATTTGCCTTTTTTATGGCCTTATTAACCTGTGTCGATACTTTGTGATTTCTGTATTTGTACTACCAGATCCCTTTGCTCCTATACCCCATTTAGATTCTTACTTTCCAAGTAATGTGTGGCCTCCTTATTTTTCTTACCAACATGAAAAACCTCACACTTATCTGTGTTGAAATTCATATCCAAATTATATGCTCATTCTGCAAGTTTATTAATGTCTTCTTGTAATTTGTTGCAGTCCTCCTCAGTATTAACTATGCCCCATAGTTTGGTGTCATCCGCAAATTTAGAAATTGTGTTTTTGATTCCAAAGTCTAAATCATTAATATAAATTGTGAACACCAGTGGTCCCAGCACTGATCCTTGTGGGACCCCACTTTCCACCTTCTGCTACTCTGAATAGCTACCCTTTACCCCTACTTTCTGCTTTCTGTCTTGCAGCCAGCTAGCTATCCATTCTACCACTTGTCCCCTGACTCCACATGCTCTGACCTTATTCAGTGGTCGATTATGTGGTACCTTATCGAAGGCCTTTTGGAAATCTAGATAAATTACATCTACTGCATTACCCTTGTCTATTCTCTGTTACTTCTTCGAAGAATTCAATGAGGTTGGTCAAGCAAGAGTTTCCCTTTTGAAATCCATGCTGACTATTCATTATTATATTTTTGGTTTCTAGATTTTTTTTTTCTTCTATTTTCTGCTTTAGTAGGGATTCCATTATTTTTCCTAGCACCAATGTTAAGCTGACTGGTCTATAGTGCCCTGGACATGTTCTCTCTCCCTTCTTAAATATAGGTATAACACTGGCGGAGCGGTCACACGGGTTTTTAAGGCTATGCTATATATAATCGACAGTAGTTTAAAATAAAGAAACAAATACAGACAGTCTCTTCATAGCTCTCACCAACCCTGCTACAGCATCTATTTTGAAATTGAACAGTTTTTCAGAATAACGCAGTATCCTCTGGTAGGGGGTTTTCCATGAAATATATATTCTTGGTGTTCTTTATACTGAAAATCCTTCAGAAATCCAGTAACACTTGCATTATCACATTTATATACTCTTAATAATTCCTTTTGAAGATCAAAGCAACAACACCATTCTGTCATATGACAATAATGCAGGTTTTCAGTATTTCCCTAAAGCTGCCTTTATATTCCGTTTAGTGGGGTACCAAGATTGCTGGTTGCCAACATGCATGTTTCACACAGATGGCAGCTACTCCAGGTGGTTTTCTAAAGCTGGCCACTGGGAGCACTTTTTTTTTGGTGGATCTTCATGGCAGTCGGCCGTACCGAATCTGCCAAGTTTACTGTGAGGTTGCCAACCAGCAACCTTGAGTCCTGAAAGCAGCTTATGCCTAGACGACAATATCACATAGAGGACTCCATGGAATGCTAATGGGGAAATGAGTACAAGTTATCTGGAAACTTAGTTGGCTTAACATGTCGCCAAAGAATTGCAGCACCTTCTGGCATATCCTCTACTCAGCTCACCATAATCCAAAATAGACACTCGCATTCACATCTAGAGCCATAGGTTAAATGGTCATAAGGCAGACAACTCATCTCAACAGTCATTTCAAATTTAAGAAAACATGTAGAATCTGTTTTAGATCTGGATTGCCACAGCTTTTAAGCATATATACAAACCTAGTATGACAAAATTCCTGTATTTGTCACATCAGATTGGGAATCAAGCCTGGCACATTCTGGTCAGCATGGTGCTGTTAGCTTAGTCTGGAAGGTAAAGAGACTATCGAGGAAGGTCTATTATTTCTTCTAATTAGAGTTCCGACGCTGCTTCTTGTCACTGCCACCTAGGGCTGTACACACCGCAGCCCCTAGTTGGCATTATGACAGGAGGCCCATATTTGAACTCTGCTATTCAATTAATTGGTAAAAATTAAAAGACAATTATTAGTTCAGACAGATGAGGCAAGCATTCGAGCATGTAAAACTTGATAAGCTTAAAGCTGCAGCTTTGTGAGTTTTGCAAATGAGTGTAATAATTTTTGCTTGCAGCTGTTAGTGCACACTTTGCATCTGCAATAGAATTCTGAAGAGGAAATCCATGCAATCAGAGAGATCTGTTCCTTTGCCTTTGCTTTCATTTGCACCTTGTGAATTTCAGTCATGTATTTTTCTTTTCTCTATTACATTACTTCAGGCTTTTTTTCCTACTTAAGACACAACAGGGATTTGTACACCTTGTTCCTGAACTCTCTATCTGTATGATCATACCTGTTACTAACTCCTACAAGTTTTACTGATTATTTTTTCAATAGGTGATTTATCTTTTTTGATTTTTGTTTTATAATAATGCAGCTCAAAGCTTAGTTTTCTTGTCCATTTTCTTGATTTACGTCCATTTACCATTGATGCTGCCCTCTATTCCTGAAATACCGTGCGCTTTAACTGATGGTCGAAGTGGATGTGTTCAGAAAGATTTATCTTGCTTGTGAGGGAAATATAAGGGCAAAAATAAATTGAAAACTGCAGCGAGATCCCAGACAAATTACTTTCACCAAGCACCCATATAGGATCATTTGGTTTAAATCAAACTGGTTATTAAAGGAAAGTTAAAAAAAAAGATTAATATACAGCAGAAAGCTTTATGTGACGGGCACTCCTGGATCATTAACCAGCAGACATTCTGTGGTGAACTGAGCTCTGGTAACCCTACACTACAGGCTGCCTGATACCTAGTTCCAGCAACACAAACCTTAGTTCAATGTTTATATATAGAAATCATTCTTGACAACGTACAATTCTGTGGTTTAATCTAGCACTTATAAGATGCAGGGAAAATAAAGTCGATGGTGGAATCTATTGTGCCACACATGCTGTGGTTTCAGCAGTAGTTTTATTTCTCCCCAGGGTCAGTGCTGAAAGTGCTTACTGGTTGCATTACGAGTATAAACAGGATAAGTGATTGCATAAGCAATAGTTTATTTGAAACCACCTTGTGACATGGGAATACATAACCCCTTGAATTTGTGGATTATATGATCTGATGTACCGCAGTGCTCTTTTTGCGGAACCCGCTGCTCCTCGTGATTTATCCACTGTCTCTAACTGTCTCATTTTAAACTTCTATAGGACCGGGAGCTGTGGGGCACTTGAGTTTTACTGAAATCCTTGATACCTCTTTGAAAGTCGGCTGGCAAGAACCACAGGAAAAAAATGGAATCATCACAGGTAGAAAAAAAATGTTCAAATTCATCTTTTGTTAAAAGGAAGGAACGTGCAGGTCATTAAAAGCACATTTCCTTTTTCCTATGTCTATCTTTCATATTAACTGATAGTAAACATTCTAATTAGTTACAGCTCTATTAACTATAGAATAAGTAAACAGTCAGCAACTACAGTGTTAAAGCACATTTTGCACTTAAAACTGGTTTCAGACCAGAAACGTGGCATTGGGGTACCTGACAGCAAGGTGCGGACTGACCCAGATTTTTCTGTGCACTCTTCCCCTTCAACGCTGACATACACAGCCTCCCCCCGCCCCCCCAGATAGTGGCACATCCTACCCCTGTGCTCCCAGACATCAGGATCCTCCTTCGTGCTGCCAAGCCTTCTGCCTCCTCAATGCTACCAGACCCTGGACTCTCTTCCATGTGCTCCTGGATCAGAGCAGCCCATTCCCTCATATTCCCAGACCCAATGATCTCCCTCTAAATACTCTTGAGACCGAGAAGTTATCCTTCAATACAACCATATTACAGAACAACACCATTTCCCAAAGCAACCAAACCTGTCATAATTCTACCAAGATCCACAACCACTTTCCCACTCCTGCTAAATTACACATCCCTACCTACAATGTTGCCTTCCATCTTCATTTGTATTCTTGGCTTTAAAAAAAGGCGAGATAAAAGTTATGTACATAGATAAAGGAACTTATAATACGCAAGGGTCTCTTTGGCGGAAACAAATTGATCTTTTTTTTAAAGTCAAACAAAAATCTGTCAAGAATATAATTTTCTTGTATAAAAAGGAGGAGAACTTTGAATAAAAAGTTCTCCCTTTACACTTTCCTTGCTTTTTAACAATCAGGAACTTCATACATTTGGCACAACTATTGTGCTGGCATGCTCGAAGTTTTAATAAGGCTGGATATTGAAGTGTTTTGTAGCATGCTGTGGCTGGGTATCTATCAGACTCAATCACTAACATCATTGCAAGACTCATTGGCCTGTCAGAAATATACTGTGAGTAAACAAATCCTCCCAGTAACTGGATGAGGTCGTCTGATGCAGCTGCTGTGCAATCTTCAATAGATTTTCCAGTTGATGGAATTATGTCCAAATCTCTAAGCCGATGACCGTACAAGCACCATTTATTTGCATATTGTGCATGTACGTGCTTAGTATGTTCATCAGTCACTACTTGATCATTCGCAATATGGCTCATCTAGTGCTCTTGATTCAATTGTTAAGCAATGCGCTATTTTTTCTTTGTTTTTTTTCTTTGACTCGATTTAAAGGTCACGGGATGTTACTTTTACTGGCCTTGATCTGTTTCTTGGACTCATTCAGAATTGCTTGAAAATAAATATGTAAGCTTGTGACCCTGATTAATGTATTAGTAATTGCATTCACTTTATAATCCATAGGCTGTAGATTCAAGTGCCAGTCTGTCTTCCTGATACTTGAAGTTGCTAAGCTCAATTGCAGAGAGTTTAGTCAGTTCTCGGCAGTGATAACTGATAACGCAGCTTTCCTTGAGTGGATGAAGAAAACTGACAGGTTCATTATTTTCACTTTCTATACTTAAAGGCTTGAACTTCCCTTGAACAAGCCCACAGTTACCCTCTGTTCCTCTCTCAGCATTCTCTGACAGGCCCATTATAGCACTCTTTTCTGCCTCTTCAAGAGCAATAACCCCAACTGCCCCATCCTCCACTCTCATTAACTTTTCGCCCAGTGTACTAGTTGGGGCACTAACCTCCTTTCCATCCCACTCACCCCACCCACCACCCCATGGACTCAGCCGGTGGATCAACTATCAGTGACTTTCTCTGCTTTGCCTCCAGAATGTCTACTCACTTACAAACAAGGTCCTTGCCATCCGTGACCTTATTGTGGATGATTGTATTGACATCCTGGCTTTGAGCGAAACCTTGGGACACCAGTGGTGATACCTTGCCCTTACCGAATCCTCCCCACTTTGTTGTACTTTCCACCACCTGCCCTGCCCAATCCGCCACAATGGTAGTGTGGCCTTTATCACCAAGTCACACAGTGGCCTCTTCCCCAACTCCTCCTGCACCTTCTCCTACATTACAACAGTGACTGCACTTCAAAAGTACATTGTTGGCAGTGAAGCACTTTATGATTTCCCCTCCCTGGCTAATGTCTCAGGCTGAACCAGACTGGTTAACCTCAGTATCCTGATAGAACTCTCCCTTCACCCCATCATTAGCAGCTGTGCCGTCAGCCGCTTAGACTTATTTGTCTAGAACATCCTCCTGAAACTTCTGCCCCTCTCCACTTCCCTCTCCTTTAAGGAACCTGTTTTTCCTCATGCCTTTGTGAAGTGCCTTGGGTGTTTTTCTACATTATAGGCACTATATAAGTAAAGTTATTATTGTTACGTAGTGACACCATTTGATGGGATCCACCCTTGATTTCAGTGCACTGTGCCAAGAAGTGGTAGGATTTGCATTCAAGGTTCTCAATATGCACAATTTTCACTTTACTAAGGAGGAATAAGAGGAGGGAGAGTCATCCCAAGCTGTTCTGAGCTGCTGACTGAAGGAAGGCATTGGCAGAGGCCAAAGAACTAGTTGCTTGCCCAATCGATTGGCAATGTCCTGAGTGTGGGAGGGTGGACTTTAAAGAGAAAGAAATAGAATGCATAAAGGGGGACAAATTTATTTAAAAAGCTGGATTCTGCTGACATTAAATTGTAAGTATTTTTGAGTTGGGAATTCGTGCAGTTTGCTCCTTTAAAGGTCAACTCATCAAAATACCTCAATGAGGTCCATCCTTGGTGCCCCAAAAAACTGCCCATTTCATCCTAAGTCACTCAGCCTGTCCGTATCAATTTCAGTATAGTGGATTGAAAGCAAAAACTAATTTATGAAAATCAAGCTCTAATAATACAGCAGGTCAGCAATTAACCCTCAAGTCACAAGCATTTTAGTAATTTAGCAAAATGTTGGTAATGTAATTGAGAACTTATTAGATGCTGTAGTACGTTACAGAGCAATAGCCAGTGCAACATCTGCGTGGGGGTGGAGAGGAAAAAAAGTGCTGTACAGCAATTTAATTGGTGATTTAGTAACCATTTGTACCTGTTGGTCTTTTCATGAGAGTACTCCAGGAAGAGGGGTAAATGCTTCACAAAAAAATATGTACAAATCAGTAGTCACTACCTTTTTAAAGTAAGCTCTTAGAGTTGAGGGGTAACCAGAAGAGTGGTTACTCTTGTGAAAAAATAATCAAAATGGTTAGCTCTTCAGCCTCCTCTTATTGGGTGGACTTATTATACCTTCCAGACATGGAGAGGAGGCCAACTTGTAGATATTGCAGTGTTCCTACCCAAATGTAAAAGGACTGCGCAAATCTGAGAATGTCGTGTGGCGATCAGACAGCTAGTTCACAGGAAAGTAATAGTAAGGCAGTGAGAAAAGAAAATTGATTTGCCAAGTTCAGACTGCTATCATTGCTACAAAAAGAACAAATCAAGACAGTATTGCTGACTTGCATACATATATAGAAAGCACAACGTCACTGGCAACTGATGCACAAGAGATTAAAAGCAAATACCAATTTAGGCCGAACAGGATCTAACAGCTCAGCAGGTTAACAATTAATCATCCAGTTATAAAGCTCTTTAATTTAATAAAACGTTAATATTAAAGGCTGAAGAAATTGGTTGATTACTTAAATATAAGTGAGAGTTACTAGTTAGTGTAATGTAAAAATCATGGAAGCCAGTCCAGCACCTTAGGGGGTGGGGGGGGGGGGGGTGGAATTAGAAAATAGTGAAATGATTGTCTTAAGCGATGCTTTACAAGTTAGGGCAGGACAGCCCCTGTGGAAATTCAAGGCTCTGGACATCTGATTGGCAGGAATTCATGAACAAACAGCAGAGGTCAGGAAGCCTAAGCATAGAAATTGGTTTCTGCTTGAAAAACTTTCAGCATCTTCACACAACAAATAGCACCAGTAAAATGTATTTTTTTTTACACATTCATCCCCAGTGATGTTGCTTATAGTGAAAAAGAAAAAGCAGGTTGTCCTGCTCTCTTGTCATAACTTCCTCCATAACTTTTCTTCCATTTCTTGCTTTCTTTCTCTTATTTTTCTCATTCTCTCTCCCTCTTTTTCTTTCACCTTTTTTATTCTTTCTCTTGCTCTCTCTTTCTAATTTTCTTTGGCCCAGAAATTAGGCTACTTCCCGCCACCCATTTGCGCCGCTATCCTGGTGAAAAATGGCGGTCGCCACGGTAGCGGCCTTTTCTGGAGCAGGACTCGGCGGCCGCCATTTTGGTGAGGGCCTTAGAGTTGCTGATAGCAGCGCTGGCCCTGGAAATGTAAATGAAGAGAGGGTGACGTCAACGCCGACTTAACGTCGCCTCTGCGAACTTCGACCTTAGTGCTGAGTTCAGTGCTGGGTCCTAAGCTCGCTCTGAAAAGCAAGCGTTCAGCAGACTGACAGAGGCCGCAATTTTGCCGGCGCTCAGCGGACCCAATTGTTGGCGGGTCAGCTGTGAAATTTAAAATGATTGACAGCGGATTGGGAACCCGCTGTTAAAACGTGCACACCTGCATTTCCCGATGTTGGGTCTGCCAGCGCTGAGCAGACTGGACAGACAACGTCGGGGGAAACCATTCAAATCATTAGTGGCTCGTTTACATCCACTTAACAATGCTTTTTTTCCCAGCTTTTTAACTTTCACAGGTCTCCCACCAGTTTCCCGTTGTGCCTAGACCTCATCAGCTGAGGCAGGAGTTCAGTGGCCATTGAATCAGCTGATGAGTTGACAGCTTCAAATGTCAACTCAAAGCTCCCAGCTGATTGAGACATCTTCCCTTAAGCACTAGCATCTCTAAACTGCATTTCCATTACAGATTCGGGATGCTGCAAGTCTTTACACAAATCTCCATGCAGTCTGACCTCATTACCTCTCCCACCATTGACTCATCGCTTCTGTCATCTCTACTTCATCAGCATGGGTACACTTTATACTCTCTCACCTTGGTCCTCAGAATCCCACCACGATCAGCCCCAACACCAGCATCACCAGGCACACCAACAGCACCAACAACCACACCAACCTTCTCCGCAATCATCTGATGTTGCACTGGACAGAGGGCATCAGCACCCCACCACATTGCTACCCAGAATGCCAAGGATGGCCTCACCATGGCCACATTTACTTCACTTGACGCTGTACACCCTGGCTGCCACATGATGTGCCAGGTTGGCACCACCCCACACCAACAACATAAAGCATCCCTACAATGCCCAAGTCATTTCTTTCCCACTCATCAACATTGCGGGCGGTACCGTTATGTCTCACCATTCACTGCAACTCACTAAGCCGCTTCCAAAGGTGCATACAAATCTGTCCAAGAAAGCAAAGTGTTGAAAATAAAGATTTCAATGTTTGACCGCACATTAACAGAAACTTCACATGAACATTGGCTACTCCTGTGTGTTGTTAGTTGGTATGATTGGACTAGGATGAGGGTGACTGTGAGGGGTGGCTAGTGAGATGGGAGAAGTGATAATGTAGGTAGAGAGGGATGGGTGAAGGTGCATGGTAAGTTGGTGTGAGTAAGGATGTGCAGGAGTAGGGTAGGGAAGACAGAGTGATGGGGATGTGATGAGTGGCACAGCAGGATGAGGTTGAGTGTGGCTTTGCAGTAACGTTTCGTGATCTACTGAGATCATTGAAAGGTTTACGACACTGCAGCCTGGTCCTGACCACATCCCTGCTTGTGCCCTCCTGTGCAATGTGCAACCAGGCTGCGTTGGTCTACTGGGGAGGTCTCTTCTGCCCATTGGAAGGAAAGAGAACCTCCTTGCATGCTGTGACTCCCTCCATAAGCATATGCAGGAGTGATGGGTGCAGCTGTGCACCTCTGTGCAGTGCTTGTCAGTGTTTGCAGCACCTCAATGCTGTAGAACACTGACAGCACAAATGTCAAAGTAAATTTGTGCATGGTCCCTTTAAGGAAACCGGCTGATGACGCGTCATCAAATGATGTCATCAGACCCGCTTCCTTCAATTGGCTGGGAAACTCGTGGGGCGGGGCTTAACAATCCCAATCAGGGGAAAGTCATGTTGAAGGCAGGGATGGAGACACCAGCGGGGACAGGAGCCGTCACCGACGTCGCCCGCCACGGACCTGCCGAGGTAGGGAAAGCCGCGGAGTGCCGGCTGCGCTCCATGAGCTCTTTTGCCGGCACTCATGATCCCCGGGGGCCCAGCCGGGCCCCGGGTCACGCTGCACAAGGCCCCTCCCCTTTAAGAAGGGGAGGAAGGCCTGCGGCATGTAGCACCGTGATATTCCCTCGCAGCGCCCCAAGAGGGTAGCGGGGCACTTCCAGTAGCACCCCGCTACCCTCTTGGGGCGCTACCACTCAATTTCCGTCGCGGGGGCGCTAATTTTTCCGGGGCACTTTAGCCCCTTATATTTTATTGAAGTAGTGGCTTGGTGCAATACATGTTAAAAGTTTTTAACTGTGCAGGGAGTGCTGCTGGACGCTTGCAAGGTCTCGGATGGTAAAGGAAGGCCTCTGGGACGACAAAAATTGCTGCAAATACTCAGTACGTCAGGCAGCATATGTGGAGAGAGAAACAGAGTTCACATCTCGGGTCGAGATGCTGCCCAACCTACTGAGTATTTCCAGCATTTTATGCTTTATTTCAGATTTACAGCATCCGCTCGGGAAGAGGAGGGCACAGAAGAGGAAAACGCAGAAGAGGAAGACTTCTTCTACTTCTTTCTTGTTTCTTCCCCCCTTCCCCCCATCTCCTCCTCTTGGTCAACCACTGGCTGGGCAGGCTGCATTTCTTGCGTGTTTGAAATGAGAAGGCACAAGGTTGGAGTTGTAGTGAGGGCAGGGTGGGAAAGCAAGGAGTGCATGCGAGAAGGAGGATAACGTATGAGGGTACCAGCATTTTGTATCCTTTCAGCCCTGCCGCTGGCCATGGGCTCAGCAATGCCCCTGCCAAGAATGGCCAGCACCGGCTCCTCCAAGGGGGTGAGGTGAAGCTAGGAATGGGAGTTGGACCTCGTGTTTGGTAGATATTGTTGGTAGGTGAGTAATTGGGAGTGGGGGGGGGGAGTCGTGCATTGAGAAGTGTGTGAGGCTAATGGTGCAGTTAGTAGGCTTTTGAAGATGCATTCACTGACCTTGACCACTGGTTTGAGGTCGTGAAGCTTCTTTGGGCAATGGAGCCAGGTGGTGGGGGTGACACTGCTGTCAGTAATGGCCTCGGTGATGTGGTCCTGTATCGTTCTTTCTGGAGCTATTTCTGGCCCCTATGGGTAGTTGACCCCCTGCACAAAGCTGGAGTGCTGCGTGCGAGACCCTAAGTACCCCTTCCTGAGCAATTTGTGTTGGTGCTAAAGCACTTTTCCCATTTTTTTAGGTGTGGAAGGGAATTCAGCTTTAAGAGCTGAAGACTCCCATTTGGGAATTCTTCTTAATGTTCTTTTTTTTTCAGAAGGCGATTGAGCTGTAAGGGCTAAAAACTGCCTATTTTTACATGATTTTTATTTTTATCATTTCAGAAGGCAGTTCCCCTTTAAGAGACCGAATTGCTTTCTGAAAATGACAGCCTCGCTCTCAGAGCAGGCTGTTCTTGCTGCAATGACACTACAGCCACGCTACATTGGGTCCTCCTGCCGGGATGAACGTCACCAGGATGGCGTTGCACTGTGAATTTAGCTGGGCTAATGTTAATTAGTCCCCAGCGCCAGTTTACCGGTCCTGCCAGCGCCACCATTTTCGGCGGCCGTTAACACCAGCCCGCGGTGGCACCGGCAGGTTTTTACCGGTATCAAATTTCTAGGCCTTTGTTTTTCTCTTTCTTTCATTGTTTTTTCTCTATATCTCGCGCTTACTCACTCTTTTTCTTTCTTCCTCTCTTGCACTTTCTATTTTGCTCTTCCTAATATTTTGTCTTTCTCTTTGGTCTCTTCTCTTCCTCTCTCGCTTTGTTTTGCTCTGACTCTCTCTCTCTCTCTATTTCTGTTTTTCTCTTTTTTTGTCTCTTTCTATATATTTTTTTTCTCTTTATCCCTTTCTCTTCCTCATTTTCCGCCAACGAAGACTTAGCTGCCGACTCAAGATACCTAACCATTGATCTTGTCCTTCCTTTAGGTACTTTTTATTTTTTATTAACAGATAGAATTTCTTAACTATTAGCTGGATATCAGTGGCTTTGTGCTGCAGCTTCAACCCAGGGACCATTGGTGAAACAGTTGCTGGGTATTTACCTGGCTAATTGGATGACTCTAAGACATTTAGCTAAATATCAAACCTCCAAATACCAATAGTCATAAATCTGATGCTTGGTGTGTGATTTAACAATTTAAAAAGCAGTCACCAAGGATGGTTGCTTGCTGCGTGATGCTAGCCAATTGTTATTGCTGTGCCTTTGCTCAGGTGGAAAGTGGTAGGCTCTACCGTGTAGCACAATAAACAAAGACTACAATGAGCTAAACCTTTCAGCGTTAGATGAACTGGCCAAGGCTACAGTCAGATAAAAATTACAAATAGCTGTGATACTGGGGGAAAAAGTACTGATGCGCATGTTAAGAAAAACTGGGAGAGCTGCTTGTGCTGTGCACTCGCTCTGTAGTTAAGAATTCTGTGAACATAAATTTTGTGAATAACATGATATAACTGCGGAGCACCTGCATAGCACAGATGGAGCTAGATTGTTTCTGAAGCTTCTGGTGACACATGATGGCCGGAATTTTGATGTTGGCGTGCGTACGGGATTGGAGGCGGGTTGGGAGTAAAATGTGCAATAAATGGGAGCGGGTCGGGAACGCGCCGTCATCCCGCCTCCTCGCGCCTTTAACTCAGGCGTGTTTGCCAGCGCGGCACAGACCCAAACAGCAGAGACGGGTGACCTAATTTACCTCATTAATACCTTGTTGTCAGACCCTTAACAGTGCTTTTAACCAAAACTTTTGAATTTCACTGCATGACCAAGCAGCTCGGGAACCACGTCTATCAAGCTGAGGCGGAAGTTCATTACTGCAGAGCATGAAAAGCACTTTAAATACTGCCACATGACACCTGCTTACTTGCCTAAGGGAAAGGCTCTTGCTGAGTGCATTTTGAGCATAGATTTAGGTGTCTACAGTTTGCAAGTCTTTTCTGCAAATTTGGAAGCCACTCTCACCTCATTGCTACTACCTATCACACCATTGACAGATTGGTCCTCTGGTCTCTACCTGACCTGCCATCTATTACATCATGATGCGGAGATGCCGGCGTTGGACTGGGGTGGACAAAAATGAGAAGTCGCACAACACCAGGTTATAGTCCAACAGATTTATTTAAAATTACAAGCTTTCGGAGCTATCGCCCCTTCGTCAGGTAAAGTTACAATGAGTGAATCTACAAAAGTTCACAGAATATAAACACAGAAACTGCAGAGATACAATCTTTCAGGGAAGGTGTCCTTACATCAAAGACACACCAAGAGCACAGCCAAGACAATGAGATGTGTCTCAGGGGGTCCAACGTGTCAAATTCTGCTGTCTGCAGTGGGGGTTTTTTTTGTGTTTGTTTTTTAAAAACTGGAAAGACAGACAACGATGTCAAGTCACGTTCTGTAGCATGACATGAACCCGATATCGGGTTCATGTCACGCTACAGAACGTGACTTGACATCGTTGTCTGTCTTTCCAGTTTTTAAAAAACAAACACAAAAAAAACAAACACAAAAAAAAAACACTGCAGGACAGCAGGATTTGACACGTTGGACCCCCTGGGACACATCTCATTGTCTTGGCTGTGCTCTTGGTGTGTCTTTGATGTAAGGACACCTTCCCTGAAAGATTGTATCTCTGCAGTTTCTGTGTTTATATTCTGTGAACTTTTGTAGATTCACTCATTGTAACTTTACCTGACGAAGGGGCGATAGCTCCGAAAGCTTGTAATTTTAAATAAATCTGTTGGACTATAACCTGGTGTTGTGCGACTTCTCATTTTTATCTATTACATCAGCATGGGTGCCGTTTATACGATCTCACCCTGGTCCTCCGAATCAGACCAGGATGAGCCCCAACACCACCAGCAGCAACAGCCCCAACAACCTTCTCCTCAACGACCTGATGCTCCACAGGACAGAGGGCATCAGCACAGGGCTGCACCGCGCCAGAGACGATACCCCCAACACAGGGTATACAGGCAGAGGATGAGCTTCCTCAACATGACTGAGCAGCAGTGCCAAAGGAGGCTCAGGCTTTCGTGCCAGGTCGTCGCAGACATTTGCAGCGTACTGGAACCAGACCTGCAGCCCAGAGGACCTGGTGGACACGCCTTACCAGTGGCTGTCAAGGTCACCAGCGCCCTCAACTTCTTCACCTCAGGCTCCTTCCAGTGATCTGCAGCAGACATTGGCACCTGATTGGAGACACCAGCGGCAGCAGACCATAAAACAGCAGGGGAAACAGCGCCGACCTGATTGGAGACACCAGCGGCGGCCAAACTGTCGACGATTTCCAAAACAAAATGAAGAGTGACGTCACAGGACAGCAGGTAGGTGATTGGTTGGTGAGTATTAAGGTTTTTTTTTCTCTCTAAACTAAGACAGTGGTTTAAACTAGGAGCGGGAAACTATAACATACTGTATTAAATTTATAGCTTAAGTAGTTAAATTATTTAATATAACTATAAATAATTATTGAATAAAGACTTTAACTAATTAAATAAATAAAATAAGGCTAGTCTAAGATATGACAGGGCAGGTTGTGTGTCTGGACTGCAGTATGTGGGAGTTTGTGGACAGCGAGACTGTCCCGAGCAAACACGTCTGCAGGAGATGTCTCCATCTCAAATATCTCCGGCTCAGAGTCATTGAGCTGGTTGGAGACACTCCGACACATAAGGGAGGGGGAGGAATTTCTGGACAGTATTATCCAGAATACAGTCACACCCCAGAGGAAAGCACAGGTTCAGGAATGGGAGGGTGTGACTGTTAGGGAGACGGGTAGCGGGGATTTAGGAGAGATTGAGAAGGACGTCCCGCAGACACTGGTCCTGTCCAACAGGTACGAAGTACTCGCTACCTGTGAGGACAAGGAGAAAGACTGCAGGGAGGACAGCCACAATGCAGACCAAGGCACCATGGCTCAGAAAGCTGTCCAAGGGGGGGGGAGAAGAGCAGAATAGAAATGTGGTAGTAATAGGGGACTCTATAATTAGGGGGATAGATAGCGTCCTCTGCAGCCAAGAACGAGAATCCCGAAGGGTGTGTTGCATACCCAGTGCCAGGGTAAGGGATATCTCACGGCGGCTGGAGAAGAACTTGGAAAGGGAGGGGCTAAATCCAGTTGTCATGGTCCATGTTGGAACAAATGACATAGGTATGAACAGGGAAGGGAGGAGGTCCTGCTGAAAGAGTTTCAGGAGTTAGGCTCTAAATTAAAAAGCAGGACCTCAAGGATAATAATCTCTGGATTATTGCCCAAGCCACGTGCAAATTAGCATAGAAGCAGACAGATCAGGAGAATTAACACGTGGCTAAAGGGCTGGTGTGGGAAAGAAGGGTTCCTTTTCATGGGACACTGGCACCAGTTCTGGGACAGGAAAGAGTTGTACCGATGAGATGGGCTCCAACTGAACTGGGATGGGACCCGTGTCCTAGCGGAAAGATAGATAAGGAGGTGTCAAAGGCTTTAAACTAGTAAAAAGGGGGGAGGGATCTACAAGAAACGTAAGCAGTCTAAATATAAATAAAACAGGAAAAGTGAGCATCGGAAAGAATAAAGTAAAGGAGGACATTGACGGCAAGGGAGCAAATAGAGTTATAGAACAGGAGTCTAAAAAGATGGTTAACCATAAAGTGAGAGGAAATCCTATTAAAAATTAGTTAAATTGTCTGTACAGCAATGCAGACAGTGTCCGTAATAAAACGGGAGCTGGAGGCAATCATGCGTTGGGAGGAACCAGACATAGTAGGGATTACTGAGACATAGCTACAGAAAAAATCAGGACTGGGAATTAAACATTGCAGGGTATAACATATTTAGAAAAGATGGAGAGGGAAAAAAGCGAGGTGGAGTAGCTGTACTTATCAGGGATAACATAATGGCAGTAGAAAAAAGGGACGTAGATATCAGCAAGACAAAAATAGAATCCATATGGATAGAGATAAAAGATAATAAAGGATCAATCACACTAACAGGCGTAGGCTACAGACCACCTAATAGTGGACGGGAGGTGGAGGAAGAAATATACAGACAAGTTAGAGAAATTAGTAAAAAACATGGAATAATAATGATGGGGGATTTCAACTACCCCGATATTAATTGGACAGAAGAGGTAGGTAAAGGGGATAAGGGAATGGAGTTCCTACAATGTCTACAGGACTCCTTTCTAACCCAATATGTAAAAAATCCAACAAGGGAGGATTCGCTATTGGATCTAGTAATGGGGAATGAGCCAGAGCAGAAAAGGGAAGTAAAAGTAGGGGAACAATTAGGCAATAGTGACCATAATATAATACGCTTTAAGATGATAATAGAGAAGGACAAAAGTATGACAAAAAACAGGTTAATAGATTGGAGAAAAGTTGATTTTGAGGGGCTGAGAATAGAATTTGAGAAGATAAAATGGGCAACAATATTGGCAAACAACGATGCAGAATGACATTTAAAACGGTGTTCAACAGAGTGCAGGAAAAATATATTCTGCTAAAAGGAAAGAACAAACTAAACACTAATGAGACTCCATGGATGAATAAAGACATAAGAGAACAATTGAGGGTAAGGAAAGAGGCATACATTAAGTACATAGATTAAGTACATAGAGGAGTGCATGATAAGAGAGAATACAAAGGGTTTAGGAGAGAAGTCAAAAAAAAATTAGGAAGGCAAAGAGGAACTATGAAATTAAATTATCAAGGAACATAAAACAAAATAGTAAAATAGTTTACAGGCACATCAATAAAAAAAAAAGGAAGGTTGGGATGGGAATAGGACCATTAAGGGATAGATATGACAATACCACAGGTAAGGATAGGGAGATGGCAGAAATATTAAATCATTATTTTGCTTTGGTTTTTACCAGGGAGATAGTACAGGTGGACGTGACATTGGATGATGAAATGAGTCCATTTAAAATAAAGGGGCTATATTAAATAAACTAATCAGACTCAAAGAGGATAAAACCCCTGGTCCGGATGGATTGCATCCACGTATTTTAAAAGAATCTAGGGAAGAAATAGCAGAGGCATAACTACACATATTTAATAATTCGTTAGAAAAAGGTGTAGTGCCAGAGGACTGGGGGACAGCTAACGTAATACCTATATTTAAGAAGGGGGATAGAACATGTCCAGGGAATTATAGACCAGTCAGATTAACATCGGTTGTAGGAAAAATAATGGAATCCCTATGAAAGGAGAGAATAGAAGAATATCTAGAAGCGAAAAGTATAATAATGAATAGTCAGCGTAGATTTCAAAAGGGAAAATTTTGCTTGACCAACCTTATTGAATTTGTTGAAGAGGTAACAGAGAGAATAGACAATGGTAATGCAGTAGATGTAAGTTATCTAGGTTTTCAAGAGGACTTCGATAAGGTACCCCATAATAGACTAATGAATAACGTCACAGAATGCGGAGTCAGGACAAGTAGTAGGGTAGATAAAGGGGAACCAGTGGATGTAGTACATTTATTTCCAAAAGGCAATCGATAAAGTGCCACATAAAAGGTTATTACACAAGATTAGGGCTCATGGGGTTGGGGGTAATATAGTTGCATGGATAGAGGATTGGTTAACGGACAGAAAACAGAGAGTAGGGTTGGCAGGCTGTAACTAGTGGGGTGCCACAAGGATCAGTGTTGGGGCCTCAGCTATTTACAATCTATATTAATGACCTAGATGAAGGGACCGAGTGTAATGTATCCAAGTTTGCTGATGATACAAAGCTAGGTGGGACAGTAAGCTGTGAGGAGAACACAGAGTGCAAAGGGATATAGATAGACTAAGTGAGTGGGCAGTAAGGTGGCAGATGTAGTATAATGTAGGGAAATGTGAGGTTATTCACTTTGGTAGGAACAATAGAAAAACAGAATATTTTTTAAATGGTGAGAAACTTTCAATTGTTGGTGTTCAGAGAGATTTGGGTGTCCTCGTGCAAGAAACACAGAAAGCTAGCATGCAGGTACAACAAGCAATAAGGAAGGCAAATGGCATGTTGGCCTTTATTGCAAGGGGGTTGGAGTATAAGAGTAAGGAAGTCTTGCTACAATTATACAGGGCCTTGGTGAGACCACACCTGGAGTACTGTGCACAGTTTTGGTCTCCTTATCGCCTTGGAGGCGGTGCAACGAAGGTTCATTAGATTGATATAAAAAGGATATGGAAGCACTGGAGAGGGTGCAAAGAAGATTTACAAGGATGATACCAGAAATGCGAGGGTATACATATCAGGAAAGGATGAACTGGCTGGGTCTCTTTCCTCTTGAAAAAAGAAGGCTGAGGGGTGTCCTAATAGAGGTCTTTAAAATTGTGAACGGTTTTGATAGAGTGGATACAGAGAGAATGTTCCCACTTGTGGGGAAGAGCATAACTAGAAGTCATCAATATAAGATAGTCACCAAGAAATCCAATAGGGAATTCAGAAGAAACTTCTTTACCCAAAGAGTGGTGTGAATGTGGAACTCACTACCACAGGGAGTGGTTGAAGCGAATAGTATAGATGCGTTTAAGGGGAGGCTGGACAAGCATATGAGGGAGAAGGGAATAGAGGGTTACGCTGATAGATTTAGATGAGGAAAGACAGGAGGAGGCTCGTGGAGCATAAATGCCGGCATGGACTGGTTGGGCCGAATGGCCTGTTTCTGTGCTGTATATCCTATGTAATCCTATGCATCTCGCAGTCGGCCACCCACAGATGCATCACACAGGTCACCGGTGCCATGTTTGACAAGTCAGCCAATTATATCAACTTTGCCACTGATGAAGCCAGTGTTACTGAGTGGGCGCTGGGCTTTGACGCTCTGACTGGCTTCCTACGGGTGCAGGGCGTCATCAGCTGCGCACATGTGGCCATGAAGGTACCCCATCATCACCCAGGCTTCCATCCCTCAATGTGCAGCTCGTCTGCAACCATAAAAAGATAATTATGCATGTGTGCGCCAAATTCCCTGGCAGCTGTCATGACTCTTTCGTCCTGCACCAGTCCACCTTCCCTCAGCTCTTCGCTCCGTCAAACCCACTTACCAACTGGCTGCTTGGAGACAAGGACGAACCACTGAAGACGTGGCTCATGACACCCTTGAGGAAGCCACGAGCTGAGGCCGAGGAGAGATATAATGAAAGCCACATGTCCACCAGATGTGTCATAAAGCAAACAATAGTAATGCTGAAAATGCGTTTCGGGTGCCTTGTCAGATCTGGAGGAGCCCTTCAGTACGCACCAGCCAGGGTATCCAGAATCGTGGTCGTCTGCTGCGCGCTGCACCACATAGCACAGCAACGGGGATTAGCGCAGACCGCACAGCCTCTTCGGAGGAGGGGGAGGATGAGCATCAGCTGGAAGACGAGGAGGAGCAGGAGGTACCTGAGTTCCAAATGCCAGCAGCACCTGAGCACATTGCTGCCAGGGATGGCCTCATCATGGCCAGATTTACTTAACTTCCTGCATTACACCCATATGGCTGCCACATGCTGTGCCAGGTTTCCCCCCCAACATCACCATAAAGCATTCCTACAATGACCAAGCCATTACTTTCACACTGACCCCCATTGCTGCAGGTAACGTTCTGTCTGACCATTCACTCCAACTCACTAAGCCACTTCCAAAGTAGCAGACAAAAATGGGCATGACTGGAAAGTGGTGAAAATGAATAGTTTTATACGTGACATAAGAGTAACGGAACCTTAACAGAAACAGTTCTTTAAACACCCATGTGCTTACCCTTGTGCATCTATTTCTGTGTCATTTTTTGTTTACGCGTGCTTCTGCGATGTGCAACCCCTGTGGCTTCGGTACAGGTAGAGGCAGCCTGCTCACTTCCCTGCTGCGACTGTGTAGACACTTTTGGCAGACGTCCTCTGGGTTTTGGAACCTCTGATGGCCCCGCCAAAGTCTGCTCCTCCTGCGACTGTGCAGGGGAAGACTCGGCCATCGCTATCCAAGGAGGCATCTGGGGCTCTGTGTGAGGGAGAGGCAATGGGAGAAAAGTGGGAGCGCTTTGAGAGGAGCCCCCACTTCCATGTCCCGTCTCACCATCATCCCTCTCATGGGCCACCTGCACTTCCCTGCTAGCATGGAGCTGGAGAGCACCTTGCTGCACAGCATTGGTGCCATGAGGACCCACGTCTACACTGACATCCCTCGTAGAAAGGAGGTCTGTGAGCATCTGCCATCTATTCTCCATAGATAGCATGTGCTCATGTGAGTGGCGCATTAGCTGCTCCATGCAAGTGGCCATCCTTTCCATGGAAGAGCCTACAGTCGCCATCGCCTGCGACACGGTGGTGCACATGTTGGAGATGGACTCCGCCATTCTGTGCACATTTGCAGACATCACGGTCGCAAAACCTGTCAGAGCCTCCTGCACTTCTTCCTGCACCTACAGGATCGCCCTCTTTCTCGATGGCCCCCGAGGCTGAGCGTCTGCATGCAGCTGAGCAGAGCTGGGAGCATCCTGCACCGTCCAGCGAGGAGTCTCCACTGCTGTCCCTGTCTCCACCATCTCCTCTTGCTCACTTGTGACTTGTGAGATACCAGGACCCACCGAGGTGTGCGTGTCTGCGCTGGTGCTGGGTGCGCTTAGGTCTGGTGACAGTGCGCCCTCAGAGGCTGGAGGCTCCTCTGAGGAGTCATCTTCCTCTTCCGCCTGGACAGTGGGGGGTGCTCTTGATGGACCTGTGGGAGAGTAAAGAGATGATTTAGAAATGTAATATCAAGAATGGGTAACGATATCATTATGCACATGATGAGCATTCACTGGCTGCTGACATTAGTCCCCATATGAGTGACTGCTGTATGCCATGTGGCTGTATGAGATGTAATTCTGTCACCAGGTTGCTGAGAGGTCCCCCTCTCTCCCTCTCCCACCGCCAGCTGCTCCGCAACTCCTGAGACCTCCAGTGCGACGTCCTCTGCTGCTGTCAATGTGGCGAATGATGGAGGGTCACCTCCGGTTCTCTCCCTCTCCCTCTTATTGTGGGCTCTCTTCTCCTGCAAGGAGGGAAAGAAGAGATGTTTGAATGAGAGTGATGGCATGAGTGTAAGGAATGTGTAGGTTACATCTTTAGAGGGTGACTATGAGGGAGTGTGATGACAATGCCAAAGTGCCACTGCAAAGTGGCCTCCTTGTGTGTTGTTAGTTGGTATGATTGCATTAGGATGAGGATGAGTGAGGGGTGGTAAGTCGGATGTGGATGTGAGTATGTAGATAGAGAGAGAGCAATGGGTGGACGTGCAAGGTATGTTGGTGTGAGTAATGATGTGTGGGAGTAGGCTTGGGAAGGCAAAGTGATGGGGATGTGATGACAGGCACAGCAGGATGATGTTGAGTGTGGCTTTGCATTCACCTTTCCTAATCTCATGAGATCATTGAAGCGCTTCTGGCACTGCACCCAGGTCCTACTCACCACATCCCTGCTGTTGACCTCCTCTGCAATTTGCAGCCAGGCTCTTTTAGTCTCCTGGAGAGGTCTCTTGCACCCATCAGCAGGGAAGAGGACCTCCCTGTGTGCTCTGACTCCCTCCACAAGAATATGTAGGGAGTCATCTGAGAACCTGGGTGCAGCCCTCCGTCTCTGTGAAGCAATCTGTGCAAGGCTCAGCAATAACCAAATGGTGACATGTACTGCCTACACACTTCTAGATGAACCTTCAAATGCAATGTGGCCAAGGCTGCTTTAAATATCCCGGCTGGAAATGAGTCATTAATGACATCATCAGACCCGTACCATTTAATAGGGCCGGGTAACGCGCAGGCCTGCCTTAATAGGCGCCATTAAGGAAAAGTTGCTCTGAGGAGCGAGATGAAAAGAAGAACGGGGTTCCGAGCCGCCACACCGACCGCCTGCACCCGACCTGCCCTCGTAATGAAAATTCTAGCCACAATTTCAGGCACAGGGCAACTTTTTTCCTCCAATCTCCTTCTCCACTGAATTTGCATCATTGAGCTTCAATGGAAAGCATAAATCTACTTGGGCGTTATTCTGCTGAAAGGCTGAAAACAGGTGCTAAATGGGCGCTGTGCTAATAAGACACAACTATTTGAAAGTCTGGTTTTAGGCCAAAATTTTGGTCCTAATTGCTGATTACCATAATTTGAACTTACCTGGAGGTGCTACAGCAGAGACCTGCAGCTTTGGCATTCAAGCGCTAATTCAACACAATTTTCATGGAGATAATATGTGGGCTCCACGCACCTGCTTCCACTGAAGGTGTGGAGTGTGCTGGCTGACGCACACCTGCACGTTTCAGGATGGCTCAGGGACCGAGCGAGAGGGCGCACAGGTTCTCGGACGCGGCAGAGGAGGTCCAGAGGAGGAGGGATGTCCCGTACCCGCAGGGGAGTGAAGGAGTCCACCTCGCCCCCCCTGTCCCTCTCTCCTGCAGCAGCTGGTGCTGCTCTGCCTGGCCTCATGTCCTCCTCCCATTCCTCCTGCAGACCAAGGGGGACCCCTGGCAAGATGCCGATGACCAAGCACTCCCTTTTTCCTCGTGACTCCAACAAGGTGTCCAATAAGGTGGAGTAGCACAGCACTTACTCTTTTTAGGTGAAGTCCTCAGAGAATTTCCAGAATAAATGTTGATAGAATGTTGGTGAAGTCTTGACAAAGTGTCCCAGAAAGCCTCCCGATGTGTTTCAAAAGTTCTCTTCAAACCTCCAGCAGGAAGTGAACAGTAAAAGGTGATGTACCTTTAAGCAGCGCTCAAAACCCTCTGCACCGGCTAGTTTACTATCAATCAGCTGGTCGCTGTTAGGAGAGGGCATCAGTTCAAGTGCTAGCCACCAAAATGCCTCCTTAATGAATGCTAGCTGGGCATTTAAGTGGCAGTCAGCTCCTTAACGATCCTCCAGACGGCCAGTCCTATCGCAAGCTTCAACTCCTTTACCAAGATGGCGTCTTGCGCTAAACGTGGGCTAAACTGGCGTTTCAGCTGAAAAGACCTCATCTTGGCCACCTCAAAGGCTCTTTAGCACCTGAAGTGTACAGGAAAACTCACCATCCTTCTGTTTACAAATGGAGTGGAGGAGCAAATTGGTGGCAATTACACGTTATTATCACAATCTCACAGATTGTAATCACCATAGGTTAGATTTTATGAAATAGTGCTACTGACACAGGTATTCGTGTAGCAGGAGCACTAAACTGTTTTTGTTAGAACAGAAGAGATTGAGGGGTGATTTAATAGAGGTGTGTAAAATTATGAAGGGGTGGGAGAGAGTACAGTCTATAGAAACTGACCATTTCCAGCGGTTGAGGGGCCTGGAACAAGGGGACATCAAATATTATATAAGAGATTTAGGACAGAGAACATGAGAAACATTTTTACACAGGCTGAGGAATGCACTACAGGAGTTAATGATTGAAGCAGAGGCCATGTCAGCATTTAAGAATAGGCTAGATAAGTGATTGAAGGAAAAGGGAATAAAGAGATATGGGAACTGAGCAGGCATTTGGGATTAAGATTATTGCTCATGTGGAGAATAAGCACCAACATGGACTGGTTGGGCTGAATGGCCTGCTTCCGTGTTGTCATTTCTAAGTGCGTAATGGGTGCACAAATCTCCACAATCAATATTCCAATGAGTTCTCTGGTGTGAATTATCACTTTTACCGCCAGGCAGTTTTGAATTGGCCACCCGTTTTACACTCGCCTGATTTTCTTCAGTGGAAAGGAAAATTGGACAGGGTGTAAAACGGGCGGTCAATTTTCTTCTGCCCTGTGGTAAAAGTGAAAATTCACCCCTCCGCGCTACAACTAATAATTTGTAAGCTCCACTCGTAACAGCACTGTAGTAGCACCTTCACCACATGGACTGCAGCAGTTCAGTTAAGAAGTCTCGCCATCAAGGACAACTAGGGATGAGCAATAAATGCCGGGCTTGCCAGTGACGCCCACATCCGAAGAATGAATAATAAAAAAAATCTCTGCTGTATTGTACAGTGCAAGGATTGTTCTGAAGGCAGCTGAAGATCAATTTAATTCCTGCCAATCTAATCCAGAAATCTGAACTAAAACTTTTGCTGCCCGATGTTTCAGATTTCGATTGTTTTACTGCACCAAAATTTATCTCTAATGTACATTATGAGAATGAGTATTCTAGAGACGGATTCAGGCTTTTGGGCAGCTTCAGCCATTTAAACCTTGTGGATATCAGTTACAAATGAATTCTGTTGTATCCTAATGCAGCTTCAATAATTTAATTGAAGGCTTTAGATTTAAGTTTTGTTAATTGGGGCATAATAATTATGGTATAATTATTCACCGTAAGTGAACTTGCTATTAAACTTTTTAGTTTCATACTAATGACAGGAAATTAAGTTCTGTTTCTATTGGCGCGATCTAACTGGCAAAAAGTTAATGTATGCCACGAAGAATGGGTTAGTTTGCTCAATTTTCATTTTAACTTTTTTTCCCTTCTCCCCTAAGAAAATTGTTTTCTAAGTATATCCTACCCTTTCACCTATAAATGTCAATTGACACGCAATTTAAACCTATTCTTTAGGCTTGGTTACCTATATTTGATTTTCAGAATTTGAAACATATAAAGATTGACTGCATACTAATACTCCTTCTGTTTTCAGTTGGGCAACATACCTAAACATTCTGTTATCACATTTCAAAACCATTACCTCCACATGTTGTGTCTGCTTCTCCTGCCAGCTCTAAGCTATTTAACACAGGCTGTTAAAAGATCAAAGCTAGTAGGAGCAGCATGGGCCATCAGACCTATTTCATTATAGCACGCAAGCTGCATTGTATTCTGTCTGCAGCAGTCAACAAAAAAAATGCCTCTGTCTTAATTTTCTCAGATGTTTATCAGTTGCTATAAACAGCAGATGTTTGGGCCAAGGGCCAAATACAACATTTGTGTTCTAAGTTGTTTACCAGACTCAACAATTTGAGTTTAGCTTTATGCTTGCTGGGTGGTAAGTCAGGAGAGAAACTATCATTGTATCTAAACATTTTTTTTTGGATCTGAAATGCTTCATCAGAATTTTCTAAAGAAATATTAAAATTAATTTTTAAACAATATATGTAGCAGATTTTCCTGTGCCTGGGTGTATTGGGCGCCTAGACACAGCACGTAGAGAAAAATTGGAGGGGGAGGAGCACAGCCAGTAAAGGAGCCCACCCGATTTTTCATTTAAATAAATTGACAGAAAATTGGGCGGGTTCTCTTACAGGTGTGTGATTTCCCCCCCAACCCCCGTCTGCCTGATTTTCCTCTGTGCAAAGTGCCCAGAGGCTATGCAATACACCCAGGAGCAAAAAACAGGATAATCTGCCCTATATCTTTCAGTAATATTTCCCTCAACCAAATAACTTAACACTTGCTACATATTTATTCTGATATATGCTCATCTGTCTTTGCAAGTCAGTTTGCAAAGCTTCGTTTAGTCTGCCACAGTCTGTACTGATAGTCTCATTTCTCTCTGTGTGCCAAATCTCTGTTCTGCTTACGTGCTCCTCCCTCAAAAAATGTTGGAAGCAGGAGCAGAATTTATCTGTGAAATCTTGAGAGCATTTCTGGATGTTCTGTAGCAGTCAAACCTTTACTTTTTAACTCTTAACTGGAAACATTGCCATTAGTTATCTTCCTGCAGAAGGAGGCCAATGAAAGGGCATGTTAACCCTTTAATGGTAAAGAATGCCCAGCAGTACGTAGGAACAGGAGTAGGCCATTGACCCCCCCTCGAGCTTGTTCCGCCGTTCAATGAGATCATGGCTGATCTGCGACCTAACTCCATATATCCGCCTTTGGCCCATATCCCTTAATACCTTTAGTTAACAAAAAGCTATCAATCTCCGATTTAAAATTAACAATTGGCTTAGCATCAATTGCCGTTTGCGGAAGAGGGTTCCAAACTTCTACCACCCTTTGTGTGTAGAAGTGTTTCCTAATTTCACCCCTGAAAGGTCTGGCTCTAATTTTTAGAGTATGGCCCCTAGTTCTAGAATTCCCCAACCAGTGGAAATAGTTTCTCTCTATCTACCCTATCTGTTCCCCTTAATATCTTGAAAACTTCGATCAGACCAACCCTTAACCTTCTAAATTCTAGGGAGTACAACCCTAATTTGTGTAATCTCTCCTCCTAACTTAACCCTTGAAGTCCAGGTATCATTCTGGTAAACCTACGCTGCACTCCCTCCAAGGCCAATATATCCTTCCTAAGGTGTGGTGCCCAAAACTACTCACAGTACTCCAGGTGTGGTCTAACCAGGGTTTTGTATAGCTGCAACATAACTTCTACCCCCTTGTATTCTAGTCCTCTAGATATAAAGGCCAGCATTCCATTAGCCTTTTTAATTATTTTCTGTATCTGTTCATGACATTTTAATGATCTATGTACCTGAACCCCCATGTCTCTTTGCACATCCACTGTTTTTAGCTTTTCACCATTCAGAAAGTACCCTGTTCTATCCTTTTTAGGTCCAAAGTGGATGACCTCTCATTTGCCTACATTGAAATCCATTTGCCACAGTTTTTCCCATTCACTTAATTTGTCGATATCCCTTTGTAATTTTATCCTTTCATCTACAATGGCGCCTATCTTTGGGTTGTCGGCAAATTTGGATATATGACTTTCTATGCCATCATCTAAGTTGTTAATAAACACTGTGAATAGTTGAGGCCCCAACACAGATCACTGCGGGACACCACTAGTCACATCCTGTCAATTTGAGTACCTACCCATTATCCCTACTGCGTGTCCCCTGCCACTCAGCCAATTTCCTAACCAGGTCAATAATTTGCTTTCAATTCCATGGGCTTCTACCTTAGTTAACAGTCTCTTATGTGGGACTTTATCAAATGCCTTCTGGAAGTCCATATAAATAACATCCATAGACATTCCCCTGTCCCCTACTTTAGTCACCTCCTCAAAAAATTCAATTAGGTTTGACAGGCATGACCTACCTTTCACAAATCCATGCTGGCTCTCTCTGATCAACTGAAAATTTTCAAGGTGTTCAGTCACCCTATCCTTACTTATAGACAGATGTTAGGCTAACTGGTCTATAATTCCCCGGTTTCCCCCTCTCATTATTCTTAAATAGCAGAGTGACATGTGCAATTTTCCCATCTAAAGGAACGGTTCCTGAATTGAGAGAACTTTGGAAGATTATAGTTAGGGCATCTGCAATGTGCGCACCTACTTCCTTTAAAACCCTGGGATGGGGAATTGTCTCTCTTTAGTGCCATTATTTTCTTCATTACTGTTATTTAACTTACAGTTATGTCTGAGAAGCAGCAACTAAAGGAGACAGCTTTAAACTAATGAAGGGGGGGAAGGAGGATTCAGGAAAGAGTAAATTTAAAAGCAGCAAGAGAAATGCCAAGGCTCTAGAGCAGAGCAGAATTTTGGGTAAAAATAAGCAGAGTGGGTCAGGAAGGGATACAGAGCGTAACAAAGTTAATAAGGCATCAGTGACTAAGGTGACATCAGGGAAAAATAGAAAAAAGCTAAAGGCACTATATCTGAGTGCGTGAAGCATTCGCAACAAAATAGATGAATTAATAGCGCAGATAGACATTAACAGGTTTGATCTAATAGCCATTACGGAGACGTGGTTCCAAAGTGACCAAGGTTGGGAACTAAATATTCCAGGATACTTAACTTTTTGAAGAGATAGGCAAAATGGAAAAGGAGTAGGGGTAGCCCTGATAATAAAGGATGGGATAAAAACAGTAGAGAGAGAGGATCTTAGCTCCGAAAATCAAGAAGTAGAATCAGTTTGGGTGGAGCTAAGAAACAGCAAGGGGCAGAAAACATTGGTGGGAGTTGTTTATAGGCCCCCAAACAGCAGTTGTAATGTAGGTCAAAGTATAAATCAGGAAATTAGAGGCGCATGTAACAAGGGTAATACAGTAATCATGGGGGACTTTAATCTACATATAGACTGGGCAAACCAAATTTGCAGTAATAGTGTGGAGGACGAATTCATGGAATGTATACAAGATAGTTTTCTAGATCAGTATGTTGTGGAACCAACTAGGGAACAGGCTATTTTAGATCTAGTATTGTGCAATGAGAAAGGGTTAATTAATAGCCTTGTAGTAAAGGGGCCCTTAGGGAAGAGTAACCATAATATGATAGAATTTTATATTAAATTTGAAAGTGATTTCGTTAAATCCGAAACTAAGGTCTTAAATCTAAACAAAGCAAACTACGTAGGTATGAGGGATGAGTTGACTGAGGTAGATTGGGAAACTACATTAAAAGGTATGATGGTAGACAAGTAATGGCTAGCATTTAAAGAATTAATACATAATTTGCAACAAATATACATTCCTTTAAGGCACAAAAACCCCACAGGAAAAGTGGTCCAACCGTGGCTAACAAGAGAAGTTAAAGATAGTATTAGATCAAAGGAAGAGGCTTATAATGTTGCCAAAAAAGAGCAATTAGCCTGAGGATTGGGAGGATTTTAGAATTCAGCAAAGGAGGACCAAGAAATTGATAAAGAAAGGGATAATAGAATATGAGAGTAAACTAGCAAGAGACATAAAAACAGACTGTAAAAGCTTCTATAGGTATGTAAAAAGGAAAAGATTAATGAAAGTAAATGTGGGTCCTTTACAGGCTGAGACAGGAGAAATTATAATGGGGAATAAGGAAATGGCAGAGAAATTAAACCAATACTTTGTGTCTGTCGTCACGGAAGAAGACCCAAAAAACCTCCCGGAAATAGTGGAGAAACAAGGGCCTAGCGAGAATGAGGAACTGAAAGAAATTAGTATTAGTAAAAAAATAGTACTGGAGAAATTAATGGGACTGAAAGCCGATAAATCCCCTGGACCTGATGGCCTGCATCCTAGGGTTTTTAAAGAGGTGGCTATAGAGATAGTGGATGCATTGGTTGTCATTTTCCAAAATTCCATAAATTCTAGAATGGTTCCTGTGGATTGGAAGATAGCAAATGTAACCCCACTATTTAAGAAAGGAGGGAGAGAGAAAACGGGGAACTACAGACCAGTTAGCCTGACATCAGTAGTAGGGAAAATGCTAGAATCTATTATTAAGGATGTGGTAACAGGGCACTTGGAAAATAAAAATAGGATTGGGCAGAGACAACACGGATTTATGAAAGAGAAATCATGTTTGACGAATCTGTTAGGCTTTTATGAGGTTGTAACTAGCAGAATAGATAAGGGGGAACCAGTGGATGTGGTGTATTTGGATTTTCAGAAGGCATTCGATAAGGTGCCACACAAGAGGTTATTAAACAAAATTAGGGCTCATGGGATTGGGGGTAATATACTAGCATGGATTGAGGATTGGTTAACGGACAGAAAACAGACAGTAGGAATAAACGGGTCATTATCGGGTTGGCAGGCTGTAACTGGTGGGGTACTGCAAGGATCTGGAGCACTCAAAGACCCTGCTAAGAAAGCCCTATTCAGCCTGCGCCTCACAACCAACCTGACGACTCCCAGTGATTCAGAGACACAGAGTGTCCACAGCGCCTGGTCTGCACTGAAGGCCTCCATAATCAGCACCTGTGAAGAGACGCTCGGTCACTCGACCAGGAAACACCAAGACTGGTTCGACGAGAACGACCAGGAGATCCAGGAGCTAATAAGCCGCAAGCGCAAGGCACTCCTGAACTGGAAACAGCAACAGAACTCAAGAGCAAGAAAGCAGCTCTACAGACGCCTGAAGGCCGAGGTCCAACAAAAAACTCGCGACCTAAAGAACAGATGGTGGGTGGAGAAAGCGCAGGAGATCCAGCAGCTAGCCGACAACCACGACGTGTGTGGATTCTTTAGCGCAGTCAAGACCACCTACGGCCTAAGCACCCAAGGTCCTACCCCACTACGGGCCAAGAACAGAGAGGCACTCATCAAAGACAGAGAGGCAGTCAGTGCCCGCTGGAAGGAGCACTTCGAAGATCTCCTTAACCGAGACTCTGTCTTCGACGCGAGTGTCCTCAACTCCATCCCGCAGCATGCTACCCGCCACCACCTCAGCATAACCCCAGCCCGGCATGAGGTTGAAAAGACCATCCGACAACTGAAGAACAACAAGGCCTCAAGAGCAGATGGAATCCCCGCCAAGGTACTAAAGCATGGCGGAGAAGCACTATTGGCGCGAATACATGAATTAATTTCTCTTATTTGGAAGGAGGAGAGCATGCCAGGGGATCTCAGAGACGCCGTAATCGTGACCATTTTCAAGAAAGGTGACGAGTCCGATTGCGGTAATTACAGAGGAGTTTCCCTGCTGTCTGCCACAGGGAAAGTCATCGCAAGAATCCTCCTCAATCGCCTTCTCCCAGTGGCTGAAGAGCTCCTCCCAGAGTCGCAATGCGGATTCCGCCCACTAAGGGGCACAATGGACATGATCTTCACCGCGCATCAAATGCAAGAGAAATGCAGGGAACAGCACCAACCGCTGAACATAGCCTTCTTTGACCTCACAAAGCCCTTCGACACTGTCAACCGTGAGGGATTATGGAGTGTCCTCAAATTCGGCTGCCCTCAAAAGTTTGTCACCATCCTCCGCCTGCTTCACGACGACATGCAAGCTGTGATCCTGACCAATGAATCCACCACAGACCCAATTCACGTACGGACCGGGGTCAAGCAAGGCTGTGTCATCGCCCCAACGCTCTTCTCGATCTTCCTTGCTGCAATGCTCCATCTCACCCTCAGTAAGCTCCCCGCTGGAGTGGAGCTAATCTACAGAACAAGCGGGAAACTGTTCAACCTCCGTCACCTCCAGTCCAGATCCAAGGTCGTCCCCATCTCTGTCATCGAATTACAGTATGCAGATGATGCTTGCGTCTGCGCACACTCTGAGGTCGAACTCCAAACCATCGTCAACACATTCACCGAAGCGTAAGAGAGAATGGGCCTTACACTAAACATCCGTAAGACAAAGGTCTTCTACCAACCTGCCCCCGCCACACAGTACTCATAGAATCATAGAAAGTTACAGCACGGAAGGAGGCCATTTCGGCCCATCGTGTCCGCGCCGGCCAACAAAGAGCTATCCAGCCTAATCCCACTTCCCAGCTCTTGGTCCGTAGCCCTGCAGGTTAGAGCATCCCAAGTGCACATCCAAGTACTTTTTAAATGTGGTTAGAGTTCCTGCCTCTACCACCCTTTCAGGCAGTGAGTTCCAGACCCCCACAACCCTCTGGGTGAAGAAGTTTCCCCTCAAATCCCCTCTAAACCTTCCACCAATTACTTTAAATCTGTGCCCACTGGTTTTTGACCGCTCTGCTAAGGGAAATAGGTCCTTTCTATCCATTTTATCTATGCCCCTCATAATTTTATACACCTCAATAAGGTCTCCCCTCAGCCTCCTCTGTTCCAAGGAAAACAGACCCAGCCTATCCAGTCTTTCCTCATAGCTAAGATTCTCTACTCCTGGCAACATCCTTGTAAATCTCCTCTGTACCCTCTCCAGTGCAATCACATCTTTCCTGTAATGTGGTGACCAGAACTGCACGCAGTACTCTAGCTGAGGCCTAACTAGTGTTTTATACAGTTAAAGCATAACCGCCCTGCTCTTGTATTCTATGATGTGGAGATGCCGGTGTTGGACTGGGGTGGACAAAAGTGAGAAGTCGCACAACACCAGGTTATAGTCCAACAGTTTTATTTGAAATCACGAGCTTTCGGAGCTGCTGCTCCTTCGTCAGGCAGCAGCTCCGAAAGCTTGTGATTTCAAATAAAACTGTTGGACTATAACCTGGTGTTGTGCGACTTCTCACTCTTGTATTCTATGCCACGGCTAACAAAGGCAAGCATTCCGTATGCCTTCTTAACCACCTTATCCACCTGGCCTGCTACCTTCAGGGATCTGTGGACATGCACTCCAAGGTCCCTTTGTTCCTCTACACTATTTAGTGTCCTACCATTTAATGTGTATTCCCTTTCCTTGTTAGCCCTCCCCAAATGCGTTACCTCACACTTCTCCGGATTGAATTCCATTTGCCACTGTTCTGCCCACCTGACCAATTTATTGATATCTTCCTGCAGTCTACAGCTTCCTTCTTCAGTATCATCCACACAGCCGATTTTAGTATCATCTGCAAACTTCTTAATCATACCCCATATATTCAAGTCTAGATCATTGATATATACCACAAAAAGCAAGGGACCTAGTACTGAGCCCTGCGGAACCCCACTGGAAACAGCCTTCCAGTCACACAAACACCCACCAACCATTACCCTCTACTTCCTGTCTCCGAGCCAGTTTTGAATCCAACTTGACACTTTGCCCTGGATCCCATGGGCTTTTAACTTCGTGACCAGTCTGCCATGTGGAACCTTATCAAAAGCCTTGCTAAAGTCCATGTACACTACATCAAACGCACTACCCTCATCTACCCTCCTTGTTACCTCCTCAAAAAATTCAATCATGTTTGTCAGACACGACCTTCCCTTAACAAATCCGTGCTGACTATCCTTGATGAATCTGTGTCTTTCTAAATGAAGATTTATCCTGTCCTTCAGAATTCTTTCCAATAATTTTCCCACCACCGAGGTTAGGCTGACTGGCCTGTAATTACTCGGTCCATCCTTTTCTCCCTTTTTAAACAAGGGTACCACATTAGCAGTCCTCCGGCACCACACCTGAAGCCAGAGAGGATTGAAAAATGATGGTCAGGGCCTCTGCTATTTCCTCTTTTGCTTCGCTTAACAGCCTGGGATACATTTCAACCGGGCCTGGGGATTTATCCACTTTTAAAGCTGCTAAACCCCTTAATACTTCCTCTCACTATGTTTATTTCATCTCATATTTCACACTCCTCCCCCCTGATAGCAATGTCTGCTTCGCCCCTCTCCTTTGTGAAAACAGACGCAAAGTATTCATTAAGACCCCTACCGACGTCTCCCACCTCCACACACAGATTACCCTCATGATCTCTAATAAGCCCTACCCTTTCTTTAGTTATCCTCTTACTCTTAATATATTTATAAAACATCTTTGGGTTTTCCTTGATTTTACTTGCCAAGAATTTTTCATGCTCTCTCTTTGCTTTCCTAATATCCTTTTTAATTGCACCCCTGCACTTTCCGTACTCCTCTAAAGATTCTGGAGTATTTAGCCCTCGGTATCTGTCATACGCCTCCCTTTTTTTCTTTATCCTACCCTGTATGTCTCTAGACATCCAGGGGGCTCTAGATTTGTTAGTCCCACCTTTTTTCTTTAAGGGCACATATTTGGTCTGAACCCTCCGGATCTCCTCCTTGAATGCCCCCCACTGCTCTGACACTGATTTACCTTCAAGTAGCTGTTTCCAGTCCACTATGGCTAAATCCCCCCGATTATCAAAATCCACGATGAGGCCTTGGACAACGTGGACCACTTTCCATACCTCGGGAGCCTACTGACAACAATGACGAAGTCCAACACCGCCTTCAGTGTGCAGCCTTCGGTCGCCTGAGGAAGAGAGTGTTTGAAGACCAGGATCTCAAACCCGGCACCAAGCTCATGGTCTACAGAGCAGTTGTGATTCCCGCCCTCCCGAATGCTTCAGAGACATGGAGCATGTATAGCAGGCACCTCAAAGCACTGGTGAGGTACCACCAACGCTGCCTCCGCAAGATCCTGTAAATCCATTGGCAGGATAGGCGCACCAACGTCCGTGTTCTCGCTCAGGCCAACATCCCCAGCATCGAAGTTTTGACCATGCTTGATCAGCTCCAATGGACGGGCCACATCGTCCGCATGCCCGATACGAGACTCCTAAAACAAACGTTCTACTCGGAACTCCGACACGGCAGGAGAGCCCCAGGTGGGCAGAGGAAACGCTTCAAGGACACCCTCAAAGCCTCCTTGAAAAAGTGCAACATCCCCTCCGACACCTGGGAATCCCTGGCCCAGGACCGCTCAAAGTGGAGGAGAAGCATCCGGGAAGGCGCCAAACACCTCGAGTCTCTTCGCCAGGAGTAAGCGGAAGCCAAGCGCAAACAGCGGAAGGAGCGCTCGTCAACCCAAGCACCCCACCCACCCGCCCCTTCAGCCACCGTCTGCCCCACCTGTGACAGAGATTGTAGGTCCCGCATTGGACTCATCAGTCACCTGAGAATTCATTTTTAGTGTGGAAGCAAGTCATCCTCGGTTCCGAGGGACTGCCTTAGAAGGAGAAGAACTGCAAGGATCAGTGCTTGGGCCTCAGCTATTCTCAATCTACATCAATGATTTGGATGAGGGGACCAAATGTAATATATCCAGGTTTGCTGATGATACAAAGCTGGGTGGGAATGTAAGTTGTGAGGAGGATGCAAAGAGACTTCATGGGGATATAGACAAGCTAAGTGAGTGGGCAAGAACATGGCAAATGGGATATAATGTGGAGAAATGTGAAGTTATCCACTTTGGTCGGAAAAATAGAAAAGCAGAGTATTTTTTAAATGGTGAGAGATTGGGAAATGTTGGTGTTCAGAGGGAACTGGGTGTCCTTGTACACGAATCACTGAAAGTTAACATGCAGGTACAGCAAGCAATTAAGAAAGCAAATGGTATGTTGGTCTTTATTACAAGAGGATTTGAGTATAAGAGTAAAGATGCCTTCCTGCAATTATATAGGGCCCTGGTGAGACCACACCTGGAGTATTGTGTACAGTTTTGGCCTCCTTACCTAAGGAAGGATATACTTGCCATAGAGGGAGTGCAACAAAGGTTCACCAGACTGATCCCTGGGATGGGGGGATTGTCCTATGAGGAGAGATTGAGTAGACTGGGCCTATATTCTCTGGAGTTTAGAAGAATGAGAGGTGATCTCGTTGAAATATACAAAATTCTTACAGGGCTTGACAGGGTAGATGCAGGGAGGATGTTTCCCCTGGCTGGGGAGTCTAGAACCAGGGGTCACAATCTTAGAATAAGGGGTCGGCCATTTAGGACTGAGATGAGGAGAAATTTCTTCACTCAGAGGGTGGTGAATCTTTGGAATTCTCTACCCCAGAGGGCTGTGGAGGCTCAGTTGTTGAGTATATTCAAGACAGAGATTGATAGATTTTTGGATATTAAGGGAATCAAAGGATATGGGGATAGTGCAGGAAAGTGGACTTGAGTTAGAAGATCAGCCATGATCTTATTGAATGGCGGAGCAGGCTCGAGGGGCTGAATGGCCTACTCCTGCTCCTATTTCTTATGTTCTTGTGAGTTAAAACTGCACCTTCAGACAAACTGTGTCGATCAACAAAAAGGAGTTTTAAGCTCAATAGAACACAAGGATATTTGGACTGTATTTTCTGAATTTGTTTTCTATGAACTATCTTCAAACCTGCATCGTGAACTTGTTCATTTCATTATTGTCGGATCCATTTCTCTGGAAAGAATTTGATGCATGATGTTTTAAATATATCAGGTCACAGACTGACAAAAACAGAGTAGTGTTCGCTGAAGGAGCATGTATTCTAAATCGGTACCGAAGTACTTGTAAAATACAGACAGAGATCAATCCCGGTTGAACACCTATCTGTCATTCTGTGCTGTGTAGGTTACCAGGTTTCTTGGGAGGTGTATAACCGAAATGAAAGTCGTTTGAGCCGCATATTGTCAAGCACAACGCATGAATACAAGGTAACAGGACTGGCTTCCCTTACTACCTACACCATCGAGGTGGCAGCTATGACAGCAGCTGGAAGTGGAATTGTGACATTATCTACCATCTCATCTGGAGTACCACCAGGTGAGACATCCTTTTGTAATAGGGGTGTGGTTGGCACAGTGATCTTAACTTACTCATGACTTGACCCTTTCAATTGGGTAAGATCTTTTAATGAATAAGAACATAACTTGAGCTCTGCTGTTGGGTGTTCTAGATAGAGGATGAATTTACAGTGCAGAATTTACAGGAGTTCTAGATCAGTTGCTTTCACTAATGCAATAATCTGCTTGCCTTCTCGTCAGTGCTCAAGGTGAAAAGAAAAGGGATGATATTGTGTATTAAACTTGTCTGTTTTTCAGAACTCCCAGGTGCTCCATCTAACCTTGTGATCTCAAATATCAGTCCTCAATCAGCCATGCTGCAGTTCCGGCCAGGGTTTGATGGGAAAACGTCCATCTCAAAATGGATAGTGGAAGGACAGGTCTGTGGCACATTTTTAGATGTGGTACTATGCAAAACACACAAATGTACAGCAGATTTTCAGCTATAGTACAAAACCTAGCACATTTCTATCGAGCAATTCAATGGAGTGAGTAGAAATCTGTGTATGAGCTAGCCATTAATTAAACCTTTTTGCATTTTGCTTACAGCAAATTATAAGCTCTCCTACCTACAAGCTGAGTTTTCTAACTGACCTGGTAGATCTACCTGCTAACAATGAAGAACTGTATTGCTTTGAACTATATCTATCCACTATATTTTGGAAGAAATCTTTCTGGTATAGAACAAATGATCAAGTTTACATAGGATGCTGCAAAGTAAATAATTTTCACTGAATCCATGAAAAGAAAACCTCAAAATCTGGTTTTAAAAAAAATGATAGAAACTGCATAAAGGCAGGAAAGTTTTACATTCCATTGACTCCTGCTTTCATGGTTTACTTGGGTGCAGTACACATTTATAACCAATCTGAGGAAGTATCAGACCACACTCTCATAAGGTAATCCTAGTTTTCTTTATTTAAAAAAAACAAAAGTTTAGATAAACATCAAGCTGTGATTCATGTTTATGATTAAAGTACTTTGACACTATGTGGCAATAAGTTCAGAGTGAACTGAAACCAGAACCCATCATCTGCTGTTAAAACAAATTTCTCAGCTACACTGTTGTTTGGAATGGCTCCTGAGATTTCCAATTTTCCCCAGGTCAGGAGCTAATTGGTTTAATGCCAATTTTTCAATTGATGAATCCACTATCACTCAAGAAGTGTTCTTTCCTATCAGAGAAATAAGAATTACATATTCTGATATCTGCTAATAAGCAATTTATGCTGTAATCATTTTCTTCAGTGAGAACAGCAACAACATGTAACAACTTAACATTTATATAGTACTCCTCACATAAAATAACATTTTGCAAGAGAGAAAGAACTTGCATTTAAATAGCACATTATCATGTCCTCAGAATGTCACAAAGCACTTCACAACCAATGAATTACATTTGAAGTGTTGTCAATGTTGTTACGTAGGCAAATGTGGCAGCTAATTGCACACAGTAAAGTGCTCAGCAAGCAACGAATGAGATGATGACAGGTTCATTGGGTTTTTTTTCTCCCATGTTTTTAGTTGGTAGGAGGGACATGTGGACAAAGAGCAGGAAGTAAAGGAACTTAGGAGAGACTGAAGGCACAGCCAGAGATAGTCTTTAGAAGGCTTTTGAAGATGGGGAGAGTGAGGTGACATAGTTTTGGAAGAGAGTTCCAGAGGTCACTGAACAATGGCTGCAAAATCTACCTCTGATGAAGGAGCAGAGGGGGCTGGGGACTAGCAGTAATCCAGACTCGGAGGAATGGAGGTTGTGGGCTGGGACATATGATTAGAGAAGATTACGCAACAATGTGGGGTGATTTGGCTTTAAGAATGAGGAGAAGGATTTTGAAACTAAAACAGAAAATGCAACAGGTCAGGCAGCATCTGTTGGGAGAACACAAGTCAATCAACATTTTGGATATCGAACCCTTCCTCAGTTTTTTCTTGCCTGCTTTCCTTCTATTGCCTCTTTTCCTCCTTATGTCCAGATCTTCTTCCGGCTCTGCCACATGGAGAGGCCACGGAGCAAGGGGATCTTTTTACTCTCTGTAGCTCAGACATAGAAAGGCAGACTCGAGATACTGAGAGCTCCTTCAGAGAGAAACTGGAGGAAATTTCTCCTGCTTCAGTGCCACATGTGCCAACCCTGTTGTAGTGGGAGAAACCAGCTTTCTACAAACAGAGCACTGGACTACACTTGAGTACAAATAGAAGATTCCTGATGCTGATACTTGGAGATTAGGGAAGATCACAAGCGTACTGGCAATGCAGATTTACAGCTACACCAGACATTAACCGAAGATACTGCTGTCACCAGCAGCAAGGTCTAACTTTGGTGTCAGAGTACCTCATTACTAGAGGGGGAAAATACCTGACTCATCCAAAATAAATGTGCCTTTTCTCAGCAAACGCTGAGAATGCCAATGTTTAATTCTTTGGGGATTAGCAATGTGTAGGAGGAATGGAAATTCTTATTACTCTGATTATTTGTATATAATTAGTAAAAAAAAAAGTATTTATTTGAATTTGGAATTCTACCTAGAATTTAAAACCAATGCTGTAAATTAACTTCCCTATCTGGATTATGACTTTTCTATAGTTTAATTGTAATAGTTAAATAAGCTAATAACTGTTTTAAATGTCTAAAGCATAATATTATATCAAATGTTTTGTTTTACCTATTGCCTGTTTGCATATATTATTGATAGAACCTTCCATTTTCACAATAGTCTAAGTCAAACAACTTTTCCCTCCTAATTAAATAGATTATATCTACTAGCATCAGTTATAGTTGATGTTTTTTATTCTCAGATTGGAGTAATGGGAGAGGATGAAGAATGGGTTTTACTATATGAAGCAGAGAATGAACCAGATGCCCAGGTGTTAGAGATCCCAAACTTGACTCCTTACACATACTACAGGTGAGACGAAGGACGCTGATGTGTGGAGTCCATATACTTGTTTTAACTTAATGTAAATTGCAGTCATGCTGTTTTAATTTACTCTTGCATAAAGCTTCTGTGGAAAATGAAATCAAAGAATTTGGGGGAATGGCTCATCAGGGTGTTAGCACTCTGCCATTTCACCTCTGCCATTTAGTTTTTAATCCATCCCAGGCTTGATGGGATGAAGGTATCTGTGGGCAATAAGGGCCCCATGTGACATGAGTGCAGCCAGTCTCAAACCCGTTACTAGCAGCTGTGGGCCCATAGCATAAAACTGCCCGTATCTTGTCACAAAGTTGGCCGTTTCGCTCGGGCCATAGGATGGCAGGTGTGAAAGGTGAAAACATTCACACAAGTACAATAAAGGGTGCTCATCAGAAGTTGGGGTTAAGACACATTGTTGAGGCAATGTAGAGGGAGCTTTACTCTACGTCTGGCTATGTTGCACCTGACGTGATGCTGGCAGTGGATGACGAAAATTAAAGCAGGATTTTGTTCATCAGAATACTTTGTTCACCTTGAATTCACCAGAGCAACAAAAATGAAAACTATAATTGCGTAGAAACAGACTGCAAAAGCTTTCTTTGATAGCCTCGAGGTAACCTCTGGATTGCCTCAGTAATGAAGACCCAGTTATACCCAGTAACTTCATGGAGGTATTTCCTAGATCTCCACAGCTGTCATCTGCTGCAGTACTGGAGTTGCTTTTCAACTAAGTATTCCTGTCCCTGCTCCCAGCTAGCATCTACCAGGCAAATAGTTTTAAGCATATTCTACAACACATCAGTGCCATCATGGGTAGATGGAGGATATTGAAGGGCCCTTTGCTGTCATAACAATATAAAAAATAAAGTAATCATTTACAATTTGTGGTATGACTATCAAGGCTAAACTGACACATTTCCACTTGAGAGACTTATTTTGTCACTCGTGAGTAATCTGGTCATCTTGTTTCTGGAGATGTAAACACTGTTATGTGGGTGGTCTTGGCACATCATCTGTTTTTGCAGCACGTGGAAATGATGTGTCAGTGCAGTAGAAATTAAAAAGAAACTCACTGACTTTCATTTGTGTACATAATGCAGTAATTCGTAGCAAATAGAAATTGTTTAATTATATGCTGTTAAAAATATCGCACTTGTGATTTAAAATAGTGTTGCACCTTTGAAACCCAAATAAGCTTTAATTGTGAGGTGAAAAAAATCACACTGTCTTCATCATTCCACCTACCAAGGCTGTTGCATGGTGCTGGAAGTCTTGAGGCCATATTTTGTTGCTTGGATATTTTTTCAACTGGTGTTGAAAAATAATTTTACATTCTATAATCCTTTAAACAACAATCCCAATCATTGCACCGTTAGGTATGATTTGGTAGTGTTTTTAACTCCTGAAAATGGCTTTGTCCCTTGTGGGTAATGGATCTGTCATACTTATTCAGTTACCACAATAATCGACTAATGTCTCATATGAAATACATAACTAATGTCTGGGGCATTTTTCAGACGTTGCCATGCTATAATTAATATCTTTTTAGTACAACTGTTGGCCATGATTGATCAGTAGTGTTTGAGAGTAATCTAGTTTGACAGGTGGAACACCTGATTGACTGAGCCTTTTTCATGAGAGCAGTTCACTGATAATTTGCAAACTAGAAATAAGGAAATTTTTAGATATAATTCTATTAAAGCTACACAAAGGACTTCCATTTAATGAAAGTCACAGGATGAATTTTATAAAACCAGTGCTTTGCTCACAGCTTGTCATTATTCTAAACCCTGGGAGTGCATTACATCTGCATATATAGAAACTCCTTAGGTTGGTATTTCTGAGGTGTGGTGCGGTGTGCTGCTCCTCGGCAGTACGAATCATTTTACAGCCAAGTAATGTGATAACTTACTCCAGTTAAAATAAATTCAAAGCATAATTCAGCTCACTGATTTATCTCATAACAATCTGGGCTTCATTTTAGAAAATCTTTCAAAAATTATTAACAATGTCAAAAGAATAAATGGATCATTGCTTCTGAATGATGTCTTATGTACATTTTTAAAACTCATGTGAAAGGAAAGATTCAAAAGCATCAACACCATTTATTTTCTTTTATGTGTAAGTGGAAATGGTAATGAAGGGTCAAAATTCACAGTCGATCCAAAAGCTAAGAAAATATTAGTCCTACTTCTTTTCCAAAACTTTGGTTATCTGATTTTCTTCGTGGCCATTTAAAAATGTTATTTGTGCTATTTCCCCCTGCCCTTTTTTGGATCCCTGGCTGCCATGCACCATTTTGTGGCTGTAAGATTAGGCAGGTCATTTGCTGCCACTTTCTAACAGCCGTTGGAAATTGTGAGGATGGGGGGGTGGGGGGGGGAGTGCCCCTGATTGCTTGCTAGGTAAATGCACAAGTTTGTGTGGTACTGAACCATACAGAGCATCAGCGCTCCCCTGCTGTGTGCTGACTTCACTAATAACTGTCAGAACAGTGATGGGAGTCTATTACTGGTCTTGATGTCCCTGGGATAAGGAGGGGGAACTAAGCCAGGGTTCCCACTACTGATTGCTATCCAGTGACCCTTGCTGCAAAGTGTGTGCACCTGGACATCAGGTAAGGTCAGGATCAAACGGCTTGTTTTCCCTGGTCACAATGCTCGCTGCCACTTTCTTTACCTCACCTATGAAGATTGACCATGGACAAGGTTTGGGAGAGGCTGCTGGTGTCTGTGAAATGGTAACGCACCATGAGGCATTGTCTAGGAGGAAAAGGAAGAAATCTTAAAAAAAAACAAGTGACTTACCCTTCAGTTTTATTTATTTCTTCTTGCTGCTGTGTTAGCATTTGGCATCTACTCTGCACCTCCCTGTAACAGTCTAGCTGAGAATTTAGAATTCACCGTGTGTGTTTGTGTGTGTGTGTGTTGTTTATGTACCTCTAGATCACTGAAGCACAGCACAAATACATACACAAACAAACTCGTCATGTTGTTGCCTTGGGTAAAAGACACGTTGCTTATGTGAATTTTTGCTCTGATTTCAAACATGTTGAATGGGCTATCAACTTTAATAAGTAAATGTAATATGCCTGACTACCTGGCTAATGAGAAAATTGCATTTCTACTGCTGCTAGTATTGCAAAGATCTATATTTGATATTGCTCTGAACAATGAACTCAATTCTTGTGTTAAATGTACATCATTATTTTGTCATTAGGTTTCGAATAAAGCAGATGAACATAGTGGGCTCCAGCCCTGCAAGTTGGCCATCCCGTGTAATTCAAACTCTGCAGGCTCCACCAGATGTAGCACCCGCTAGCGTCACAGTGCGAACAGCAAGTGAGACCAGCCTATGGGTTCGCTGGGTGGTAAGTGAAGATAATGTGTAAACACAATGGGAAGAAATTAATAAAATGCCGAATTACAAAATGGAGCAAGAAAGATGCTTTCCATATCAGTCAAAATGACAAAAGTCACATAATCTGAACAAGCCACAACAGACTGGAGGGTTTGTGGTAGAGGAGTTATGCTGAAGTGGGCGGAAGTACTACGTGGGATGCCCCAGGAAACGGAGTTAGAACCACTGCAATGTCTAATTTACACCAATTACTTGGATTCCGAAACTGAGTGCAAATTGATCAAATTTGGAGATGACACCAAACTAGGAGAAGTTTAAACAGAGGAAGCAGCTCAGAAGTTACAAAATGAGTTGAACTGAATATGTAAGTGAGAAGAATAATGGCAAATAGAATTTAATGCAGACAAGTGTAAAGTACTACAGGTAAGAAGGACAAATGGGTGACACACATACTCAAGAATGGTGTTGGAATAGCTAAGGATATAATTGAAAGAGACCTGAGTCTTGGTGGAATTTTCCCAGCCATATGGAGGTGGGACTGCTGGGAAAATGGCAGAAACTGGGAGCGGGTACCAACACCGCTCCCAACCCGCCTCCGTGCCATCTTCCCAGGAGGCGGGTCCCCGAGTCGCGCAGGGACCCGTCTCCTCGAGGAGGGAAGGGGATTAGAGCCAATTAACTGCCTGTTAACAGGTAGTTAACAGGCAGTTTTGAGGCTTTTCCCCATTTTACGCCTGCAATTGTGGGCTTCCCGACGGCTGCGAACCTCACCAGGGTCAGCGAGGCGAGCAGTGGGTATGCGGGGGTGAGAGGGGTCTAAATGTCAGCTGTAGACGTGAGTGATGGGTGCAAGTGTGGGCAGGTAAGTATGAGAGGTGATTGCAAAGTGTTGGAAAAAGTTTCCTTACTTTTGCTTCTTCCTGCAAGCTTCAACCTTTGAGGATCCGGAGGTGCCTCATCTCAACAGCAGAGATGACAGAATGGCTGCTGCATTCTCAGATGCAGCAGCCATCTGCTTTCTGCTGAGGAGAGAGGTCTTGGAGAGCCTGTGTGCAAGGGCTCACCTTAGAACAAAGATTCAGGGCTGGATTTTGTCTTGGGGTCGGGTTGGGGTCGTGTTACCCGCATTTCGTGTTGCCCCCCGACTCCAGATTAATGTGGATGAATGATGCGATTTTAACTTAATTGGCCAATTGAGTTCCAACATGTGGGAACCCATGGCCAATGAGTTATTCCAGTCTGAAAGTCGCCTCCGATGACATCATCATTGCTGCTGCATTTATGGTCTGCAACAAGCCTTGCTTCCTCTGCAGGCTGCCAAGCTTTTGGACCTCTATTCTAAAGACACCTGCAGCAGGAATGGCCAGCCAATGGCCCAGGGCTGCTCCCGGGTTCCATGACGTTGCCCTGCAGGCTTTGGTGGATGGAGCAAGAGCCAACAGGGAGGTGCTCTTCCCCTCCTCGGGGAGGAAGAAGCCTCCCCAGCAGGCCAAGGCTGTGTGGGTCCAGATCGCCCAGGAGGTCACCTCCTTATCATTCACCTGCAGAACCTGGATCCAGTGCAGGAAGAGGTTTCATGACCTTCTACGTACTGCTAAAGTGAGTATGACTTTCCCTTCACCCTCAATCTGATCCCCATTGCCTCTCCTCACCAGCACTCAGCTTTAGCAACCTCTTCCTCCATATCCCACTTGACACTGACATCCATACACCCTTACCCATTCCCTCTCCCTCTATGGTCACATTCACCTTACTATTCGACTATGCAGCCCTCACACTACCTATCACTGTCATGCTTTGAAAACAACTTACAACACACAGGGAGGGCCCTCAGTCTCGCCAGCTCAATCCATCTTTGTCTCCTTCTAAGCATCTATGCTATGGATTCTCTACACTCACTCTTTCAATCTCACTCAAACTCCACTTGTCTCCCTCATTGCAGGAAAAGAGAGCTCACAATAAAAGGGAAAGAGCCAGGACAGGAGGAGGGCCACCCTCATTAGCCCAGCTCACCCCCTGGGAGGATGCGGTCCTGGAGATCGTGGGCGTAGAGGAGGAAACGCAAGTGGGGGACGGACAGACGGGTGCATCAGAGCAAGCTGGTGACTGAATAGTGTTCCATCTCTCTCATTGACATTGTATGAGTCACTGATAATGAATCTGAAGCTCTAACAGATGGATTTATGATCATCTGCAATATGCAATGTGCATGTAACCTTGGCATTACATCTCTGACTCTTTCCTTTACTCCCCCACAGGACCATCGCAAGCACCCATCCCCACTAGCCAGGAGGAAGAGCCTGAGCAGATAGACTCCTCAGAGGAAGCTGCAACCTCTGAGGGCGCAGCGTCAGCAGAACTCAGCGCACCCAGCACCAGCGCAGACACTCACACCTCGGTGGGACCCTCGGGACATAGTGTAGTGTTGTCACCTGGTGTATCACAGCTCACAAGTGAGCATCAGCAGATAGTGGACACAGGGACAGCAGTGGAGAGTCCTAGTCGGAGGGCGCAGGACTCTCCTAGCTCGGCTCAGCTGCCTGTTGACCCTCTGCCTCTGGGTCCATCCATAAAATCAGCGGTGCTGGAACTCCAGGAACAGATGCAGGAGTCTCTGACAGGTTTTGTCTCCAGGGTCGCTGCGAGTGTGGAGTGAATGGAGGAGTCCATAGCGAACATCAGCAGAGCCTTTGTGGAGTCATTGGCGCATGAACGCATCACCACGGAAAGGATGGCAACCTCTGTGGAAAGGATGGCTACAGTAGATGAGAGGATTGCTACGGCTATGGAGGAGATAAGTCGCCAGAGTGCAGAAAACATGGTCATTGTTCAGAATAGACTGGCATCTCTTGAGGAGCGATGGTCATCTATTGAACAGAGAAACCAGACCTTCATGGAAGTCATTCTGAGTAGGACTTCCAGTGCAGATACGGGTCCCCATGGCCCCCCTGATGTGCAGCAAGGTGCTCTCAAGCCACTTGCAAGCGCTGAGGTGGACTTGACCCATGAGAGGGATGTTGGTGGCACACAACAAGGAGGTGGGGGCTCCTCTCCAAGCGCTCACACTTCCATGCCACTGACAGATCCTCGGTCAGAGTCCGCACCCAAGTGAGATCGGCGTCTCAACCCCTGCCCAGCCGCAGGAGCAGCAGACTGTTGCCGAGCCCTCTCAGGTTAGCAACCCCAGAGGACGCCCGCCAAAGGAGTCGAGACAGGAGCAACAACAAAGTGAGCAGGGGGCCTCCACTTCTGCTGAAGCCACAGGGGAAGCACCACGTAGGAGCACAAGTAAGAGAAAGAAACTGCACTTGGGTGAATTTTGATGTTTATTGTGAAAAAGCCATCAGGTGTAAAGTTTAAATAAAAACTCTTGATGGCTACAGCTGCAGTTGTGGCGTCTGTCATTTCGCTAATGGGACTTCCACAATGAGGCCTTAGGATAACTTGCAATTGTCAGTATGGTGGTCACATTGTTAGGGATCCGCTGGGTCTGGGCCATTGTCGTAGCTCTGGTAAGAAGCTGCGAAGCAAAAGTGCTTTCTTGTCTAGGCTAAGCAAATCTGGCCAAGATGAGTGCATTCCGGGCAGCTATGGTCTTGCGTAATGCTGCCGCTGGTTGAGGGGCCTCTGCAAGTTGTTCGTTCTCTCTCTCCTCCTCCTCATCTGAGGAGGCTATGTGGTCCTCCGGCATCTGTAAGCCACGATGCTGTGCCATGTTGTGAAGTGCACAGCAAACCACGATGATTCTGGAGACCCTGGCTGCTGAGTATTGCAGGGCTCCACCAGGATCTATCCAGGCATCTGAAGCGCATCTTCAGCATACCGATGGTTTGCTCGATTATGGCTCTGGTGGAAATGTGGCTGGAGTTGTAGCTCTCCTCAGTTGCGTTGGATGGCCTCCTCAATGGCGTCATTAGCCACGTCTTCAGGGGATAGCCCTTGTCTCCAAGTAGCCATCTGTGAAGTTGGTCTGGCGGACTGAATAGCGGAGGCACACTAGACTGGCGCAGTATGAAGGAGTCATGGCAACTGCCAGGGTACTTGACACAAACATGCAGAACTTCCTTGTTGTGGTCACACACCAGCTGAACATTGAGGGAGTGGAAGCCCTTGCGGTGGACAAAAATACCTGGATTGCGATGGGGTGCCTTAAGGGCCACGTGTGCAGTCAACGACGCCCTGCACCCTTGGAAAGCCTGCCAGATTAGCTAATCCAACCGCACGCGCCGTGACACTTGCTCGATCCTTGGTGAAATGGATGTGATTGTGCGCGATGGCAAAGAGGGCATCGGTTACCTGTGTGATGCAGGTGTGTGCGACCGCCTGGGAGATGCCGCTGATGTCTGCTGCTGATCCCTGGAATGAGCCTGAGGCAAAAAAGTTGAGTGCGGTGGTGACTGGGGCGTCCACCTGGTCCTCTGGGCTCCAGGTCTTGTTGCAGCATTGCGCAGATGTCACCCACTACCTCTCGCGAAAGTCGGAGCCGCCTTTGGCACTGCTGCTCAGACATGTTGAGGTAGCTGACCCTCTGTCTGTAGACCCTGTTTGGGGGGTATCTCCTGCGCCGACGGCCTTCCATGCGCTGGCCCCTTCTGTCCTGTGCAGCTTCAGGTGGGTGAGCAGCAGCTTGGCGCTCCTGCTGTTGCTGCTGCTGTTGGTGCTGCTGTTGTTCATGGTTCTGCTGGTGCCGCAGCTGTTGTTCGTCCTCATCGGATGCCCAGGAGGGAAAGAAATAAATGGCTCCCATGCCTCTGGTATATGTCTCAGTTGAGGAAGCCCTCAATGAGGGTGGCGAGAGGGGGTTCCCAGGAGGTCACACTGCAGATGGGTGTCAGGCTCCAAACTTCCAGAGCTGTGGTTATGCCTTCTAAAAGTTCCCCCAGACCTGTGACAACAAAGTCCTGCCACCTGCAATTGATGGCTGATCAAATCTCCTATTTAAAGGTTGAGCTGCAGCTGAGAGTCAGCAATCCACTTGTGCTCCCGCCAGGTTTCACTGGAGTGTTTCCCATCAGGCGTGCTTCACGTGGGAAAAGGGTTAAACTACCTAAAATGCTTCAAAATGGCATTACTGAGCCACTTTAGGGATTGTTAAGGGCTTTAATGGCCTCTCCCGCCTCTTGGAGGCGGGACGGAGTCGGGAACCCCGTGACCGATTTTGTCAAAATTGCGTGGAGGCGTGTTGGAGTCGGGATGGGGTCGGGACCCCCGAATCTGCAACTTTAACCCCCCACACGCCTCCAAACCCGACTCCACGGGTCATTGAAAATCCAGCCCTCAGTGTTTGGCAGCTTCTGAAAGCTGTCAAATGCTGACAATTCATCTGTCAAAAAATTTTCGACAGATGAATCGTCATACGCTGACGTCATCTGTCACCGGCTTTCCCTTAATTGGCCGGTAAGCCCGCAGGCAAGGCTAATCAAGGGAAAATAGCGTGGGTTGGTCAGATGTCGCTGGGGGCGGACTGAAACGCGGAAACCAGAAGTCCCGCCTCCAGCACGTCTCCATTGAGAAAATCCAGCCCTTAGACTCCATGCTAAACATATTTGACCAATGCCAAGCAGGGCAACTAGACATAGGTTCAAACTAGTACAGGCAGATTTCGGGCTGAAATCAAGAAGTTCTTCACACAAATAGTGATCAATCCATGGAATGGATTTCCATGTAGAGTGTAAAGGCGAAAAACTGGATTCATTTAAGAATTGGGTGCTGTGATGATGGAACTTTAGGATCTTTCTGGAAAGATGAACTAAAGTGAGACGTATGGTCTTCTTAATCCTTAATTATCTTGCGTGAGCTTGTGAGTATAGGATAGTTTGTTAAGTTTCACAAAATTTTCTTTCGACAGTCAATCAGTCATTGATGGGCAATGTACAATGGTAATAACACTTAATAACCAGGGAGTGTCAGGATCCTGGGTTCTTTGTAAAGGTACTGAGGAAAGTAGCTGCTGGTTGAAAGGCCACAATGTTCCTAACTGTCAATTATCTAGTAGTTCTGAACACTGTGACAGACCTGTGCAATATTTGGTGAGTGGATTGTGCATCAGGAGGTTACCATTGTTAATATTCCAAAAATGAAGTTTACCAAGAAATAGACCTTTTTGTCACAAGTGACAAATGACAGCTGAGTTATTTGCTGCAGCTGCAGCAGCTTATCAATACTCTTGGCTAGGGAAATTATTGATCCTTTTCCTCTGATTCCCAGAATTATGGTAAAGCCAAGGAAAAAAAGGAGCAATGCTGATTATATTTGCTCCAGACTCCTCATTGAAACACTTCAGTTTTGGCACAAAGCTCCAATCAGCTTTCAGCTGATTGCCTGGCTGGTGATTAGCCAAGGGCGTCCACTCGAGTATTTCAACAGCACTAAGGCCTCAAGCAAACTTAGTACTCACAAGACGGTCACAACACATGGCAAAGATTTATCATCTGGTGTCAGGATAAAGGAAGAATATCCCACCCTCTGTAGAATTCCTAAATTTCTTCAGAAACTGTTAGTAAAAGTCCTAAAGCCATTTGTATCTTACTCCCTGGAAAGCGTGTTGAGATTTGTTTTAAATCTTGATTACTGTACAGTCAATAGACAAAGACCTGTATCTTTCACTACACCGCACTAGAATTTCCTTACCTTTATAGTTTGCAGCAAGCTTTACATCTGTAACTTGCAGTTACTCAGAATATGTTCAATACAGATTCTCTATACCAATTTTACAGAAGCCTCTGTTCAAAACACAAGGTCAGGAAGTTCCTCATTGTGTTTTCTGGGTCGAATGGATTTGCTCTCTCAAGCCGTACTAATCAAATTTCTAAACCATTTCCCAAGGTTCAATATGGAAACATTTTATTATTTTAACAGATTAATGCATTGTGGTCTGCCTTTGACACAAATCAATTTTTGACACTTCCAAATCTATAGTATTCTATTTCTTGGGTCTTTTAACAGATTTTGAAAACAGTAGGAGATTGCATTTGTTTCATCCTGATGTCTTTTTGAAAGCTAAGAGAAGTTGCACGGGGCAATATAGTAGAACTAGCTAAAAAAAAACGAAAACGAAAAATTTTTTGGGGCAGTTTTTCTTGTTCCTTCTCCAAAGTGTAGTGATCTCCTGGACACAGTGAGTAGAGGAAAATCAGGCTGGGAGAAAAAAAACACTTGGAAAGGGGCCTGCTCAATTTGCCATAATTTTCCAGTGTTTGCTACATCCTTGCAATCCAATACACCCAGGAACAAGAAAATCTGCCCCATTATCTCCTCAATCTCAAGTTTCATTGAGTATTCTCTTCATGGGGATTAGCAACAAAATATCTTTTTTTAAATGAAACAATTTACTAGTTAATTGCAGAAAAAACATGTGATGTACCAGCCTTGGCTCAGAAGCACAATTGTATGTTAATCAGCATGTATCTTTTGATTCTTAATCTGTTTAAATCCTATTTGTTCACAGCCTGTTCCAGAGTCCGAGTATAATGGTAACCCTGAATCGGTTGGATATAGAATTAAATACTGGAGACTGGATGGTCAGGGCACGCCTGTGACTCGGATTGTTAATGATCGTCTGGAGCGGGAGATCACCATCGAGGACCTGGAGGAATGGACTGACTATGTGTTCCAGATCCAGGCTTTTAATGCCATTGGTTCAGGACCTTGGAGCAACCAAGTCCGAGGGCGTACAAGAGAATCAGGTACTGTTGCGAAAAACAGAATTAGGAAGTTATGATGGGGAGGGGAAACAAGAGTGGAACTGTCATCTTCAGGCAAAGCCTATTGGCATTATTACCTCTTTTGTAAAATTTATGCTTTTTGGCAAACTTTTGTGCATATTTAGATGAGGAATGTCAGTGCTGGGAAGTGGAATACTTTCCCACTTTTGTGAGCATCAATCACACTCAGTCAGGTATAGCACAGGCAGATGCAAGGTTAAGTTTTCTCTTTCTGGCCCAACAGTGGTCCTTAACTGCAGCCTTAGAGCAGCACCTTCTACTGCACCAGTATGATTTTTTTTTTATCCATTTACCACAGCAGCCATTCTTATGGCCAGTTTGAGAAGTTTTGCTAATCTCTGCCTTCTGAGTAGTTTTGTGCTGTGGGCTGTCTATGAGACACTGAGTTGAATCTGCTCCAAGTCTTTTCATTTTGGATGCTTACAGCTGTCGGAGAGACTTGCATATGGACTCAGGTCCAGGAGATGAAAGGGATATGCTATGTTGGCTCATCATTGTCTTTTTTTACAATTAGCCTACAAAATTTCCATTCCATATTAAACATAATTTTGTGTTTTTCTGTGCCTTTCCTTTGATATTTTTGTTTAGTGCGTTAGTGCTTATAAGGCCCAGCTTATAGGAATTATTCAGGCTGACAATCTGGTGGTGTTGAATTAATGTCAGTGGAGATAAAGTTGTTCACCTACAGTGTTTCAGCAGCTTTGTCATTTCAACTGTGTATGCTAATTCAGATTCCTTGTACTGCTGGGCTCAGTGAGCTGTGTAACTCCTCCAAGCCAGCTCCCCCAATGGTGTCATCACTACTCAGACTTCAAACAAAATATTCAAAAGCATCAGAAATGCACAGAAAACATGAAAGGTGTTTTAAAAAAAATGTTATCACAGTTGTTTTCGAACTGTTCTTTTTCTAATTCGATTGTCCAACGTACTTTCTAAAACCCTGAAAAAGGAGAATCAGAGCTTTATTTAATTTCTCTTAACATCGCGGTATAGCAGGTAGAGTCCCCCAAACCACAGACTCGAGTTCTGTAAGAATATTAATAGTGATTTTATGAATATACAGTTCATTGTTGCATATTGTGCACCATCCTAAACATGCATTTTAAAATGTAAAATAAATTCAAATCAATAGGTAGCTGTGCAGCACTGGATTCAGCTAGTAGAAGGTCTGAGTCACAGTCTTGCCTGGCTTTTGCATTTGCGTGCCCTTTTTGAGCGAGGTTTGCATATTTTGAGCTGGGCCAAAATTGGATGGAGCAATGCATAGCAACAATATGCTGAACCTCAAGGGAAAATCACAACTTTCAGAACGAGCCCTGAGGCAGACTTACTGTCAGCCAGACTTAATGGTAGCTGCAGAACAACCAGCTCAATCTATGCTGATCAAAGAATGGAGTATGGCAGCAGAATCCTGATAATGCAAGGACAGTTACAAATTGAACATCTTCTGTTTGTCAGTAAAATTGTTGGTGTTAAGTAGAGCGTGACTTGAGCAAGAATAAAACAATAAACTTGAGTTTAAAGTCCAATTTAGACACACTTAAATGTACAAACTGTAGTAGGTAAAACATTCTGTAATATTGGAAATGTCAATAACAAAGTTAGAGGGGGAGAACTTTGGTTTATGCTCACCATTTCCCCCAGAGTGGGTTTCTAAGGATACTAAAAGTGAGCTCAGCACCCTCGGAGGAGGGAGGAGCAATAAATAAAGCAGGTTCTCACTACTGATTGCTACCCATAGCACTTGCTGGAAAGTACATGTGTGTGGACATTGAGCAAGGATAGGATGAACAAACAGCTCACTTACAAGCATTAGCCAACTCCGCACAAGAAGAATGGCTACTAAGTACTGAAGGGCTGCCAACACCTGTGAAACCATACACTAACAAGAGTCGGCACCTTCAGGAGGGGAAGGAGGAATTGGAAAAAAACAACTTTTTAAGAAGTTCTTATTATCTGTTTGTGACTACGTACCAACCAAAATTAGAATTAGCAGTAAAATATTGATTGAGACGTCCATATAAGTTCACTTTTTAAAATATCAAATGCCATTTTCTACTTTCTTTTACATTTTGATAATGATTGTAAGGGCGGCGGACAGGATACATGACAGAATAATCATACATAGACTCTGGATGCAGTGAGCTTGATGTGCTAAATGGCCTTTTCTTCTTCCAGAGTTGGTTCTTATTCCAGAGTGCTTTCAGTCTCAGAATAGGTGTCAGTCTTGGCTCGGTTGGTAACATTTTGCCTCGGAGTCAAAAGGATGTGGGTTCATGCCCCACTCCATAGACTTGAGCACATAATCTATACTGACACTTCAGTGTAGTACTGAGGAAGTGCTGCATTGTAAAATGTGCATTTTTGAATGAGACGTTAAACTGAGACCCTGTCTGCCCTCTCAGGTGGCCATAAAAGATCCCATTCGAAGAAGAGCAGGGGTGTCCTGGCCATCATTTAGCCCTTAACCAACACCACTAAAACAGCTATCTGGTCAGTTTTCTCATTGCTGTGTGTGGGACCTTGCTGTGTGGAAATTGGCTGCTGTGTCTCCCTTTTTTTGGTGAAGCTTTCATATAAACCTCATGCAGTGGTTTCACCTGTACCAAAGTTTGTGGGAAAAAAGTGCTGCCATGATTAAATAAAATTTAAAAAGAATTAGGATGACTGATGAAAGGGAGGCACAAAAGAAGGAAGAACTAAGAACACAGTGCAGAAGAGTATATTTTACTGAAGTTAACTGACTGCACAGCATCACGTAGCCTGTTAGCTTGATCTTGACATTTTTTTGAAGCAGGGTGCTGTACCTGCTCTAGTAGTTTTGAGGTCTGGGCAGTACAACACAAAATAGGACATAAGATGAAGGTCAGTGGAAGAATTAAAGTACCGTGTTAGCACAACTAGGATTAGCTGTTCGTTTTCTAGAGGTTGGGAGCTTTCTGGTTGATTTTCTCCTATAATCTACATCCTAGGGTACTTAAGGAAGTGGCCCTAGAAATAGTAGATGCTTTGCTGGTCATCATCCAAAATTCTATAGACTCTGGAACAGTTCCCAATGGTTTGGAGGGTAGCTAATGTAACCCCACTATTTAAAAAAGGTGGTAGAGAGAAAACAGGGAATTATAGACCGGTAAGCCTGACACTGGTAGTGGGGAAAATGCTAGAGTCCATTATAAAAGATGTAATAGCAGAGCACTTGGAAAACAGTGACAGGATCGGACAAAGTCAACATGGATTTACAAAAGGTAAATCATGCTTGACTAATCTACTGGAATTTCTTGAGGATGTAACTGGTAGAATAGATAAGGGAGAACCAGTGGATGTGGTGTATTTGGACTTTCAGAAGGCTTTCGATAAGGTCCCGCATAAGAGATTAGCGTGCAAAGTTAAAGCACATGGGATTGGGGGTAAGGTACTGTCTTGGATAGAGAACTGGTTGGCAGACAGGAAGCAAAGAGTTGGAATAAACGGGTCTTTTTCCAAGTGGCAGGCAGTGACTAGTGGGGTACCGCAGGGATCGGTGCTAGGTCCCCAGCTATTCACAATAAATATATATATATATATATATATATATAAATGATCTAGACGAGGGAACTAGATGTAATATCTCCAAGTTTGCAGATGACACAAAGCTGGGTGGGCGTGTGTGCTGTGAGGAGGATGCAGAGAAACTCCAGTATGATTTGGACAGGTTGGGTGATTGGGCAGATGCATGGCAAATGCAGTATAATGTGGATAAATGCGAGGTTATCCACTTCGGTGGCAAAAACAGGAAGACAGATTATTATCTGAATGGCAATAGATTGGGAAAAGGGGAAGTGCAACGAGACCTGCGTGTCCTTGTGCACCAGTCGCTGAAAGTAAGCATGCAGGTGCAGCAGGCGGTTAAGAAGGCAAATGGTATGTTGGCCTTCATAGCGAGAGGATTCGAGTACAGGAGCAAGGATGTCTTGCTGCAGTTGTACAGGGCCTTGGTGAGACCACACCTTGAGTATTGTGTGCAGCTTTGGTCGCCTTATCTGAGGAAGGATGTTCTTGCCATGGAGAGAGTGCAGCAAAAATTCACCAGATTGATACCTGGGATGGCAGGAATGACGTATGAGGAGAGATTGGGTCGATTAGGCTTATATTCGCTAGAGTTTAGAAGAATGAGAGGGGATCTCATTGAAACTTATAAAATTCTAACAGGACTAGACAGACTAGATGCAGGAAGGATGTTCCCGATGGCGGGGGAGTCCAGAACCAGGAGTCACAGTCTAAGGATAAGGGGTAAGCCATTTAGGACAGAGATGAGGAGGAATTTCTTCACCCAGAGAGTGGTGAACCTGTGGAATTCTCTACCACAGAAGGCAGTTGAGGCCAATTCATTAAATATATTCAAGAAGGAGTTAGATATATTTCTTAAGGCTAAAGGGATATGGGGAGAAAGCAGGGACAGGGTACTGAATTTGGATGATCAGCCATGATCGCATTAAATGGCAGAACAGGCTCGAGGGGCCGAATGGCCTACTCCTGCTCCTATCTTCTATGTTTCTATCCCAGAGCACTGAAGCCGATTTGTAGCACCCACCTGAGATAATTAACTCAGCAATGAGTTATCATGAAGGTACCATTACTTAATTGAGATGGTAGCCAGTTGAATTGTTGCCAAGTGTTTGACAATGCCTTTTTACCTGGTCTCTGATGTACGATAATGCAATGGATTATCTCCTCACTTCAACTCTGCAACTCTCCTGGACAGCTCAGCAGAGATCAGTAATTCTTCATGTGGGGAATTACAGTGTGATTCTGTGCTATCTTGTAGTTAATCAGTAGCAACCTTGGGCTATAATCCTAAACTAATTGTAGCACGTTCATGAAATGGTGTTGCCACAGGTTAGCTAATAATCTGAGTAGACTCCAAGTTGTACATTGTCGTGTCAGTGTCTAAATTGCCTCAACTGACCAGATAAGAGCATCTGAGGTAAAAATGGTACTATTGAAAATGTACTAATAAGAAGCAAAGCCAAAGCTAACACTAAGCAACATTTGATACTTTTTATAAACACAATCTCAGAAAAGCCAATTTTAAAATACTTTCATTTTTAATTATTTTTTTAAACTCCACAATACCAACCACTGACATATATAAGCACGATAAAACGATGAAAACACATTACCTCAATTAAAAAAATAATGTATATATAAACTATTTTTCCTATTTGTCGCACCAATTTGTACTAGAAAAAACATGATAGTAATATCCAATTACCCAAGTATAAAAGGAAATAAATTGCTCCCACGTTTAAATGTTTCCACTTCAGCATTTAATCAGTGTGGAAACCAAAATATTACCTCAAACAGTAACTTATCACTTATTTACACAGAGTTTCATTGTTGATTCAACAGGGTAGATTTCGAGCACCCCTCCCCCCCCATCCCGGGTGGCCTTTGGACAGCGGGAGGCCCAGTCCATTTTCAGGGCCAAGCCCCATTAGCATCAGGCCAGCGGGCTGCAGGCTGAAATCGAGTGCCCCAGGGCACCCCGCCAACTCCAGCCCAGCCAGCCTCCAGCATGGAAGAGGGTGTGGGGACTCAGATCTTGGAGGGAGGAGTGCCGGAGTGTCCCAGGCCCAGGCTGATTTTGTGGAGCCCGGGGGAACCACATCAATAGAATGAAACTTACTTGCCGGCTCCTCTTCAGCCCAGCCACCAGCTGATACTGGGCGGAGTGTGCACAGCGCCCAGTTCAGCCCTAAAATAGCGTCTGGGTCCTGTTGACATCATAGGATCCTTATTTAAATCAGTTGTGCGTCATCTTCAGGCGGGCACCTATTCAGAGGGCCCCAGCAAGAGGGAGACTGCCACAGCAACAATGGGAACGGGACGGTACGTTCTTCCACGCCATTTTCAGGTGCTACTGTCCCATTTCCACCAGGTGGGGGGCCTCAAAATCCAGCCCTATGTTTCATGTGATGGTAGAATGTATATTTTCAGCGCTTCCATGCATTTTATCCAGCTGTGACAATTGCAAACTGCAGTTTAGAATCTTTTTCAGCATATTGTCAAGTGATTGGTTCCTATGACTTTAACTGTTACAATGATATTTCTTTCCTTGCTCTTTACTTTCAGTTCCATCAGCCACTCCAGGAAATGTTACAGCAGAGGCTGTGAGTTCCACACAGATCCTGGTCATGTGGGGACCAGTCCCGGAATCTGATCAAAATGGACTTATCCTGGGATACAAGGTACTGGGTACCATTACCTTAAAGATGTACATACAAAAAAGACGGACCAGCTGGTCCATCGAGTCTCCCATTCATCCGTGTTGCTACTAGGAAACACAAATGCCAATGCTCCCCACCCACCAGCAGCCATGTAATCTTCTGGGAAAGGCAAAAAGAAAACCGAAAAGGCAACATCCTATTTGACCACAAAGGGACCTGCAGTATCCTGATGAAGAAAAGCCAGCGAGCATAGATTATAATTCTCTAATTCAGGGCACTCTCCCAGCATTATTATAAAAGCATCATCAAACATGGGCAGAGAGTAACTTCTAAATCAACATTTAAAGAAATAGGGATGCTGAGTCAATTGAAATTTTCAAGACTGAGCTCGGTAGATTTTTGTTAGGTAAGGGTGTCACGGGATATGGATCAAGGGCAGGTAAATGGAGTTGAGGCACAGATCAGCCATGATCTAATAGAATGACTGAACAGGCTCGAGGAGCTGAAATGCCTGCTCTTGTTCCTATGTTCCTAAAATGCCACTAGTGTGCAGATTGTGGAATGACAGTGGATTAATGCAGTGTTGTTACGTTGCCGTCCAAACTGTGTACCTATGGAGCTCAGCTCATTAGGTATTAACTCTGCTGCTGCGTAAATAAAACCTAATCCATCCGAAGTGACATGGAGTCATGTAGTTAGTGTGCAAGTTACGATGAATCCAGCATTTTTTTTACAGTAAATCTCCCTCAGCCCTTAATCTAAGACTCAACCCAACTTTACATATAAACAGCCATATGCTCCACTGCTGAACTCTGGTTACCTTGTTTGCGCTTTGTGTGTCAGTGGATGAGGTTCTTTTCATCTGTTGGCTCATGAAATGTCCATTATGTAAATAAACCAGGTAAAAATATCTGGTTGATATGCAAATGCAACATACTTTACTTTGTGGCTGTGTAAATGCAGCTGGACACTAGATTTAATCCAATAACATACTACTTGCTAAACACTTACTAGTCTCCAAGCCAGTCAGGCTAGCTTAAGATGAGACATTTGTACTATTAACTTTTTTGATGTAACTTTCCTCATTTTCTTAACTCTGTCCCTCAAGTTAGCCCTTTGCTGTTATCTGTCAGCAGGCTTCAACACCAGGCAGGGAAAATCACTGTCAATACTGCTCCTTGATCAACCTGCTAACATGTGCACTTCAAAAAGACCCGAATTACTAATTAGTCGATTAAACCTACTTGACCTCGTCCTCACCAATCTACCTGTCGCAGATGCATCTGTCCATGACAGCATTGGTAGCAGTAACCACCGCACAGTCATTGTGGAGACGAAGTCCCGTCTTCACACTGAGGGCACCCGCCATCGTGCAGTATGGCACTACCACCGTGCTAAATGGGATAGATTCAGAACAAATCTAGCAGCTCAAAACTGGGCATCCATGAGGCGCTGTGGGCCATCAGCAGCAGCAGAATTGTATTCCACCACAATCTGTAACCTCATGGCCGGGCATATCCCTCACTCTACCATTACTATCAAGCCAGGGGACCAACCCTGGTTCAATAAGGAGTGTAGAAGAGCATGCCAAGAGCAGCACTAGGCGTACCTAAAAATGCGGTGCCAACCTGGGGAAGCTGCAACACAGGACTACATGCATGCTAAAAAGCGTAAGCAGCATGCTGTAGACAGGGCTAAGCGATCCCACAATCAACGGATCAGATCAAAGCTCTGCAGTCCTGCCACATCCAGTCGTGAATGGTGGTGGACCATTAAACAACTAACTGGAGGAGGTGGCTCCATGAATATCCCCATCCTCAATGATGGTGGAGCCCAGCACGTGAGTGCAAAAGACAAGCGTTTGCAACCATCTTCAGCCAGAAGTGCCAAGTGGATGATCTATATCAGCCTCCTCCTGAGGTCCCCACCACCACAGAAGCCAGTCTTCAGCCAATTTGATTAACTCCACATGATATCAAGAAACGGCTGAGCGCACTGGATACAGCAAAGGCTGTGGGCCCCAACAATATCCCGGCTGTCATGCTGAAGACTTGTGCTCCAGAACTAGCCGCGCCTCTAGCTAAGCTGTTCCAGTACAGCTATAACACTGGCATCTATCCGACAATGTGGAAAACTGCCCAGGTATGTCCTGTCCACAAAAAGCAGGACAAATCCAATCCGGTCAATTACTGCCCCATCAGTCTACTCTCAATCATCAGCAAAGTGATTGAAGGTGTCGTTGACAGTGCTATCAAGCAGCACTTACTCACCAATAACCTGCTCACTGATGCCCAGTTTGGGTTCCGCCAGGACCACTTCGCTCCAGACCTCATTACAGCCTTGGTCCAAACATGGACAAAAGAGCTGAATTCCAGAGGTGAGGTGAGAGTGACTGCCCTTGACATCAAGGCAGCATTTGACCGAGTGTGGCATCAAGGAGCCCTAGTAAAACTGAAGTCAGTGGGAATCGAGGAAAAACTCTTCACTTGCTGGAGTCATACCTTGCACAAAGGAAGATAGTTGTGGTGGTTGGAAATCAATCATCACAGCCCCAAGGCATCGCTGCAGGAGTTCCTCAGGGCAGTGTCCTAGGCCCAACTATCTTCAGCTGCTTCATCAATGACCTTCCCTCCATCATAAGGTCAGAAGTGGGGATGTTCGCTGATGACTGCACAGTGTTCAGTGCCATTCGCAACTCCTCAGATAATGAAGCAGTCCATGCCCACATGCAGCAAGACCTGGACGACATTCAGGCTTGGGCTGATAAGTGGCAGGTAACATTCGCGCCACACAAGTGCCAGGCAATGACTATCTCCAAAAAGCGAGCGTCTAAGCACTGCCCCTTGACATTCAACGACATTACCGATATTGACGAATCCCCCACCATCAACATCCTGGGGAGTCACCATTGACCAGAAACTTAACTGGACCAGCCACATAAATACTGTGGCAACAAGAGCAGGTCAGAGGCTGGGTATTCTGCGGCGAGTGTCTCACCTCCTGACTCCCCATAGCATTTCCACCATCTACAAGGCACAAGTCAGGAATGTGATGGAATACTCTCCACTTGCCTGGATGAGTGCAGCTCCAACAACACTCAAGAAGCTCAACACCATCCAAGACAAAGCAGCCCACTTGATTGGCACCCCATCCACCACCTTAAACATTCACTCCCTCCACCACCAGCGTACTGTGTGTACCATCTATAAGATACACTGCAGCAACTTGCCAAGGCTTCGGCAGCACCTCCCAAATCCGCGACCTCTTCCACCTAGAAGGACAAGGGCAGCAGAAGCATTGGAACACCACCACCTCCAAGTTCCCCTCCAAGTCACACACCATCCTGACTTGGATATAAATGGCCATTCCTTTATCGTCGCTGGCTCAAAATCCTGGAACTCCCTCCCCAACAGCACTGTGGGAGTACCTTCACCACACAGACTGCACCGGTTCAAGAAGGCGGCTCACCACCACCTTCTCAAGGGCAACTAGGGATGGGCAATAAATGCTGGCTTTGCCAGCGCCGCCCACATCCCATGAACAAATAATAAAAAAAATAAACAATAACTTATAAATTCTGATGGGGAAAAAATGGAGGGTTCTGGTCAAATTTGTGCAGTTTAATTTGTTTCAAGCCTTTAGCTACACAAGGATTTGAACCACAAATATTTTAACCTCTTCATTATCTTGTGCTTTGCAGGGAATTAAAATGTGGATTAGTAATCCAGCTATTTTTTTCTGAAGACAGCATCCTATTGCTTAAGAAATGAAAAAAATCTTCATTACCATATGACTCAAAGAGTTAAAAACAATCTAGGTGGCTAAATAGAGGATATGCTGCAGAGAATGATTAAATTATTTTATTTCCGTAACTGAGTTATGGGCTGTCTCATGAGTGGGAATTAAAATCATATTTCACTGCCTTTCATAGCCTATTCTGTTTATAATAGTCATGTATGGTTTTATAAACACACAATTTTCAGTAGTGGTTTAATTTAATTAATTAATTAATTTTTATTTGTTCTCGGGATGCAGATGATGCTGCCACGGCCGTATTTCTTGCGCATCCCTAGTTGCCCTGAGTTGGTGGTGCTTGACCTATCGATCATGGAGGAATGGCAATATATGTCCAAGTGAAGCTTGTGTGTGACTTGGAAGGGGACTTGGAGGTGCTGGCATGTCATTGCTGCTGTTGTCCTTCATGGTGGTAGGGGTCATGGGGGTGGGTGGCGGGGGGGTAGGTGGGAGGTGCTGTTGAAGTAACCTTGGTGAATTCCTGCATTGCAATCTGTAGATCGTACATACTGCAGCCACAGAGCGCCGGTAATGAAAGTGGTGGGCATTGAGTCCATGGCAGGAGTGTGATCAAACGAGTTTCTCTTTCCTGGATGTTGTCCAGCCTCTTGAGTGTTGCTGCAGCTGCATCCATCCAGACAAGTGGTGATTGTTTCATCACAGTCCTGACTTGAGCTTTGTAAGACAATGGAGGGGCTTGGAGGGGTCAGAAAGTGAGCCACTCCTCACAGAGTTCCCAGCTGCTGCCCTGCTCATGTAGCTATGGTGTTGACATGGCTAGTCCAGTTAAACCTTTTGTTCAGTTACCCCCAAGTAGTTGATGGTGGGGGACACCCGAATGTTGGTGACTGTAGGGTAAAGTTTCCACTACTTGCCCCATCAGTGAAAGTCCTCTCTTAATGAAAAGTATCCATTAACTGAATCAGAAGAATAGATGACTTTGAAATGCACAATTTCTGAGATTTCCTTAATGGGTTCATTCAGACAAAAACAGGCATTCTCTCATTGTTTTGTTAAAAAAGGAAGTTGACCTTCAATGTGCTTCAAAATCAGAATAGCAGCCCCAGTGTAAATTTATGCATTTCCCATACCAGCCCTCATAAGAATAGAAGAATTTTTAAGAACAGGAAGAGGCCATTACAAGTCAGGCTTGGATGAAGAAAGCCCCTTAGCCCATTTGACCGCATTCTTCCAAAATACCAATCCTATAATCAACAAAATAACTTGTACTTATCACATCCTCAGACATCCTAAAGTGCATTACAGCCAGTAAATTCGTTTTGATGTGTAGCCACTGTTGTGTAGGCAAATACAGCAGCCAAATTTTTGCAAAGCAAGATCTCCCAAACAGCAATGAGTTGATGACCAGTTATTCTATTTTTTGGTATTAGTGGTGGGATGATTAATGTTGCGCAGGACACCCGGAGAATTCACCTGCTCTTCTTTGAATAGTGCGATGGGATCTTTTACATTCGCTTGAACTGATAGATGGGACCTTAGTTTAACATCTCATCTGAAAGAAGGCATCTCTGACAATGCAGCTCTTCTCAGTACTGCACTGAACTATCAGCCTAGATTATGTGCTTAAATTCTTGGAGTGAAGCTTGAACCCACAACCTTCTGACTTAGAGGCAACATTACAGCATGTAGCTGAGTCCAGCTGTACTAAATTCTCTCTATACCCCTATCCCCCCTTGAATTTATTTCTAGTACTCAGTACTATGCAGTTGCCTCTATTGAACTTAATTTGCCACTGATCAGCCCAGGTGCAAACCCTGTCAAGCTGTCTCGATCAGATCTTGGCTGCTTAATCATAATTTTAGGTTGCATAGATCATCATCCTTGTGGTTTCCAGTTTAGTCTCAGTATGTAGTGAATTGTGGGCAAATTTGTGTAACATGCTATAAATTAATTTTATGCAGAGTGCATAGAAAAAGATTTTCATCTCAAAAGTTTGAGTAGGATTAAAACACAGATTCGAGAAAAGAAAAACAATTTCCTTTTTAATTGATGTTTTATTTCAAGAATCTTATGATTGAAGAGAAGTTGTTTGGTTTTGTAAATTTCTCTGATTCTACTTAACATTGTTTAGCATTAGAACCTTAATTTTTTCAGTGTTATTTCAAAAAGATGTGCATATTTTGTGAGTTGAAATAGACCTTTCACTCAAAGTTAAATATGCATGGAGTAATAAAAATGTAGTTTCACTGCTGTAGATTAAACTATATTTCTGTACTGTCCTAGATCCTGTACCAAGAGAGAGATTCTGAATCAGGTACTCACACACATCTAGTGAAAGGAAACTTTACACAGTCTGTTGTCCTGAATGGTCTGAGGAAATACGGTCAATATGAGATTCAAGTTTTGGCATTTACCAGGATTGGGGATGGAGTGCCAAGTTCACCAGTTCTAATGGAGAGGACAAAAGATGATGGTAAGTTCTGAGATAAAGTATATATTTAACCTAGTGCCTTTTATTATAGCTGCCTTGGTTAGATGAGGGAGAACCATGTTATTCTGTTGATGCCCTTTATCGCCTTGACCAGTTAAATGTGTTCAATGGCGTGTTCCTCGGGTGGTAAGTTATCTCACTGGAAAGTTGTTTGAAAATTACTATTTGAGGCTCCCTAGATGACTCAGTTGGTTTATCCCATGAGTACTGATCCATACAGACCAGGAACAACCCAAATTTGTGGTCAGAATGCTACACCTAGGCTCAGTACTTTTGGGTTGGGAAGAGAAAATAAGCCAAGATTCTTGTTTTTGATTACTGTTCAGGGACCATTACTGGAAATACACATAGGTGAGTGTTGGACGAGGACAGACTTGAGCTTGGCTGTAATGCTCCTGTGGATGAATAGTCAGCCAGCACTTGCTATGAAGGCTACCACTTTACAAATGACCACTTGGGAAGATGCAGAGGGTGCTGAGCACTCATGGAACTGGTCAACACCTTTGGGAGAAGCCAGGAGGGGAAAAGAAAATCCTGTTATTTGCTGTATAATGTTATTCTCTTTCAATAGCAGGCATCATTCCCTAACCAATCCTCAGCTTCGGGTATGTGTCTCACACTGACCGCAGCTGAGAAAGAGCTGTGGGCACTATCACATCAGTAGCAAAGTCTATCTTTGTTTGAGGAAGTGTTTTTATTGACATGTTCATTCATGGAATGCCTCACCGTTGGGAAATGTTGGCACAAAAATATGTTTATACTGGTGTAATCATTCTAACTTACACGTACTCTGTAAGGCTTGTGCATATCACAAAATGTGTCCTACCCACAACATGAATGTAGCACACTCATGTTTCAAAAATGAATTTATGGTTCTTTTGCTTAAATTATAAATTTAGGAATCCCAAAATTTCCAAGCCCGTGTTTGCTGGAACATGGGAGATGTTTATTGTCAAGTATATTTAGGGAATCTTGCATTTGTGGCTGCTATACTACATGTTTGAGATTTTTAATTTGAGAGACAGCTTTACTGCATCTTAAAGTGAGTTAGAGGAATTAAATTGCGAAATAAAGATTCTTATTTTGGAGAACTGATGTTATGTACTCAGGCAATAACTAGAATGTGGTGTCGACATCTGGGTTTTTTCCATGTTTTTTTGCCAGAACCCAATTTTCTCCTCTTCCCCTCTTCTCTCTTGAAAGTCTTGACTGCTGGCTAGGGTACGGTTCAATAGGCATGGGACACCCTCTGGTATCTCACCCAAGTGCCCATTAATTGTCTGGACTTCAACAATGAATGCCAGTAGGCTCTTTGATCATTGGGGCATCAAGCTGTCCCTAATCCTATGTGCATCTGACAACCACATGCAGATTCAGCAGGATCACTGGATGACAATCAGAAGCAAGAACTCTAGCCAATTTTCCCTCCTTAACATATGGAACTGAAGCCAATTGCAGACATAAGAACATAAGAAATAGGAGCAGGAGTAGGCCATTTGGCCCCTCGAGCCTGCTCTGCCATTCAATAAGATCATGGCTGATCTGATCTTGACCTCAACTCCAACTTCCTGCCCGATCCCCATAACCATTGACTCCCCTATATTTCAAAAATCTGTCTACCTCAGTCTTGAATATATTCAATGACTCAGCCTCCACAGCTCTCTGGGGTAGAGAATTCCAAAGATTCACGACGCTCTGAGAGAAGAAATTCCTCCTCATCTCCGTTTTAAATGGGCGACCCCTTATTCTGAAACTATGCCCCCTAGTTCTAGATTCCCCCACGAGGGGAAACATCCTCTCAGCATCTACCCTGTCAAGCCCCCTCAGAATCTTATATGTTTCAATAAGATCACCTTTCATTCTTCTAAACGCCAATGAGTATAGGCCCAATCTGCTCAACCTTTCTACATAAGACAACTCCCTCATCTCAGGAATCAACCTGGTGAACCTTCTCTGAACTGCCTCCAATGCAAGTATATCCCGCCTTAAATAAGGAGACCAAAACTGTACACAGTACTCTAGATGTGGTCTCACCAACGTCCTGTACAGTTGTAGCAAGACTTCCCTACTTTTATACTCCATCCCCCTTGCAATAAAGGCCAACATTCCATTTGCCTTCCTAATTACTTGCTGTACCTGCATGTTAACGTTTTGTGTTTCATGTATGAGGACACCCAGATCCCTCTGTACCGCAGCATTCCGTAGTCGCTTTCCATTTAAATAATATTTTGCTTTTCTATTCTTCCTACCAAAGTGGATAACCTCATATTTTCCCACATTATATTCCATCTGCCAAATTCTTGCCCACTCATTTAACCTATCTATATACCTTTGCAAACTCTTTGGGCTGGATTTTGAATGACCCATGGAGTTGGGTTTGGAGGCGTGTGGGGGGTTACATTTGCGGGGTCGGGGTTTCCGACCCCATCCCGCCTCCACGCAATTTTGACAGAATCAGTCGCGGGGTTCCCGACTCCATCCCGCCTTCAAGAGGCGGGAGAGGCCATTAAAGCCCTTAACAAGCTCTAAATTGGCTCTGTAATGCCATTTTGAAACGCTGTAGCTAGTTTAACCCTCTTCTGACGTGAAGCACGCCTGGTGTGAAACACTCCAGTGAAACCTGGCGGGAGCACAAGTGGATAGCTGACTATCGGCTGCAGGTCCACTATTACAACGGAGATGTGATGAAGGTAGTAGTATTAGGTCTGAACATCGCCTCTGATGCTGCTGCATTGAATGTCTTCAGAGACTGCCTGGAAGGACTTGCTTGGCCAAAAAATTCTCTGTCTGTCTCTCTCTCTCTCTCTCTCTCTCTCTCTCTCTCTCTCTCTCTCTCTCCCTCCCCCTCTCTCCCTCTCTCTCTCTCTCCCCTACACACCCCCCCCATTTTGTGCATCCAGGTCCACTCACATCAAAAGCAAGCCAGGCAGGTCCTCTCTCACCAACAGTCTCTGAGACTAGGCAGTCAACAATGATGACATCATCAGAGGCGACTTTCAGACTGAAAACACTAATCAGTTCATGGGTTCCCACATGCTCCAACTCAATTGCCCAATTAAGTGAAAATTGCATCACTCATCCACATTAATCTGGAGTCGGGGGGGAAACACGAAATGCGGATTACACGACCCCAACCCGACCCCAAGACAAAATCCAGCCCTTTGTGTCCTCCTCTCAACTTGCTTTCCCACCTATCTTTGTATCGTCAGAAAATTTGGCTACATTACACTCGGTCCCTTCATCCAAATCATTAATGTAGATTGTAAATAGTTGAGGCCCCAGCACTGATCCCTGTGGCACCCCACTAGTTACAGTTTACCAACCTGAAAATGACCCATTTATCCCGACTCTCTGTTTTCTGTTAGTTAGCCAATCCTCTATCCATGCTAATATATTACCCCCAACACCATGAGCTCTTATCTTGTGCAGTAACCTTTTATGTGGCACCTTATCGAATGCCTTTTGGAAATCCAAATACACTAGATCTACTAGTTCCCCTTTATCCACCCTACTCGTTACATTCTCAAAGAACTCTAGCAAATTTGTCAAACATGATTTCCCTTTCATAAAACCATGCTGACTCTGCTTGATTGTATTATGATTTTCTAAATGCCCTGCTACTACTACCTTAATAATGGACTCCAGCATTTTCCCAATGACAGATGTTAGGCTAACTGGTCTATAGTTCCCTGCTTTCTGTCTCCCTCCTTTCTTGAATAGGGACGTTACATTTGTGGTTTTCCAATCTGCTGGTACCTCTCCAGAATCCAGGGAATTTTGGTAGATTACAACCAATGCATCCACTATCTCTGCAGCCACTTTTAAGACCCTAGGATGCAGGCTGGATGAGTGCAGCTCCAACAACACTCAAGGGGCAACACGGTGGCATAGTGGTTAGCACTGTTGCCTCACAGCGCCAGGGACCCGGGTTCGAATCCGGCCTAGGGTGACTGTCTGTGTGGAGTTTGCACATTCTCCCCGTGTCTGCGTGGGTTTCCTCCGGGTGCTCCGGTTTCCTCCCACAGTCCAAAGATGTGCGGGTTAGGTTGATTTGGCTATGATAAATTGACTCTTAGTGTTAGGGGGATTAAATACGTGGGGTTACGGGGATAGGGTGGGATATGTGTCGGTGCAGGCTCGATGGGCCGAAATGGCCTCTATCTGCATTGTGGGGATTCTGTGATTCTGTGAAGAAGCTCAACACCATCCAGAACAAAGCAGCCCGCTTGATTGGCACCCCATCCACCACCTTAAACATTCACTCCCTCCACCGGCATACCGTGGCTGTAGTGTGTACTATCTACAAGATGCACTGCAGCAACTCGCCAAGGCTTCTTCGGCAGCACCTCCCAAACCCTCGACCTCTTCCACCTAGAAGGACAAGGGCAGCAGGCACATGGGAACACCACCACCTCCAAGTTCCCCTCCAAGTCACACACCATCCTGACTTAGAAGTATATCGCCGATCCTTCAACTGGGTCAAAATCCTGGAACTCCCTACCTAACAGCATTGTGGGAGTACCTTCTCCACATGGACTGCAGCGGTTCAAGAAGGCGGCTCACCACCACCTTCTCAAGGGTAATTAGGGATGGGCAATAAATGCTGGCCTTGCCAGCGACGCCCACATCTCCTAAAACAAATGTAAATTTTTTTTTAAAAGTCCACCTTTAATCCCATTAGTTTGCCTCGTACTTTTTCTCTAGTGATAGTAATTGTTTTAAGTTCCTCCCTCCCTATAGCCTCTTGTTTATTATTATTGGGATGCTTTTAGTGTCTTCTACCGTGAAGACTGATACAAAATATTTGTTCAAAGTCTCTACCATTTCCCTGTTTCCCATTATTAATTCCCCAGTCTCATCCTCTAAAGGACCAACGTTTACTTTAGCTACTCTCTTCCTTTTTATATACCTGTAGAACTCTTACTGTCTGTTTTTATATTTCTTGCTAGTTTACTCTCATAATCTATCTTCTCCCGCTATTATTTTTTTAGTCGTCCTTTGCTGTTTTCTAAAAATTTTCCAATCCTCTGGCCTACCACTAATCTTCACAACATTGTATGCCTTTGTTTTCAATTTGATACCATCCTTAACTTCCTTAGTTAGCCACGGATGGTTCATCCTTCTCTTAGAGTTGTTCTTTCTCACTGGAATATATCTTTGCTGAGAGTTATGAAATATCTCCTTAAATGTCTGCCACTGCTTATCTACTGTCTTACCCTTTAATCTATTTTCCCAGTCCACTTTAGCCAACTCTGTCTTCATACCTTTGTAATTGTCTTTATTTAAGTTCAGGACACTAGTTTGAGACCCAAGTTTCTCAACTTCAAACTGAATTTGAAATTCTAACATACTATGATCACTCTTCCCTCGAGGATCCTTTACTATGAGATCATTAATTAATCCTATCTCATTACACAATACCAGATCTAAAATAGCCTTCTCCCTGGTTGGTTCCACAACGTATTGTTCTATGAAAATATCCCGAATACACTCTATGAACTCGTCCTCAAGACTACCTTTGCCAATTTGATTTGTCCAATCTGTATGAAAATCGCCCATGATTATTGCAGTACCTTTCTTACAAGCCTCCATTATTTCTTGATTTATACTCTGTCCTACAGTGTAGCTACTGTTAGGGGCCTATAGACTACTCCCACCAGTGACTTCTTTCCATTATTGTTTCTTATCTCCACCCAAACTGATTCTACATCTTGATCTTCTGAGCCAATATCATTTCTCACTACTGCCCTGATCTCATCCTTTATTAACAGAGGTACCCCATCTCCTTTTCCTTTCTGCCTATCCTTCCGAAATGTCAAATACCCCTGAATATTCAGTTCCCAGCCTTGGTCACCTTGCAACCACGTCTCTGTAATGGCTATCAGATCGTACCCATTTATTTCTATTTGTGCCGTCAACTCATCTATCTTGTTACGAATGCTGCATGCATTCAGATAAAGAGCTTTTAATTTTCTCTTTATACCATTTTTCCCTATTCTGACTCTACTTTCTGGTGCACTCTTATATTTATACGCTCTGTCCCTTCCTGTCACACTCTGGTTATCATTACCCCTATCGCTACCCTGCACTATTGCCTTCTCCATTCTCTTTGACTTTTTAAATTTCCCCTCACCTGAGCCCTCCCCCCCACTACTTAATTTAGAGCCCTATCTATAGCCCTAGTTATTCGATTCGCCAGGACACTGGTCCCAGCATGGTTCAAGTGAAGCCCGTCCCAACGGAACAGCTCCCTCTTTCCCCAGTACTGGTGCCAGTGCCCCATGAATCGAAACCCATTTCTCCCACACCAATCTTTGAGCCACGCATTCATCTCTCTGATCTTATTTACCCTATGCCAATTTGCTCATGGCTCAGATAGTAATCCAGAGATTATTACCTTTGTGGTTCTGCTTTTTAATTTAGCCCCTAGCTGCTCATACTCCCTCAGCAGAACCTCTTTCTTTGTCCTACCTATGTCGTTGGTACCTACATGGACCACGACAACTGGATCTTTCCTCTCCCACTCCAAGTTCCTCTCTTAACGCAGTACTCTAGATGGAGTCTGACCAAGACTCTGTACAACTGAAGCATCACTTCCTCACTTTTGTATTCCAGCCCCCTTGAGATAAAGGCCAACATTCCATTATGCTTTTTGATAATTTATTTGTAGCTATCCATTAGTTTTAGTGATTTGTGTACATGGACACGTAAATCCCTTTGCTTCTCCACAGCTCCTCGTCTCTCATCATTAAGAAAATGTTCCGATTTGTCTTTCACAGATCCAAAGAATAATACCATTTAGCTTATATTACCACTGTTTCCCAATCTCTTATTTACGTTAAATGACATCTGCTACTCTTCAGTCCAAATCTCTGATCTATACAGATCCTTCAGTATTTGATGAGTCTTTCCTGCTTATTTGCAGTCCCTCCCAGTTTGGTAACATCAGCAAACTTGTAGAGTTTTATTTCTGTTCGCAAGCCAATTTATTTAAATAACAACGGCTCCAGCATTAATACCTGTTTTCTATCAAAAGTTTCAAATACATTGCACACTTTGGTTTACAATTACATAGAAATATAAAACATAGAAGATAGGAGCAGGAGTACGCCATTTGGCCCCTCGAGCCTGCTCCGCTATTCAATGCGATCATGGCTGATCATCCAAATTCAGTACCCTGTCCCTGCTTTCTCCCCATATCCCTTGATCCCTTTAGCCTTAAGAAATATATCTAACTCCTTCTTGAATATATTTAATGAATTGGCCTCAACTGCCTTGTGTGGTAGAGAATTCCACAGGTTCACCACTCTCTGGGTGAAGAAATTCCTCCTCATCTCTGTCCTAAATGGCTTACCCCTTATCCTTAGACTGTGACCCCTGGTTCTGGACTCCCCCGCCATCGGGAACAGCCTTCCTGCATCTAGTCTGTCCAGTCCTGTTAGAATGTTATAAGTTTCAATGAGATCCCCTCTCATTCTTCTAAACTCTAGCGAATATAAGCCTAATCGACCCAATCTCTCTTCATACGTCATTCCTGCCATCCCAGGTATCAGTCTGGTAAATCTTCGCTGCACTCCCTCCATGGCAAGCACATCCTTCCTCAGACAAGGCGACCAAAACTGCACACAATACTCAAGGTGTGGTCTCACCAAGGCCCTGTACAACTGCAGCAAGACATCCTTGCTCCTGTACTCGAATCCTCTTGCTATGAAGGCCAACATACCATTTGCCTTCTTAACCGCCTGCTGCACCTGCATGCTTACCTTCAGCGACTGGTGCACAAGGACACCCAGGTCTCGTTGCACTTCCCCTTTTCCCAATCTATTGCCGTTCAGATAATAATCTGCCTTCCTGTTTTTGCCACCAAAGTGGATAACCTCGCATTTATCCACATTATACTGCATCTGCCATGCATCTGCCCAATCACCCAACCTGTCCAAATCATACTGGAGTTTCTCTGCATCCTCCTCACAGCACACACGCCCACCCAGCTTTGTGTCGTCTGCAAACTTGGAGATATTACATCTAGTTCCCTCGTCTAGATCATTTATATATATATTGCGAATAACTGGGGTCCTAGCACCGATCCCTGCGGTACCCCACTAGTCACTGCCTGCCACTCGGAAAAAGACCCGTTTATTCCAACTCTTTGCTTCCTGTCTGCCAACCAGTTTTCTATCCAAGTCAGTACCTTACCCCCAATCCCATGTACTTTAACTTTGCACGCTAATCTCTTATGCGAGACCTTATCGAAAGCCTTCTAAAAGTCCAAATACACCACATCCACTGGTTCTCCCTTATCTATTCTACCAGTTACATCCTCAAAAAATTCCAGTAGATTAGTCAAGCATGATTTACCTTTTGTAAATCCATGTTGACTTTGTCCAATCCTGTTTTCCAAGTGCTCTGCTATTACATCTTTTATAATGGACTCTAGCATTTTCCCCACTGTCAGGCTTAATTCCTCGTTTTCTCTCTACCACCTTTTTTAAATAGTGGGGTTACATTAGCTACCCTCCAATCCATGGGAACTGTTCCAGAGTCTATAGAATTTTGGAAGATGACCAGCAATGCATCTACTATTTCTAGGGCCACTTCCTTAAGTACCCTAGGATGTAGATTATCAGGCCCTGGGGATTTATCGGCCTTCAATCCCATCAATTTCCCTAACACCATTTCCCTAAAAATTCTGATTTCATTCAGTTCCTCCCTCTCATTAGACCCTATGTTCCCCGACATCTCTGGGAGTTTATTTCTGTCCTCCTTTGTGAAGACAGAACCAAAGTATATATTTAATTGGTCTGCCATTTCTTTGTTCCCCATTATAAATTCCCCTGATTCTGACTGCAAGGGACCTACGCTTGACTTCACCAATCTTTTTTTCTTCACATATCTACAGAAGCTTTTACAGTCAGTTTTTATGTTCCCTGAAAGCTTACTCTCATACTCTATTTCCCCCCTCTTAATTAATCCCTTTGTCCTCCTTTGCTGAATCCTAAACTGCTCCCAATCCTCAGGTTTGCTGCTTTTTCTGGCCAATTTATATGTCCTCTCCTTGGATCTTATGCTATCCCTAATTTCCCTTGTTAGCCATGGTTGAGTCACCTTTTTTGTTTTATTTTTATGCCAAATAGGGATGAACAAATTCTGTAGTTCATCCATGCGATCTTTAAATGTTTGCCATTGCCTATCCACCGTCAACCCTTTAAGTAACATTCCCCAATCCATCCTAGCCAACTCGCACCTCATACCATCGTAGTTTCCTTTATTCAAATTCAGTACCCTAGTCTCTGAGTCAACTACTACTTCACTCTCCATCTTAATGAAGAATTCTATCATATTATGATCGTTCCTCCCCAAGGGGCCTCGCACAACAAGATTGCTCATTAATCCTTTCTCATTACATAATACCCAGTCTAAGATGGCCTGATCTCTAGTTGGTTCCTCGACATATTGGTCCAGGAAATGCTGGAATATGGGATTAGATTAGACAGAGCTTGATGGCCGGCGCGGACACGATGGGCCGAAGGGCCTCTATCCGTGCTGTATAACTCTATGACTCTATGAAACCATCCCATATACACTCTAGGAATTCCTCTTCCACAGTATTGTTACTAATGGTTAGCCCAATCTATATGTAGATTAAAGTCACCCATGATAACCGCTGTGCCCTTATTGCACGCATCTCTAATTTCCCGTTTAATGCCATCCCCAACCTCAGCATTACTGTTTGGGGGTCTGTATACAACTCCCGCTAACGTTTTCTACCCCTTGGTATTTCTCAGCTCTACCCATACAGATTCCACATCATCAGAGCTAATATCCTTCCTTACTATTGTGCTAATCTCCTCTTTAACCAGCAATGCTACCCCACCTCCTTTTCCTTTTTGCCTGTCCTTCCTGAATATTGAATACCGCTGGATGTTGAATTCCCAGCCTTGGTCACCCTGGAGCCATGTCTCCGTAATCCCAATTATATCATATCTGTTTACATCTATTTGCGGAGCTAATTCATCCACCTTATTACGAATGCTCCTCGCATTAAGACAGAAAGCCTTCAGGCTTGTTTTTTTAACACTTAGACCTTTTAGAATTATTGTTTACTGTGGCCATGTTTGATTTATACCCTTGATTTCTCTGACTTCCACTTTTGCTTTTCTCCTTCCTGTCTTTTGCTTCTATCCTTGCTTTCCTTTCCTCTGTCTCCCTGCACAGGTTCCCAACCCCCTGCCATTTTAGTTTAAACCCTCCCCAACAGCACTAGCAAACACTCCCCCTAGGACATCGGTCCCGGTCCTGCCCAGGTGCAAACCGTCCAGTTTGTACTGGTCCCACCTCCCCCAGAACCGGTTCCAATGTCCCAGGAATTTGAATCCCTCCCCTTGCACCATTCTTCTAGCCACGTATTCATCTGAAATATCCTTCAATTTCTACTCTGACTAGTACGTGGCACTGTTAGCAATCCTGAGATTACTACCTTTGAGGTCCTATTTTTTAATTTACCTCCTAACTCCCTATATTCAGCTTTTAGGACCTCATCCCGTTTTTTACCTATATCGTTGGTACCTATATGCACCACGACAACTGGCTGTTCACCCTCCCCCTCCAGAATGCCCTGCAACCGCTCCGAGACATCCTTGACCCTTACACCAGGGAGGCAACATACCATCCTGGAGTCTCGTTTGCGGCTGCAGAAACGCCTATCTATTCCCCTTACAATAGAACCCCCTATCACTATCGCTCTCCCGCTCTTTTTCCTCCCGTCCTGTGCAGCAGAACCACCCATGGTGCCAGGAAGTTGGTTGCTGCTGCCTTCCCCCAATAAGCCATCCTCCTCAACAATATCCAAAGCGGTATATCTGTTTGAGAGGGGGATGGCCACAGGGGACCCCTGCACTACCTGCCTGCGCCTACTACTCTGCCTGCCGGTCACCCATTCCCTTCCTGCCTGTGCAGCCTTTACCTGCGGTGTGACCAACTCATTAAACGTGATATGCACGACGTCCTCAGCATCGCGAATGCTCCAGTATGTATCCATTCGCCGCTCCAGCACCACAATGCGGTCTGCCAGTAGCTGCAGCTAGATACACTTCCCGCACATATGATAGTCAGGGACACGGGAAGTGTCCTTGATTTCCCACATAGTGCAGGAGGAGCATGCCACGGGGCCGAGCTGTGCTGCCATGACTTACCCTTTAATTAATTTAAATTAAATTAAATCAAATCAAATCAATACCACAAATTACACTACAATTAAATGATATAGTCAAGGGCCCTTGTTTACTAGCACTCCCCGCTACACAACTCAGACCTTAGAAACTATAACCACAAAATTAAGACCTTCTAAACATTATAAACTATTAACCTTAACTGTCAAACTATAGAGTGGTATAAATACTCACCTGGCCGTACTCACCCAATCAGCTGCTTCCTCTTGCCCGTGTCACTTTTTGAATCGTGACGTGGCTCTGGAACGCCGCTGCTGGTCTGCGAGATTGGTAAGCCTCTGAAAAAAGCCCGCGAAAGTGAGTTTAAATACTCACTGTACCATCGCTCTCTCCGCTCCCGACACCGGCCTCTGTATAAAAAAAAAAAGCCCGCGAAAGTGAGTTTAAATACTCACTGTCCCGTCGCTCTCTCGCTCCCGACACTGGCCTCTGCAACAAAAAAAGCCCGCGAAAGTGAGTTTAAATACTCACTGTACCGTCGCTCTCTCCGCTCCCGACACCGGCCTCTGCAAAAAAAAAAAAAAAAGTCCGTGTAGTTGTTAATTTAATAGTTTGGGAATATATGTTGGCACAATGTCATGTATGTAACAAGTGACTTGGCAAGGAAATGTTTGTTGAAATATGAGAATGGTTGTTCTTAACTGTGTGAATAGCAAAGAGGAATCTTAAAGTGAACGTGTGGAACTGGGAGACTATCCAAGAGCCTTGTTGAGTAAGACCGAGAGTGAGAGTATGCCACCAATTTAAAATAATTTTTTACATATAAACCATGGTCTGATTGGCACAAGCAGGCAGTAGATTAATGCTAGTTTAATTTTTAAACTATTAATAATCATATATTGGAAGGAAGCTGTGAATATACAAATCAAACGTGGATCCTTGTTGATTGTTGAACACCCATGAGATTTGAAGCTACTATTTGGTGCATTAAAAATTGGTATTAATTTAGCATTGTTGCAGTAATTAAATCATGTTGGATTATACAGGAAGAAATTGCTGATATGTTCCAATTTCTTTTTTGGTTTGGCTTCTGCTGACCTGAGTCTTGAATGCTCAGAGAAGAAAATACTTTTTTTTTGCAGTGTCTTCAAAGGGTCATTATACACAAAGTTGTTTGATAAAAATCAGTGATAGCATAAAATTCAGATGCCGATGAAGCTTTGAAATTGGTGTTTAAAAAATATAACTGACTCTTTAAAGTCTGCCTAGCGGCTTGGAATCAACCACCTGTTGGTGGTAGTCAGGTTCTCATCTGTCAAGCGTTCCACCAGGATTTTTTGATCTCAACTAGAGCATTCTGGGGAGGCATAAGACGTACATAAGAGCATAAGAAATAACAGCAGGAGTAGGCCATACGGCCCCTCGAGCCTGCTCCGCCATTCAATAAGATCATGGCTGATCATCGACCTCAACTCCATGGCCACCTTATCCAGACAGTTACAACTTTGGTCCATTTAGGCCACAGCCAACCGTGTTACAGGTGTTTGTGTCTGAACTTGCACAGGAGAAGTAAATAATTGAGATAAAAACATACGACAAGAGTTAAAAATTAAAAGGTCGTATGGATATTTTCAATTCTCAAGCACACGTTGGAAGCAACATTACAAATATTACCTCACCAAAATAAACCAAATGTTTCGGTGGGGGGGGGGGGGAACTTGCATCAAAGTAATTCAATTTTTTTTTCCCTTTACAAATCTCCTGGCAGTGCCAAAGGTTTAACTGCCATAATCAGGCTTTTTCATGAATATGACTGAGGGAGAAATTGAACCTTGCCAAAGAGATTTATTCAGAAAGCCTGCTGCCATTTTTTTTGACAGCCTTTCTACAAATCTGCCAGCTCCCAGAAAATGAAAAGAAACATTTACTGATGGCCCCTGAAAGCTGCCGACTAGTTCAAACCAAGCTATAGGAGTACAGCTGTAATGTATGCCATCCTGTTGCCATTGACAACACTGCTGATAACCCCTGGCTGCATTTTTGTTGCTGCCACTTGTCTGTTGAAAGATCCTGTTTTGCAGTCAAATCTATCTTTATAGCTGTCAAGAATAGTCCCAGTTACATTCCCTAAATCAATCTTGGATGAGAGGCCAGGTTAGCGGTGGTGTAATAAACAAAATTGGAATCATTCACTGAACTGAAAAGGTCTCTGCTTATAACAATACTACTGACCAGATCTCATCTGTTTGTATCAAAGATTTATTTAAGGATTGTAAGAAATGCTCATCTTAAATAGATTCTGCAATGAAATAATATGTTTGGCAGAAGACTTTCATTGTTAAACTCCATTTGCTCTGCACTCATGGATTTAGCCTGCCAGTGCCTGGCGAATGGAGAATCTTTAAGTTGTGGGGTAATGGCAACTGTAGAGCAAAGTGTAACTAGAGAGATACTAATAGATCACAACAAAACTTCAGACACCAATTTCAAAGCTTAATGTAAGGCAAGAAGAGTCTGAGGCTACAGTGATAAAAACACAGAACCAGTGCAGACAGAAAATATAAAAGAGGAAATAAAACGAACTGCTACAATTCTCCCCGTCTAATTCATGGTGTTTTCTTTTCTATTTTGCTGCTAGCAAAATGATGGCAGCCCATCTCGAAATCCTGCCTAATCTCTGTTGGGAGTAGGAAAACAATTCAAGTAGACTGCTACAATTTCAATCCCATTGAATCGTCTGTGGTATTGTCAAGTGGGTCAGTCATGAGTTAGCTTTGACAGGGACAAGAGAGGTTGCTTGGAAGCTGCCGTGTGTTGTCATAAGTTAGCTTGCAGATTGCACTGCTACTTTGTTTTTAGAAAGGTTTTACCTTGGTTTGGACATTAGACTGAAAAGTTAAACCCACTTAAATGTGGCTGGTTTGACCAGTGACTAATTGTGACTTATAAAGTGTCTGTGGTGCTTGTGGTGCCAGCCTCCTTCAATATATAAAAAATATTCCACAGAGTGGAGTGGCCATATATAGAATCACAGAGTGATACAGCACAGAAGGAGGCCATTTGGTAGAGCTATCCAATTAATCCCACTCCCATGCTTTTCCCCATAGCCCTGTAAATTGAGTGGCCCTGTGTGTTTCCAGTTATGCTGTGATTTGGCTTTGGGACAGTTTTGTACACTAGATTCAAACTTTGTACTGTTTATCCATGATGGTGATGATTACAAGCCAACCCGCAGCATTATTTCAAGCTATATTGACCACGTTGGGTCAGTTTGGTTGGCTATTGTAAACTTGAGCAAGTCTGGAACTGGGCAAGTCCCATTCCTACTTCCCGTTAAGTTCTCCCTGATTTTTCTTTTGCTTCAAAAGTAGTTGCATGGTATCTAGGTATTGTGCTAATTGTAGACAAATTTGCTCCTGGTATTGCTGGTATTTGCCATTGGATTTCCATCAGTATTATTCTCTCCCTTTAGGACAAAATTGATGTTAAAAGTGTGATGGTAATTTTGAAATCAATCTCTCACCCTAAAATTCCTGTGAGAGTAAACTTTGCCCTTTTTTGACAAAATTAAAAGATTTTGTATTTATTATAGGAATAATGCTACCCAGGCAGCAGTTGAGCAGGTTGGAGGAACATCATGGACTTCTGAATCCCCTTTGTTGCTTTCTATCCTTTCAGAAAGGATGTTATTATGAGTTTATCCTCCCTCAGTTAGATCTAGGAATCAGCTTGGCTGAGGACGTTTGTCTGAACTCCCTTCCATTCATAAAGTTTAGCATAGACTTCTAATAGATGTTCCATGTTGGGGTAAGAAGTGTCTTTCCAAAAAGTCCACTGATTTTGGAGACTTTGGGCTGGATTCTGAATGACCCATGGAGTCGGGTTTGGAGGCGTGTGGGGGGTTAAATTTGTGGGGTTGGGGGTCCCGACCCCATCTCGCCTCCACGCAATTTTGACAAAATCAGTCATGGGGTTCCCGACTCCGTCCCGCCTCCAAGAGGCGGGAGAGGCCATTAAAGCCCTTAACAAGCCCTAAATTGGCTCTGTAATGCCATTTTGAAACGTTTTAGCTAGTTTAACCCTTTTCCGACGTGAGGCACGCCTGGTGTGAAACACTCCAGTGAAACCTGGCGGGAGCACAAGTGGATAGCTGACTATCGGCTGCAGGTCCACTATTACAACGGAGATGTGATGAAGGTAGTAGTAGTATTAGGTCTGAAAGTTGCCTCTGATGCTGCTGCATTGAATATCTTTAGAGACTGCATGGCCTTTGCTGTGAGAGGACTTGGATGCAAAAAATGCTCTCTCTCTCTCTCTCTCCTCTCTCTCTCTCTCCTCACCCCCATCCAGGTCCACTCACATCAAAAACCAGGCTCCTCTCTCACCAACAGCCAGACAATCTCTGAGACCAGTTAGCAATGATGACATCATCAGAGGCGACTTTCAGACTGAAAGCACTAATTAGTTCTGACGAAAGGTCATCAACCTGAAACGTTAACTCTCTTTCTCTCTCCACGGATGCTGCCTGGCCTGCTGAGTTTTTCCAGCGTTTTCTGTTGTTATTTCAGATTTCCAGCATCCGCAGTATTTTGCTATTGCACTAATTAGTTCATGGGTTCCCACATGCTGGAACTCAATTGCCCAATTAAGTGAAAATTGCATCATTGATCCACATTAATCTGGAGTCGGGTGGGGGAACATGAAATGCAGATGACACGACCCCAACCCGACCCCAAGACAAAATCCAGCCCTTTATGTTGAACCTGCTTTAATGCTGCTTATCTGCTGTAACTTCCTGGCCAGGATAGAAGTCAAACCTTTAATGGGCTCTTTCACCAAAAGAATAATAATATAAGTAGGAACAGGAGTAGGCCAATTCAGCCCACTGAGCCTGCTCCACCATTCAGTAAGATCATGGATGAACTTCTACATCAACTCCACTTTCCTGCCCTATCACCATATCCCTTGATACCCTTAGTGTGCAAAATCTATCGATCTCAGTCTTGAAAAATACTCATCGACTGAACATCCACAGCCCTCTAGGGTAGAGAATTCCAAAGATTCACAACCCTTTGAGTGAAGAAATTTCTCCTTATCTCAGTCCTAAATGGCCGACCACTTATCCTGAGACTATGACCCCTAGTTCTAGACTCTCCAACCAGGGGAAACAGCCTCTCAGCATCTACCCTGTCAAGCCCTCTAAGAATCCCGCTGACAGGTTTGTACATGAAGGGTTGCTTTGCAAACTTTGCCTCCATTGAGTTGAGCATAGATTTACAGAATGGCCAAATCTTTCAATGGCCCAGAAATTGATCTCGCTCTGTTCCCGCGGTGGTAAGCCTTCCCCGCGATCTCTCACTCCGCTTGTGCTTTTTCAGATCCAGCTCGCACGAACTTGATGTTCCAGACATCAGCCGGGCAGTGCTTGCGTATCCCACCGGCGTAGTGAATTCGTGCGAGCTGTGGGATCACGTGACTCAGTTAGAGCCAATGGCAGCACACCATCTTCCATTCATAAGTTTCACATACGTGCTGTGAAATCTATGAATCTTACACCCCCCCAAAATAACAGCTAAACCTCAATTAAATTAAAAAAAAACCATCACATTAATAAAATAAGTATAGTTAAATAAATTAACCATTTTAAATAAAAAATTAAATTTTTGAAAAAATTTAAAATCTTTTAAAAAGTTATAAAAATAAACTTACCTGTCTTTAAAGTCTCTAAAAAAGATATACCTGTTAAAAAAAAATTCAAAAAAATACTTAATTCACTACTTACCTTGTTAAAAGTGGGTCTTACTCCTCCTTTTTCCATTTCTAAAATCTTCAGTCCTTACCTGCGCGTCCAAAGCATGAAGTGCACAGCGTGCGCGCAGCCTGTAGCGCGCACGCGATGCACCGAGGAACCGCCCCCTTTTCAAAAGAGCAATTGCCGGTTTTCAGCGCATGCGCAGGGCATGCAGAAAACCGGCAATTGCAGAGGGAATACGCGAGAGTACGCAGTGCGTACTCTCGCGCACCGGGATGAATTTTTGGGCCAATATCTCCAGCAACAACCTGACTACCACCAACTTGGATCAGAACCAGGGTGCACCTTTGCCACCTGAATAATCTTGAAAAGGTCATTGCAAAATTGACTGAAAATGTCCATCTTACTCACAAATTTTATAAATTTTTAATCAAAAGCTCTACAAACTCATAAGACCAATACTGATGTGCCCCCTGCTAGGAGAACGTATGTCTGCAGTAGGCTTCCTCTAACCAACTTCAAATGCCAGTGAATCATTTAATTAACTTTGAAGTTGTGAAGCAGTTACACGTGAATCCCTATCACTCTGAAGGATATAGATCTGAAGTTAAATATCGATATGAAAGGCCGTTCAACCTATCCAAGCGTAATCATTCAATCACAACACCCGGTGTCCCCATCATAACATAAAACTATTTTTTAAATGATTCCAAGGTTTCTGCCTCCATTATCCTACCTGGAAGCCCATTTCACATATTGATCATTCTTCGTGTGAAAAACTTCCTGGCATCACCTGAGATGATCTCCAGACAAAAGCATCTATCCATCTAATTACTTATTTATTTGATATTTTCCTACACCAACATCAGTTGTTACCACTGCTTTTGCTGACAGATAGATATCATAAACTGAGCAAAAATTGGACTCTCCTCATCCTACAAGTATTTAAATTTCTAACAAGCGATCTTTCTGCTCTGCAGCCAACATTGTCCTTTCCTAGTTGCCAGGGCAAATGCTAACAAGCATCTACACATTGTACCTGATAAAGCCAGCTCATGAGATTAAACAGACTTCAGAGCAATTCTCATTGCTCGCACCAAGATGATACATCCCTTCCCTGGGGTGCAAGTTTGCCTCCTTCATCTCCTTTTACTTCCCTCCACTATTCAAATGTGGTTAAAATGCCTGAGAGTCTTTTGCCAGTCTAAACAGGTATAAAATTGTGAGCTTCACCTGAAATTAGCATGAACTAGACTGTGTTGACAGCCTTCAATCAGCATATGCCTCTTAACTGATTCCATATTCCCACTCCCCGTGACTCCTGCCAAGAGCGGCTGGCATGCTTTCCAGTGTCTAATCTTCTTAAAGTATACGCAGAAACTCGCTATATAACAATATAAAGTGAAAGAAAGACCTGCATTCAAATGGCAACTTGTCATGCCTTTCTGAAATGTCCCAAAGTGCTTCACATACTATTAATTGCTTTGAAATGCAGTGACCTTTGTTGTGTGGGTAAAATGAAATGTACCTAAGTCAACCTTTAATATTTACCTTCCAACCAAGTATTTTTTTAAAAATAGCCATTATAGAAATTGATTGTTACATATTTCGGTTCTGTGCTAGATGTTCTCTTAAGATCAGTGTCACCAGCCACGCCCGGAAGCAGATCCTCCAAATCTGCCAAGTAACTTGACTGTCTGATATCTTTAAGCAATAGCATGACACAGATGTCATAACAGTAAGACCTCTCGTTGTGTTTACTGGATACTGTGATCTCACACATGTACGCACATGTATTTCTCCTTTTTGGAAGACGAACTGATGAGCACTCTAGCAAGACGAGGACAACTGCAAACCAACAAATTGATTTATTTTACATGTAACATATGAATGAAAAGAATACCATTTTCACAGCAAGATTTATATATGTCCTATTGCTCCTCCCAACATCAAAAACAATAAATTATACAAATCTTGTTCTTGATATGGGCCAACTTCATTTTTCAAGACAGTATCACAGAGCTGACTAACACTAACTCAAAAAGCAATACCCTTCCGCCTATCTCTCTGTTCCAGACCTAAAACTTGCTGTACGTTGTCCGTTTTTCCACAGTGAGGGAGAAAGCCAAAAGCGTAGCCTCTGCCCCTCAGCTCTCTGTGTCAAGCATTAGCTCACTGTGCTGCCAATCAAAACTACCACCTTAAATGACAAACCTCCTCACCTTGGTGTAAGAGCCATGACCCATTTAGCTAGGCCTTGTGCTGTGCTCAATGAATGAAGCTAATCCAACATATAGGTGTGAACCACTCTGGAATGTGCTAAGGACCCTCACCCATTCTCTCAGATTAATATGGTCTGCGAGGAACCTGATTCTGAGATGGCTAGTATTTCAGCTAGTTTGCCCTAAACAACATCCCAGATAGCTTGTGTGTTTCTGGGAGTTAATCACTTATGAACCAAATTTAGCTTCATAGCAACATCATAATGGGCAGTATTTTGCGACCCCCTACAGGTGTGTACGCGCCCGTAGGGGCCGCGCAAGTTTCGGGTTTAGGCATGCGAAGCTCATGCGCTAAAACCCAGAACTTGCGATCTGTCAAGAATCCGCCCACGGGAAGCCTCTGATCGCAAATTTTGGGCCAATATAAATTAGCCCTAAAATCCCTTCCAGGCCAATAGGCAAAAATATCAAAACATGACAATGATAAACACACTTAAGAACTGTCACGTTTCAAGAGTTTTTGATCATTTTTTCCCGTAAAGAGTTCAGAAAATGAGTTACTTTTATTGTAGGTTTTTTTTAAAGTAATCTGTATTCTTACAAATTCCAAAATAGCCAACCAGACGAAAGATGGTTAATATGCTAAATGCAAGTTGTTTTCCCCAAGAGTCAAAACAATAAACAATTTGATCACTTGTAATTGAAAAACACCTCCCATCCATTGTGTTGCAAATCCGTTCGATCTCTGTATGCCTGTCTATGAAAACAGATATAAGATAGAAGCTGGGATAGGACGCAGTGCAGGCAGGCAGCAAAAGGGGGACCGTTTGAGACAAAAACATTGCAAGAGAAGTCAAATTTGTTAAAGGGAAAGCTGTGAGGAGCTTTGCTGTGAAGGAAGGTTAAAAGGCCTCCAGTTTAATTCAAGTGCAATAATCCAATAATGTGGGGTAGTGTGTTTTTTTAATTTTGTATCATTACACAAAAGATAAATTATACCAATTGGTACGGTAGCATAGTGGTTATGTTACTGGACTAGTAATCCTGGACTAATAATCCGGAGACGTGAGTTCAAGTTGGGTATTTAAATTCAGTTAATTAAATATATCTGGAATAAAAAGCTAGTATCGGTAGCGGTAACCATGAAACTACCGGATTATTGTAAAAACCCAACTAGTTCACTAATGTCCTTAGGGAAGGAAACCTGCCATCCTTACCTGGTCTGGCCTATATGTGACTCCAGACCCACAGCAATGTGGTTGACTCTTAACTGCCCTCTGAAATGGCCTAGCAAGCCACTGTGTCATATCAAAAAAAACCTGCTACGATACACTGCAGCGGTTCAAGAAGGGCAATTCGGGATAAATGCTGGCCTTGCCAGTGATGCCCACATCCCGTGAATGAATGAATTAAAAAAAATTGAACTACATGAAACTGATTGTTACTGTTGCTCTATATGTGCTCCTTATTGTGAAATAAAGCAGCTTAACGATTCATGTCAAGCCTCATCTCATCTAGCGTTAACTCAGACAGCCTTTGAAAGATTGAAGGAGGGCATGTGCGAAAGACACGATAACCACGTTGTATGTCAAGAAGACGCATTGTTGCATTCCCTGGGTTACTTCTATGAGTAGGTATCTACTTGTAGGAGCAACTGACACTATGGAACCTGAATTTGTAACGGGAATCTAACTGTTTACAGCACACTACAAATATTCCGTGCTGTATATCCTATGTAGTTCATTTTCATTCCCCTTCCCCTCTTTGGATTCTTCCACACACCATCCCTGGCCAAGAGAACAGACTGGAGACTTATTTCAGGCTTGCACCAAAGTCAGACCACAGACCTGTGCTGGGAGGTGGGCAGACGTGGTTCAGAGTAACTCACCCTATGAATTCTTATTCCTCCCTATGACCTCTGCCCTGTACCTCCCTGGATGGACTAGCCGAGATCAGGGGCTTATTGTGTGGGTAAGTCCCGGATCTGGGCCTGCTTCCTACTACTCCTTGGGACAACATGTTGGTCTACCTACCATCTGCACCCCTTGCAACAGCACATTCCTTAGTGTATTCCAAATGAAAACGTGAAAAATGTACAGTGACTGCACATTTCAAAATCATCATTGAAATGTAAACCTGCAAAATTTGTCAATAATGCAAATCATATATACTGTAAGGAAAATGCACTGTGTGTCTCTACTGCACGTTTTGTACTCCCATAAGTAATGGCGTTGAATGTTGTGAGGATTGTGACCTACTCTCATTGCTGGTTTGGATAGTCACATCCTATGTTCAGTGGAGATGAGTCCAAAACACAGATTTGCCTTTGCAAATGGCACCAATGGTCAATAAAATAAATTAAAATTTATGCTTTAAAATAAGGAATACGGTTCAACCAATGAATATATTATGACTTACTCTTTAACATTTTCAGTTCCAGGTCCCCCCATTAGGTTGGTATTCCCCAAGGTCCAGTTAACATCACTGAGAGTAGTCTGGCAGACTCCCGAAAACCCCAATGGCATCATTCTAGGTAAGGTGGAGAATGTATAAACTAGATGAAAGCCTCTATAGTAAATGCTATTGAATAGCCTAATGGATACTGACATTTTTATATTTGTGTTTCTCCCCAACTTTTTATTTCTCCTATTTATTTCCTCTTTGAAGCCTTTGTCCTCATGCGTGTTCTTTCAACTAAAAGGAAACGTGGGACAGACAGGCGAGAGACTTTACCATGACAACTATTGACATTCTGCACTCAGCCAAAAGAAGGTGCACTTACCACACGTTCAGATAGATATTTCCAGAATTTGTCTTCGCCCAGTGATCAGATTCAGCATTTTACAAGATCTCCATTTTGAGGCCTGCGAGAGAACTGGCCAAAGATAAATATGTAACAAAGTTTTACACAGACTCCCACTGAAAATGAATGCTACGGCGGAGCAACATGTATGTGCTTTGAGCAACAAGATACTCTGCATAAATAATTGATAGATAAATAAATAGAAACAGGACAAACATGCTGTCTTTTGGTGACACTAAGTGGTGATAAAGTGTATTACACTGTTAAGTGTTTTCATTGCACTTAGATACTTTAAGGTACAGTTTACAAAAGTAATAATGCACCACAGTGTTAAGTACCATGCCTAATGAATAGAGCAGACCTTGTGTTTCTTGAGTGCAGGTGTAATTAGAGGCTCAGAGAATATGAAAATACACTATAGAACATTGGTGAAGGAACCTCAAATCAGTTCAGGTTCCAAAGTTCATGACATCTTTTAACAGTTTTATGCCAGAGCCGGGTTTATAGTACATGAATTCCAGAATCATACTGTTGTAAGACCAGCAGTTGCATCTGATTTTCTGTGGTAGTATGGTTCTGTAATCTATACTAAAACTAAGATTGTATTCCAAACAAACTTTACACAAGATTTGCATCCAAACCAGGTTCAACTGGAATAAAACATATAAGTAGGTAGAAATGTATACTGTCTTTAATCTAGAAGTCTTGGGTAATCTTTTTGTTCATCTTTTCCATCTTCCCTCCTTACTACTACTTGCCTTCACACATTCTTCAAACACGATGGCCGAACAGAAGAAGGTTTTTTTTCACTATGATAGTTCAAACTGTCAGTGTTCCCTCTGCTTGCAGTGAACTGCTAAAGGTTTAAAAGGTCTTTTTCATTTGTCTCAACTTTAATCTTGTGTGGGTGGGTTAAAAATGACACGTTAATAAAGAACAGATTGTAGTCTTTTAGTGCCATGAAATTGCCTGGACATTTGCTGTTATTCGAACAGCAAAAGATTTTCTGATGCCACAACAATACAAAGGGGATTTTGTACATTGCTGATAGTTAAAAAAACAGTCTGTTCCGTTTTTTAAATCTGCCATAAAGACGTATCGGCCTCATTCAACATGAGCCCCCAGGAGAGAACAAAAACTAACAACCACGGTGTAAAAATCACACTTCTAAACACAAGCTATAAAAGTAAGTCATTGGGGAGTAGGAGCCGTCCCACTTGGACTGGTATTGTTGATGACTGCCAGAAACATTCACCTGAAATCTGTACAACATGTTTTACAATTGCAGAAAGGCTCTGAGGTGTCATATTATGTGTGTAGTAAGCCACTCGTAGGCTTTTGCAGTACTTTTTTTTCTTGATTTAATTCTACACGAAGAACACATGAGTTGACTGCAATTGGAAAAAATATGAGTACCAAAATTATTAAAGAAATGCATCGGACAAAAGTGAGCATCACAACAGGCACGGTGTAAAGAATTCCTCGGTCAGATAAAGCATAGATTTGATACATTGGAGAGCTTCCCCAACACTGCTTCAAGAATGTACTTCAGATCCAGCCTCAGAGCAGCACATCCAAGCTGTACCAGGCACTCTATGCTCTTGTACACATTGCCCTTGTAGAATGTCTCTGAATGAGTTTGCTGGATTGATGACAGATTTGAGATGAAATACAAAATTTTGTTCGGTGAAATAATGTCCATTGGAAATTGGGTTGAGATTTGTTTGATGTCGAACCCATTATCCATCAGATTGAGAGGACCCTCCCCTCTGGATTATGTTCAAACTCTGGTCCCGAAGACAAAAGGAAAGTTTTTCAATAATCATAATGACATGACAAATCAAGCAGAATGGGATTCTCCTTTCCTTGTGAAAGGTAATTGATCTCTTCTACGTAACCAGAAGGTACATTCTGGTAATGAGGCACTAAGGTCTCCTGCCAATTTGTGGTGTGCTGCACAGTTGGACTGAATCATGTATCTCAATCTCAATCAGGACAAATTCCTGAACATATGTTCCTCTTTTCTTTACTACTGATGCAGACAAACTGGCAAAGTCTCCTGAAAGTAGTATGTCAGACAAAATATAATAACTTACATTTCCTCCTTTGTTCAAGTTCCTTCTTTTCTATCCTCTCTCATACTTGTGCCTCTTTTATCACCCCTATGTTGCCTTTTTATTACTGGTCCAAATTGCTCTGACACATTTAAAGCAATACCATTACTCTTCCTGGCCCTGACCATTGAGAATGCATGCAATGTTCAACAGTAAATCTATCTTGGCGAAAGAATCTCTCTTTTCTTCCATCATATTTGTAAGGTACCAGACAATTTAAATGATGTATTTTGATTAAACCCCCTGCAACAACTAGTACGGGACACCACATTTGCCCCATGGCTCAAATGGTAAATGCACTACACAGCATGGCACTGAGCCAGAATTCAGAAGAGTCACCAGAATTCAGAAGAGTCGCCAGTTTTGATCCCAGTCTCTATTGCGTCAGCTGATCTCAGCCAAAAGCATGATAAGGACGTTACAATTGGCATTAATACTAAGCTAGAGGGGAGAATATTCAACTAAGGAATCTGCTCCTGACTGCTATCTGGTGAAAGTGTGACATCAGATGAGGACAGGACTGCGACTATCTCTGATGCCATCCATAGTCTAATAACCTGCTCGCTATTTGGGCTCATACCTGACAAGTCGCAACTTGGACAAGGTACTGGAGGTTGGCTGGTGCCCCAGCATGAGTCACTGCCTTCAGGAGAACAGAAAATTGGAGTGCCGAAAATGAACATCAAATCATCATACTATGTAGATCTACTTTGGGACATCCTGAGGATGTGGTAAAATGCTGTATAAATACATTGCATCATACTGTTACAAAAATGTGAAGTCAAAGGCGTAGAAATTTGCAGCACAAAACGGGCGCAATTGCACGAGCCGTCCGTTATACACCCTGCCTGACATTCAGTTCCATTGCAGTCAATGGAGTTTAACACCAGATGAGGCGAATAACACAGATGCGATTCCGTTGGGTTTGCACTGCCGCCCAAGGCGAATTTCTACCCCAAAGTGTTTTTTTAAGTGATTGTACAACATTATGACAAGTCTATGCTCTGATTTATCTTTGTAATCCCTTTTCACAGTCTTCCTGCTAAATATGTAATACTAATTTAAACTACAATATAGATTTTTTTTTTGTTGCAGGTTACCAGATAGCTTACCGTCTGGCAACTGCTGAACCAAACAACTTCATCACCACAGAAGTCAGTTCTAATGTCCGACAGTACTCTGCAACAAAGCTGACACCCGAGTCTCCATATGTCTTCCGTGTATCTGCGAAGACACGTCGGGGCTGGGGGGAGCCGGTGGAGGCAGTTGTGATCACCACAGAAACTAGAGGTAAAGTGTCCGGCTGTGTGTATTGATAGATCCTTCAATACTGAATTTATAATGTATCTGGAAGCATATGGGGGCATCAAGAACAAGGGGACATAATCTTAAAATGAGGAAACAGGAGATGGTAAAATTGCAGAAGTGATGGTAGCTTTTTATGGACAGGATATACCTGGGCAATTTCCCACATTGTCGGGTAGATGCCAGTGTTGTAGCCGTACTTGAACAGCTTGGCTAGAGGCAAGGCTAGTTCTGGAGCACAGGGTTTCAGCACTGCAGCCAGGATGTTGTTAGGGTCCATAGGGTTCATCCGGCAATGTCATGATTCACTGCAGCAACTCACCAAGGCTTCTTTGGTAGCGCCTCCCAAACCCGCAATCCCCACCACCTAGCGACACACACAACTCAGGAATGATTTTTTTTAAATGCCCTCTTGTTAATCAGTGCAATCACATATAAAATGGGGTGGGAGGATGAAAAAATCGTATTTATTTAAAATAGAAAAAAGACAAAATTTAGCCAAGTGCATAAGATTGAGTAAAAAGCAGAAAGAAATTTCACTAAAAGCCAGTAGGAGTGTAAATGGATTAGTCAACCAATATTACAAAAATTCTGTGTTCCCTAAAGGTCTTGTGATATTGACTGATCTATCCCAGATCTGGCCTTTTCAGCACAGATAGCCCACTAACTCATTTAATGTTCAGAATCATAGCAAGAGAATGGTACAATTCCAGAAAAGCCATCTGACATCATTTAAAATCTTGGCAGTGAAATAACCTCATGAAGTACTACACAGAAGTATTGCATTCAGCCTTTCCCTAAATAAATTGTGTGCAATTAGTTTTAAAGATATAGGGGTAGAAATTAGGTCGCGCCCCATTTGGGGCGCAAATATCGTCCGGACGCAAATATTAGCGCCTGGCGCTAATTATCGGCACTGACGGGAAACTTCACTTTTACCGCCCCGGGAGGTGAGTGGAGCGCTAAAGCAGGCGCTGCACACCTCTCTTAAGGCGCAAAGGCCGAGCAGTGAGGCGCTAACTCGGAGCGCTGGCGAAGCTCATGTAATGTCAGTCAGCAATGGAACACACACACAATGGCACGGGCCAGTTCTTAAAGGGGATGGTTAATCTTGCTTTCCATCCACATCCTGTTCATTGCTGCCTTGAATCTCGGCCTGGAGAGACTTGCACATCAAATGTGCTGGAAAGAACAATGGAGAGCACCAGGCAAAGAGCTCAGAGTGCAGCTCCCACGGTCTCTGCTAAATCGATACAAGGAATGGCAAATCAAAATGAACCTGCAAAGTGCTGCTCAGTACCCAAAACTCCTTCACACAACGTTGAATCTCTCCAGAAGTCTCTCCCTCTCTCTCTCAGAATGCGTAGTTCAAAAATGCCACCAACAATAAAAGACAGGAAGAGGCCCCCTTTAAATAGCGCCCCCCCCCCAGCCCCACAGCGATTGATAGCGTTCCAGTCTTCTGGTCGTTGGAAGCGCCAGGCGGTAAGGCAGGGGGCGCCACTCAATTTCCGCTACGGGGCGCCCCAAGGGCGTTGCACCATGGAATGACGTCACAATCTGCGCGCGCAGGTGGTCGCAGCAGTAAGTTTTAGCGCCGCCGCACAATCTCAAGTTAAGTTCTCGAGCGGCGCAAACATCGCTGCGCCCAGGCGTTAGCGGCTTTGCGCCCTCTTAAGGCGCTAACGGGTGGCGCAACCAAGTGAATTTTTACCCCATAATATGTTATAATAACATTATATGATGTTTTCTATCTTTAATGGCAATATCATCTCAATCTTCATGAAAAGACTCATTTAAAACAAGGTAAAATGCAAATTTTGTGAAGGAAAGATTTCTCATAATTTATATTCATCTAGTCTCCATATGTCATCTGAAGTACATTTTCTAGGTTGTCTTACATTTCATACATGGGTTCTCACTGTACTATGAAGCATGTCCTCATGGACTTTTTGCACCATATGTAAAAAGATGTTCAAATTGTGCTATTATTTAAATTTGAGTATAACATGAATATTTTGTGTCTGTTATTTTGAAGCCTTTTTATGTTGTACAGATAAAACAAGCTATTGTTATTAGTGAACATTTGAAAGATGTATTCTGCAGTACATATATCTTTCAAAAACATTTAAAGCCCAAAATGACCCAAATATATTTTTGTTTGTTAAAATTCATTTTTTGTTAATTAATTAAATTATTTTGGTATATTTAAACTATATAAGTGTATGGATCAAGAGAGAGATGTGGGGGTAATAGTTGACAACTCACTAAAAGCGTACAAGCAATCTGAGGTAGCTATAGGAAATACAAATAAGGTGTGATGTGAAGACCACTGAGTAGAAAATGAAGAGATTAAAAAAGAGTAGGAGTTAAGGGACGTTTTGTCAGTGTGGTTGAAAGTGGGTAGCAGCGTCACAGGGTTTTGTATTGGGACAGCTCTGTCTTTAACTGTCCTTTTCATTACAAATAAAAAAATTTAATATGTTATCTGACAAATCAAAGATGACACTACATCAGTATTATTAAGTCTAGAACAACTACAAAATGCTGGAAAATTTACCATATAAAGTATCAAATTAACATTTTCTGGAGAGGGTGTATACCCCCAGATTGTGTCCCGCCCCCTCAGAAGAAAAATTGAAGAACCTTTGACAAAACACACTGTGTGGGCCTGTCTGGGTCCCTTTAGACTGACAACTTCAACTCTAGCACATAAATTTGAATGACGCTTCAGTAAAGATCTGCAATGGTCCCAACCTACAGATGCATTAACCAAGGTCCCGTCTGCTTCTTCAGACGGATGTTAAAGATTGAACAAGAGCAGGCATTTCTCCCGGTATCCTTGTCAACATTCCTTCCTTAACCAATGCAACTGAAAACATATTAACTGCTCAGTGACCTCATTGCTATTTGTGGGATCTTGCTGTGTGCTAAATGGCTGAAACATCTGCCTAGGTTCTAACAGTTGCTGAACGTCAAAGTACTTCATTGAATAGTGAAGTGCTTTGAAATGTTTTTGAGAAATCGCATTATATAGCAAGTATTTTTTCTATCATCTGCCCCCCACCCCACCCCCACTAAATTTATTTCTTTAAAAAGCCTTTGCCAATAATCATGTAACCATACCTCCAATAGGAGGCAACGTTTTCAGGAGAGGAGAATATTTTTTTTTAAACTGCCATTGAACCTTGGGTTCTCTGTTTTGGAGCACAGGTTTAACAGCTGGTACTACCTAGCAGAACTTCCTAATTACCATTAACAAGTAGCATTCTTTCCAAAGCCAGCAAGCCTCATGATGAAAGGTTTTATAAAAGAGTTGAAAGGCAAAGGGGGAAAAATTGGGTTGCTTTGCGCCTCCCGTTAGCGCCCCAGGCGGGGGCACTAATGGGGCGCAAAGCTCCTAGCGCCTGGGCGCAGCGCCGCTAACGCCTCCCGCAAAATTCAGCGGGAGGTTAGCGGTAACCGGTAGCGCACTGTGGCGCTGCGCCTCCAGCGATGGCATCATCACCGCGCGCAGCGACCCGTTCGCGGCCCGGCCCCAAACTTCAGTTGCGCCCCTTGACCTGCCGCTGGATGATATGTCCGACAGGGTTAGGATGGCATTTTTGTGGCCGTGGCGGTGCAAATTAAAGGGCAGGTGCCGGGCAGCCATTTTTTTTGGGCCGCCTGCCAGCACCTGCCCCCTTTCGCTTCCTCATGCGGGGTGCCGGCCGCGATCGGTCAGCCCGGCACTCCTCTTGCGTGCCGGGTTGTTTTCCCGGCACCCTGCTCCCCGGTAGTTCAGCAGGGCCCCGGTGCGCACTGCACTAGGCCCCTCCCCTTTAATCAGGGGAGGGAGGCCTGTAATACCGCGGCGCTACGTGCCGACGCGCGTGACGCTGTTGCACGTAGCTCCGTGATATTGACTGGTAGCGTCCCAGGAAGGAGGGGGAGCGCTTCCAGTAGTGCCCTGCCTCCTGCTTGGGGCGCTACCACTCAATTATGGCGTAGGGGCGCTAATCTTTTCGGGCGGCGAAGTTAGCGCCCCAAAGGGGGCGTGACCAAAATTTTCCTCCAAAATCTTTTTAATTGAGAAGCTAGTTGAGTTGCAGCACACTATTAAGCTTAAAAAGAGCAGGAGAGAAGATGGGGGTAAATTAAGAAGTAGTCGGGTGCGTGTTGCCAAGCTTGTAGGAGGACATGGAGTACCTTTAGTTGCATCAATTCGTGTTGTAGTTTGCGTGTTTACTGCTGCTGAAGGTTAGCACTTCCCTGGTGGCAAATGATGCCAACAGAAAGGCACCAGTGACAAAACAGAATGGAATAAAATGCTGCACTGTGATTTTTTTTTTTACTGAATCCTGGATAAGCAGATTGAGAGATGAATGTGTGCTGAACCATCAAAAACTGGTCACTGCACCATGATTAAGGTTCCTTTACACATATCCAATCAATAACCTGTGTATTGCTCATGCACAACATTGCAAACAAAATCAATCACTTGAAACATAACTTCTAAAAGTATTCCTTACTTGGTATTTATCTATGAAAATCGATGAAGGCACATGACACAGGGCGGCCATGTCCTGAGCCAACACATCTAGTCACTGATAGGCTTTGAACAGTCAATGGCACACTTCAGTTCGCAGAAACTAGCTGTGAATTTCATTATAATTCCCTTTGATCTTCAATTAGTATTTTTACATCTAGTGAAACCAATGGGCCAAATTATTAAAATTTTAAATGAGCTGAAAGGCCATTTACCGTTATAGTCCAATTACTCCACATTTGACTTTGTAAGAGGATCGCTCTGAGACTTTCAGTGCCTGAGTTCAAATATTTCAGTCCGTCTTTTTATAGTTTAATTATTCTTGGAAAATTATCATTTCAATCATTCAATTCATTTGAAGTGAAGGCTGTTGATACAGCTACGGGTGAGGTTGAAAGAGATCTAGGCCTGTTAGTAGACTCTCTCTTTAACATATCCCATCCTGTGGAGCAGCGATTGGCAAAACAAATAGAATGTTAAACAATATGGCCAAATCTGTAGAGTACAAGTCTCATTGACACTATGCCATGTTCTAGTCAGACCACTTCTTGAAAACTCTGCCCAGTTATCCAGACAGAAGGAAAACATTCAGGGGTAAAAATTCAGTTGGTTGCGCCTCCCGTTAGCGCCTTAAGAGGGCGCTAATGGGGCGCAAAGCCGCTAACGCCCGGGCGCAGCGATGTTTGCGCTGCTCGGGAACTTAACTAGAGATTGTGCGGCGGCGCTAAACTTTACCGCTGCGACCACCTGCGCGCGCAGATTGTGACGTCATTCCATGGTGCAACGCCCTTGTGGCGCCCCGGAGCGGAAATTGAGTGGCGCCCCCTGCCTTACCGCCTGGCGCATCCAACGACCAGAAGACTGGAACGCTATCAATCGCTGTGGGGCTGGGGGGGGGCGCTATTTAAAGGGGGCCTCTTCCTGTCTTTTATTGTTGGTGGCATTTTTGAACTACGCATTCTGAGAGAGAGAGGGAGAGACTTCTGGAGAGATTCAATGTTGTGTGAAGGAGTTTTGGGTACTGAGCAGCACTTTGCAGGTTCATTTTGATTTGCCATTCCTTGTATCGATTTAGCAGAGACTGTGGGAGCTGCACTCTGAGCTCTTTGCCTGGTACTCGCCATTGTTCTTTCCAGCACATTTGATGTGCAAGTCTCTCCAGGCCGAGATTCAAGGCTGCAATGAACAGGATGTGGATGGAAAGCAAGATTAACCATCCCCTTTAAGAACTGGCCCGTGCCATTGTGTGTGTGTTCCATTGCTGACTGACATTACATGAGCTTCGCCAGCGCTCTGAGTTAGCGCCTCACTCCTTGGCCTTTGCGCCTTAAGACAGGTGTGCAGCGTCTGATTTAGCGCTCCACTCACCTCCCGGGGCGATAAAAGTGAAGTTTCCAGTCAGTGCCGATAATTAGCGCCAGGCGCTAATATTTGCGTCCAGACGATATTTGTGCCCCAAATGGGGCGCTACCTAATTTTTCCCCCTCAAACTCTAGAGGTGGTTCCAAGAAGAATCATGAGCCTGATTCTTCGTAACTGAGAAGAGACTGAAGAAAGATGGTCGCTTCTGCCTTGAAAGGAGTGAATAAGGGGACCTGATTTTGGTGTACAAGATAGTAAATGATATAGAAAAGGTAAATCTGGAATGCTTCAAGTTAAATAATGACACCAGGACAAGGGAGCACATGCTCAAACTAGGGCAAGGCAAATTTAGGACTGATGGTGGGAAGGTCTTCTTCACACAGAGTGTGATCAATACATGGATGGTCTTTCAGGTAGGGCAATGGAGGCAAAAACCTTGGAATCATTTAAGAAACATTTGGGTGCTATGATAGAAATACCAGATGGTTCTTCTGGATGGATGAGCTAGGATGGGCTGAATAACCTTCCTCATCCCTTTTGTAGGTCATTTGAGGTCTTTCCATGAGCTCTCCAGAATTGTAGTTGGAACACTATAAATTCAGCCCCACCAGTACCCAGGTATAGAAACAGAAAATGCTGGAAATACTCTAGGTCAGGCAGCGTCTGTGGAGAGAGAAACAGAGTTAACGTTTCCGGTCGATGACCTTTCGTTAGAACTGGAAAAAGTTAGAGATGTAACAGATTTTAAGCAGGTGCAGAGGCAGGGAAAGGAGGGGGGAGGAAAGAACAAAAGGGAAGGTCTGTGATAGGGTGGAAGGCAGGAAAGATTAAATGACAAAAGGGATGATAGTGCAAAGCATAAGGAGATGGTAATGGGACAAGTAAAGAATCAAAAGATGGGTCTAGAAAAGGTGTAAATGGGAATGGCAGAAACATCAACAGCTGCCATGTGAAAAAACAGGGGCAGAGGTTATGGTCTGAAAGCATCTTGTTTTTTTTTTGCAGACCGCCCGCAGCCACCCACTAACCTGACAGTACCTCAGTCTAAGATTCGTGGTCGCAGCTTGCTGTTGCAGTGGAAACCCGGCAGCGATGGTTCATCACCAATACGCTACTTCACAGTGCAAACAAAGGAACTACCTAACATGGAATGGCAGACACACACCTCTTCAATCAGCCACGACGTTGCATCATATGTGATAGAACGGTAATATGTGCAGTCTGTCTATTATGTATAAAATTCTATAGCTTATATATAGAGAATATTTATCAAGTACCTTGCATTAAGAAAAAGCTGCACTAATTGCTTGCCAATCAACTGATTGTGTAAGATTGAAAGAAAACCAGGATTCCTGGAAACCTGAAATAAGAACAGAAAATGTTGAAAATACACAGGAACCCAATCAGAAGCTGGAAGAGAAATATCGATAAAGTTAATGTTTCATCAGTTCTGATCCAGGCTTACAAAATAACGTGATCCTGCATTTTCTGCCATCATAAAGTCTTGCAACATCCTCCCATGGATACCGTTTGACACTGTTTGCTCACCAGGGAAAACATTCATATTGAGCGAGAAGAGTAATTTGATAGATTTTTGTACTTTCTTATGTTCTTCCTTTAAATTGTATCTGTGGTTTCAATGATAAGGGCAGTTTTATCTGATAAAGTTACAATACAAAACACAACAATACACCAACCTAGAGTCAAGACAAGCAATCAGTGTCATATACAATATCAGCCAGTTGGTTACTTTATATAATTGGTAAATACAACAGTTATAGTCTGCTTAAGAATTCCACTGAAGAAGTCTGTACACAAGCTTGGTTTATGAGTATAAAAGGAAACTCCAGCGTGAGCACATCTGTCTCTTTTCTGTTGCTGTTACCTGGAGCCGTTTCCAAAGGAGAAGCCTAAGGCTGCTTCAACAAACCTGCATCTCCAACATAGTGGAGAATCACAGATATTCTACTTTTTATTTTTTTTATTTAGTCACACCCAAGCTTTGTATTGAATCATAGAATGATACAGCACAGAGGAGGCCATTTGGCCCATCGTGCCTGAGTCAGCTCTTTGAAAGAGCTCTCCTGCTCTTTCCCCATAGCCCTACAAATTTCCCCCTTCAAGTATTTATCCAGTTCCCTTTTGAAAGTTATTATTGAAACTGCTTCCACCACTCTTTCAGGCAGTGCATTCCAGATCATAACAAATTGCTGCGTAATTTTTTTTTTCTCATGTCGCTTGTGGTTCTTTTGCCAATTACCTTAAATCTGTGTCCTCTAGTTACCAATCCTTCTGCCACTTCTACTCTATCAAAACCCTTCATGATTTTGAACACCTCTCTCAAATCTCCTCTTAACCTTCTCTGCTCTAAGGAGAACAACCCCAGCTTCCACATAACTAATCTCTCCACATAGCTGAAGTCTTTCATCCCTGGTACCATTCTAGTAAATCTCCTCTGCACCCTCTCTAAGGCCTTGGCATCCTTCCTAAAGAGTGGTGCCCAAAATTAGCCACAGTACTCCAGCTGGGGCCTAACAAGTGTTTTATAAAGGTTCAGCATAACTTCCTTGCTTTTGAACTCTATGCCCCTATTTATAAAGCCAAGGATCCTGTATGCCTTTTTAACAGCCTTCTCAATTTATCCTGCTGCCTTCAAAGTCTTGTGTACATACACCCCCAGGTCTCTCTGTTCTTGCATCCTCTATAAAATTGTACCATTTAATTTATATTGCCTCTCCTCATTCTTCTGACCAAAATGAATCACTTCACACTTCTCTTTGTTAAATTTCATCTGTCTTGTGTCTGCCCACTTCACCAGTCTGTCCATGTCCTCCTGGAATCTGTTACTGTCCTCCTCATTGTTTATATATTTTCGAGTTTCATGTCATCTGCAAACTTTTAAATTATGACCTGTATACCCAAGTCCAAGTCATTAATATATATCAAATAGAGCAGCAGTCCCAACACCGACCCCTGGAGGATACCACTGCACCCTTGCCTCCAGTCTGAAAAATAACTGCTCAGCTCTGCTTTCTGTTCCTTAACCAATTACGTATTCACGCAACCACTGCCCCTTAATCCCATGAGCTTCAATATTGCGAGCAAGTCTATTATATGGTACTTTATTAAACGCCTTTTGAAAGTTCATATACACAACATCAACCGCACTACCCTCATCAACCCTCTCCACTACTTCATCAAAGAACTCAATCAAGTTAGTCAAACATGATTTGCCTTTAACAAATCTTAGCTGGCTTTCATTTATTAACCCATATTTTTCCAAGTGCCAATTAATTTTGTCCTGGATTATTGACTCTAACAGATTCCCCACCACCAACGTTAGGCAGACTGGCCTGTAGTTGTTGGTTTTATCCCCCTCCCCTTTTTTTTGAACAGGAGTGTAATATTTGCAATCCTCCAGTCCTCTGGCACCACTCCATTATCTAAGGAGGATTGGAAGATTGTCACCAGAGCCTCTGCAATTTCCACCCTTACTTCCTTCAGCGTCCTAGGATGCACACTATCCGGACCGGATGACTTTTCTACTTTGTGCGCTGCCAACCTTTTAAATACCTCCTCTTTGTCTATTTTTATCCTAACCGATTTCTTTACTAGTGAAGACAGATGTAAAGTACTCATTTAGTACCTCAGTCATGCCCTCTGCCTCCACAAGAAGATCTCCTTTTTGGTCCCTAATCGGCCCCACCTTTCCTTTGACTACCCTTTTACTATTTATATGTTTATAAAAGTCTTTTGGGTTCCCTTTTATGTTGCCTGCTAATCTATTCTCATGCACTCTCTTTGCCCCTCTTATTTCCTTTTTCAGTATGAATTCTAATAATAGCAACTACCTACAGTAGAGTTAGCAGCAGCAACTTAGCCTAGGTATTAAGAAGGCATGAACAGACCTCTTGAGATTTGCCCTCTTTTCCCTCCTTGATAACAACTCTTTTTATATTGCATGTAAAGTAATTACATTATATATAATGGGATGGATCTCTTCTCAAGTGTCTGTTATCAACAGAGAATTTGCTAACATTCTCAAATGTTTCTTCTGATGAGAGTCGAACTTTCTTACTGGGTCCTCATCCATCAAAAAAACTATGTTACATTCTCACGCTATGGCTTTCTGGAAAGGCAGTATTTATTAGTACATACACTTGACAAATGTACTTCCTAGTAAAAAAGTTAGAGATTTCTATTGAAAAAATATTATTCTATATTGGTCCATTATTGTTCACTCCATGCCTTTTAATAATGACTTGTGCTTCTATTTTGCTACTTTTCAGTTCTTATGAGGTTTTGAACCCCTTTTATAAATGAGCACAGGAACAGGAGTAGGCCATTCAGCCCCTCTAGCCTGTTCTGCCATTCAATTAGATCATGACTGATCCTCAACTCCATTTACCTGCTTTGATCCATATCCCTTGATACCCTTACCTAGCAAAAATCTATTGATCTCAGTCTTGAAAGTTTCCATTTACCCAGCATCCTCAACCTTTTAAGAATTTTAGATTTCCACTACCCTTTATGTAAAGATTTCACTCCAGACTAACCTAGCTCTAATTTAAAAATTGTGTTTTGAGGTCTTTATTTTTGTATATATGTGGGATGTCAATTTTTTTTATGGAAGGAGACCTGCATTTTTGTGTGTGGAGGTTCGCATTTCTGCATTATCTTATGATTCAGTCATGGATAGCTAGACACCAGTTCCAATATGTTGGACATCCCTATACTGCATCCACTCAATCCTATTTCATTTATCAAGACAAGATCTTACTAGTACACTGGTGTCAGGGTCAGAAGATTACTTGTAAATCTGCATTTAGCCATGGTAGACAACATAGAGGCAGATGCTCTCAGTCATTCTATGGTATTAGGTTTTATGAGTTTTGAACCTTTAATTCATCACTGAAATGGTGCAGAATTTTCATTACACTTTGTACATTATGAAACCAATGCTGCAAGGAAAATTAAAGTACTGCAATGTTTACCGTTACCTGTCTTTTGACAGTTTGAAGCCTTACACCTCCTACCAGCTACGAATGATGGCTACTAATGATATTGGAGACAGTGCTTTTAGCACAGAAACAGAGCCAGTGACAACACTGCAGGATGGTAAGGATAAGTTATATATTATATTTCGCTCTGCCCTATTTGTCTATTATATTCTTTGATTTAATTGAATTTTAACTTATCACCCTTCTACTGTGCTCATATAACCCTTCTCACCATTTTAGCTCTCCTTAAGTTTCCCTGCATCTTATTTCTATTTGTGATTTGCTTAGATAGAAAAAATGTATTCAAGATAATAGACTGTCGATATTTAGCTGTAATTATCTAAATTGGGATAATCTTGGCTGGACAATAAATAGGTTGTTTTAAGACAACAGTTGTGTAGAATAATAAGCTGAGTTCGCCAGAGAGAGGAGAAAAATCAGAATTCACCACTAAGCAAAGATGTCCTTCAACAACCAGTGACAAGAGCTAGAGTACATGATTGATTGAGAGAAATAGGTTTACTTAAAACAGTTTCAAATTGTGGCATGTTTCAAGTATACATAATCTTCACAACAGCCTGTAATTTAATCTCGTGTCAGAAGAAATAACTCTTATTTGCAAGCGCTGCACTTAGCTCCTAACCTGCATTGTGTTGTTTAACAACACTGCAGTGAAAAGTTGAAGTACGTTATGTTCAACTAATTGCGTCACAAAGATGATGGAAGCTGGTTTGTGTTGCCAATATTGGCAATATATGCAATGAAGCCCCAAATAATCTTGCAGTGTTTCTGTGGTTGAATCTTCTTGGAATTGAGTTGGAAAATGATACCTGTATACAGTACAATATATACCTGCATCTATTCTTGCTATCCAACAATGTAGAATACAGAACTAAATAACAACAACAACTTACATTTATATAGCGCCTTTAACGTAATAAAACATCCCAAGGCTTTTTACTGGAGCATAATCAGACAAAAGTTGACACGCAAAGCTAAAGAATCGTGATGTTATCATCGGGGGAATTGGTTTGAAAGAGTTACTGAGCTCAGCCATGAAGATGGTTTCCTCAGTGCAACAAAATCACATAGGATTACATAGGACATACGGCACAGAAACCAGTCCATGCCGGCGTTTATGCTCCACTCGAGCCTCCTCCCGTCTTTCCTTATCTAACTCTATCAGCATAACCCTCTATTCCCTTCTCCCTCATATGCTTATCTAGCCTGCCCTTAAATGCATCTATACTATTCGCTTCAACTAGTGGTAGCAAGTTCCACATTCTCACCACCCTCTGGGTAAAGAAGTTTCTTCTGAATTCCCTATTTGATTTCTTGGTGACTATCTTATATTGATGGCCTCTAGTTATTCTCTTCCCCACAAGTGGAAATACTCTCTCTGTATCTACTCTATCAAAACCATTCATAATTTTAAAGACCTCTATTAGGTCACCCCTCAGCCTTTTTTCAAGCGAAAAGAGACCCAGCCTGTTTATCCTTTCCCGATAGGTATACCCTCGCATTTCTGGTATCATCCTTGTAAATCTTCTCTGCACTCTCTCCAGTGCCTCTATATCCTTTCTATAATATGGCGACCAGAAATGTACGCAGTACTCCAAGTGTGGTCTAACCAAGGTTCAATATAAGTTTAGCATAACTTCACTACCTTTCAGTGCTATCCCTCTAGAAATAAACCCTAGTACTTGGTTTGCTTTTTTCATGGCCTTGTTAACCTGTGTCGCTACTTTTAGCAATTTGTGTACTTGTACTCCGAGATCCCTTTGTTCCTCTACCCCACCAAGAGTCACCCCCTCTAAGTAATAAGTGACCTCCCTATTCTTCCTACCAAAATGTGTTACCTCACATTTGTCTGTGTTGAAATTCATTTGCCAATTATATGCCCATTCTACAAGTTTATTAATGTCCTCCTGTAATTTGTTGCAGTCCTCTTGAGTATTGACTATCCTCCCCCCAATTTGGTATCATCCACAAATTTAGAAATTGTGTTTTTGATTCCAAAGTCTAAATCGTTAATATAAATTGTGAACAACAATGGTCCCAGCACTGATCCTTGTGGAACACCATTACCTACCTTCTGCCACTGTGAATAGCTACCCTTTACTCCTACTCTCTGCTTTCTGTCTTGAAGCTAGCTAGCTTTCCAATCTGCTACTTGTCCCCTGACTCCGCATTCTCTGATCTTATTCATTAGTCTATTATGTGGTACCTTATCGAAGGCCTTTTGAAAATCTAGATAAATTACATCTACTGCATTACCCTCGTCTTCTCTCTCTGTTACCGCTTCAAAAAATTCAATGAGGTTGGTCAAGCAAGACTTTCCCTTTTGAAATCCATGCTGACTATTCATTATTATATTTTTGGCTTCTGGATGTTCTATTTTCTCCTTTAGTAGGGATTCCATTATTTTTCCTACCACCGATGTTAAGCTGACTGATCCATAGTTCCCTGGACATGTTCTATCTCTCTTCTTAAATATAGGTCATGATGTGGAGATGCCGGCGTTAGACTGGGGTGGACAAAAATGAGAAGTCGCACAACACCAGGTTATAGTCCAACAGATTTATTTAATTTTACAAGCTTTCGGAACAGTTCGCTCCTTCGTCAGGTAAGTTAGCAGTGAGAGAATCTCCCAGAATTCACAATTTAAACACAGACAAAATATATTCAAATCTTTCCTACAAGGAAAGATTTGAATATATTTTGTCTGTGTTTAAATTGTGAATTCTGGGAGATTCTCTCACTGCTAACTTACCTGACGAAGGAGCGAACTGTTCCGAAAGCTTGTAAAATTAAATAAATCTGTTGGACTATAACCTGGTGTTGTGCGACTTCTCATTCTTAAATATAGGTATTATGTTAGCTATCCGCCAGTCTTCTGGCACTGAAGGGATTTTTACTACCCCGGATCAGGCGTATTTCTCAGACGTTCACTTTCAACTAAAGTTTGAGGTATCCGAATCCTAAAGACGCTTAATTAGGTCTAAAGATCCGGGCTATCTCTCCCTAAAGGAAAGGAACAACCCGAGGATGTTACCATCCTCCAGATAGCGCTTTTAATAAGTTTAGCTAGATTGTAACGTCCCGGATATTAGAAGGGTCTGGAAAACTCCCCCAGAAATGTAACTCTTCACCAAAGAGTGTACAGAGATTGAGTTTGCGAGTTTTTGATACAGAAGACTTATGTGAGACAATTCTAAAAATATATAGAGATTTATTAAAAGAACCGACATGCAATTTACAGTTGGTGAATCAGTCAATCGTAACATTAACAGTTCTAAAAAGAGAAAACATACGATCTTTTTAACAGAGAATCTTACTTTTAAGTCTTAACTTCGCTACAGTATTACAGTTCTTAAAGGTTTCTTATACAGGATATCCATCAATATCAAATAACTTTGATCCCCGAGGTACAAAGAGTGGTAGACTACAGAGCCGCCTCTGATGCCGAGAATCGCTTTGCCCGATTAAAGCGAATCTGATAATCCCATTTGAGAGTTCAATATTTATACCCTTTTCCAGTGGTATTTCCTTTAAGGTTTTCTGCTGATGCAAGTTAATTATCCCTATTCATCTTTCTGCCAACCTCTGCAATTCTTACTGCTACATCAGCCAGAATCTTGTCTCATCTCCAGGTGTTCTAGGGTCACCATATAAAAATGGTGTGAAGGGCAGGTGTTCCTTATTCTGTCTCACCTTTACGAGGGCAGATGTTCCTTATCTTATGTGCCATCTTTACGAAGTTTAAATTAGAACACCTTATCCATGGTGAAGCATTGTTTTGTTCCCAAAAGGTCAGCTTGTCGGAGCCATGCACCTTCTGTTTCAATAAGGTTATTTATTCAGGGTCAACAACTGTCTTATCTCAATAGCCAGAATGCTTTCATAGCTATTACATAGTTAGGTTTCTAAATTTCCAAACCCAGTTTGTCATCTTTTAATAAGGCCAGAATTCTTTCATAAGATAGTGTATTTTTCTGAATAGGTTATATGGCTTATTCCTTCACAGCACTATACCTTTTTTTAACAAATTATTAAATATGTGTAGTAATGCCTCTGCTATCTCTTCTCTAGATTCTTTTAAAATGCGCGGCTGTAATCCATCTGGACCAGGGTTTTTTTTCCTATTTTGAGTTTGATTAGTTTATTTTATATACCTCTTCTTTTTATTTTAAATGCATTTATTTCATTGCTAATCTCATGATCCAATGTCATATCTATCTGTTCTATCTCCCTGGTAAATACTGAAGCAAAATAATTATTTAATATTCCTGCCATCCCTCTATCGTTGCCTGTGGTATTATCCTGTCCATCCCTTAGTGGCCCTATTCCCATCCCGACCTTCCTTTTTTATTTATGTGCCTATAAAGTATTTTACTATTTTGTTTTATGTTCCTTGATAATTTAATTTCATAGTTCCTCTTTGCCTTCCTAATTGGTTTTTTTTACTTCAATCCTAATCTCTTCGTATTTTCCCTTATCATGCTCTCCCTTGCTGTCCATGTACTTAATGTATGCCTCTTTCCTTACCTTCAATTTTTCCCTTATGGCTTTACTCATTCATGGTGTCCCATTAGTGCTTATTTTGTTCTTTTTTTTCACGGAATATATTTTTCCTGGACTCTGTTGAACATCATTTTAAATGTTTCCCATTGCTGTTCTACATCATTGTTTGCCAATATTATTGTCCATTTTATTTTCCCCAGTTCTGTTCTCAGCCGCTCAAAATCAGCTTTTCTCCAATCTATTGCCCTAGTCTTCGTCATACTTATGTCATTCTCAATTATTATCTTAAAGCGTATTATATTATGGTCACTATTGCCTAGATGCTCCCATACTTTTACTTCTCTGCTCTGGTTCATTCCCCATTACGAGATCCAATAGCGAATCCTCCCTTGTTGGGCTTTTTACATGTTGGGTTAGAAAGGAGTCCTGTACGCATTGTAGGAACTCCATTCCCTTATCCCCTTTATCTACCTCTTCTGTCCAATTAATATCAGGGTAGTTGAAATCCCCCATGATTATTATTCTATGTTTTTTACTAATTTCCCTAATTTGTTTGCATATTTCTTCCTCCACCTCCCTTCCACTATTAGGTGGTCTGTAGACTACCCCTATTAGTGTGATTGATCCTTTATTGTCTTTTATCTCTATCTACATGGATTCTGTTTCTGTCTCGCTGATATCTGCATCACTTTTTTCTACTGCCATTATGCTATCCCTAATTGCAGCTACTCCACCTCCCTTTTTCCCCTCTCATCTTTTCTAAATATGTTATACCCTGCAATGTTTAGTTCCCAGTTCAGATTTTTCTGTAGCCATGTCTCAGTAATCCCTACTATGACTGGTTCCTCACAACGCATGATTGCCTCCAGCTTTCCTGTTTTACGGACACAGGAGAAATCAAAATCGTGAAACCATTTATAAAAGAACACATTTATGGTTTCACCACACATAATACACAGATAGTGTCCCTCTCCTCACATGACCTCAGTTAAAATACACCGTTGAATTTACATGATTGTACAAACGCTCTAAGTTAAATGACAATATCTCCTGCATTGTACTCCCTCAAACTGCCTCCGGTCAAATATCATGAGTGCTTAAACCATTTAAAATTTCAGCAAACAGCTCAAGTGTACAAGGCAAAAATATGGTAAAGGGATGCAATCCTAAGCCAAGAGAAATCAAAATGGTTGGACTGTCACAGGCTACCCAGGCGGTAATCCCAAGAGACAGGTTGGCTGCTATGGACCTAAAAGATGCTTACTTCCATATTGCAAAATGTGTGTGTTACCAGAAAGTTCTCAGCTATGGATAAATTTAGGGAGGGAGAAGGACCAGAAGAGCTGTGTGTCATTTTTATCAGTATGCCACACACACACAGATATGATGTGTTCTGATGTAATTTACATCATCATGTTGTGTGTTTTCAAACAAACGATAAAGGCTTTTTTTCAGGGAGACTGATTCCCTTTAAAGTTTAGCATAGTTTGTATCTTGGGTGAAACAATCTTTTTAAAGGCAACTAGAGAGCTTTGTGGCTCACCGTATTGAATTGTAAATTTACTGTTCAGTAAAACAAAAGCATACTCTTAGAAAGTACTTTAATATTGGAAGGATGCAGCCAACAGCAAACATGCAATTCCTCCACCATTGGCTGTACTTTAAACAACCAGACCATTGTTGTTCTGATGGCTGCAGAGATTCACGTTTTCCATGGGCCTTGCAATTTACCATCTGATCTTCATTTAAAAGCACAGAGTCAGAGTTCCTTGTTTATAGTGGTGGGCATTGTGGTTGTCCAACCAGCTTCCAACATGTTTTCATTGTGAGTGGCAATGGCAAGTAAAATAAAGGGGAGATGATGGAAGTTGAAGGTCTCCGTTTGAAAGCTGCTCCATCAGGACTGCGTAGAAAATATAAAAGTGCCTAAAATGTGAGACATCCTGGCAGACCACACCACAGTTTAAACCAGCTTAGAGGAAAATAAAAAAGCTCCATTCTTTTTAGTTAGTAAATTGAGAATACGGTAGTAGATAAAGTTAATCGAGAATAGTATTTCAGTCCGGAGACCTAATGGGTCAACAAGAAATATAAAATTGTGATGTGTCGTTCAGTTGCTTCAGCTACATTTCTGTTTTTCAGTTCCCAGTGAGCCACCAGTTATTCTGTCTGTGATTCCACGCACCACTACCTCAGTCCTTGTTCAATGGCAGGTAAGTCATGGCCTCTGGACTGTATTTAATCCATCGTGTATTGAAAACATTTGTTGAGTTAGTGAAATACAAAGAGGTTTTTCTTACATTTATCACAATGTGTTATTTAAATTTTATTTTAGAAAGGACATAATTACCAACATTACAGAACATAAGACAACCAGTCATAGTTATCATGGCATGATAATTGTGATATCTCAGCATGTTATTTTTATAATGTGATATGTTGGAACTGCTTTAAAAGCTTTGAAAGTGATGTTAGCACTGGCTAATCATCGAGCATTTATTAATAAATGTACCTCTAATGTGGCAATGGGCTATAAACCTACTTCTAATGTTACATACTTAACAGAGCAGGCTTCTGGAGATGTATGGTGAAATATTGGCTATGTAAAAACTATACACTTTAGTGAAGTGGCTTAACCTTTTCAGTAGTATTTATATCCATGCAAGATGAATGAACTTATCCATATAGGTAACATGTAACACCTTCAGTCCTCCTACCACTGGTGGCACTGTGGCAAGAGTCGCCCAGGTCTATTCCGACCAGTTTGACCTGTTACAATAAACACAGCTAAAAGACATAGGCCTAGAAATTCGATGCTTTAACGCCGGCCGTTAAGACCGGTTTTGTAGAAAAAATGGCAGGCAGCCTCACTTCTGCCCACTTCCGGTGCAGAACGCGGTGGCCGCCACTTTGGGCAAGTTGGCAGCGCTGCCGTTGCCTGTGCTCGTTGCAGATATGGAAATGAGGCAGATCATGACGTCAATGAGTATGGAACGCTGATTTGATGCATGACCTGCCATTTTGGACGTTGCCGCTCCTTTTAACGCCCTCTCTAAATCACGACCAGCTGAACATGCGTTCAGCAGCAGGAAGGACTCCCCACTAGTGCTATTTAAAGGGATCATCAAAAACTTGCAGCTGACTTGTTTTTTCATTTCTACCGGCTCTGTGTAAGTTTGTGCAACTGTTGGGAGCTTTCTGCACTTATTTAAAGTTGGTGATGTGACGGGGAGTGTTGCTGCAAGTGAAGGGTTCTGCTCACACCACCTGCTCTCAGTCATGGGTGCTCTATTTGCAGTCCCCCTCGCGCTCATATATAACAGGGAGATGGAGCGGAGGCAGCGAAGAAGAGGGCAAGGTGCTCACAGAGGGAGGAGGCGGAGGGACAGGAGGGCTCTCAGCAGGAGGGCTCTCAGCTGGAGGCCTTACCCACCTAGGGTCTTCCAAGAGCACTTCTCCTACCTATACTTAAGCCAAGAGCAGTGTATTAGGGGGCTCTACTTCACCAAGGAGGTGGTCACAGAACTCTGCCGCCTCCTGCAACCAGACCTGCAGGGCGATGACGGCGCTGCCAGTGACCCTCAAGGTCACCGTGGCCCTCAATTTTTTTGTCACAGGATCCTTCCAGTTTGGAGCAGGAGACATAGCTAACATCTCGCAGTTCGCCATCCATCGCTGCATCCGAGAGGTCACAGAGGCTCTGTACTCCAGGAGAAGCGACTTCATTGTCTTCTCTCTAAACGGAGAAAAGCAGAGGGAGCGCGCATGTGGTTTTTCCAGGATATCGGGCTTCCCCATGGTGCAGGGCGCCATCAATTGCACACACATGGCTTTGCGGACGCCGCGTACCAATCCTAAGATGTTCCGTAACCGCAAAGGCTACCACTCAATGTGCAGTTGGTGAGTGACCACACCCAGCGCATCATGATGGTGAAAGCCCGGTATCCTGGCAGCAGTCATGATGCCTTCATGCTGCACCAGTCCGGTGTGCCAGCAATCTTTCAGCTACCACGTCAAACCCGAGGGTGGCTGCTTGGAGACCAGGGCACCTGGCTGATGACTCACCTCCGCAATCCCACCACTCGTGGCCAGCAATAATGAGAGCCACGCTGCACCAGGAACCTCATTGGGGTGCTGAAGCAACGGTTTCGCTGCCTTGACCGCTCGTAGCCCTCCAGTACATGCCGGAGTGGGTGTCCCATTCTGTGGTGGTCTGCTGCATGCTCCACAACTTGGCCACAGGTTCCGGGACCACCTCAGGAGGAGGAGGAGGAAGGGACGAGGCAGGCAGCAGATCCTCGTTCCGGGTGGGCTGTACGTGAACGCCTCATCAGACTCCGGTTCCAATGAATGAAACCCCAGACCCCCATTGCTCCTCACTTCCCCTTCTTACCATCCCTCTGTCACGGAACATCACAGCATCCTCCTGGGCATAAAGCTGAAATGAGAGCCACCACAAAACAAACATTCCAAATATAATTTGTAAATTTATCAAATGCAAATCAAAACAGCAACGTCAACTAATCATCCTTGTCCATTCCCGTAGGCCGCGATTTTCTCATCGGTGTCGGGATGGGGGCAGGTCAGCTGGTTTCCTGTCCCGCCCCCAGCTGCCTCCGCTCTGCAGACGTGATTTTCCCTTGATTGGCCTTGTTAAGCCCGCCCTGCGGGCTTACCGGCCAATTAACAGGAAGCGGGTCTGATGACGTCATTTGATGACGTGTCATCTGCCGGTTTCCTTAAAGGGACTATGCACAATTTTATTTTGACAGTTGATTTTTCAGTGTTTGACAGCATTGAGGTGCTGAAAACACGGACAATCACTGCACAAAGGTGAACTCTTGCACCCAGGCTCTCCAATGACTCCCTCCATATGCTTATGGAAGGAGTCACAGTGCGCAGGGAGGTTCTCTTCCCTTCCAAGGGTGGAAGAGACCTCCCCAGGACACCAACTTATCTTGCACCTCCACCCAACCCTCTCTATCTACTTTATCACTTCCCCATCTCACTAGCCACCCCTCACACTCCCCCTCATTCTACTGCAAGCATACCAACTAGCAACACACAAGGGTAGGCACTTGAGAAGTTTAGCCAATGTCCATGTGAAGTTTCTGGTAATTTGTTGTCATACAGTGAAATCTCTTTTTCAAAAAGTGCCCCTTATTGGACAGATGCGCACATTGAGAAGTGTCTTACTGAGTTCCAGTGATTGTTCAGTCATAACTCCCCCCGCCACTGCCCCGCTATAGTGATGTGTGTGCATGGAATGGCTTGGACATTAAAGGGATGCTTCATGGTGCTGGTGTGGGATGGTGTCAACCTGGCGCATCATGTGGCAGCCAGGGTTTACAGCATCAAATGAAGAAAGTCCCGGCCAGCAATTTTGTCAGGGGCTAATGCCCTGTGTCCAGTCCAGCATCAGGTGATGGCGGCGAAGGTTGGTGATGGGGATGATTGTGGAAGGATTCGGAGGACCAAGGTCTGATTGTTTCATTGGCTCCGATGTTGCTGGAATAGATGGCAGCTGCAGGTGAGATGACAGAAGCAATCTGTCACTGGTGAGAGAGGTTCTCTCAATGAGGTGGCACTGGACATACAGTTGCATTTAAAAACTTGTAAGATAAAGAAATCTGCATATGTATTAAAAATGCAGTAACCAACATTTTCTTTGCTCTGAAACTCACCATGTGCAACATGGCATCCTTGATACCACTTCTGCAGCTGTCATCTTTTCACAAACATCAGACCAGACTCACAACACACCATACTTACCTGGCGTGTTGTCCGGACGTCGTAAAACCCGACCCAAAAGCTTGAAAATTGAAAAAGAGCCTGAAAAACTGCTCACAAGTACCTGTTAATAGGCAGTTAAAATTGCCTTTAATCCATTTCCCGCCGTTAGATGTCGGGTCCATTCGCAAATCGGGGACCCGACACTTGGGAAGGTTGTGTGGAGGTGGGATGACGGCGGGTGCAGAACCCGCCGTCAATCAAAACAACTTTAACCTCTGACCCGCCTCCAAACCCGCCCTCTGAGCGCCGACAAAATCACGGCCTTAGTGTCTGTCTTTCGTGTTCCTTTTCCTACTCTACTGCTCCTACGAAGTGCTCCCCCAGTGGCTGCAGCATGGCTGGTGGAAGGCTGCATACTTTCAGTGGGGAAGACTGCAGATGGTCTTGCAGGATGACCTCGAGCAGCTCTGGGCCTAGAAGACCCGGCTGTGGACTGCACCACCTCGGCATGGGCGGCAGCAGTCTTGGCTAGCTGGCTGACAGGCAGCAGCAAGGGCAGTGGCGGAGTGGCAGTGGTGGAAGTAGGAATGCTGTCATCCTAAGAGAGGACAGCAGGCTCTTGGTCCACGGAGCCACTGCCGCTTCAGTGAGTGTGGGCAATGTGTTTGGGTGATGGGCCTGCCATGGTTAAATAGCTGGCAGTGTGTGCAAGGTGTGAGATGTGGATGAGAGTCTAGCAGCAGTGGTAAGTGAAGTGAAGCTATGATTGTAAGAACATAAGAAATAGGAGCAGGAGTAGGCCATTTGGCCCTTCGAGCCTGCTCCGCCATTCAATGAGATCATGGCTGATCTTCTGCCTCAACTCCATTCAACGGCCCTATCGCCATATCCCTTGATGCCCTTACCAATCAGAAATCTATCGACTTCTGTTTTGAATATACCCAATGATTGAGCCTCCACAGCCCTCTGGGGTAGAGAATTCCAAAGATTCACCACCCTCTGTGTGAAGAAATTTCTTCTCATCTCAGTCCTGAATGGCCTACCCTTTATCCTGAGGCTGTGGCCCCTGGTTCTAGACTCCCCAGCCAAGGGAAACATTCTCCCAGCATCCACCCTATCAAGCCCTGTAATAATTTTGTATGCTTCAATGAGATACCCTCTCATTCTTCTGAATTCAAGAGAATACAGGCCTAGTTTACTTAATCTCTTCTCATACGACAGTCCCGCCATCCCAGGAATCAATCTCGTGAACCTTCGTTGCACTCCCTCTATGGCAAATATATCCTTCCTTAGGTAAGGAGACCAAAATTGTACACAGTACTCCAGGTGTGGTCTCACCAAGGCCCTATATAATTGGAGTAAGACTTCTTTACTCCTGTACTCAAATCCTCTTGTAATGAAGGCCAGCATACCATTTGCCTTCCTAATGGCTTGCTGCACCTGCACCTTCACTTTCGGTGACTCATGTACAAGGACACCCAGGTCCCTTTGAGCATCTGCATTCCCCAATCTTTCAGCATTATGGAAATACTCTGCCTTTCTGTTTTTTCTACCAAAGTGGATAACTTCACATTTATCCACATTATATTCCATCTGCCATGTTCTCGCCCACTCACTGAGCCTGTCGAGATCCCCTTGAAGCCTCTTCCCAATCTCTTCACAACTGACATTGCCACCTAGCTTTGTATCATCAGCAAATTTGGAAATGTTACATTTAGTCCCCTCATCCAAATCATTGATACAGATTGTGAATAGCTGGGGCCCAAGCACCGATCCTTACGGTAGCCCACTAGTCACAGCCTGCCACCCTGAAAAAGACCCGTTTATCCCTACTCTTTGTTTTCGGTCTGTTAACCAATTCTCATCCATGCTAGTATATTACCCCCAATTCCATGTGCCCTAATTTTGTTCACCAACCTCTTGTGTGGGACCTTATCGAAGGCCTTCTGAAAATCCAAATACACCACATCTACCGGTTCCCCTTTTTCTACTCCACTAGTTACATCCTCAAAGAACTCCAATAGGTTTGCCAAACAGGATTTCCCTTTCATAAATCCATGTTGACTCTGCCCAATCTTACTATTAGTTTCTAAGTGCCCAGTTATTGCATCCTTTATAATAGATTCCAGCATTTTCCCAACTACTGATGTGAGGCTAACAGGTCTGTAGTTCCCCGTTTTCTCTCTCCCTCCTTTCTTAAATAGCAGGGTTATATTTGCTATCCTCCAATCTGCAGGAACCGTTCCAGAATCTATAGAATTTTGGAAGATGACAACTAATGCGGCCACTATCTCAATGGCCACCTCTTTCAAAGCCCTAGGATGTAGGTCATCCGGTCCTTGGGATTTATCAACTTTTAGTCCCATTAATTTTGCTAGTACTGTTTTTTTACTAATAATAATCTCTTTAAGTTCCTCATTCTCGCCACACCCTTGGTTTTCTCGTATTTCTGGGAGGTTTTTTGTGAGGTGATTGTGAGGTATGAGTAGTGATTGCTAGAGATTGTTGGTAGCGGAGTGATGGGAGTGTGGTGCATTGAGCAGTGTGCGAGGCTAGTGGTGCAGATGGTGGGATATGGCATTTGTAGATGCATTCACTCATCGTGACCACTCGTGTGAGGTCATTAAACTTCTTGCGGCATTGGATCCAGATCCTGGGGACAACACTGGTCGCACTGACCACTTCAGCTATCTCCTCCCACAGCCTTCTGCTGTTCTGCCTTGAAGGCTTCCTGCCCACCTGCGGGTAGAGGGCCTAACGGTGTCTTTGAATCCCCAGGTCCAAGGCCTCCAGTGCCACATTGGAAAATCTCCTTGCCCTTTCACTTGGCTGTTAGGCCATGGCTTTCTCCACACTGCAACAAACCACCTCCCCTTTAAGTAGTGCAGAGAGCTTAAGCCAAACTTTATTGGCCAGTAGACTGCACCTGATATTGGCTCCCCTGTTCAGCACTAAGCCAATCAGCAGCGCGTTTAGTGCTGAGATCAGCGCTGCAATCATTATAATAAGCAGACAGCATGAATTTAGCATTCTTCCTGCACCACTTTGAACAGGCGCGGGCACATCGCGCTGCCCACGCCCGTTTTTGGGCCTTATCCAATTTCTAGGCCATAGCATTTCGTTCAACGAACCATGAGCAAGTCCACTAGCAATTCAGCAGTATACATCGCACTCCAGATGGCACACTTTATTACATACACAAAACAATCTTAAAAACAGAAAACAAAGCCAGTTATTGAAATCTGCAAGCAGTTACAACTGCCTTTTGCTTGACTTAACTAGTTTATAAATTGGCACTATTACTTAAATTTCCCTATTAGAGCTGTGAAAAGAAACCTCAGCAACTTGATTGATTCATTTTGTGGTAACTGATTGTTCTAGATAGTTAGGTTTAAAAAAAATCAGCAGATTAGATTGGGTGGTTTTGTAGTGTTTGCTCATTGCCAGTTGGAAGCGTTCCCATGTGTTCAGTGAATGGAACTGGTGTTTGATTTTGCATTAAATGGGATGTTCTGTTGGTACGTTATTTTACTCATACATATGCAAAAGGTAAAAAGCCAAGAGCTTTCTTTGAGCATGCATCTTCTTCCATGTTTTGTTCAAGTGGTCAGGCCTAGCCAGGAAGCGGGGGGGTGGAGTGGGGTCAAGATCGGGAAATATTGGGGGGGCGCACCTGAGGTTGGAGATCTTCATGAAGCTTTGTCGATGCATCGGGTTATATGGGGAGAAAGCTGTTCAAGGCATTGGAAGATCAGCTGGATTTTTGTTCTAAATTGTTGAATTTTTTGTTTATTATATTATAAATTTTCTTCGGGGGTATATAGGGGGATGGGTGAGGAACTGTCATGACATTGTTCTTGCTGTAAAGTGACTGGGGAAAACATTTTTGCGGGTGAAAAGTTTGAGCAATTTTTTTGGTGAGATTACAAAAGTGCAAAATAGCCAATTGGAGACTACAAATAGAAAATAGACAATTGGAGACTACAGATAGAAAATAACCAATTTGAAAGCAGAAAAGCACTTAATCGATAGAAGAAAATTACCACATGTTCGCGGTAGACATTACCGTCACAATAATCCCACACAAAGTTTTTTAATTAGATAAATGGATGGATAGGTGACTGGGTTTCAAGGCAATAAACAAAATAGTGAAGGAAACTCATCTTTGATGAGTCTTTTTTTCTTTAAATTCCTCCCTTCATTTCCTGAATATTGCTCTGGTATAATTTCACAGTCACCAATTGCCTTCTAGTGCCTCGTTCCCAAGTGGCCATTCTTTACATGTGGGTTTGGACTCTGAATGTTGGAAGGCCTCTTAACCATGGAATAAATCACAGCCAAGCCAATCCTAATCTCACTGGGCGTGTACACACATACATCTTCCAATAGGAGTCACTGAGTGGAGATCGGGACCACTAACCCTGGGTAACTTTTCTGCTCACTAATTCATGGGTATTTAGGGCCACTGTAGCAACACTACCACTGCCCCACATGAGATCAGCTATCTCAGTATGGGCTGGGGTTAACCGGTTCCACCGGCTAATACTTCTTCAGATATTGTATTTACACAGTAAGCAATCAGGAGAGTTGATTAGTTTTCAATACTTTATTTGTGGGGGAGGGAAGAGAACAAGTTTATTATTAGGCAGAAGTAAAATATATTAATGGTCCGGATTTTGCAGTCAGCGGCTTAAGTAGTGGCGCTTGCCGCTGACCTCGAAGAAAGCTGCCCACAAAGATCTAGCAATCTCTTTGGCGTGTATTTCGCCACTCCCGACGTTAATTTCATTCTAGTTAAGTCTAGGAGATCTCCAACGTCCAGCAACAGTGATATCATCAAGCTGGCTAAGCAGCCAATCACATTGAAGAATTCTCACAGACAGCAAACTAGGAAGTAAAATGCACTGATTATCCTTCACTTTTTAAATCATTTTACAGAGAGCAAAATAAAGATTGGGGCATACACATGGGATTAAGATAGAAGTTGAAATATCATAAACAAACTTTAAAAAAATATGTATTAAAAACCATGGAAATTTTATCATAATGGAAAAAATTGACATTCCAGAAATATAAAATTAGTTTTTCAGGGCCAGAACGGTTGTTCAACAGTAGTTATGACTCAGTACGCCGTTAAAACCCAGTTACACCTCATTGAACAGGGCGTCACTTTTTTTGGGGGGGGGTTTAACAACGATTTTAGAGTGTAAAAGCTTAAGTTCTCGTCAGTTCAGTGATTTCAATTGATTGCCGTCTGCGGGGAGTTGAACAGCGCGTCCTGTGGAGGAGCAGGGAATTACTGACAGCAACTTCTGGATTTCCTGCGGACGCCAGAAGTTGCTGTCAGTTTCACATTTGTAATGACTGCGTACGCTGACAGTTTTTCCATCATTACAACCACAAATCCCAGGTCTTTATGGACCAGGTTAAATCACCCAGGTAGCACAAAGATACAGTCAGAATAATTTCTACGTTTTGTTTCTCCCTAGCCACCAAAGGAAGAAGCTTTAAACGGTATACTGTTGGGATTCCGGATTTACTACAGGGAGCTTGTGTATGAGAATGTGCCAGGATTCAACACACAGTCCATTGAGGACCCTTCTGCTCTGCAGACAGAGCTAACACGTAAGTAACAGCAGGTGACAGATCTGTGGACAGCCATGATTTGACTCAAAAATATTTTTCTAAAGCCTTTTGTTGTTTTAATGCATGTGTCTGCAGGGCTTTAAAGACTGACTGTTTGGTTTTCACTGTCGTCTGACTTGATGGTGTTACTTCTGACAGAGCAATAAAAATGCAAATATTGTTTTTATTTAAACATATAGCCTGATTATTATATCAGTCGTGGAATCCACCACTATTCCTTCAGTCGTATCTACTTTTCTGATATGACGGATCTAACACTTATGTTGAGTTATATCAGAGATTGTCTATGGCTTTGCTTTGAATGAGATATATTTCTCGTAAATGGATGCTTCACTGATGTTTTGCACTCGGAATTTGAAGAATAATGTAACCATGCATTTATAGCCACACTGCTGCTGTTTACACAGCATTTTCTTAAATTGTCTTCCTCATTTATATATTGTTTTCCTCATGTTGTCTTCTCTGATACCATTATTATGGTTCAGGCTGTCATTTACTCAACATCTAATGTAATGTCAATTTTTCTGTCTGTCACATCTAAAACCGGCTGAAAATAGCCAGATGTACTTATCAACAATGTTCCCTTTAAGCTGCGCGGCCGCGCAGCACTCCAGGGGTCCCGCACAGCCGGTGAGCCGGCTTTTAAATTGAAAAAAACACGCATGCGCGGACCTTTATAGGGGCCGTGTGGCCCAAAAGAAAATTACGGGGAACATTGCTTATCAATGGAGAAAAATATTCACCCCAATTGTGAATTGACTTTTATTCTTTCACCGGAACGCCTAAAAAAAAAAAAACGGCTCCACAAATTTAGCTGTGGGACCAATGCCTGCGCAGATTTGGGCACAGGCTGTCCCACTGCTAAATTGGTATGCTTTGCGCCTGTTTTACGCCTGAAAAACTGAAGCAACGTATACCAATTTCTAACCCATGACTTTCCTCCATAAGCTGCATTCTTTGGTGTGAATGACCCGATTTGCAGATAACTGGTAGTGTCATAAACCAGGTTCTACAAATCTGCTGGATGTAGCACCTCGGGGGAGAGGGAAAATACACCTTCTTCTGACTCGCCTGTGCCGAAGACATGCTGATCAGATCAGTTCTGGTCATAGTTGTGTAAAAGTCTAGTGCATGGATAAACTAATCCTTCCAAACAAGCAAGACTTTAAGAAGTAGAAAATATGAAAAGAGATAAAAGAAATTCTAGTAGTAAACCCGAGACAGATGTATTATTGCATCATATAAATGATCTATGAAAGAAAGAATATCTTTGTTTATATTCTCAGTTCTGAATTATACATCTTTAGCCAAACAAATGTGTCCCAGAAATGGAAAGTCAGTACCCTTTAGCATTTTTAAGATTTCAATTTGTAAGTCATAACGGAATATTAAATGTGTATTGGATATGTCAGTCAAAAAGGGTTCAAGTGTCTCATTCTGCTGATAACAGATGTTAATTTAAACTGAAATAACAACAGAAAACGCTGGAAAAACTCAGCAGGCCAGGCAACATCCGTGGAGAGAGAAAGAGACTGCTTGCCTTTTCTTTTTCCCACACTCCAATGTGTTGCACTAGTTAGATTGCTGCGTATCTATTGCAGCATGCTCACAAACACAGACCTTCTGAATTAACATTTCCACTGCACTGGTCTTGGTTCCAAGCATGAAGTGATAGGAATAATACCAGCTGGTATCTGTCAAGTTAGACAGTCACAGCAGGATGGTGAGGTAGTGCAAACGCATGCAGTACCATAAAGTGGCAGGACGTGGATTTGCATTCATAATGTTCCACTTACTCAATTCCTAATCTCAGTCACTGTGGGGAACTCCAAAGGGACAGTCCATCCAACACGGAGAAGTAAAGATCAGAGGTGGAGTCATCTCAGTAGCCCCGATTTTAACTCTGTAGTCGTACAGTCGGCGGCCGACTGAGGCGGCAAACTGTGGGAGCGTGAGGCCTGGCAGCGTTTAACTACGGGGCCTATCTCCATTGGTCCTGCCCGAAATCAGAGGGAAGTGGCAGCTGGCCCAACCCTGGTGGGTGGGATTGGAATGTCAGACGGTAGGAAATCATCGCTGGGGACTGAAGGAATAGTCCACGGCACTCAGATAAGTCACGTGGAGTTTGTTTGGGAGGGCCTTGAAGGGGGCCGTGGTGGGCAAATATGCTCCTGCTGGCCCCACAAAGAAAGTGTTTTTAAAAAAAGTAAAACCACTTGCATTTTTGGGCCTCTTCTGGCCCCGACTCCTCTTCCCACTAGGTTGGCCTGGAGGGAAAGCTACAACGGCTTCTCCACACAGGCCTCGATGATGTCACTGAAGCTCTCAATCTGCATATTTAAAGAAGGATCCCACCAGCTTCTGGTGGGTGTCCTTCCGGCTTGCTCCGTAGAGCAGATTAAAATCGGAGCCTTCAGGAAGAGAATGGGACCTCGTCGGGTAAATCCCATGGGCAATTTTAACTGCCTGCCTGCCCTGTTTGATCACATTCTGGGAATCAGTTTCAGAGCATCATCAGGACTGAAACCAGAACAAGCCTTTTGTCCAGGGATGTTACGTGGTCTAAAGAGGCCCAACTGAGGTAGATGGGGACAAAATAACTTGAAAAAGAATAAAGCATGCTTATCTTTACAGAAGAATTAGGTGAAAACACTTAGCTATATATTTGCTGTAAAACCCGCTGGCCTGATCAGAGAAACTAACTCTCATACTGCTTTCTGATTTCCTATATTAATGCATAAGAAGCAAAGCAAGCGCCTGTATCTTTGTTGCAGCAAAAGTATCTCCGTCAAGGCTACACATGTCTGTCTCTATGTTCCAGTGCTTACACAGTTTGTATAGTATTCCAGCAGTATAATTGGTTGCATTTATTGAACACTTATTCTACTTAAAAAGCCTTCACATATGATCATTTGTGCTATTGATTGAGGCAATTTTGTTGACAGATTTGACCTGAATAGACTCACCTTGTGTTCAATCATTTCCAGGTTACATGTGTTGGCGTCATTCTCATATAAAAAGAGGCTTTCAGATAACCTCATAAAAATTTCCAGAATCATGAAATTGATCCAAACGCATTTTTCACACTAATGAAGAATTCAGAAACTAGAGAATACAATTTAAAAATTAGCAGTAAACAGGAAATTCAAGCAATATTACTTCACACACAGGGAAGCCATTGAGGGAAATATTGTAAGTGAGTTCAGGAAAACGATCAAAAGTGTTTCTGGAGAAAGACTGGATTGATGCATGCAACGAGAAACTTGGTTGGAAATGTACCAAAAAAGCAGTGCCCTTTTTGGGCTAAATGGACTTTTCCTTTCTTATATTCTAACCAGGAATTTTCTTTCCTTATATTCCAACCAGGAATTTCACACTCAGTCAGTGAAAGAAAGTTTCCTCTGTCTCACGGCCTTTTGTTTTGCCTTAGTTAACATTTTCCATTCGTTTTCACTCACGAGTAAGATTCCAGCTCAATTGAAGCTTGGTCAAAAATTGGTTGGCATTAACTTCTGGTAGTGGGACGCCATACTGGAAGAGCAACTGCTTGAACAGTGCTTCTCCATTTTTCTCTGGTTTTAATGTCAGTGCACCAATTGGCATGGGGAAATGCCAGCCCACTGTTGGGAGATCTGATTGCCCTCAATTCAGTTTAGTTATTGATGGCCTTCTCCATCTGCTTGTCATAAATGGTCACAATGTCAGGTTTACCAGATTTTCCTTGAAAACATGTTTTAACTCCAAACATAATTGTAAGAAAGTACTAAGGAACTTGGGTATACCCAGCTCAGGTGAAAATTAAGTCATTTGGATTTTTTTATTCAATCTCAGGATATATTTATTGTCCTTCGAAAATGGTGGTGGGTCACCTTCTTGGTAGCAGTTAGATACAACTGAGTTATGCTAATTAAATAATTGTTCCTGGGTGGCATGATAGTACAGTGCTTTGGTGTGCCAATATGCTATTATACAACATGGGAGGAAACAGATTATCTTATCCGAGCCATCAAGAATAGGTACAGAGTGACGCTAAGCACTTTCCTACATGGAGGGAAGGAAAACTGGAGACTGTGGTCGTGTATCTTTTCCAGCAACCAATTACAGAGTAGTATAGAAACCCGGGAGCAGGTCAAGTGCCTATTTTACTCAGCTCGAGGGGGATACAGGACAACCTAAGAGGGAGGGAGGGAGAGAAAAACTAACAACAATTAAATTCAATTAAAAATTAGGGGTCATTTTGTGGCATGCTGTGAGGAAAACTGCATGAGACTACAGGAGAGCATAGACACATTAGGGGAGCAGGTAGATATGTGGCTAAAGCAGTTTAATGACTATAACTATGAAGTGGTGCATTGAGATAAAGAACAAAGAAAAACAACCTAAATACTAAAATTCTTGGTGGAGATGAGGAATGGGGATATCTAGGGGTACAAATACACAGATCTTTAAATCAGGATTGGAAGTGGAAAAATCCATTAAAAAGGCAAATAGAATTCTGAGTTTTATATATATATATATATATAGTGTGTGTGTATGTGTGTATATATATATATATATATAATATACGGGCATTGACTACAAAAACAAGGAGGTGATGATAAACCTGTACAAGACGTTGGTTAGGATACAGTTGGTACACTGTGTACAGTTTTGGTACTCCCTTATAGGAAGCATCTTAGAGCCACCATGGAAACAATGTGACTGATTCGCTAGGATAGCATCAGGGATGAGAGGATATAGTTATGATGACGGGCCTGGAAAGTTAGAAGTGTTTCACTAGAACAGAGAAGGTTAAGGGAGAATAAAAATGTTCAAAATGATGAAAGGATTTGAGAGGTTAAACAGTAAAAGGCATTTGTTAATACCTCTGCTGGTCGGTGAATTAGTATAGGATATAAATTTAAGATTAGTACTAGATACGTAAATTTAACCATCCATTATCGCCCTATCAGGCTCCTTCCAGTCATCAGTAATTGATAGAAGGAGTCATCAGTAATGCCATCAAAAAGAAGCCTAAAGGGGAGATTTTGAAGAAATGTGCTTCATGCAAAGAGTTATTGAAATCTGCAATACTTTACCACAAATGACTATTGAAGTTGATTCAATCACAATATTTAAGAGGAAGTTAAACACTTGAAGAAAAATATGATAGGTTATGGGGAAAGAGCAGGAATACATGATTAGAATAGATAGCTCCAGTATTGAGCTAAGAATAGAACAGGCACGCTGGGCTGAAGTGGCCTCCTTCTGTGTTTAAATTTCTATGATTCTATGAAATGTAATCAGGTTATAGAGATGTTATAGTATTGAAGAGTAAGACAATCAAACATTAGTAAAAAGAGAAGTATTAACTAATGCCATCAAGTGTCATGCATTGGGTCTGGTGCTAACTGATTTTAATTTGAAAATATAACCAATTTTGATGTGTGTCACGCTGAAAAATAAACACCGCTTCACATGTTTAACTGAGTTTGCAATGTGTCTCACTTTTTCTCATCATAAATGTCATGCTGATATCTTCCCAATGTCGACAGCTCTGTTCTAAATTGGAATTTGAGTATATCATTCATTTCAAAAATATGCTTTAAACGGAACCTCCTTTTTACGTATTGTTAATTGAACCGTAGCCTCCTCTTTGCTAGTTAGCATTTGCAGATACTAATCTTCTAAACCCTAACTCACATATTTTGCTTTGCTTACCTCACATAGCTGAGAGTAGCTTCAAGACAGTGAGCAGCTCCACAGTAACCGAGTTCGAACTAACACGTAAGTGTAGACACACCCTCCTCTTGTTTTAATGTTCTTATTCACTTACATAATCAGATTTCTTTTATGTAGCTCAGGTTTTACAAGTATTTAGAGTCACTTGGATTGAGTCACTTGTTTGGCTATGCTGTATCCTCTTTTGAAGTCAGTACTCTGTTACACTGTTGAAAAGCAATGTGCTACTTTCACGTATTTTCTGAAATGTGCAAAGGGTATTAGATACAGGTGGGGTCTAATCACTTACCGTCACTTCAAATATTTTTGCAGTAAATGTTTCTGTAATACTAATCCCTTCTGTTTCTTCTCTCTCTCTTGCTGTTTCCATCTCTCTGCCTACTGATCCCTTTATTTCTCTCCTTTTCCTATCACCTATCACGAGCAGCTATGTTAATTTCCTCTCATCGCTTTTTAAAGAGACAGAATTTAGATGCATTTCTTTGGGAAAGGAAATAAACTTTGCTGCCCAATTGTGCTATTATATTGAATCATTTCTTCTTTCCTCCTTTGTTCCTTCCACAGATTTTGCAAGCCATCAAATTTTTAAAATAATTTCTGTGCAACAAGAGCCAGCTACCTGATACCGATACAGCCATCTGGCTCTGTTCAAAGAAATAAGAAAACTTGTTAAAGCATGATTTAATAGATTTGAAAGTTATTTTAATTTATTGAAATGTGATGATTTTTCTGTATAGGTCATTTGACTGGGATGGTAAACATTAAAATCAAAAGAAGAAAAATCTGTGTTCAATTTAATTCAGTGGAGGGAATATTATGCTTTCAACACATTGATAAGATTACGTCTCCCACTGTAAGCCATTATCCAACCATGCCCACTGTTTACATTGTTCCTTTGTGATTTTCACTGCTCAGGTACAGTGTCATGTGGCATGTCAACATGTCTTGGCAATGGCAATGCTCCCTCCAATCCTCTTCTGTGTCAGCATGTTGAAGGAGCGGATTTTTATAGCACGTGGTGCAAGATAGTGTTTTAATAGTTAATTGTTACATATTTAAACCTTCTCAATCTCTTCTCCCTCTCTCAATTTGTAAACAATGTAAGACTTGCTTTTTCCACCCTGACTTCAGATTCCTCCTGCTCTTATCCACCCAGGAGGCTGGGGTAGGATGGCAGGGTACTTCCAGGTTGTGCTCAGCGCTACTGTATAGCTCGCCATTGGATGTGTGAGAGGAGCCTGGGCCAACTTGCTCATTAGCTTGCCCTCCTTCTGTGTGGGGGAACACCTACCCTTCACTTTTATACTTCTACTGATGGTGTGGCCAAGATTGGTGACATACTATGCCTTAAAGAGCACATGAACCTGAATTCCTACTACCTTGCACATGTGTGCGGACATTACAGAGCCTAACATGCAAATGAAAATTTGTACAAATATTTATAAAATATTCTATAAGCCTTCAAATAAATCTATTTAAAAAAAATGTATGTACAGTAGGAACAGACTGCTGCGAACACATACCATTTTAGTGTAAGAGTGTGTCACTAAAGGTCTTAATTGCAAACATTGCAAAGTCCAACATTGATGTCCCTCAATTTAGCGAGCATTGCAAATTTTTTGAAGTATCCAGTTTAAAGGGGAGCAAATACTCAGGGGCCTGGCTAGTACTGAGGTTTAGTTATGCTTGAGTGACAGAATTGGTATCCAGAAACGGTACGGATGCTAAACTTCACTCGGCTCAGTGACAACCGCAGGGAGACAGACCCCTGGATATAATCATCTGAGCAGATCTTTTCTGGCCAAGTGATCCAACATGACCGGAGATCACCAGAAAAATGGTGACTCTTCCTCCTATTTTTCTGAGCGAATACTTCTCACTTTCCTATTTCTTCCCCTCTCCAAAGTATTGTTCCCCTTTGATGAAAAACATTCATGACAATTGTGTATGAGGGCGAATGTTATAATTCTGCATATTTGAAATATATAGGGAAGTTTTCATATCTTTTACTCTACAGAACTGAAGAAATATACAAGATATGAAATCCTAATGAAAGCATTTAATGTAGTGGGTGAGAGTTCTGCCAGCAGCCCTAAAGAGGTCTATGTGGGAGAAGCAGGTAAGCAAATGGAGGCAAAGAAACAACCATTTTGCTTTTCTTTTGGTCCTAATACATGCTTTTCTTGGCCATCACTGAATATCTGTGTTTTTTCCCAACCAGTTCCTACAAGAGGTCCTCAGGATGTAACGGTACAGCCTCTCACAGCAACCCAATTGGAAGTTGCATGGAACCCTCCTCCAGCAGAGGCACAGAATGGCAAAATACAGGGTTACAAGGTAAACCTAGATTTAATGACCTTGGTGAGATCCCTCTTAGTGCTGCAAGTGGCTACCACAGTGTTATAAACCCCATGTTATGCCTGCTGAGAACATCCCAATAATGCCCCTTTACATTCCAGAACTGCTTTAGCAGATGTGGCTCTATAATATCCTGGCACTTGTGGTTCTGTAGAAATTGGCCGATTCGCACTATAAGGTGAATTCCACAGTATCAGGGGAAAAATCAGTACTCACAACTTTCATTTCTAACTATTAGACCTTCCCCAATGGCTGTGAAGTTCTATCCAGACCAGCAAGCTGAACACTTTATCGCTGGCCTGCATGGGTGGTCTAGACACTAACTAAGTCCATCAAAATGGTGTCCAGCGCTAGTGGACAATGCCATTTATATTTGCTAAAGACAACACTGGTCCTTCCAGAGACAATAACGCTACTTCCTTCACTTTCCAATTCTGCTGCTAGTCAGGGCTGCAATCAGTGCCATTGCTATAACGTAAAGGTTATTTGTTTTCCACAGGTCTCCATGTAAACATTCTGCCTGCCATGTTTTGACAAATAGCCATTGTAGATTTAACATTCTTTCATGTTTCCAATTTAAAGAGTGCTTTATTATTTTAAAAATATTAGCAAAGGTTTTAGCAGTGGTACGGTCAAGGCACTTTTATATTATAAAAATACAGGTGCAGTGGGAAATATAAACACACTGAGTTACCTTTTTTCTGTGGTGTCAGAGACCCTCTTTTTCATGTCTTGTGAATTGCCACCGGATTCGCCGACTCTATTTTTGGACAGTGACACCGAGCGGAAATGTAAATGGGAGAGAGTGGCACCACAAGGCCAGATTAGCACCACTCTCATGAAATAAAAACAGAAAATGCTGGAGACACTCAGCAGGTCAGGCAGCATCTGTGGAGAGAGAAACAGAGTTAATGTTTCGGGTCGATGACCTTTCGTCAGAACTGGAAAAAAAGCAGGAAATGGAACAGATTTTAAAGCAAGTTTAGGGGCTGGAAAATGGGGGAGGGGATGAAAGAACAAAAGGGAAGCCCCTAAACTTGCTTTAAAATCTGTTCCATTTCCTGTTTTTTTTCCAGTTCTGACGAAAGGTCATCGACCTGAAACGTTAACTCTGTTTCTCTCTTCACAGATGCTGCCTGACCTGCTGAGTGTCTCCAGCATTTTCTGTTTTTATTTCAGATTTCCAGCATCTGCAGTATTTTCTTTTTGTACCACTCTCATGAAATTGGAACTGCAGAAAAAACCCTTTAAAGATACAAGTACATCTTGTTTTTTAACAATGGGTGTGATTGTTGTAGTTATCTGCTTTACTTCATGGTAAAACACTTAGTGGCATTATAAAGCTTTGATGAGATGCCGGTGTTGGACTGGGGTGGACAAAAATGAGAAGTCGCACAACACCAGGTTATAGTCCAACTCGTAAAGCTCGTGATTTCAAATAAAACTGTTGGACTATAACCTGGTGTTGTGTGACTTCTCATTATAAAGCTTGATTGTATTTGTCTCTCCAAGTTCCTGATAACCTATTTCAAGCAGTTTGGTAAGATGAGCAGTTACTGCAATTTAAGACAGCTGGATACTGATGATATGAGAAGAGGTGGTCCTTGAAATAATGTCCAAAATAAAACTGTGTGTAGGCATGAACATTGTTTAAGAAGACTTCTTATGTAATGAGTCAGAATTTGAAGTTACTAAAGTGAATGCTGCTAAATATTTTAACAGTTGGCATATTTCATGTTTATGAAATGTCATTGAAATGGATGGCAAGAACCGGGGCCCAAGGCTACCTTTGTTACAACATTCATCAGGCATGTCCAATCCTTTATCTGCAGAGACGCATACCATGGATTCTTGAGGACCATATACAAAGTTTAAATCTGTGTTTCCCATTAATTTGCACAGATTTCAAGTTACTGATGATAACAGATCTTGGTGTTCTGGTTAGGATTTACCAATCAATGAGGGGTCATCGGTAAGAACATCCCTCTCCAAACCTGCAGGCCCACAAAATTCAAACAGAATAAGCCAGCATGTAAGAAATATAAGTGCAAATAGGAATGAATTACCTGGACTTTAAGGGATGCGGTTTCAGAGCCACACATTGGACCCTATCATTATTGTCAAATTATCCCATACTCAACAGATCAAGTCACCTTAGTGTTAACTGAGCAAGGGAGAGATGACATGTCATTAGAGGGACTGACCAGGAAACCTTCCCAATCCCTATAAGAAAAACTGTTGTTTCCCAATGTTTAATTTGGTTAAGGCAGTTAATACCTGAGCCACACAGACCAGGTCCTAGGTTCGATCCAGGATCTGCACTGAATTAGCAGATCCTAGGTGGGGTGGGTTTAGTGACACTACAGTCGTCCTCAGCACCCTGGGTTAGAGGAGGTTAAAATCACCCAAGGTTCCTTCTCCATATCGCTATGTTGGAAATGTGGACGTGTGCAGATGTTGGGTGAGGACAGGTTTGGGATTGGCCGATGAGCCTTCATGATTGAACAGCCTGCTGTCTTTCATTGTCTAGACTCACAGGTGAAGAATGGGCACTTGGGCAAGGTGCTGAGGACAACTGGCAGCTGTGAAGCTGCACTGCAGAAGAGAATCAAGTGGGAAAGAAAACTGACTCAAGAAGGAGGGAAAAAATGAAAGAATGTTATGGGAGTTACCTGTGACCCTTCTGCTATATGTGATTTAGGACGTATACTTCAGTCAGTGCAAGTCTTGAGATTATGGCCCAGAAATTAAAGACTGAGTGTTGACGCGGGGGTAAGGCTTCCCCGCGATATCTCACTCCGCGCCTACCTTTTTCCTCCGGGCCCACACGAACTTTAGTTTCAAGGCTGCAGCTGTGCAGTGCTTGCGTGACCCAGAGACGCAGTTAGTTCGTGCGAGCTCTGGGATCACGTGATTCAGTTAGAGCCAATGGCAGCACACCATCTTTCATTCATAGTTTTGACAGGAAGACCTGTCAAAGCTATGAATAATATACCCCCCCAAAAGAACAGCTAAACCTCAATTAAATTTTAAAAAAAAGCCATCACATTAATAAAATAAGTATAGTTAAATAAATTAACCACTTTAAACAAAAAATTAAATTTTTGAAAATTTTTTAAATCTTTTTAAAAGTTATAAAAATAAACTTACCTTTCTTTAAAGTCTCTAAAAAAGATAAACCTGTTGAAAAAAATTTAAAATAATACTTAATTAACTACTTACCTTGTTAAAAGAGGGTCTTACGCCTCCTTTCTTTATGTGTAAAATCTTCCATGCTTACTTGCGCGTTCAAAGCACTAAGTGCACTGCGTGCGCGCAGCCTGTAGCGCGCACGCGGTTCACCTAGGAACCGCCCCCTTTTGAATTCACGAAGTGCCGGTTTCCCGCGCATGCGCAGTGCATGCTGGAAACCGGCAATTGGAGACCTAAAACGCGAGAGTACACAGTGCGTACTCTCGCGTATTAGGTCTAATTTTCGGGCCATTATTTTATAACTCAATTAGATATAACATTGAATCTCTCTCTCTTCATCCCATCATGCCTCCAGATCTTGCCATTGTTAATTTGATGTTGTAAAAAGTGTGAATATTTAATCTACAGATCCATTACTGGGAGCAACAGAAGCAGAATGAAACACAGAAGGTGAAGATCCTCTTCCTCCCGGAGAACACCATTCGACTAAAAAACCTGACCAGCTATGCCATGTACATGGTCAGTGTGTCAGCATTCAACGCTGCTGGCGACGGACCCAGGAGTGACCCTGTTGAGGGAAGGACACACCAGGCCGGTAAGAAAGGGGTTTACTGTTCATACATTATTCAGAGCCTTTGTCAAAACTATATGCAGTAATCAGTGTTGTGCAAATATAATTATTACTGAAGTCTCTATGGTGTCCTGGCAGTCATGTTTCAATTATATTATGGAAATATGGCAAATGGAAGAGGTCCTTATGCCCCTGGTATTTATATTACACAGTGGATTCCACAGCACTTCAATAAAAGTCAAATAACTGTCCTTACAGTTGCACAGTTGTTTGAAAGTCACAATTTCCAACTTCATTTTTTGGCTGCTGAACCTTTGCCAATTCTTGGGGAAAGTCTGTAGAATGTGACTGGTAAACCACATCACTCGGCCTGTCAGGTTGGGCTGGGTTATTCAGCCTGTCTGTAACCAGAAAAAATAGTGACTGCTGGCACCAGAACTAGTGCTTACTTGTTACCCCCAGCACTACTGGCTGCAGAGGTGCCAGCAAAAGCTACCTCTTTAGATGCACCTTGCCACATCAGGAGATAGCGGGAGCATCTCATTTACCTAACAATGCTGCCATCGAGATTCGTTCTGCTGTTAGCAGCAGCTCTATAAGGTAAATGCACCATCAAATATAGCAGCAGTCGCTTGACCAGTTCATCATTTGTCAACTGCATTATAAACTAGAAATATTTCACTGTACCACAGAGCCTGTTGTCTTTGGAAGGAAGGAAGTATCACGGTACATCTCCCCCATGCAGCCACTTTCAGCAATAACCATGCCTTTCTTCAGCATCACACTGAAGCATCCTTGTTAAAGTAGCAGTGAGTCTGCTTCCTGCTGGTGTGTACTCCCAGCACAGAAAAAATGTACGCGTGTAGAAATTAGTACACACAGTACATTCACATGGAGTGCAGTTTGTCACGGAGTGCAGCTCAGAACAGAGTGTTAAGCTGCGAGTTTGGTGAGTGAGGGAGTTCGGGGAGGGAGGTGTTCCTTTCTTTTTCTATCTTTGTCAGCTTCCAGGACCTGGTGAGTATTTCTACAGTCCAGTCGTTAAAGTAACAGTAAGGTCTCTAGTTTAGAGTAAGTAGTGTTTAAAGGGAAGTAAGGTTCCCTAGTGTATTTAATATTCTTTAATTTAAAGGAAGTAAAGGGAGTAAATTAAGGGTAGGGCAGGGCAGCTCGGCAGCGTGGAGTGCTCCTCCTGTGCTATGTGAGAAGTCAGGGACACTTTCGGTGTCCACGGCGAACACGTGCAGGAAGTGTTTCCAGCTGCAGCTACTCGAAATCCGCATTTCGGATCTGGAGCTGCGGCTGGAGTCACTGTGGAACATTCGTGAAGTTGAGATCTTCGTGGATAGCACGTTTAACGAGGTGGTCACACCGCAGGTAAAGAGTGCACAGGCAGACAGGAAATGGGTGACCGCCAGACAGAGTAAAAGAACTAGGAAGGTAGTGCAGGAGTCCCCTAGGTCCATCTCCCTCTCCAACAGATTTTCCGTTTTGGATACTGCTGGGGGAGATGGTTTCTCAGGGGAATGCAGCAAGAGCCAAGTCCGTGGCACTACGAGTGGCTCAGCTGCACAGGAGGGGAGGAAAAAGAGTGGGAGAGCAATAGTGATAGGGGATTCTATCATAAGGGGAACAGATAGACGTTTCTGTGGCCGCAGACGTGGCTCCAGGATGGTATGTTTCCTCCCTGGTGCCAGGGTCAAGGTTGTCACTGAATGGCTGCAGGGCATTCTGAAGGGGGAGGGCGAACAGTCAGAGGTCGTGGTTCACATTGGTACCAACGACATGGGTAGAAAGAGGGATGAGGTCCTGCAACAAGAATTTAGGGAGCTAGGTAGCAGATTAAAAAGCAGGACCTCAAAGGTTGTAATCTCTGGATTAAGCCTGGTGCCACGTGCTAGTGAGTATAGGAATAGGAGGATAGAGCAGATGAATGCATGGCTAAAGAGTTGGTGCAGGAGGGAGGGCTTTAGTTTCCTTGATCACTGGGTCTGCTTCTGGGGAAGGTGGGACCTGTACAAGTCGGACAGGTTGCACCTGAACCGGAACGGGACCGACATCCTTGCGGGGAAGTTTGCTAGTACTGTTGTAGGGGGTTTAAACTAACTTGGCAGGGGATGGGATATGGAGTGGAGCTATAGTAGGCGGTGATGCACAGCCAAATATAGAGGAAAAAACAAGTCAGCCTGGAAGGCAGAGCAAATATGTAACGGCACAAGGAAGTATGACAAGGCTGGATGGCATTTATTTTAATGCAAGGAGTCTTGCGAGTAAGGCAGATGAATTGAAGGTGTTGATGAACATATGGGAGTATGATATTGTTGCTATCACAGAGACATGGTTGAGGGAGGGGCAGGCCTGGCAGCTCAATATTCCGGGGTATAGAATCTTCAGGCGAGACAGAGGGGGGTGTAAAAGAGGAGGGGGTATCGCAATATTAATCAAGGAGTCAATTACTGCTGTAAGGAAGGATGATATCTTAGCAGGTTCCTCTAATGAGGCCATATGGGAAAACTTAAAAACAGAAAGGGGGCAAGCACTTTGCTGGGAGTGTACTATAGGCCCCCAAACAGTCAGGGTGAGATAGAGGAACAGATATGTAGGCAAATCTCAGAGAAGTGTAGAAATAACAGGGTAATAATAGTAGGGGATTTCAACTTCCCCAATATTAACTGGGATAGTCAGAGTGTGAAAGGCTTAGAGGGTGCGGAATTCTTAAAGTGCATCCAGGAGAGCTTTTTGAGCCAGCATGTAGAAAGTCCTACAAGAGAGGGGGCGGTATTGGACCTAATTCTAGGGAATGTAGCCAGGCAAGTGGTGGAAGTGTCAGTAGGAGAGCATTTTGGTGACAGTGACCATAATTTGGTGAGATTTAAGGTAGTTATGGTAAAGGACAAAGATGGACCGGAAATAAAGGCTCTAAATTGGGGGAAGGCCGCTTTTAATATGATAAGGCAGGATCTGGCCAAAGTGGACTGGGATCAGCTACTTGTAGGAAAATCCACATCAGAGCAGTGGGAATCTTTCAGAAAGGAAATAGAGAGAGTATAATGCCAACATGTTTCCGTAAAGGTCAAGGGTGTGACCAACAAGCCCAGGGAACCCTGGATGTCAAGGGATATACAAGAATGGATTAGGAAAGAAAGGGAGGCTTTTGGCAGATACAAAGGACTAAAAACAGTGGAAGCCCTAGAGGAGTATAGAAAGTGCAAGGGGGTACTTAAAAAAGAAATTAGGAGAGCGAAGAGGGGGCATGAAAAAGTACTGGCGGGCAAAATAAAGGAAAATCCCAAGGTGTTTTATAAGTATATTAAGGGCAAGAGGATAACCAGAGAAAGAGTAGGGCCCATTAGGGACCAAAGTGGCAATCTGTCTGTAGAGCTGGAAGATGTAGGTGAGGTTTTAAAAGAATATTTTGCATCTGTGTTCACTATGGAGAAGGACGATGTAGGCATAGAAATCAGGCAGGGGAATTGTGATATACTTGAACAAATTAGTATTGAGAGGGAGGAGGTACTAGCGGTTTTAGCAGGCTTAAAAGTGGATAAATCCCCAGGCCCAGACGAGATGTATCCCAGGCTGCTGTGTGAGGCAAGGGAGGAGATTGCAGGGGCTCTGACACAAATTTTCAGAACCTCTCTGGCCACAGGGGAGGTGCCAGAGGACTGGAGAACAGCTAACGTAGTACCATTATTCAAGAAGGGTAGTAGGGATAAACCAGGGGATTACAGGCCAGTGAGCCGAACATCAGTGGTAGGGAAATTATTGGAAAAAATTCTGAGGGACAGAATTAGTCTCCACTTGGAGAGGCAAGGATTAATCAAGGATAGGCAGCATGGCTTTGTCAGGGGGAGATCATGTCTAACCAATTTGATTGAATTTTTCGAGGGGGTGACTAGGTGTGTGGATGAGGGTAGTGCAGTTGATGTAGTCTACATGGACTTCAGTAAGGCTTTTGACAAAGTCCCACATGGGAGACTGGTCAAGAAGGTAAGAGCCCATGGGATCCAGGGCAATTTGGCACATTGGATCCAAAATTGGCTTAGTGGCAGGAGGCAGAGGGTGATGGTCGAAGGTTGTTTTTGTGACTGGAAGCCTGTGTCCAGTGGTGTACCGCAGGGATCGATGCTGGGTCTTTTGCTGTTTGTAGTGTACGTTAATGATTTAGATATGAATGTAGGAGGTATGATCAGTAAGTTCGCAGATGACACGAAAATTGGTGGAGTGGTAAATAGCGAGGAGGGAAGCCTCAGGCTACAGGACGATATAGACGGGTTGGTTAGATGGGCAGAACAGTGGCAAATGGAATTTAACCCTGAAAAGTGTGAGGTGATGCATTTTGGGAGGAGTAACAAGGCAAGGGAATACACAATGAATGGTAGGACCCTAGGAAGGACAGAGGATCAGAGGGACCTTGGTGTGCATGTACATAGATCCCTGAAGGCAGCAGGACAGGTAGATAAGGTGGTTAAAAAGGCATATAGGATACTTGCCTTCATTAGCCGAGGCATAGAATATAAGAGCAGGGAGGTTATGATGGAGCTGTACAAAACGCTAGTTAGGCCACAGCTGGAATACTGTGTGCAGTTCTGGTCGCCACACTATAGGAAGGATGTGATTGCATTGGAGAGGGTGCAGAGGAGATTCACCAGGATGTTACCTGGGCTGCAACGCTTCAGCTATGAAGTGAGACTGGACAGGCTGGGGTTGTTTTCTTTGGAGCAGAGAAGGCTGAGGGGGGACCTGATTGAGGTGTACAAAATTATGAGGGGCATAGATAGGATAGATAGAGGGGAACTTTTCCCCTTGGTGGAGGGGTCAATAACCAGGGGGCATAGTTTCAAGGTAAGGGGCAGGAGGTTTCGAGGGGATTTGAGGAAAAACTTTTTCACCCAGAGGGTGGTTGGAATCTGGAACTGACTGCCTGAAAGGGTGGTAGAGGCAGGAACCCTCACAACATTCAAGAAGCATTTAGATGAGCACTTGAAATGCCATAGCATACAAGGCTACGGACCAAGTGCTGGAAAATGGGATTAGAATAGACAGGGCTTGATGGCCGGCGCGGACACGATGGGCCGAAGGGCCTCTTTCTGTGCTGTATAACTCTATGGGGGAGAAATTCAGTATCGCCCCATTTGGGGCGCAATTATCGGCCGGGCGCAAAGATTAGCGCCTGGCGCTAATTATCGCCACCAACTGCAAACTTGACTTTTATCGCCCCTGGAGGTGATTGGAGCGCTAAATCGGGCGCTTCACACCTGTCTTAAGGCGCAAAGGCCGAGGAGGGAGGCGCTACCTCAGAGTGCTGGCGAAGCTCATGTGATGTCAGTCAGCAATGGAACACACACACAATGGCACCGGCCAGTTCTTAAAGCGGATGGTTGATCTTGCTTTCCATCCACATCCTGCTCATTGCAGCCTTGAATCTCTGCCTGGAGAGACCTGCACATCAAATCTGCTGGAAAGAACAATGGAGAGTACCAGGGAAAGAGCTCAGAGTGCAGCCCCCACAGTCGAAAGAAGGAATGGCAAATCAAAATGAACCTGCAAAGTGCTGCTCAGTACCCAAAACTCCTTCACACAGCGTCGAATCTCTCCAGAAGTCTCTCTCTCTCTCTCTCTCTCTCTCAGAATGCGTGGTTCAAAAATGGCATCAACAATAAAATGCAGGAAGCGGTCGCCTTTAAATAGTGCTCCCCCAGTCCCTTCATGACTGCAATTCGCTCCCCTCAACCTGTCGTTGCTAGCGTCAGACGGTAAGGCAGGGGGCGCCACTCAATATCTGCTCCGGGGCGTTGCGCACTCGACTGACGTCACGATCTGCCGGCGCAGGAGATCATGGCGGTAGTGTTTAGCGCCGCCGCAAAATGTCTAGTTAATTTTGCGAGTGGCGCAAACATCGCCGCGCCTGGGCGCTAGATGCTTTGCGCCCCATTAGCGCCCTCTTAAGGCGCTAACGGGAGGCGCAACCAACTGAATTTTTCCCCCTATGACTCTATCAAGAGTAAAATATATTTGGGGTTCTGAAGATTCTTTTTTTAAAGGAATTCAGATAAAGCCTCAGATCTATACATAAATTATTTATTTTCTTCTGTTAGTGATGCTAGTACTGGTGTAGTGCCAGAGTAACCTGGCTCACAAACCACCCATATCTAATTCCATCTTCGTTTCTCTTATTAGAGGACAGAAGCAGTAGCATACCATCTTTGAAAGTGTGGACTTCATCCAATCTCCCAGTGTTATTTTACAACCAAATCACTCCAAAGTTTGTGTCACGGTGGTTACATGATGGAGTTGCTGCTAAACTTGACTCCCAGTTATTGCTTCGCAATCACTCCAGACTTTGTCCTGGGGTCATTATATCAGAGTCACTGCTGAATTGGTCTCGGGATCATTATATTGCAGAGCTGCACCAGACTTTTACTCATGTTATATTACTGCTCCAGACTTTTCCCCTTTTAGCACAACAATCATAAATTTGTTCCTAAGCAATACACTATAAATTAATTGCCAAGTTTGGAACCCAATTGTTTTCTATAGGAGACGTGTCCCTGACAATTAGAAAGATGAACCGTTGCTGGCTTAATTCCTACACTTAGGGTTTACACATATTTTTGCTGTTGTCTGCAAAGAACAAGGCAGGCTCTGTCTTTCTGTTTTTCTCATGATCCTTCTAAAATAGTTGCTGAGTCAAATTTTTGTAAACCAGTTAGTTTTTGCAACACTTGCAGCTTTCCCACATGGAGGTTGCATGCAAAGCTAAGAGTCCCTGACTCTCCAATACATAACTACATTAACCAGCATATTTACTGTTGAAAAAACAGAAAATGCTGGAAATACTCAGCAGGTCAGGCATTCTCCGTGAAGAGAGAAACAGAGTTAATGTTTCATGTCGATGACCTTTCATAAGAACTCATAATGTTGTAGCTATTCATTTCTTGTTCTACGAAGGCTGTCTCATGCCATACACCATTCCACAGCCAAGACCTGAAGTTAACTCAACTATTGGTCTCCCTTCCCTCACTGTGACCTGAACTCACGGGCATGTTTTGGCATATAGTGGGACAGTTCGTTAACAGACCAATCAGGTTCATATTGTCACCTTGCAGTCTCCTTATACCATTTATCTTCCAAAGCCGAGAGGATGAACTAGGCAGCTGTTCACTAGTCTCCAAGAAGGATTTTCTTCTGATTTTTCCATTCTCTCTTAGTTTAGGGAAGTGCTTAACATTACTTCAGCTTAGCACCTCCCTTTCAAGCTACGGTTAGATCAGAAAACTCACTGTGTGCGAAATTGCAGACACAAATGTCCATCCTCATCCTACTCCTCTGTGGCATAACTTGTTGAAATCTCATCGAGTGTGCCCAGCTAGTTTCATTGCAAAACTATTTGGTCAGCTCCCTTGATGACTTCTTGGAAAAATATGGAGGAGCAAATTTGCAGAGAAATTACAGAGAGGTGCAAGAACTATAGAGTAATGATAATGGGGGACTTCAACTATCCGAATATAGTCTGGGATAGTAATAGTGTAAAGGGCAGAGAGGATGAAGAATTTCTGAAGTGTGTTCAGGAGAACTTTCTTGATCAGTATGTTTCCTGCCCAACGAGGAAGGAGGCATTGCTGGATCTGACTCTGGGGAATGAAGTAGGTCAAGTGGAGCAAGTGTCAGTAGTGAACATTTAGGGAACAGTGATCATAGTATCATAAGGTTTAGATTAGCTATGGAAAAGGACAGGGAGCAATCTAGAGTAAAAACACTTAATTGGTGGAAGGCCAATTTCAGTGGGATGAGAACGGATCTGGTCTGGGTAAATTGGGATCAAAGATTGGCAGGCAAAACTGCAGTGGAACAATGGGCTGCCTTTAAAGAAGAAATAGTTCGGGTACAGTCGAGGTACATTCCCACGAGGGGGAAAGGTAGGGCAACTAAATTCAGAGCTCCCTGGATGACGAAAGAGATAGAGAGTAAGATGAAGCAGAAAAAGGGGGCATATGACAGATGTCAGGTCGAGAATACATCTGAGAATCATGCTAAATATAGAAAGTTCAGAGGAAAAGTGAAAAAGTGTAATGTATCCAAGTTTGCTGATGATACATTACTGATACAATCACTGTCCAAAGGTGATGATACAAAGCTAGGTGGGACAGTAAGCTGTGAGGAGAACACAAAGGGCTGGATTTTACCTTGGATCCGGAGGTCGAGACGGGACTGCTGGTTTTCGGGTTTTAGTCCCGCCCCCAGCGATGTCTGACGAACAGACGCTATTTTCCCTTGATTGGCCTTGTTAAGCCCGCCCTTCTATAGGCATATAAATAATAAGCCGGTAGTAAGAGGAAGGGTGGGGCCGATTAGGGACCAAAAAGGAGACCTACGCATGGAGGCAGAGGGTATGGCTGAGGTACTAAATGGGTACTTTGCATCTATCTTCACCAAGGAAGAAGATGCTGGCATAAACATAGTGAAGGAGGAGTTAGAGAAGATACTGGATGGCATAAAAATTAATAAAGATGAGGTACTAGAAAGGCTGGCTGTACTTAAAGTAGATAAGTCACCAGGACCGGATGGGATGCATCCTAGGACGCTGAGGGAAGTGAAGGAAGAAATCATGGAGGTACTGGCCATAATCTTCCAATCCTCCTTAGAAACGGGGGTGGTGCCAGAGGACTGGAGAATTGCAAATGTTACACCCTTGTTCAAAAAAGGGTGTAAAGATACACCCTTGTTCAAAAAAGGGTGTAAAGATAAACCCAGCAACTATAGGCCAGTCAGTTTAACTTCGGTAGTGGGGAAGCTTTTAGAAACAATAATCAGGGACAAAATTAACAGTCACTTGGGCAAGTGTGGATTAATTAAGGAAAGCCAGCATGGATTTGTTAAAAGCAAATCATGTTTAACCAACTTGATCGTGTCTTTTGATGAGGTAACAAAGAGGGTTGATGAGGGCAATGCGGTTGATGCGGTGTACATGGACTTCCAAAAGGCGTTCGACAAAGTGCCACGTAATAGGCTTGCCAGCAAAGTTGAAGCCCATGGAATAAAAGGGAAGTGGCAGCATGGATGCGAAATTGGCTAAGTGACAGGAAACAGGTGAACGGTTGTTTACGGACTGGAGGAAGATATACTGTGGTGTTCCCCAGGGGTCGGTACTAGGACCACTGCTTTTCTTGATATATATTAATGACTTGGACTTGGGTATACAGGGCACAATTTCAAAATTTGCAGATGACACAAAACTTGGAACTTTAGTGAACACTGAGGACGATAGTGATAGACTTCAAGAAGACATAGACAGGCTGGTGGAATGGCCGGACACGTGGCAGTTGAAATTTAACGCAGAAAAATGCGAAGTGATACATTTTGGTAGAAAGAATGAGGGAAGGAAATATAAACTAAAGGGTATAATCCTAAAGTGGGTGCATAAACAGAGAGACCTAGGGGGATATGTGCACAAATCATTGAAGGTAGCAGGGCAGGTTGAGAAAGTAGTTAAAAAAGCTTACGGGATCCTGGGCTTAATGAATAGAGGTATAGAGTACAAAAGCGTGGAAATTATGATGAACCTGTATAAAACACTTGTTCGGCTTCAATTGGAGTATTGTGTCCAACTCTGGGCACCGCACTTTAGGAAGGATGTGAAGGCCTCAGAGAGGGTGTAGAAAAGATTTACGAGAATGATTCCAGGGATGAGGGATTTCAGTTACGTGGATAGACTGGAGAAGCTGGGGTTGTTCTCCTTAGAGCGGAGAAGATAGAGAGGAGATTTGATAGAGGTGTTCAAAATCATGAGGGGTCTAGACAGAGTAGATAGAGAGAAACTGTTCCCATTGGCAGAGGGGTCGAGAACCAGAGGACACAGATTCAAGGTGATTGGCAACAGAACCAAAGGCAACATGAGGAAAAACTTTTTTACGCAGCGAGTGGTTAGGATCTGGAATGCACTGCCTGAAAGGGTGGTGGAGGCAATCTCAATCACGGCTTTCAAAAGGAAGTTGGATAAGTACCTGAAAGAAAAAAATTTGCAGGGCTACGGGGAAAGGGTGTGGGAGTGGGACTAGTTGAGGTGCTCTTGCAGAGAGCTAGCACGGGCCGAATGGCCGCCTTCCGTGCTGTAACCATTCTATGATTCTTTGGTAAATGTCCAAGCTGTTGTGATACCGAGCCACACAGCCTAGGAAGGTCTCGGATTCAATCACCAGTCTCTGCTCAGTTAGCTGATCTTAGCCGAGCAATCGTCAAAGCGCCACAGTTAGTCTTGGTGCCCCTGCATTAAAAGGAAACTCAAGTCAGGGTCCCTGATCATTATCCAACGTCCCGTGCTGGAAGGTGTGTGTCTATCTGTGTGTGTTGGGCTCAGCTATGATGCGCCTCACAATACTTTGTTTACACTGTTGAAGGCCATGTGTGAAGTGTGACCATTTGGGCGAGATACTGGGGGGGCTGCCAACACCTGTGGATATTGGAAGTGTGACCCAGGTTCACATCCAGGACCGCAGCACTGAAACAGAGACCTGTGACTTCCATGCACCACTCTGCCCATTTCATTTTCTGACTTGCTGCTACCTTTGTTGGAGGCTCGTTTCTAATGGGCGACCCGCACATCAAGCATGTCTGCGGGGTTTGCAACTGTGTACGCACGAATTTGGAAGCATCAGAACCCTCCCCAGTTTATGCAATGTATTCTCAATCAATAGTTGTGACAAGAGTATAAAGGCAAGCTAATTATATTTCTAAAAACATAGTTGAGTGAGAAATTATAATTGTCTGTCAGTTTGCAATAACAAAGTTCAAGAGTCAGTGGGTCTGATCTGTTATCTTTCTCTGATAACCTGAGTGCCTTCTGCTAATAGACTGCATTGCTGCAAGAATAATGTGCAATGTGATGTTACTATTTGCTGCACCTATTGCATAGATGGAGCTATAATCAAACAATGTGCTAATATGTTCATGCCATAATCTATAAATATAAAGATGTCAAACGCACACGTGCAGACACATGGATGTGGTGCCCTGTGTTTGCCAAGAAGGTACAGGAGGCACTGAATCCAGTGGCAGTTCACAAGATCCACAAAAATGTGGCCGCCCTATGTCATTAGAATCATGCAGGTAGGAACATAGGAATTGCTGGACGACAAAAGACCTCGGTCCATCTAGTTCGCCTTCTACCATCCTGGTAGTCGCATGATGCAACAATAATGGAGTTATTAACTAATCATAGCAATTATGATTGCTATAGGTCTGGCCTTTTATATTGATGAATGCTTCATTGACACTCTCTCAATGTAAAAGTGTCTGGGATGAGGGGATTGCCCTATGAGGCGAGATTGAGTAGACTAGGCCTATATTCCCTAGAGTTTAGAAGAATGAGAGGTGATCTAATTGAAACATATGAAATTCTTAAGGGGCTTGACAGGGATAATGCTGGGAAAATTTTCCCCTGGCTGGGGAATCTAGAACACGGGGTCACAGTCACAGAATAAGTGGTAGGGCATTTAGGACTGAGATGAGGAGAAATGTTTTCACTCAAAGGGTTGTGAATCTTTGGAATTCTCTACCCCAGAGAGTTGTGGATGCTCAGTCGTTGAGTATATTCAAGACAGAGGTCGATAAATTTTTGGGAACGAAGGGAATTAAGGGATATGGGGATAGTGCAGGAAGGTGGAGTTGAGGTAGATCAGCCATGATCTTGTTGAATGGCGGAGCAGGCTCGAAGGGCCAAATGGCCGACTCCAGCTCCTATTTCTTATGTTCTTATGACTTACACCTGGATGAGAGGAGAAAAAAACACTGAAAAGAAAAAAAAATAAACGTTTTGGGTACTCTTGTAAATTTAAGGTCATGATGCGGAGATGCCGGTGTTGGACTGGGGTGGACAAAAATGAGAAGTCGCACAACACCAGGTTATAGTCCAACAGATTTATTTAAAATTAGCAGGGGCAACAGCTCCGAAAGCTTGTAATTTTAAATAAATCTGTTGGACTATAACCTGGTGTTGTGCGACTTCTGATTTTTGTAAATTTAAGGTAGAAGGGCAAGGTTCAGACTTATTTTTCCTCATTGTGAATGGAATCAATGTTATTTACGTTCACAAATGTTTCCATTTCTTTCACTTATTGTTGCATCCCTTTTCTGTAGTTTTCTCATCAAAATACATGAGCCCATATTGTGTGAGTTCAGACTTCAAGGCTGCATTTATCCTATTTTTCAGTTAGTTAATTGTCACCATTGAATCGGTTCCATGAATTCAATTTTAGTCTCGCAACGTACTTAAGATGATGTAAAAATAGGCCAATGATAGCTGGATTACCGTGATGAAATCTGAATGTTTTTAGGTCACAGTCAAAATGAAATTATCATGGAAATTGGGAAGAAATAAGTCTATTATTCTGTTACAGACTTCATTGTGGGACTAACAATTGAGAATGAAAAAACTGTTTAGAATTGACATGCTGTTACGAGGATCTGATGTGTGTTTGGTTTTTTTTTGTTACTTTTTTGCTGAAAATTGTTCAACAAAATTAGATCTATTTGTGAAGGACATAAGCACAGAATGAATGAAGCCATTTGGTCTATTAAGCCTACTCCTTTCAACAGACAATATACAATTTGCATGATAAGGAACTCTCCCCGGTTTATTTAATCCCTGAGGGAGATAGCCACAGTTTAAACCTCCAGCAAGAAAGTTCCATCTGACTCCCAAGAGCAAGTGAGTGAAAACTCCAGGATGTTGATCTAACAACATAATCATTCAACCCGCAGTCCCAACAGACCCTGGACCAATTGTGTTGTGTAGAGATTATGATCTTCTAGTTTGCTCGGTTATTATTTTTATTTTACTTCTTCACTGAAAAGCAACTCACTCAGGTGAAGAAATGAAAAACAGAAATAAAACAACACACTGCACTATTTTCTGTTTTTGTAAAGAAAATAAATTCACAGGCACATGAAAGTGAAACGTCAGGTCTGAACAGTTCATCATCCTCACTGCAATGGATACAGAAAAGGACATATTTCACATCAAAGCAAAAATGTTACATATCTTACGGTTGTTTTATCTTAAATTCATAATTGCTCCTTTAGCTGCCCACCATTTCACCCGTTTATGATCATGTGTTATTCTTGATGTTGGCTGGCGATATAACAAACTTTTGCATTGAAATATGTCCTGTTGTATTGCTCAGTTCAGCCACTAGCTGGTGATACAAAGAAATGCAGTCAGATACTGTATTTTAATGCAGCATTTACTGTTGGCTGGGAGGGTTTTCTTTTGCTGAAATGAGCAGGAAGAAAGGGGAATCATTACAAGGTGGTGTTCTTGGTTCGTTATCCATTTTAATGCCTGTTTCAGTTTAGTTTTTATTAGATAACAATAACCGAGTGTTTCATCTCACTACTTGGGAAATTAGATTCTTCGTTATTTGTTTGATTTTCATGTAAAATAAGGATTTGCCGTCATCGATAGGGGAATGGGGAATCACCCAGGGACACTGTCCCTTTATGAAGTTTTTCAGAAGACAAATTTCCCTCGATCCATTTGTGCCGCCACCGCCCCCCCAACAATCAATGTTGGTAAAATTATTGTGGAAAATGATACAATTTAAAGAAAGTCATGTACTCACTGAGAGCAACACGATAAGCCATGAATCTGCTCTAGTCATGGTTCCTTAACTGCTCCATTGCCATCTGACATTAGAACCAGCAGAGTGGCTAAACTAAAGTCTTTAAGCAGATGGTACTGACTCTGTCTTTGGCACAATCATCAGGATTACTCCATGCAGTCCCCCCTGGGCCAATTTCAATCAGCAAGAACTGATGGTAACAGGAGGAACCCGTTTCAGCCAACTAACCTTCTCACCCATGCACCTCTCACAAATACAGTCTTTTATCAGAGATTTCCTGAAGAATTCTTTAAATACTGTGTCTCTCCCATAACCAGTCCGTCATAACATACTGCAATAGGAATCCGAGTTTATACAGTCTGTAGCAGTATCTGCAGCAGATTTTCATTTACAGGCGAAGTATGAAAAATCCTCAGCACGGAGCAAAGTGCCTGTTCCTTCAAGAAGAAAAAATCCGTTCCAGCTGCTGTGCATATGCGGTGGGAGAAATTGATCCAAAATTATAATGTGTCTACACTTGTTTCAAGATTACCAGCTTCCCTCCTTTTAACTGTATAAAGAGTACTTTTCCTGTAATGCTCAAATTCTTAATGATATGGAGACACTGGGCAGAATTTTCATTGAGCCGTGGAGGCGGGTTTGGAGGCGGGACTGGATTGAAAATAGCTGAATCGGGGGTCCCGACCCCATCCCGCCCCCAACCCGCCTCCATGCCAGTTTTGCTAGAGGCGGGTACCCGACCTGTGCTGGGACCCGCCTCCCCGAGGCGGGAAGGGGATTAGTGGCAATAAACTGCCTTTTAACAGGTAGTTAACAGGCAGTTTTTTGCCTAATCCCTATTTTTATGCCTGAAATGTGGGCTCTCCGACAGGTCCCAACCACGCCGTTTCAGCGAGGTGGACCGTGGCTCTGCAGGGGTTGGAGGGGTCGATATGTCCGGTGGGCAGGTGAGTGATGGGTGCATGTGTGCAGAGGTAAGTGTAAAGTGTGGAAAAAAGTTTTACTTACCTTAACTTCCTCCTGCAGGTGTCAGCCCTTCAGGTCTCGGGAGTCAGAAATCTCACCAGCACAGAAAGCAGAATGGCCGTTGAGCTGTCAAAAGCTGCAGCCTCTGCTTTTTGTTCTGCAAAGATCTCTAAATAAGCCTGAGAGGAAGGAATTAACTTAGAGTACAGATTGTCAGTGTTTGACAGCTTCAAAGAGCTGTCAAACGCTGATATTTCATCTGTCAAAAGCTCTTGACAGATGAAATGTCAATCTGTGACGTCACCTGTTGCCGGGTGGCCCTTAATTGGCCTGCTGAGCCCGCTTGGCGGGCTCAACAAGGTCAATCAAGTGAAAATACAGTGGGTTGGCCACAAGTCGATGGAGGTAGGACGGCAACCCAAAAAGTGGGAGTCTCGTCTCCATCTCGTCCCCAGTTTCGAAATCCAGCCCACTGAATTCAAACTAAAATTGAGCTGTGACTGGATAAAATTGAAAGTACTGTATTTAAATATTTTTGTATGTGTCTTTTTGTTTTTTGCTGGTACAACAGCTCCAAGTGCTCCCAGTTATATCACATTTACAGAAGTTACCTCCACTACATTGAAAGTGTTCTGGGGAGAGCCAGCCATGCCCAATGGAGTTCTCGAGGGATACAGATTGGTCTACGAGCCATTGGAATCAGTACAAGGTACAATACGTACACTGAAAGTTGGGTACAGTGCTAAATAGAACAGCCTATTTCTCTGCTGTGTAGTAATCTATATGATAAGTTTTTCCAAAAGAAATTGAGGGTGATTTTTACTTTGGGCGATAGTGTAAAACGGGTGATAGTGAATCGGCAGCCCGTTTTACATCTCTCCCCATTTTTATTTCCATTGACCTGTTTTACACTAGCACATAAAGTCTAAATTACCCCCAGTGAGTTTCTAATCCACTTTAAGGGGGCAGCCCAGCTCTTTAGCAGCAGACTCAAATTGCACTGTTGACAAATGCTTACATTTTTCTTTGGTTCTGGCACACTGTATAGAGCGTTGATTTTAGTACAGTTTCTTTATTATTTTTCTATTTGTTTAGGTGTGAGTAAAGTGGTGACAGTCGATCTTAGAGGCAACAATCAGCGCTGGCTAAAGGTTCGGGATTTGTTTAAGGGGGTCCCTTACTGCTTTCATGTCCAAGCCAAAACCTACACCTTTGGCCCTGAGATAAAGGCTAATGTTACACCCGGACCAGAAGAAGGTAAGGGTCCGAGTTGTGTTTGTCTGCATGGGGAAGTTGCTGTCTCGCTGGATTAACTCACAGACCCTGATATTTACAGTGATGGGGGTGTGGTGGGGGGAATCCCGCAGAAGCGGAGGTCCTACCGATATTAACGGCAGGACCTCATTATAATTTTCTTCTTCCATTTCCTGCCTATTAGCCGGTCAGATTGAGAAAATATTGATTCAATTTAATTACATGCTAATCTTTTAAAAAAAATTTAATTATATAAGTTACCTGGATTGTTCTTTTCAGTTTCAGTTTAATAACAAAGTATATACAACCAAGCTTTGTGCGAGGTTTTCACTGAACTATAAAGGTTTTTTTATAAATTCATTTGAACTCAACTTGCCCCCAAATAATTTATTTTTTGTGTTTTTGCTTTCTAAAACTTTTATTTCCTTTCCCGCACTGTCTTTGTGTTACCTTCAACTAAAAGCAACCCCTGCCTTGAAATTAAAGTGAATAAAATGAAAGTAAGATTACTAGAGGTGGTGCATTGGTCGATTATTACCTGGGCCCCAGGTACTGCATGACCTAAGCCAACAATATGGATAATAATGCAAAGCACACGGCATATAGGAATCAAAGCTGTCATCGGTCGCTTAAATTACTTGAGACACCCCACCACCCTGACATTGTCAGGGAGGGCGGTATGCAAAGGCCAGGCACTTCTCCGAAGGGAGAGAAACCAGCAGAGTTAACTTCCCCCCAGCCAACATTTAGCAGCCAGTAATGGAGTGACATTGACAAAAGCCTGAGAGGCGGTTGCCTCCTTGCCAAGGCATGTCCGTGCAAGGGAAGAATTAGTTAGTGGGATTGAGGAAGACAGAGAGAAATCATGCTTTTTTTTTAAGATCTGTATTTCCAACAGTGTTGAAGAATGCACTTTCATTTTGTGGAATGTGAAATTGGACACTTGGCAATATACAGTAAAACATCTATAGGCCACGTAATAAAGTTCACTAATACATGGTAGATCAGTAACATCACACAATAATTCACTAGTCCAGTCCCATGTGATCCTACTTCCAACAGTACATTTAACAGAGGAGCCTTGAACATGGATTCACAGGGGAATCTGATGAACAATATTTGTGCTGTAACTACTACTTTCCCTTAGAGATATCTGCTACCATGGTAAATAGGAACGTTGCCATGACAATTTCTGATTCAATCAATAACCAGTCATTCCTTTGTGCGCTTAGACTTCTCCCACCTGCGCAGAGCAGTTCAGAGGGTATGACAGTGTGGGATTTAGGTATGCATAGAAATAGAAACCCCTTTAAGTAATGCTAGTCTCATTGAAATGGTCACCATTCTTGGATTTTGAAAAATTAACCCAATATATTAAATACAAGTGATCAAATAAAGAGCCCTCCAATTAACAGCAGTCTTCATGCAATTGGAAATTGTCATTCATAAATTACATTCCGGATTCAATAATATAGTTGTCACTGCTAGTTTGTAGTCACTTATTTCAGTAACTTAAAAACATCGCCAAATTTTAACCAAACTTCATATGTCTTTTGCTTGATTAGGGCCTGGATTTTCCTCCGTGGCCAGTTCATCACTGAAATAGTTCACTTCCATCCACCAAGGTTACACTACCAAGAACCAGCCTAATGTTCCTCAGTGCATCTTCACTTAATATTCATGGAGGGCTATTAGTGCCCTCATAGGGAGCCTACCTCTTAGAGGGCAGGGGTGGAAATCCGATGCTGGTGAAGCATTAAGCTGGCTGCAACACTTTAAGCGGACAGGCCAGCCATTAAATGCTAGCAATTGCATTGCTGTACTGGGAGGGAAGGAAGGATGTCAGAAGCTGCTGCATTAGGGCACAGAGCCCCCCCCCCCCCAAATGCTCGGATTGCTCTGTTCTCCAAAATAAGGCAAAGGAGGAAGGCATTCTCTACCCTGAGGGAAGCAGAAGGTTAGAATTGAAGAAGCACACAAATAGAGGCACAATAGGAAGAAACAGTTATAAGGCACACAGAAATGTTGGGTGCGATTTTAACCCTGCCCAGCCGGCGGTTGGGGTGTGGGTGGTTAAAATGGGGGCCAGGCGCTACCCGCTTAGTTCCTGCCGCGTTCCCTGCCTTTTCGGGTTTTCGGGAATGTCATGGCCACTCCTCGTAGGAAAGCAGGGGCCTCGTTAATAAGGAAATATTGGGGTCCGATGACATCATTCATACCCCAATGCCATTTTAACTGGGGATCGCGGCTATGACAACCAGTGACGAAGCAGCCTGCAAAAGATGGTGGAAGACCGGATCCAGGGCCAACAAGGCCCGTGTAAATGATTTTTTTTTTTTGCGGGCCAGGAAGAGCAGGAGTGTTCCTCCCAGCCCCAGGACTTCTCTTTACCTTCCCCAACCGCGATTCTAATCAGATTGTAAACCCCCACCCCCAACCCTCACCGCACCCTCCCACCTTTCCCAAGGCCTTGTGCCAGAACCATTCCCTCCAGTCGCTGGTGAAATCCCGCTCCTGCCCACCAGCCTCCACATCATCTCTATTGGCTTCGGGAAAGAGTCACCATGGGGACATTTAAATGAAGCCCAGGTGTTAAAGTTGCCCGGGCCTCACGCTGGCATCATGGGTACCTCCCTCCCGCCCCCATATGCCACACTTCAGCCCCAGGTTCAAATCGAGACTGTTGTTATGCAAGTGGGAGAGGAGGAAAGAACAAAAGGGAAGGTCTGCGATAGGATGGAAGGCAGGAGTGATTAAATGTTTTTATTTCAGATTTCCAGTATCCACAGTATTTTGCTTTTGTAATAATGCGTGAGACCCTGGCTGGACTGCACTGAAATGCTCCCTCAGGTCACCCCATTCCCGTCGGGAACAGGGGGTTATAATGAAAAGATTGTGGCAGCTGCCTGAAAACCAGGTACAGAATAGGACTAACAATCAAAGATGAGGCTGCATTGTGCATCATCCGACCCTCCTGCCAAAAGGAGGTGATGTTACAATAGTGTCATCTTTGATTAGTGGGAGGCAGGGGGGCTGCAGAGCATTGTGTGCGTGTGTGTTGGGAGCACATTTACTTTCTGTCACTCCATAATCTTGTAATCTATAATAGTTATTGAATACTGGAATTTCTAAAAACTCAGTTAGCATTGGAATGTGTTTATTCCTATTTCACAAGAGTATTGCTTTTGTTCTTTTTGTAGTGAAAGTTCTTGACTTTTTGCACAGGTTCCCCCGGTCCCCCTCTAAACCCCTCAATTAGTGAAACAGCATCTACTCTCACCGTTCATTGGACACAGGGTGTGCTTGGAGCTGGACCAATAAAAGGCTACGTAATCGAGGCACGACCCTCAGGTGAGCACAGCTGACCTTCAAGTGGAATTCTCTGAATACTGACCTTGCCACACTCGCTTCCCTCTGAGCCTCAAGAAATTAGTAAAATGCTGAATGCTTTTTAAAAAATAATTTAAGTAAAATATATTAAAGGGAAACATCCCTGTTAGAGAATTCCTTTGAAGATGTTACTTTCTTTTTTAAATTGTCCTGTTGGAAAGAATCATAATGTACAGCACTGTGCCCTACCCATACGATACCAGTTTCAGGTCAGGTAGAGGTCGAATCCATTTTCTCAGCCCTTTTAGTCCTTCCTAACAGATAGGCTATTTAAGAAAATAAAACTTTTGAAAATCATTCTCTGACTGGGTAGCTCTCCTTTAATACATTTTTCTTCAATTATAAAAAAAAAAGAACATTTATGTTGCGCCTTTAGAAAAACGTCCCAAAGCACTTCACAGAGGCATAATAAAAAAAGTGGATTCCGTGTCAAAGGAGATATTAGGAGAGGGGACCAAAAGCTTGGTTAAAGAGGTGGATCTTAAAGGAGGAGAGGGAGGTGTTGTGGCAGAGGGTTTTAGGGAGGGAATTCTGAGCATGGAGCCCAGACAGCTAATGGAACAGTTGCCAATGGTGGGGTGAAGAAACGAGGGGTATGCATGAGGCCAGAGTCAGAAGAACGGAGAGTCCAGAGGGTTGTAGAGTTGGAGGAGGCTGCAAAGATAGGGAGGGATTTAAACACAAGGATGAGAATTTTAAATTTGAGACATTTGGGGTCCGGGTGCCAATATAGGTCAGTGAGGACAGGGTTAATGGGCGAGCAGGACTTGGTGCAGGATAGAATATGGACAGCAAATTTTTGGATGAGCTAAAGTTAACAGAGAGCGGTGGATGGGAAGCCAGTCAGGTGAACATTGGAATAGTCCCGTCTGGAGGTGACCGAGGCATAGATGAGGGTTTCAGCAATAAATGGGCTGAGGTGAAGCGAAGCTGAGCAATGTTGCGGAAGCGGAAGTAGGCTGTCCTTATGAGAGGATATGGGGTTGGAAGCTCAGCTCGGGATTGAATAGGATGCAAAAAGTCTGATTCAGCCTGAGACAGTGGCCAGGGAATGGGATGGAGTCGGTGGCAAAGGTACAGAGTTTGTGGCAGGGGCTGAAGACAACGGCTTCAATCTTCCCAATGGTTCTGAGGCTGAATGTAGGAAATTTCAATCCAAGACTATGTCAGACAAGCAGTCTTGACAGGACAGAGGCGGTGGAGAAGTTGAGTTGGGTGTCATCAGCATAAATGCGCAAGCTGATCCCATGACTGCAGATGTTGTCACTAAGGGGCAGCGTGTAGATGAAAAAAAGGGAGGGGGCCAAGGATAGATCTTGGGGGACTCTGGAGGTAATGGTGCAGGGTGGAAGGAGAAGCCATTGCTGGAGATGCTGTGGCTATGATCAATGAAACCAAGCAAAGGCAGTCCCCTCTTCCTTCCCAAATCATTAATGATAAGATTGTGTCAAAATGAAGCTAAAGTAAGGAGCGAAAATATGTTAAATATCATTACTAATGGTATAAAGCTGAACTGAAATCCTTGAGGGGTTTTTTTTTTGCTCCATGGTATCTGCTTTTTAATGTTCGGTTGCTTTAACTTGATTGGTTTGTCTTTTTAGATGAAGGATTGTGGGATACATTTGTGAAGGATATCCCTGGTGATGCAACATCGCACATGGTTAGCCGGGATCAACTTAAGCAAGGAGTGAGCTATGAATTTCGGATCATCGCAGTCAATCAATTTGGATATGGGGAACCAAGCACACCATCCACCGTGAGATCAGGTAATGAACTTGTTGTTCTACTGGCTGTTTAGCTCAGCTAATTGCTCACAGTGGGAGAAGGGATTGATGGAGAGTGAATTCTCCTGGATGCTCTTGTTCACTTCCTATTGACAAGTTACAGAACGTTGGCAAGCTGTCTCTTAATCATCTTAGTAAAGAAATATTAGTGAGGATCAATGTTGGAAGAAAAAATAGAACCGTATTCATCTTTGATTTGATTTATAGCTTTTTCCGTCCTTTATTTTATCTTTTAAATGATTCCACTAATATCAACTTTGTGTATGTGTATCTCGGGGTGTGTGTGTGTGCGTGCGTCTGTATGTATTTGAGCACATTTGTTCTGGATGTTATAAATATGTGCTTTGGTTTCTACTGCCAGCTATTTTCTGCTGTGCTGTGAGAGAACAGAAGATTAATGAAACCTATTGCAATTTGATATTAATTCAAGGTCACCATCACCAGCTGCAGAATGTGACCCATTCAGTAACGGTGTATAGTTATTTTATCAAATAAAGGAATGTCTTAATTTTTTTGGACTTTGTATAATTTAAACGCCTCCAACAGTTTTTACTAGCCAGCAGTTGAAGGCGCAGCGAAGTGCAGATGGAATAAATGTGGAGGGGGAGGAGTATCTGGACAATATGCTCTAGATCTCAGTCACACCTCGTTGAGAGATGCAGGATCAGAATGGGGCTGGTGTGACTGATAGTGTACAGAGTAAGGGAAACCCAGGTGAGATAGAGAAAGCGCGGATCAGTAGAAACTGATCCTATCCAACAGGTACAATGGGCTGATTTTCTCAGCCCCAAGGAGGCGGGTATGGAGGCGGAACTGCCGGGAAAATTGCAGAATTTGGGGGTGGGTGGCAAACCCACCCCCCAACCCGCCTCCATGCCCTCTTGCCAGGAGGCGGGAAATCGTCCTGCCCCGGGTCCCGTCTCCTTGGAGGCGGGTAGGGATTAAAGCCTATTAACTGCCTGTTAACAGGCAGAAAATAGGATTATCCCCATTTTTCATGCTGAAGTGCGGGCTTCCCGACCTGGGGGAACCCCGTTGGGGTGTAGGAGGTGAGTAGGAGGTCTGCGGGAGTCGGACGGGTCTGAAAGTGCGATGTAGAGGTGAGTGATGGGTGCAAGTGTGGAGTGGTAAGTATGTGAGGTGAGTGTAAAGTGTTAGAAAATGTTAACTTACCTTTGTTTCTACGTACAGCCTTCAGCCGCTGTGGAGCCGGAGTCCCCGACATCTCCATTGTAGAGATCACAGACTGACTGTTGCATCCTCCGATCCAACAGCCAGCTGATTTCTGCAAAGTAGAAAGGCTTAATGAGTCCTGAACACAAGGACTCATCAAACTACACAGAATGTCAGTGTTTGACAGCTTCACAGAGCTGTCAAACGATGACATTTCTTCTTTCAAAAGTTCTTGACAGATGACACGTCATACGTTGACGTGCTCTGTCACTGACTTCCCCCTAATTGGCCTGCTGAGCCCGCCGGGCGGGCTTAACAAGGTCAATCAGGGGAAATTCCCACTGGTTGGCCAGAAGCTGATGGAGGCGGGACTGAGAATCGGCAAGCAGCAGTCCCGCCTCCAAAAGCTTCCCATTCAGAAAATCCAGCCCAATGTGTTTGCTACCTGTGAGGATAAGGATGAAGACTGTCGGAAAGACAGCCAGAATGCTGACCATGGCAGCTTGGAACAGGAGGCTATCCAAAGGAAGGAGGAGGTAAAGTGTAATGTAGTTGTAGGGGATTCAATAATTAGGGGGACAGATAGCATCCTTTGTAAGCAGGATCAAGAGTCCCACATGGCATATTGCCTACCTGGTGCCAGGGTAAGGGACATCTTGAACCGGCTTGAAAGGATATTGGAGAGGGAGGGGGAGGATCCAGTTGTTGTGGTCTATGTTGCGACCAACAACATAGGAAAGAGTAGGCAAGAGGTCCTGTTCAGAGAGTACCAGGAGCTAGGAGCTAAATTAAAAAACAGGGCCTCAAGGTTTATAATCTCTGGTTTATTACCCGAGCCACGTGTAAATTGGCATAGGGATATGCAGATTAGGGAGGTGAGCACGTGGCTGAAAGAGTGGTGTGGGAAAGAGGGGTTCAGTTTTATGGGACAGGAAGGAACTGTACCGTTAGGACAAGCTCCACCTGAACCGGGCTGAGACCAGGGTCCTTGCGGAAAGAATCAATAGGGCGGCTACAAGGACTTTAAACTAGTAAATGCGGGGGAGGGCTTAGGTGGAAAAGGTAGTATAAATAATAATTCTAAGACAAACAAAAGAGAAGAGAGTAGAGTAATCGTCAGAAATTGTGCTTTAGGCACTACAGGTAAAGGGAAAACTAAAAGATGTAAAGTAATTAAATCAGGAGAGAGAAATAAAAAATGTGAGAGAAAAACATTAGAAGGACAGGTTAGTGTGTGTGGCCCAAATAAGCATTCTTTATACAAACTCATCGAGTATAAGGAACAAATTGAATGAATTGCAAGCGCAAATTCAACTTCATGAGGGTACGTCATGGTATCTATTACTGAGACATGGCTGCAAGACTGTCAGGACTGGGAACTAAATATACCAGGTTATAAGGTCTACAGGAAGGATAGGGAAACTGGTAGAAGGGGGGGAGTAATCTTGGTGATTAAGGATGAAATTACTTCCATGATAAGCGAGGATATAACGAAAGGTAAGCAGGCAGTGAAGACTCTATGCGTAGAATTAAGGAATAGAAAAGGATTTAAGATTGTAGTGGGAGTTATATATAGGGCCCCTGGTAGCAGCTGTGAAGTGGCAGAATACATAAATGCAGAGATTAGACAAGCATGAAGCAAAGACAGTGTGGTTTTAATGGGGGATTTTAACTTTCATCTAAATTGGGATAAGCAGACTAGCTTGTGTCAGAAAGGTAGCGAACTTCTTGAGTGTGTTCAGGATAGTTTTCTGCAACAATGGGCCAAAAATTCATCCCGCTGCGCGAGAGTACGCACTGTATACTCTCGCGTATTCTCTCTCCAATTGCCGGTTTTCTGCATGCCCTGCGCATGCGCTGAAAACCGGCACTTGGTCTTTTGAAAAGGGGGCGGTTCCTCGGTGCATCGCGTGCACGCTACAGGCTGCGTGCACGCTGTGCACTTCGTGCTTTGGACGCGCAGGTAAGGACGGAAGATTTTAGAAATGGAGAAAGGAGGAGTAAGACCCACTTTTAACAAGGTAAGTAGTGAATTAAGTATTTTTTTGAATTTTTTTTAACAGGTATATCTTTTTTAGAGACTTTAAAGACAGGTAAGTTTATTTTTATAACTTTTTAAAAGATTTTAAATTTTTTCAAAAATTTAATTTTTTATTTAAAATGGTTAATTTATTTAACTATACTTATTTTATTAATGTGATGGTTTTTTTTTATTTAATTGAGGTTTAGCTGTTATTTTGGGGGGGTGTAAGATTCATAGCTTTCACAGCACGTATGTGAAACTTATGAATGGAAGATGGTGTGCTGCCATTGGCTCTAACTGAGTCACGTGATCCCACAGCTCGCACGAATTCACTACGCCGGTGGGATACGCAAGCACTGCCCAGCTGATGTCTGGAACATCAAGTTCGTGCGAGCTGGATCTGAAAAAGCCAACGCGGAGTGAGATCGCGGGGAAGCCTTACCCCCGCGGGAACAGAGCGAGATCAATTTCTGGGCCAATATGTCCTAGAACCAACAAGGGGGCAGGCCATATTAGATTCAATAATGAGCCAGGTTTAGTTAACACCTAACGGTGTGTGACATTTATCTAATAGCGGTCATAATATGATCGAATTCAACGTTGTGTTTGAAAGGGAGAAACACGAAATAGCTACTAAGATTCTAGATTTAGGTAAGGCTGACTTCAACGGGATGAGTCAGAGACTGTCTACAGTAAACTGGGCAAATCTGTTAATGGGTAAATCTACAGACAATCAGTGGGAGGTGTTCCAAAAAGAATTTAACATGATACAGAACCAGTTTATACCCCTAAGGGGCAAGGGCTCTACTTGCCCCAAAAAAACAGCAATAGACGACAAAAGAGGTAACATAAAACTAAAAGAAAAAGCATAGCAAAATGCAAAAAATAGCACAGATCCTGGCGACTGGAAGAGATACAAAGAACAACAAAAGGTGACAAAACAGATAGTAAGAGCTACAAAAAGGGAATATGAAAAGAAACTTGCAAGGGATATGGCGGGCATGGTGAATAATTACTTTGCATCAGTAATTACAGTAGAGGAAGAGGATAGAATGCCAGACATCCCAAGGAAACTAAAGAAAGAAAGACTTGCATTTACCGGATGTCTCAAAGCACTTTACAACCAATGAAGTACTTTTGAAGTGGAGTCACTGTTGTAATGTGGGAAACACGGCAGCCAATTTGCGCACAGCAAGGTCCCACAAACAGCAATGTGATAATGACCAGATCATCTGTTTTTGTTATGTTGGTTGAGGGATAAATATTGGCCAGGACACCGGGATAACTCCCCTGCTCTTCTTCGAAATAGTGCCATGGGATCTTTTACGTTCACCTGAGAGAGCAGACAGGGCCTCGGTTTAATGTCTCATCCGAAAGATGGCACCTCCGACAGTACAGCACTCCCTCAGCACTGTACTGGAGTGTCAGCCTAGCTTTATGTGCTCAAGTGCCTGGAGTGGGACTTGATCCCACAACCTTCTGACTCAGAGGCGAGTGTGCTACCAACTGAGCCACAGCTGACACACAGCATATTGAATCAGGGATGGGGACTCACCAAAATTAACGTAAGCAAAATAACAGTAATGAAGAAAATAATGGTATTAAAGAGTAACATATCCCCAGGACCAGATGGTTTCCATCCCAGGGTTTTAAAGGAAGTAGGTGAGAAAGTTGCAGATGCCCTAACTATAATCTTCCAAAGTTCTCTCGATTCAGGACCGTTCCTTTAGATTGGAAAATTGCACATGTCACTCCGCTATTTAAGAAAGGTGAGAGAGGGAAACCAGGGAATTATAGACTAGTTAGCCTAGCATCTGTTGTTGGGAAATTACTAGCGTCTCTAATTAAGAATAGAGTAATTGAACACCTTGAAAATTTTCAGCTGATCATGGATTTGTAAAGGGTAGGCCATGTCTGACGAACCTGATTACATTTTTTGAAGAGGTGACTAAAATAGTGGACAGGGGAATGTCTATGGATGTTATCTATATGGACTTCCAGAAGTCCATCATAAGAGACTGTTAGCTAAAGTTGAAGCTCATGGAATTGAAGACAAATTATTGACCTGGTTAGAAATAGGCTGAGCGGCAGGAGACAGAGAGTAGGGATAATGGTCATGTACTCTAATTGGCAGGATGTGACTAGGGGTGTCCCACAGGGATCTGTGTTGGGGTCTCAACTATTCACCATATTTATTAACGACTTAGATGATGGGATAGAGAGCCACATATCCAAGTTTGCCGATGACACAAAGATAAGCGGCATTGTAAGCAGTATAGATGGAAGCATAAAATTACAAAGAGATATTAATAGATTAAGTGAATGGGCAAAACTGTGGCAAATGGATTTCAGTATAGGCAAGTGTGAGGTTATCCACTTTGGACCTAAAAAGGCTAGATCAGAGTACTTTCTAAATGGTGAAACGCTAGAAACAGTGGAGGTCCAAAGAGACTTAGGGGTCCATGTACATAGATCATTAAAATTCATGGACAGGTACAGAAAATAATCAAAAAGGCTAATGAGTGCTGGCCTTTACATCTAGAGGACTCGAAAGCAAGCGGGTAGAAGTTATGCTGCAGTTATATAAAACCCTTGTTAGACCACACCTGGAGCACTGTGTTCAGTTCTGGGCACCACACCTTAGGAAGGCTATATTGGTCTTGGAGGGAGTGCCCCGTAGATTTACCAGAATGATACCTGGACACAAACTAGGGCTGTATTCCCTGGAATTTAGAAGGTTAAGGGGTGATTTTATCGAAGCTATCAAGATATTAAGGGGAACTGATAGGGTAGATAGAGAGAAACTATTTTCACTGGTTGGGGAGTCTAATTAATACTAGGGAACATAGCCTAAAAGTTAGAGCCAGGCCTTTCAGGACTGAAGTTAAGAAACACTTCTAAACGCAGAGTGGTAGAAGTCTGGAACTCTCTTCCGCAAACAGCTGTTGATGCTAGGTTAATTGTTAATTTTAAATCTGTTTGGTAGTTTTTTGTTAACTAAAGGTATTAAGGGATATGGGGCAAAGGCAGGTACAGGAAACTTTCGTTTATCCGGCATCGACGGGACCGGCGTGGTGCCGGTTTATCGAAAGTACCGGATAACAGAGAGTTATATCTACCGAGGCTATTTTTAACAAAGAGACTCCAAGCAGCACGGGAGAATCTACTCATGCTACTGCAATGTTTCGGACTTGCGACAGCGCCAGGAGGCCAAGTAGTGGTACTTTTGAAAAGTACCCCTACTGACTAAATCGGCGTTCGCGGACTCGGACTCGGGATCGGCAACATTGCCGGTTATTTGAGAGGATTTTTCGGAGCACTCTGCGTTTGCGGAGACTCGACTGCGACTCGGCAACATTGCCGGTTATTTGAGAGGAGTTTTCGGAGGATGATTTTTGCCGGTTAAGCGAGAATTCCGGATATTTGAGTGCCGGATAAACGAAAGTTTCCTGTATATGGAGTTAGGTCACAGAGCAGCCATGATCTCATTGACTGGCGGAACAGGCTTGAGGGGCTAAATGGCCTGAAAACATAGGAGCAAGAGTAGGCCATTCGGCCCTTCGAGCCTGCGCCGCCATTCAGTATGATCATGGCTGATCCTCCATCTCAATACCATATTCCCGCTCTCTCCCCATACCTCTTGATGCCTTTTGTGTCTAGAAATCTATCTATTTCCTTCTTAAATATATTCAGTGACTTGGCCGCCACAGCCTTCTGTGGTAGAGAATTCCACAGGTTCACCACCCTCTGAGTGAAGAAATTTCTCCTCATCTCAGTCCTAAATGTCCTATCCCGTATCCTGAGACTGTGACTCCTCGTTCTAGATCCCCCAGCCAGGGGAAACATCCTCCCTGCATCCAGTCTGTCTAGCCCTGTCAGAATTTTATATGTTTCAATGAGATCCTCTCTCATTCTTCTAAACTCTAGTGAATACAGGCCTAGTATCAAGGTAGTGTAGCATGCAAGCTGCAACATGTGGAGCATGTGAGCCATGTTGTGAATTTGCAATTCTTTGACATGTATATATTGCATACAGTCCCTCTGACTGCTTGCTGTGAAAAAATGCAGGGAGGTGAATGGCTGGCTGCAGAAATCAAGGAGTGGTGGAGATATTTCATGTTAGATAACGGTTACTTATATCTCGATGTTTGCTGTGGATTTTCTTACAGCTCAGCTGGGAAATCCTCCATTTTATGAAGAGTGGTGGTTCCTGGTGGTGATGGCACTCTGCAGCCTTATTCTCATTCTGCTCATGGTGTTTGGGCTGATCCTACACGGACAGAGCAAGAAGTACAAGAACAACACTGGTAAGATATTCAGTACCATATAGTATTGTAATCATTTTAATCTGTGCTATTTTTAAATTGAAAAAATTCAAAAGTGCAAACATGTCATTCAATTATCAGTGCACAATTAATGCACATCTTGACATTTGGATAGTCTCACTGTCTGTACACAATACCAAAGTCTAGTAGACATTGGTCACCCTCACCCCCTCTATCTTCTCTAACTAACATCCATTTCTAACCTCCCCTTCCTCTTTAAGGTCCTCAAAAGCATCATCGTAACCCAACTCACCTGGTGTTTGAATCCTTTGAGTTTAGTTTCTATCCCACCCACTGCATCAAGACCATGCTGCTCAAAGTCACAAATGGCATCATATGTGATACAAACAACAGCATTCGACTTCTCCTTCTCCACCGCCTCTCCTCTCTGGTCTTTGTGGCATTGTCCTACCATTGTTCCACTCCTACCTGTGCTAATAGAATTAGTATATCTCCTCCCCTGTCTGCACAGTTACCCCTGGCATGCCCTACGGCTCTGTCCTTGGCACCCTGATATTCCTCAGTTACGCACTGCCCCTTAGTGTCATTATCTGGAAGTACCTTCCATATTTATGACAACAACACCCAACTTTACCTCTCTGGCACTGCTCTTGACTCCCTTTGTCACTGTGCTGTCCAGTTGTAGTGGAGCCTGAACTTTCAGGCTCCGGCAGAAAATATTCACTGAGGCTGAACCCAATGAGCATAACCAAAACGTCCTGCTCAACCCTGATCGGAGCTTGAAATCCTACATCCAATCCATCACCAAAATCGCCTGCTTCCACTTTTACAATGGCATCTACCTATGTCCCTACCTTACCCACTGGATTTCTTCAGTGCTTCCTTACCTACATACCAGGCTGTACCTTATATAAGCTGCAATTAATCCAGGAATCTACTGTTGCTATCCTATCCCTACCAAGTCCTATATTTGCACTATTCCTCACTGTCCCCATTGGCTCCCAGTCCCCAAGAATATCATATTCAAAATACTTGTTCCCCATATTTGTCCAATCTTCTCCAACTCTACACCCAGCTTCCACACTCTGCTGTTCTGTCTCTGGTCTATTGTGTGTCCTCCTCTCCCCTGCTCCAGTATCTTTGACCCACTACACGCCTGCAGTCTGACAGCACCTTGCTATCTCTCTTCTCTCCTTCAAAAGCCACCGATTTGGCTGTGCTTTCAGCCACGTCACTTAATTTCTCTCCCACTTCCTGCTTGCATCCCCTGACCCTCCACAAGGCACTATAAGACTGCAAGTTGTTGTTGGATTGTAACTTTGCCTTCATTTATGGTGTCTGAGGCAAAGAATTAATTTACCATATCTCCCATTTTCTGACATTGAGAGAATCTGCTACAGTTAGTTGAAAGTGTCAAAAGTATTTTAAAATAAAGAAAAGAAAGGGAGTCATTTTGTGGGGGGTTTTCTGAGCCAGAACTGAAAGTTTACAAGAAACTGCCATTCTCAAGCAAACTGCAAATAAACTCTGACTGACCTCAGGTTGTGATTACTTACAACAATTGGACTTTGTGGCTCTGAATGTGGCCAGCTTAAAAACAGCTCCTTTTAGTAACAGAATTGTGCAACCTGCATAATGGCCCTGTCATTATAAACGGCGTATCATCTGATTCACTATCAACAATGCCCACAAGTAGTTTTAAAAAAATCTTTAGATCAATGTGCCTTTCTACTTGCTTTTATTTTAAGGGATAAAAAGACTTTAAGCTTCAACTCCTTACCTTTACTTGAACCTTATGTTTTATTTCCAGTAGCATCTGTTGTTGCACAAAACCACACAAGTTTAAACCTGCACTGCAACAGGAACCAAGGGCTAGATTTTCTGTCCATTAACTATCAATGGGCCATACATCTAGCCCTCAAGTGTGTATGACAGCAGCAAGCACCTCCGTGCTTTATTTACTGTAGCTATTTTGTGATTTAGGTAAAAATAGTACAAATGTGGAAGAAACTCTCACCTTAGATAACGGAGGGTTTACTGCGCTGGAGCTGAACAGCAGACACCTGACTGTTAAGAGCAATTTCTGTAAGAAGAACGGCACCAGGTAAGGACTGACACCAGATCACAGCAGGGCTCCGTGTGTGCTTAGTGCTGCATTTATACTGCAGTTTCCACAATGATTATACTCGTGCTGAGCTTCTCTTCCAATAAGTAACATTTCAGTATTTAGAAGGTGCAGTTAAGACACTCTGCAGTGTCTAAACATTTAACTTGGCTTCAGGTAGATTTAAAAACTGCCCAAGGCGTTGAAACAAAAGCAAAATACTGCGGATGCTGGAAATACTTATCAGGTCAGGCAGCAGTTTTGACGGTAGGTCATCGACCTGAAACGTTAACTCTTTCTCTCTCCACAGATGCTGCCTGACCTGCTGAATGTTCCCAGCATTTTCTGTTTTTATCTTGAAGCACTTTTTAAACCTAGTTTGACAACGCACTGGAATTTTTCTCCATGCACGATCAGATCCAAAGCGTATGAGATGAACTCCTCCAGGGGATGTCCCCCTGCTTCTCTCCAGAGTCTGATCAAGACCTGACTCAGATTTATACTGCAACTTTAGTGTCGCTGCTCAAATTGCAGTACAAACACATCCTTCAGCCCTAAACTGTAGCCTTTCACAGGGAGTTTGACCTTCCTGGGTTTAAATAGTCTGCTAATTAGGTTTGTCATATTATTCTCAGGCAGGTAATATTTTTTTAATTTACTGCAAGCATCATTTATGTATCATTTATTTACAGTGGTACCAACCTTAAACAATCCTTGTCCATAGTGACCACTTAACATCAATCACAGCAAAAAAGTTGGGCTTTAGACCTGAAATTGTATTTTAAAAGAATCTGCTTATTATGATTACATAAAATAACCGTTGACTGTAGGAGGTGTTAATATTCCTAATTTTTTTCTCTCTCACTCTGTTGCCAGGTTTCCACCCAGGCCCAGCCCAGGAGGGTTACGCTATTCTGATGAGGATTTATGTAATAACTACAATGGAATTGTGCTGACAGAAAGCACCACTCTAACAGAGAAACCCACTGAAATATCAGAGTCAGAGGTAAGCGCCCATTCCTCTGTTTAATCTTATATCCCCTGGGACCTACATACCACTGCCCGGCCAGTGAAGGGGCAGTCACACTGCTGGGCTGTTACTCTTGCCCTCGGATGCATGGTGCTATGTACTTCTGCTTTGTGTGCCAAACTGCTGCAACTTGCAGGTTTTGTAGGGAGAAAGGGAGTAATTACTAGTCCAACTCTCCTACAGGTACCTCCGAGGCTGCTGAAATACCGATCAAGCAATTTACCCGACTCCATCTTGTCACTGGAGTTTAATAGAATAGAATCATACAGCACAGAAGGAGGCCATTTGACCCATTGTGCCTATGCCGGTTCTTCAAAGAGCTATCCAATTAGTCCCACTTCCCTACTCTTCCCCCATAGCCCTATCCCATACTCTCTCTTCCCCTTGTCACCATCCCATACTCCATTTCCCACACCTTCTGTCCCCTATCCCATACCTTCTATACGCTATCCTATACCTTCTCTACGCTATCTTATACCCTGTCCCATCACAAAATTATACAGCACAGAAGGAGGCCATTCGGCCCATCGTGCCTGTGTCGGTTCTTTGAAAGAGCTTTAATTTAATTTAATTTTAATTTAATAATACTTGGGCACAAACGGCTTCGAAAATCAAAACAGCGACAGCATTTTGGGGAGGAAATGTTATCACTAAAATTTTAAATAAGTTCCCCGATTGCTCAGCCGGTTAAGACGGTCAGTAACTGAGCCATACAGAACGGGAAAGTCCCAGGTTCAATCCCCAGTTTGTGCTGAGTTAACTGAGCTCAGCCTTGGCAGCAGTCAGGATCCTACAGTCGGCTCGTGCGCTCCTGGGCTCGGGTGTGGAAAATCACCCAGGCCCTGCTGGAAGTGTATGAACATCAAATAAGGGCCGGATTGGGCCTAGCGGTCAAATTCCCTGCTGACGCGCACTCTATAGGCTCACACATGAAGAATCACTGCTTTGAAGAGGTTGTGGAAGCAAACCATATCCTAGCAACAAGTAAGTGCCGTTAGAAGACGAGGGTGGTGGGTGGTGGGTGGTGGGGTGGCAGAAAATTTACTGGGGAAAATTGCTGCAAAAATAAATCAATATAATGGCTCCATGACACTGTGGGCTGGATTTTGCCAGCGCTCAGAGTGCGGGTTTGGAGGCGGGTCCACTGTCAAAATAGCAAAGATTGACAGCGGGTAGGAAACCGCCAACCAGCTCTCCCGCCACCATCCCACCTCCCCAGGGAAAATCCAGCCCCGTATCTTGGTTTTCCAGTGTGCTGTGCCATGGAATGTTAAAGTGCAGCTTCATACCTAGTGACTTCATAACTAGGGTGTAGTGTCAGGAAAACTTTGAGCAAAGGCCAGGTACTTCTTGATTAGGGCTAAGAGAAAATTGTAGGGCTGTGTGACAAAATGAAGCATTTTTGTCTAGTTTATTTGTAGTAGCGATCTCTTAATTCAGTCATAATACTGAAGCAGTTTAAAAATCATGTCCCCAGCCAATGGCCCACCACCACCTTCTCAAGGGCAACTAGGGATGGGCAATAAATGCTGGCCTTGCCGGCGACGCCCACATCCCAAGAATACATTTTTTTAAAGTGTTGCAAGTGTTTTTTTTCACTTTGGTCTCTGCGCATATATATTGAAGCCAAGCCACATTCAAACAAAAACACAGAAATTCGGCTCTTGTCGGGTGAGTACGCGCTGTGTACTCACCCGTAAGGCCACCTGAAGTGTCGGTTTCCTGCATGCACTGCGCATGCGCGGGAAACCGGAACTTCCGTTCCCCTGAAGGAAGGGGTTCAGAAGTCGAACGCGTGCGCGGGAGAGGCTGCGCGCACGCAGCGAACTTCGTTTTTTTTTCAGGTTTCTCCAGGAGGGTAAATATGGAGAAGCTGCACTTTTAAAAAGGAGGCGTAGGCCTGTTTTTAACAAGGTAAGTGGTTAATTAATTACAATTTAAAAACATTTTCAACAGGTTTATCTTTTTTAGATACTTTAAAGAAAGGTAAGTTTATTTTTAGCACCGTTAAAAAGTATAATTAATTTTTTTTTTTAATTTTCATTTTTGTTTAAAGTAGTTAATTTATGTAACTTATAGTTATTTTAAAAATGTGATGTTTTTTTTTTTAATTTATTTGAAGTTTAAGTGTGGTTTTGGTCTTCCTGTCAAATCTGTGAATGAAAATGCCCTGTTAGGATTGGCTCTCCATGGCCCACGTGATCCCAGGGGACGCTTTGAACTAACTGTGCCCCTGGGATACGCAAGCACTGCGCGCCAGCAGCTGGAGGAGGCCCAGGAGCCGAAGTCCTCGTGGGCCCAAAGCACAACGGCAGGCGCGGTAGGTAAGTACGCGCGCGATGCTTGCACCCGCAGGAAGCCGGAAAGCCGAATTTCTGGCCCAGTGTGATTTGCTCAGTTATGTGTATCACAACCCTTACTTTTGTTGGGGGAGTATTTATTGAGCGGGTATTTTTAAATCATTGGGATAGATTTTGGTCATCATTGCCAAGACACAAAGCATTGCCTGACGCAGCACAGATAATAGAAGGAAAGTCTGGCAGGTTCTGTTACAGGCAGCGATTCTCCCTGTCTGATTTTCCTCTCAATGCTGTACCCAAGCGATACTTAATGCCAAACGCCGAAGACGAAAATCTACCCTATTGAGTCAGTTTGAAACTTGCGGCGAGTTAGATCAGCCCAGTTAGTTCTCACAGTGTAACAGTGTATATAAAGGCTAACTATAAACTAATAGTTTAGCACTGAAATTGCAAGCATTTATTACTTTCCTTTCTAGAAACTGGTTTAGTAGAATATCTACTGTACAGATATATGTGTTAAATTACTGCTGCTTATTCAGTTGTTCATCTGTTTAAGAAATTTACGGACTAGTTAAAGTTGAAACCTGATCTGGTGTTTGGTGCTCTGCTGCTTTTCGAAGATGTGAGCGAGATCCTGTGGAGTTACAGGGTAGATTCCGTTACCAGAGAAAATTTTAAGGAAAGGTTTTCTCTTTGTTATCCTGGGCACATTACCAAAATGTACCAAGTTATCACAGCCACTGAAGATACTTGAGGCAGTGAATAGCTATAAAAACATCTATGAGAGTAATATAAAATATAAAGCCAAAATATTTAGGAGAAGGGCAAAAAAGACCCCAAAACATAATAGGCCGTTCTTGTGTATTTTTGTTCTGTATCTCCAAGAGGTTGGGTGAGTAATGACATTGGCAGAGGCCATTAGATCAGATCACCAGCCCACCCATCGTCACAGGGTATTTGATGTACCTGAGGGATAAAAATAAAGTTACTAACAAAACTAGCGACAAAACAAAAACTATAAAATGTTACTCCTTTTACAGGCCACTGACAGTGATTACGAAGGTGAATTGCCAAAAAGCACACACTCATTTGTGAACCACTATATGAGCGATCCCACCTACTATAACTCGTGGAAGAGACAGCCAAAGGGGCTTCCGAGAGCTTCAGCCTACACTTACGAGGAATGCACAGATGGCGAGCAGGAGCCGTACTATCCAACTGTGATCACGACACAGAGTACAGGGGGTGCCTACACGCCCACAGGGCAGCCTGCCTCGGGATCAAGGACTCCTGTGACCGGGTTTTCTTCCTTTGTGTAATAATCCGTTGTGAACAGCGTAAGACAATTCCTGAAATATTCCTTCACTCGATGGACCAACGTGCCAGATGAAGTGACTCACAATCACAGTGTGGAAGAAAGCAGTCTAATGGAAATTGTCATCTCCAAAGCTGCCTAAAAAGTGCCTTTTACATGTTGGTAACTTGATTATACCAATACTGCAGTGGTGTTTATAAAATCTGCATTCCATTCGTTTGAATGAGAAATATAGTAGATTCTATGGACATTTTTTCTTGTCCTTAATTCCAACGTTTAAAAAAAATGGTGGTGTCCCCTGCCCCATATCCCTTACCTTGGGAGCATTCAAATTTATCACAAAACAAATTATTTTTTAAACTTGGCGTGGAACCAGCCCAGACAATTGGAATTAAGGCTTCTTCTGTTTGACAGTCAGTTCCTGCCAAAAAAAAAACACAGCATAAAGCTGGCCTTACAGTCCACAGGAAGACAGAGATTAAACAGAGTTACTTCGTGCTCCGGTAAACTACAGGGGCTGCTGATGTCACCACTGCACAAAAGGGCATGTTTCAGGCAGCTTTTATCATCGCCTTTTAATTTCATCGTAACTTCAGTACTGGGTACCTTAACTGTGAAATAAGTCAAACCTACAGTACCACCAACAACAAAATAACTGAAAGAAATGGAAACATTTTAATTTTCTAACTTTTAGAAAAAGTTTCTGAATATGCTCATAATTCTTTAGAAAATGTAAGCAGTAGCGAGGGGAGAGGGTTAACTTGCTGGTCGAGAATATATGAAAAGCATCACAAAACAGAAAGAGTACAAGAAACGAACAGAATCGATGGCCATTCCACTTCTAACTGGGCAGTTTGAGAGGTCACAAACTATTAAAGTGGGTTTCCTTTAGTATGAGTGAACACGATTAAGTCTCAGAATTGCACTTAGTTCAGCTCGGTTTTTATTCTCAGGATGCTAGGAGTGCAATGAATTTTATGGGCTGTCCGTCTCTCCATCCGTCCATCTGTCTGCCTGTCAGCACTAACCACTTTTCACCTTGAAATTTTTAATTTATTACAGGATTTTTTTACCAACCTTCATAAATGAGCTTTCTGAAGAACTGTCTGTGAGCCCTACCTGTAAACACCAGTGTGTCACTTCGATAACTTCAGAACTAAAAAGCTCCTCTTTTTACGCGGCCCACTTATAGTGTAGTCTATACTATATAGAGGTATAGTATCTGACTCCCAATCACTTGCCCTCAGTCTGTCTCCCTGTCTTCAGCTGATATTGGATCTCTCGGTATGGCAGGTCTGTTGGCATGTTACAACACTTGCCAAGCAGGCTGCAGGTGAAGCTGGACTGTGATGGTAGAGAGTGGCACTGAGCGGGAGAACAATGGCTAGAGCTATCCCATACCCTGAAAGCATTCGTCCACTTGAGGCAGTTCTGGAGCAGTTCTGGAAAAGGCAGTGGCCCAGACTACTCCTGCTTAAGGAGCATAGAGCAGCAGCAGGAACAGCTATAAAGAGGAGGGGGGGGGGGGAAACAAAAATATGAAAAATAGATCGTCGCGTGTGAGTTCCTCTTGGAGTCAGCTGACCCTCAAAGCTTTAGTCCTCGAACACAAGTTTATCAGATTTTCAACAAATCGGACAAAGACCGAGCTCCTTTCAAATTTGGATGTGCTAGCATTTCATTATATAAATTGTATTTTATTACATAGAGTGCACTCTTGCCAAATGTGTTGTATTCTTTTTTAATTTCTTTTATTTCTAAATTATAATTTTAAAAGAATTTAAACTGTATATGCCTCGACAAACACTAAACTGTCACCTCAGCAACTAAATAATGTGCTAATCTGACTTCCACCAGACCTCGGATTTAATTTCTTGTCGCCAGACTCTGGGTTTCTATCCAAAGTGAATGTGCTGAGGCGAGACTGTCCCATATTCCTGACCACAAACTTACAACACTAACAATATCCATCATCATACACGCTAAAAAAGTGAAGCGCCTATAGAATGTATTATTAACTAAATAAGCCGTGACAATGAATTGTGTAGTTATTTTTTTAGAAAAACATTTAAGGAGAAAAAATTATTTGTGGAAACTTGATTATTTTTTCTGACTGTGAGAAAGGGCACTTTTAATGAAGGTAATACTTAATGACATTTGAAATGAGTGTTAGCTCTGTTCCACAATCATGTCATTAAACTCACACTCAACACATTTGAACTTGAATCTGGAGTTAACCACTAGAATGTGTTGTTTGCGATATTTTATATTATTTAAATGTATCTAGCTAATTTTACTGTATTCTGAGCTTTATTAGGAGCACCTTTCAGTTGATCAGACTGCCTTTATAACCAATGAAGTACAATGTCCAACCCAGTGCATTATAATACTAGAAGCAAGATAAAGTGTCACTAAAGTGCATTTACAGCACAGTTTGCACTAAAACCTTCAGTATATCTATAATTACTCATACAGAATATAAATAGCAAAACGTATTTATTGTAACATATAAAGCATTTTGCTTTCTTATATATTTATCCCTATTTTTATATTTTACCATGTTCAATGATTTTGTATACACTTTATGATATACATTTTCTACTTACAATAGTGTTTCTTTACTATTCAAATTAATTTGGACAATTTTAATAAAAACACAAAAAAATCATTTCTTTAAAATCTTATTTCCCAAACTCCATGTATTTCCCAGTGGGTTTGTAAGTATTGCTCGCTCTTTTAGATGAAGGATAGGGTGGGCACAATTTCCTTCGGGTGATAACACTCTATATAAAGGCTTTATTCACCAGTAGGAAGAAACTCACTGTAAAGGGTTTGTGACCTTTCAGCTTATTACGGTGAGGGAATATATTTCAGTGTGACCTGGTGTAAATTGAAAGATTTCCAGTGCCCACAACACTGCAATGCAAAACAGGTTACAGAATTCCCTCAAGATTGTGGGATCTTTCCAATCTCTTTAAGCTGCCTGAAAAAGACTCCAAAATCCCTTTAGCTGTTGTGCAAATATTACTAATGTTGGTCTGAATGCAAGATATTATTTCTGTAAGAATCAACAGTGTTTAGTGAACAGATTCTACCTTGTGGTAGTGCTCTTTGGCACCATGTAAACAAGGCAGATTTTTCTTCTTGAGAAATACAAAAGTTATTTTCAGTTGACTGGTGGAGGACTGTAGGTATTTGAGTTTTTGAATACAAATCCATTACTTTTGGTGGGAGCTGTATTTAGCGGTTGGTCCAGAGGAAAAAGATCGATTCAGATTAAACTGCTGTGGAAAAACGCATGAGACCTGGAGGACACTGTTGGTTTATTTTTATATAGGAGATTACCCTCCACTGGTATCATGTAGCATTTGGATGATGCCGATCCCAGTGTCATCCGAGGAACAAAGGAAACACTACCCCAGCACACTTTGAATGCACTCTCAAGCCATATGAATATTGCTTTAATCAGAATGTCTGCATTTGCATTTTTATTTTTTCAATAAGTTTATTTGGTACTTTGTAAAGGACATGACTGGTACATGTTTTGCTAGCAATATGTATATGAATGTGTATTTTTAAGATACTTTTTTGTACAGCTGAATTTGTACCCCCTTATGAAATCCTATTGAAGTATGAAATAAGTTGAGACAGATGAAAGATTGAGATCTGTCCTCAGCAAAGTGGAGTATACTACAGACATAATGCCGCATTTCTTAGCACATTATTATACCCAGCATACCATTTTAGCAGTATACTTGGCTTCAGTAATTTACTTTATACAGTGGAACCCAATGAGATCAATTCTAAGCAAAAACAACCCTAAGTGTAACTCCATGTTAAGTTAAATCTCTAGATTTGTTTGCAATAACCATGCGGTTAAGGAAAGAATTACTGTAGATTCTACTTTTTGCCACTACGTGTAGAGGGCTCACCTTGTCTCTTTGTAAATATTATGTTGTAGAGGATGTTCAAAGTACGCCAGAGACCTACTTTGGTTAAAGGGTCTCGCGCCAGTCATTATTTTAATGAAATCACTGTGTAAGTAGGGTGAATCTCTGTGATTCTAAGCTTTAGTAAAGCTGCTCATTTGTTTGTTCATTCTGTTTTCCTAAAGTGTGCTAATTAGAAGTGTTAACAACGTGATTAACAGCTCTGAACACTCTGTCGCACAGTGATGTGATCAACCTGTTGCCGTTATGGGAAGAAGGACAGATAAGGCCTTCAACTTAAAACTGTGGTCCGAAATGTTTATCTTAGCATGGAATTTACCTTGTGTAATATTTACCTTGCATACAGAAACCGTTTTGAGTTGTTGACGCATTTTTAAAAACCTGGGATTGGATCTGATCAAAGTTGATCTAATGTTGGCTCTGCTGTTCCACTGTCACAAAGATCTTGCTACAGATGACAGAAAGTAAATTGGCTGATAGTCTCAAACCCTCCAGGATTGTCCTGGCGTCTCCAGGAATTGAAGATTAATCTCCTGCTGCGAACAACCCGGGAGCAAAATCATAGGCACCTTAAAAGAATTGTGCCCTTTCTTTCCATTTTCTTTGAACACTGTCATTTATTAGTTATAAAAATATTTGGGGGGTGGGGGGTGGGGGTAAAGGCCGTTTGCTGGGGCGCGGGGGGGGGGGTTGGAAGTTGGAAGTCACGATGACACCTCCAGATATACATCCAACCAGAGTTGGCATCCCTGACAGTATACTAATGTGCACGCCAGTTCCTCGTGGTTTAAACAGCAATTGCATCTGCTTTCTGAAAAAGATTTTTTTTTAAAAAAACATTAGTTGATGTAGTTTACCACATTTTTATAGGGTTTGCTGTTGGGGAGTGTGCAGAGAACCAAACCGGTACCAGTGTCTGAGGTAAAAGGAGTCCATGTGTTGTTAGGGATCAGTCACTGTGTACTCAGAATTTGGACAAAAGGTACCAGGAAAAATTAACAGAATTTCAGATTCAAGCTAACATATATGAAAATCCCCAAAACACCATCACTAAATGTGCAATAGCACTGACGGTCACTAATGCACAGTTGGTTCCTTTTTGAAATAATGTTTTATTTTTTCTTTGTCCCCAATTCCCATTTGCTTACCATTTGATCAGTTGTTGTATTTTGCCATTTTTAGCTAGAAAGGTAAATCACCCTAGGCTGTGACTCTCTCCATGATCTATGGATAACAGGGTGAGATAAGTTGAAAATTATTTCCATTCCTAATGTTAAAGAAGCATTTACAATGTCATTTTACATACTAGGCTAGATTTTCATGGGGAAGGCGGGTTGGGGGCGGGGGGCTCCGATGTGGGCGGAAAACACAGGAGATCGGGTTTCCTGCAGGCCTTGCCGACTTTAACGCATCATCGGGGGGGCTGCGGAGGTGAGGACGATCGTGGTCGGCCACCAGATGATCGTGGCGAGCCATCATCGGGTGGAGGGGGAGAAGGATCAGATCGCGGCTGGCCACTAGAGGATTGTGGCTGGCCATCATCGGGGGTGGGGAGGGGGGAGAGGAGGATCAGATCGTGGCAGGCCTCAGGATGATTGTGGGGGGGGGGGGGACTTTGGAAAGGTGATCGGAGGCCTCGTGAGGGGGTCTCCGATCATGGGGCGTGGGCTAGGCAGGGATCCTGGATCCAGGAGGTAAGTGTAAAGGCACTTACCTCCTGGATGCAGCAGTCCTCGCATTGCTGTAACTGCCGGGTTTTACGAAGTGTGCAAAACCCGAACAGATAGAGTTAAAAACAAAATGGTGATTAAAGAAGAGGCTTCCAGCCTCATTGTAATATTTAAATTGATGTCCCGCCTCCTGGCAGCGGGTTGGCTGCCCGTCCCCATCCCGCCTCCGTTAAAACCGGAAGTGGGCGGGTTCAGGTCGGGAATCCCATTTTTAACAATTTAACTAGCCCCATGCCTCCAACCCACCTGCTTTTTCAGGTAAAAATTCCCCCCATTGTATCTAAACAGAGAGATGCTATTTGATATGTACTTGCACTTCATAATTAAGCTCCCACTCTGCATCTTCGCTTGTGTATTTACAATGTCCTAAGCTAACCACACTACACCATGTGACATGTTAACCTGGCAGAATAGATACAGGAATTAAATCTGCATCAAGCAGCTAGTGTGTCGGGCTCTATAAACCCAACTATGCAGTGTGGATATCTAATCCCTTTCTCTGATAGTTCATAAGAGAGACCAACAGTTCAAAAGATACCTGTGAACATTAATTCAGAGTTACAGTAGTATAGGTTTGGTTCTGTAAAAAGCAATTACAGGAAAGGACATCTTTACATCTCGAGTCTTGTGTGTGAGAAATCAGTTCCGGGTTTAATATTGGCATAATACCAGAGTACGGTAGCATAGTGGTTATGTTATTGGACTAGTAATCCAGAGGCCTGGACTAATGATCCCACCACAGCAGCTGTGGAATTTAAAATCAGTTAATTAAATAAATCTGGAATAAAAAGCTTGTATCAGACCATGAAACTGCCAGATTGTCGTATAAACCATCTGGTTCACTAATATCCCTTTAGGGAGGGAAATCTGCCGTCCTTACCCGGTCTGGCCTATATGTGACTCCAGACAATGTGGTTGGCTCTTAACAGCCCTCTGAAATGGCCTAGTAAGCCACTTAGTTGTATAAGGCGGCTCATCACCACCTTCTCGAGGGCAATTAGGGATGGGCAATAAATGCTGGCCTTGCCGGCAACGCCCACATCCCATGAATGAATTTTAAAAAATAATACGGAGAGTACTTGTCTGGTCCCCTTCTGCTATATAAATCCAAGTGATATGGGTGATTTTTTTTTAGAGCAACATATTTAGTGGTAACTAAATGAGAAAGTCTACAGGCAGCCTTTCTGTAACAGGTTATGTACAAATGTCACATATGTCACTTAAAGGTTTACGTCAAAAGAAACTCAGTGGTCAGGTTTTGCTAAATTCAGCCTCTCAACAAGGATTTTACATCTGCTTTTGTCCTGTACAGACTGCTGCCCTTTCAGGGAACCTTTTGAACCAAAATCTGTTTATATTTTTCAGAGCAAAGTTATGTTTTCAATGTTAAAGTGTATTAACTTTCAAGTCATCAATGATAAAGTAGTCATGCATACCCAGCATCTTTTAAAACATGGATAATTCCATTTAGAAATGAAAGAATTGTGTAAGAGGAAGGGAGCTTCATACAGGTTGAATTGTGTAAGAAAAGGTGAACTTCACACAAGTTGGATTGTGTAAGAACACGTGAGCTTCATACAAGTTGATTGAGCTTTGCAGGTCTCATCTATATCACTGCAGTATCACTTTATATCCCTTACCAGTCCCGGTAGGCTTTCGCCTCCACAGCCTCACAATGTGGGAGCACAGGGAAATGTGCAGACGTATTCATGATTTAAGGCATCATTAATCAGTCAACAAGAGCCAGGTTTAAACATACTTTACCTTGGGCAAAGACGTCAAAGTGATCAAATGTGTGACCTCCCCTTTGATAAGATTACAGTCTTATAATCATAATGTGACAACAAAATGATCATCAAGATAATGCAGGTATCGTCTCCATCAGTGACATCAGTAAATCAAGTATGAACCTTCAGTTCCAAGAGCAGTAAAATAGACAATTGCCGGGAATTTCTTCGGCGCTGTCGCTGCTGTAACTTCGGCGGGAGTGCAGCAAATACCTTGTTTACGTGTGTAATGTAAGCAGGGTTTCGGCCGAGCTTCCAGTGAAGAAGCGGGAGCAGGTCAGAGGAAATTATCGGCCAATGTTAGCATTCAGAGATATTTAGGAAACTCTGAAATAATAACCAAAAATTGAGAGGGCGAGGCGCAGGACGGTGGAGTGCAGTGGGTTAGATGGTGACCTTTTGCCTCTGGGACTTGGCTACAATCCCAGCTCAGTTGGTGGAATGAAAGTTTCCTCTTTCTACTGAATATGAAGGTCCATTGTGAAATGAGGTGGGTCTGGCAGTTCCTAGTAGTGGCCCTGAACTCCTAGCACAGGTCTACTCAAAATTTAACACTAAATGCCAAAATCTAAGAAGCCACATGGTGATTGGTGTACAAGATGGGGGGGGGGGGGGGGGGCAGCACATTGAGCCAACAGAACTCTTCTGTGATTGGGGCTGAAGCTCATTGTCAAGGCAGGGAGGTATCATGGAAGATGATATTTTCTAGACACTGGACCAATCAGATGGATCACAGTAATATTTCCCAGTCCTCTACCTTCCTGTGTTCCTAGAGTAGAGGGAACTTTACCCTGCAACTGCCTGTGCTCTACCTGACCTCGGAGTGTTGATGTTGACACTGGAGTCTTCCATTCCCTAGCACTAACATCCCTTAACTAGATGAGCACAATTTTAAAAACATAAAGTGCTGGACCCGCTGTGTATTTCTACCATTTTCAGCTTTTATTTTGGGTCCATTTCATGTGTTGGTATCAATATGGTTTTAGGAAATTCTTAAACCTGGAGAGTCAAGTCCAAGTGTAGTCTTTAGGTGAAGCGGGGTTAGACAGCGGGGAATAATTGGATCAGAGAGTGTAGATGTTATTCAGTCTCAATTTTTAAGTCATACATTCTGTCCCTAGTTTTACATTTTCATTATAAATTCCTACATCCACATTTATAATAGAAACTGCCTATGTTAATTTATCGGACTCAAAATTACACTTCTTGCCAGTGACTCCACTGGCAGGAGGTTGTAATTACAGTGTTACAAGTTTACTAATCGGTTTCCATTATAAACCTAGACATGGAAATTTATAATGGAAGAAGTTGACAGGAGGTAAGATTTGTAATATATTAAAAAAATGTGTAAACCACTCTTAATTTATCATCTCATTGCTCCCACTACTAGTGACAGACTTGTAACCACCTGTGCTTCTCTCTTGTGTTACATCACTCAAAATGCTCTCTCAGGACAACCCAAGTTTGGTAGGACAAAATGTATAATTGCACGCTGGACATTTTTCACTGTTGAAGTGGGCATAGCATGAAAAAGTTACACCCCCACCATTACACTTTACTGAAATTCCAGTGATAACACTGGTGAGGACTTGAAACTGGTGTAGTTCTTATATAAGCAGAAATTTCTTGCAGTTACAAACAGCTGGATAAAATTCCCAACACCATCAATCCAGGACAGCTGAATGAGGCAGGGAGCCCTCCACCTACAAGCTGTTCATTGTGCAGAATTTCTAGGATGAGTCATCATTCCATTTTTGAATGCTCTTCGACCAAAAGGTTCCTTAATGGGGTGGAGGAGGGAGAAATGAATCTGCTTTGGGGAGGGTCACAAATGGATGTCTTACCAGCCAGATTGTTAGGTAGGATTACATGGGGACAACTCAACTTTCAAAGATTTTACCCAAACGAGCCAGCCTGCTCTCAGCCAGCTGAAACCCAGCTTCAGAATCCACAGCCATGTGGATCAGGCCTTTCAGTTAATCATTTGTATTCCTGGTATTGTTAATTAGTAACACACTACATTTATCTTCATGCGTCACATTTGTAACAGTTAGACCTGCTTCTGCGGCACTGCTGTTTTGTATAACGTAACTTATTTATTACCTGCACACTTGCTCCCAATTAAAAGAAACAGTTTTGAATTTAACTTGTGTTTCTTTTTTGTCCTTCAATAAACATAACTTGATTTCAATTTTTTTCTACCTGTCTCCTCCCAAGCATAACCTCCATTCTCAGTGGGAAAGGTGGGAAATTACCGCTCTGTAGGTTATTTTCTACCAAAGCAAATAGGTGATGATAAGTCTCAGTTTCACAAATTTACAAGCTCTTCATCATTAAAGAAGCTTCTTTTTCCTGATTATTTTAATTCTTCTTTCAACCCCTCAAACATGTATAAACTCAAACATTTCATGAGCTGCACTTGCCCTGAGAACTGTCCACTTAGAGGTTTGAACCGATGGAGAAAGATCTATTTCCCTTAGCAGAGAGGTCAATAACCAGGGGTCATAGATTTAAAGTAATTAGTAGAAGGATTAGAGGGGAATTGAGGAGAAATGTTTTCAGCCAGAGGGTGGTGGGGGTCTGGAACTCACTGCCTGAAAGGGTGGTAGAGGCAAAAGGCTGGATTTTCAATGACCCGTGGAGGCGGGTTTGGAGGCGTGTGGGGGGTTAAAATTGCGAAAAGTGGCAGGCGGACCCGATCCCACCTCCATTCCGCCTCCACGCAATTTTGATGAAATCGTGTGCGGTGGTCCCGTCTCCGTCCCGCCTCCAAGAGGCGGGAGAGGCCATTAAAGCCCTTAACAGGCCCTAAATTGGCTCTGTAATGCCATTTTGAAACGTTTTAGCTAGTTTAACCCTTTTCCCACGTGAAGCACGCCTGATCTGAAACACGCCAGTGAAACCTGGCGGGAGCACAAGTGGATAGCTGACTATCAGCTGCAGGTCCACTATTACAACGGAGATGTGATGAAGGTAGTAGTAGTATTAGGTCTGAAAGTTGCCTCTGATGCTGCTGCATTGAATGTCTTCAGAGACTGCCTGGCCTTTGCTGTGAGAGGACCTGGATGCAAAAAAAATTCTCTCTCTCTCTCTCAGATGCTGCTCGTTTTGCATCCAGGTCCTCTCACAGCAAAGGCCAGGCAGTCTCTGACCTTCAATGCAGCATCAATGATGACATCATCAGAGGCGAATTTCAGACTGAAACCACTAATTGGTTCATGGGTTCCCACGTGCTGGAACTCAATTGCCCAATTAAGTGAAAATTGCATCAATCTCCCACATCCAATTGCAGTCGGGTGGATAACACGAAATGCGGATGACACGACCCCAATCCTGCCCCAGTATCAAAATCCAGCCCAAAAACTCTCATCACATTTATAAAGTACTTGGATATGCACTTGAAGTGCCATAACCTGCAAGGCTACGGACCAAGAGCTGGACAGTGGGATTATGCTGGATAGCTCTTTTTCAACCGGCGCAGACACAATAGGCCGAATGGCTTCCTTCTGTGCCGTAAATTTCTATGATTTCTATGATTTTTGTTCTGCATGTGTTCAGTCACACTACCTACCTACCAGCTAATATTGCAAAGGCATGGTGTCTCATAAACTTTTTAACACAAAGATCCCTCTGAATTTGTCAGTAAATTCTCATTATGTTGGCTCAGTGATGCCCAGGATGGAAAGTCTAGCGAATAGAATCATATTCCATATGTAGGCACAAGAATATGGCGGGTACATTGTGGTTCTCTAACCCTGGCATGAATTTCTACTGCATTTCATACTAAAACCAGATTAACAACAATTTTCACTTGTATGTTGCCATTAATATAATAAAACGTCCGAAGTGCTTCACCGAGGAGAAAGCAGACACCTAGCTGTGAAAGGAGAAGGTTTTGACCAAGCTTATGGTCAAAGAGGAAGGTTTTGACGAAGAGTTTTAAGGAAGTGAAACACGTTACTAGGCACAGAGGTTCAGGGCGACAGTTCTAGGGTGTGGGGCCAAGATGGCTGAGGCTTTGTGACTGAAAGTGAAACGGAGAGAAGGAGATGCAAAGGAGACTAGAGTCAGAAACATATAGGACATGAGCTGGCTTATGGGGCTGGAGGAGGCTGCAGAAGTAGGGAAGGGTGAGACCATGGAAGGATTTGTAAATAAGGACAAGGATTTCAAAGTTGACATGTTGAACCACTGGAGGTGGGCAAGGACAGGGGGGGAATAAGGGAGCGGCACTTATATGGGATAGGATGCGGGCAAGTTGCAATTTATGCAGGTTAGAACTCAGGGGACCACCCAGGAGAGCATTGGAGTGTAATGGCTTGAGATGACAAAGGCATGGACAAGGCTTTCAGCAGCAGCAGGGATGAGGTAAGGGCGGAGGCAGTCAATGTTGCAGAAGTGGAAATAGATGGTCTTGTTGGCCGCTAGGATGTGGGGTTTGAATCTCAGCTCAGGTTCAAACAGGCGTCCAAGGTTCCACTCCACGGGGATCAGCCTGATGAAGCTGGTCAGGAAGAGGATGGGATGAGAAGCTGGAGTTTTAGAGTGAAAGGAACACCAGTTAGGTTTTTTTAAAATCTTGTTTAAAGTTAGAATTTACTAAGTATATCAGCAGTTCATGTGTTTGGAATAGCAGAGGTGTGGTAATATAAATTGTACACCAGATGGCATCAGGGTACAGTACAAGCTGCTAACTACAGAAAAATTCATTAAGGATGTTTACTGTTAGCTCTAATATGATGTATATTATTGTTGGTGCTTTAATTGTGTGGCATTCTATTAATCAGTGAAGTGTATGGTATTTACTACCACTTTTATGGTTGTGAATATAGTAGGAGCTATTTAAACTGGCACAGATAAATGTATTGCCCACTTTAGTAGAAGCAACAAGCTACAAACCAATTTTCTTTAATCTGTTTGCAATGGACTTGCCCACAAGTGTAATTGGTAATTTAAACTGCCTTTATATTGGTCTTTTAATTTGGATTCTGGGAGGCCGGCAATTGGTAGCTGGCTCATGGGCATTTATGCTGTTCAATCCCTTTTCTCTGTAGCCTGCTAGCAGACCCATAGACACAGATCAGCAAGTCAACTGCCAGACTATGGAAACCAAGTTTAGATTCTCACCACTCTGTGTAAAGAAATTCCTCAGGCTTATGCCCCCCCTTGTTCTGGACTCCCCCACAAGGGGAAGCAGTTTCTCCACATCGACCCAATCGAACCCCTTCATAATTTTAAAGACCTCTATTAGGTCTCCTTTTAGTCTGTTTTTTTCCAGAGAAAAGAGTCCCAGCCTGCTCAATCTTTCCTGATACTTGCATCCTCTCAATTCTGGTAACATCCTTGTAAATCTTTTCGGCACTTTTTCCAGTGCTTCAATATACTTTTTGTAATATGGAGACCAGAACTACGCACAGTACTCCAAATGTAGTCTAAAATGACACTACCTCTGCTTTTGTTTTCTATTCCTCTAGAAAAACCCCAGCACTTTGTTTGCACTCTTTACGGCCTTATCAACTTGGGTTGCTACTTTTAGTCATTTATGTATCTATTCCCAGATCACTATGCTCCTCTACCCCATTTAGGTGGGGGTTTGAAGAGCCTCCTCAGGTATAGCAGCATGAATCCAGCCTGGGACGGACCTGGGCTTTACAGGGAGTGAAGATCAGCTGAGTCGCAGCTACAGGTTTGCAGTTTTGCCTGGAATCAACAGGAAACAGCTTGCACCTTCTCAGACACACCTCGACATTCTGATAGTTAGACCTGATCACACTGAGATCAAAATGTGTCACTCTCTACTCACACCGAGTCGCCTCACACTGAGGGTGCACAGGGGAATGGATCGAGAGGTGTGTGTAGTCTGGGAGGAGAGGTCAATACTGGGGTCCACCACAGAGCACCGTCAAACAGCAATTAGACACTAATCTAAATTAATATAGAGAAATGTCGAGACACACAACAGAATCTTAGGGCTGGATTTTGCCAGGCCCGAGGAGTCAGGTTTGGAGGCGGGTCAGGTGGGAAAGTTGCAAAAAATGGCGGCGGGCTCCGATCCCGTCTCCAGCCCACCTCTGAGCAACTTTCCCAAAAGCGGCCTTTCAGACCCCATTTCGGTCCCGCCTCCAAGAGGCGGGATAGGCCCTTAAGGCCCTTAACAAGCACTTATGTGCCTCTGTAATGCCATTTTGAGAGGCCTTTCTGAGTTTAACACATTTCCCACGTGCTGCACGTCTCCCCTGGAACACGCCAGTTAATCCTGGCGGGCTCACAAGTGGATGGCTTACTAACAGCTGCAGCTCCACCATTAAAAAGGAGTTTTCTACAATGATCATTTGCAGGTGGCAAAACTTTGTTTTCTCAGGTCTGGGAGAACTTTTAGCAGGCCTACTCATGTTGGAAGTTTTGAAGCTGAGATCCATCTCCAGTTTGACCTCCTGGGAAATCCCTCTCCCCACCTTGACTGAGCGCTTCTTCAACTGAGGTATATACCTGCAGCATGGGAACCATTTAATTCCTTTCCTCCTGGACGAAGACCAGCCGCAGCAGCAGCAGCAGCAGAACCCGGAACAACAGCAGGAGCGCCAACCTGCTGCTCACCCACCTGAAGCTGCACAGGCCAGAAGGCGCCAGCGCAGGGAAGGACGTCGCCACAGGAGATACCCCCAAAACAGGGTTTACAGACAGAGGATGAGCTACCTCAACATGACTGAGCAGCAGTGCCAAAGGAGGCTCAGAGTTTCGCGAGAGGTAGTGGGTGACATCTGCGCAATGCTGCAGCAAGACCTGGAGCCCAGAGGAGCGGATGGACACCCCTTACCAGTGGCTGTCAAATTCACCACCGCACTCAACTTTTTTGCTTCAGGCTCATTCCAGGGATCAACAGCAGACATCAGCGGCATCTCCCAGGCGGCTGCACACACTTGCATCATGCAGGTAACCGATGCCCTTTTTGCCAACATCAACTTCTCCAAGGACCAAGCAAGTGTAACCGCGCGTGCGGTTGGCTTTGCTAATCTGGCAGGCTTTCCAAGGGTGCAGGGCATCATAGACTGCACACATGTGGCCCTTAAAGCACCCCATCGCAATCCAGGTATTTTTGTCAACCGCAAGGGCTTCCACTCCCTCAACGTGCAGCTGATGTGTAACCACAATAAGGAAATTTTGCATGTTTGCGCCAAGTACCCTGGCAGTTGCCATGACTCCTTCATTCTGCGACAGTGTGCCTCCGCTCTTCAGTCCGCCAGACCAACTTTGCGGATGGCTACTTGAAGACAAGGGCTATCCCCTGAAGACGTGGCTAATGAAGCCGTTGAGGAGCCCATCCAACGAAGCTGAGGAGCGCTACAACTCCAGCCGCATTTCCACCAGATCCGTAATCGAGCAAACCATCGACTTGCTGAAGATGCGATTCAGATGCCTTGATAGATCAGGTGGAGCCCTGCAATACTCAGCAGCCAGGGTCTCCAGAATCGTCGTGATCTGCTGTGCACTTCACAACATGGCACAGCATCGTGGCTTGCAGCTGCCTGAGTACAAGTGGCTCATCGCATAGCCTCCTCAGATGAGGAGGAGGATGAGGAGGTGGAGGAGGAGAGCGACAACGAACAGCTTGCGGAGGCAGATCAACCAGCGGCAGCAGCACGCGAGCACATTGCTGCCCGGGATGCAAGGGATGCACTGATCTTGGCCAGATTTGCTTAGGCTGCCAAATCAAACACATTTGCCTCACACCTTCTTACCACACCATCGACAATGGACAAGAACCTGCGGCTTCCTATCACTCTGACCACCATACTGACAATTCCAAGTTGCCCTGAGCCCTCAATGTGGAAGTCCCATTTGCGAAATGTCACAGCCCACAACTTCAACAGTTTGCCATCAAGTCATTTTATCACATAAATTCACGGATGGCTTTTCAGAATTAAAAACAACAGAACACCCAAGTGACTACCCTTGTGACTACTTGTGCTTTATCTTCCTCTTACGCATGCTCCTACGTGGTGCTTCCCCTGTGGCTCAGCAGATGTGGAGGCCCCTTGCTCACTTTCATGCTGCTCCTGCCTCGACACCTTTGGCGGGCGTCCTGTGAGGGCTCGCCAACAGTCTGCTGCTCCTGCGGCTGTGCAGGGGCTGAGACGCCGATCTCAGTTGGGTGAGGACTCTGGTGGGGCTCTGGCCAAGGGCTCTGCAGTGGCATAGTCGTGTGAGCGCTTGGAGAGGAGCCCCCACTTCCTTGTTGTCTGCCACCAACATCCCTCTCATGGGTCAGCCCCACTTCAGAGCTAGCAAGTGGATTGACAGCACCTTGCTGCACTTCAGAGGGGCCATGAGGACCCGTTTCTGCACTGGCAGTCCTACTCCAGAGGACTTCCATGAAGGTCTGGTTTCTCTGCTCAATAGCTGACCATCGCTCCTCCAGAGATGTCAGTCTATTCTGAACAATTACCATGTTTTCAAGACCCTGGCGACTTAGCTCCTCCATGGCCGTAGCCATCCTCTCCTCTACCATGGCCATCCTCTCCTCTACGGTAGCCAGCCTTACCATGGAGGTTGCCATCCTTTCCGTGGTGATGCGTTCATGCGCCAATGCCTCCACAAAGGCTCTGCTCATGTTAGCGATGGACTCCTCCATCCGCTCCACACTCACAGCGACCCTGGAGACAAAACCTACCAGAGACTCCTGCACCTGTTCCTGTAGTTCCAGCACCGCTCTCCTTCTGGATGGACCCAGAGGCACAGGATCGACATGCAGCTGAGCCGAGCTAGGAGAGTCCTGCGCCCTCCAACGAGGACTCTTCACTGCTGTCCCTGTCTCCACCATCTGCTGATGCTCACTTGTGAGCTGTGATACACCAGATGACAACACTACTCTATCTCCCGAAGGTCCCACCGAGGTGTGAGTGTCTGCGCTGGTGCTGGGTGCACTTAATTCTGCTGACGCTGCACCCTCAGAGGTTGCAGCTTCCTCTGAGGAGTCTGGTGGCTCAGGCTGTTCCTCCTGGACAGTGGGGAGGGGAGCTGTCGATGGTCCTGTGGGGGAGTAAAGGAAAGAGTTAGACATGTGAGATAAACGTTGCATGCACATTGAATTGTGCAGATGCTCATAAGTCAATCTGTTAGAGCATTAGAATCAAGATCAGTCACTCATGCAATGTCAATGAGAGAGAGAGATGAAAAACTATTCTGTCACCAGCTTGCTCTGATGCGCCCGTCTGTCCGTCCCCCACTTGCGCATCCTCCTCCACTCCCACGATCTCCAGGGCCACCTCCTCTGCAGTGGTGAGCTGGGCTATTGAGGGTGGCCCTTCTCCTGTCTTCGCCCTTTCCCTCTTATTGTGGGCTCTCTTTTCCTGCAATGAGGGACACAAGTGGAGTTTGAGTGAGAATGAAGGAGTGAGTGTAGAGAATCCATAGCATAGATGCTTAGAAGGACACAAAGATGGAGTGAGGTCCCAAGACCAAGGGCCCTCCCTGTGTGTTGTAAGTTGTTGGCATAGCATCACAGTGATGGGGAGTGTGAGGCCTGCATAGTCGAATAGTTAAGTGAATGTGAACATACAGAGAGAGGGAATGGTTAAGAGTGCAGGGATGTAAGGGTCAAGTGGGATATGGAGGAGGAGGTTGACAATGAAGAGTGCTGGGGATGAGAGGCGATGGGGAGCAGATTGAGGGTCATGGTGATGTAATACTCACTTTTCCTGTGCGGAGAAGGTCATGAAACCTCTTTCAGCACTGCAGTCAGGTTCTGCTGCACATTGAGATGGCACTGACCTCCTGTGCCACTGCAGCCACACATCTTTGGTCTGCTGGGGAGGTTTCTTCCTCCCAGAAGAAGGAAACAGCACTTCCTTATTTGCTCTTGCTCCCTCCACCAGAGCTTGGAGGGAGTCCTCATCAAAGCGGGGTGCGCACTTGGGCCTTGAGCTTGCCATGGTTGCACCAAAATCCTTCAGAAGTCTCAGTAACAAAGTAGTTAGGCAGAAAATGAACCAAGGCTGCTTGCAGGCCTTAAATGCAGCTGCATAGATGACATCATCGGAGGCGAGTTTCAGGACCAAAAGACTCATTGGGCCAGGGGTTCCCACACGCTGGAAATCAAGTCCTCAATTAGGGCAAAATCGCTCAATTGTCCCGCCTCACATCGGAGGCGGGGGTGGGACCCGCCGACCATCTGACCTGACCCCAACCCGCCCCCCAATGACAAAATCCAGCCCATAGAATCTTACAGCACAGAAGGAGGCAGTTCGGCCCACCATGCCTGTGCTGGCTCTTTGAAAGAGCCATCCAATTAGTTCCCAATCCTCCCCTTCTTTGAGCCAGGTCTCTGTTATTGCCACTATATCATAGCCCCATGTGGCAACTTGTGCCTCCAGCTTACCAACCTTACCACGCTCCGTGCATTTCCATACATGCACTCCAAACCCATCTTAGACTGTTTCGCAATTGCCCCCTGTCTGATTCCTCCTATTTCTGAACTATTCTTCACTCTAGTGATATTTGCCTCTCCCAGTCCTCTCTGCATCTTGCTTCTCCTCTCTAATGTTTCATCCTGGTGCCCATCCCCATATATCATACATTACTGGTTCTTTTTCAAAGGTCCATTTTTTTTAGAACCATTTCACAATATATATATAGGATTAGTGTCTTTTTATTACTATTTATGGGCTCCATTCACTGTTTGTAAATATGATTTGACACTCTACCCAACTCATCCTATGTCCCACATGGCCTTCTCCAGCTCCTGCACCTCAATAAATACTTCCATCTCCGAGCCATCATACCAACTTAAAAATAAATAATTCATTAGGTAACGTTTCTTAACCTGCTGCTAACAATTATTAAATGAATAAATCTCCAAATTGATTCTTCCAATCTTTCACATTTAATTCATTTTCCCAAGCGTAATTCTTTTCAGACTCTTTATTGATGCTATGGTCTCAAAATATTAAATTAAAATTACTAATTCATTCATTGCTATTCCTGAATCCATTGATGAACAATTAAATAAATAATATAATTACCTTCCAATTAATTCCTCTCCTTGCTCCATTGTTTTTCTCACTGCGTCTTAAATCTTTAAATAGAAAATTAAATCAAGTTCCATCCATACCAACCAACATGAAAATAATTTATTCAGTAACAACACTTCCTGACCCACTTTCCAAAAATGTAATCAACTATTCAGTCGCTTCAAGCTACAAATGATTGAATGAACTCTTCACACATTATTTCATATGTTTGCTGAGAGTCTTCAAACTCTCTCAATAACTTGTTAATGTAGCAAAATGTCCAAAGGCCCTTCACAGAGGTGTAAGGAACAATGGACACGGAGCCAAAGGAGGAAAGATTCGGAAAGGTGACCAAACGTTTGGTCAAAGAGGTAGATGGTCACAAAGGAGGAGAAAGAAGTGGAGACGCAGAGGTGCCTGGGCGGAAATTCCAGGGAGTGGGATCTAGGTGGCTGGAGGCATGACTGCCAATGGGGAAGCTGGGGGAATACACAAGGGACCAGAGTCAGAGAAACAGAGAATGTGAAAATGTGCAGCGTGTCTATTGACACCAATGTGTCAGGCAATGAGTTGGAGGCAGGGCGGGACTTAGCGCAAACCGTCTATTTCACAGCAAACACAGTCTATTTACTCAGCAGATCCTATTTAAAAAGAGTCTCTACCAACTGCAGCAGCAAGCAGAACTCAGCAACTTCTCCCAATAAAAGCAGGGTGATTTCTCCAGCAATATGCAGAGAGTGGAGGATAGTTACACAATACAAATGATGTGTGTAAAATCAATCCCAGTCACTGACAGCAGTGTGAATGACGAGGGAATCATCTCCATTCTGGCCAGGAATAGTGGTGTCACTAGAGGCAGCCAAGAATGTGGGATGGGGGGGGGCGGGGGGATTGTTGGGGTGGAGGAGATTACAGAGATAGGGAGGGGTGAGGCCAGGAAGGGATATCAACACAACAGTGCGAGAAATGCAGAGAAACATTCTGTCTGGACGGCTGCTCCTTGGGTGTGCCAACCTTCAAGAGTAATTAGACACCTGTATGTGTTAGACTCCTAGCACTGCATGCTTTCTGTTGGCTTCCTGTACCTTCTTAAAATGGAGCTGTTCCAGTTAGGTCTCTTTAACTTTGGGTTAACTCCAAAACCAAAACGCGCTCAACACATTCCTCGCTCCTACCTGTAGGACACTAAACTACCTGGCCTTGAATTTCCTCTGTATTTGTGCCCAGAGACGCACGTAACCTGGGCGCAAACCAACTACGTGGCTTCAAAGATTATGGAATTTTTGGTGTAAGTGAGTTACGCATGTTACTACGATATGACCAAGTCTCCACTAACTTTTACAGCTGTCTATCGATCCCTCCGCCCGAACGCATCTCCTCCCATAAAACACCCAGGTTACAGAGCCTTGTTCACAGGTTTCCTGCAATCGCACTTTGCTCAGAGGCTCTCTTCAAATTACGACTGGACTTTCAGGCGCAACAGGAATCAAAGTCACTTTTCTGATATTTTGTTGCAAGGTGTCCATCCACCGGTCCAGGTTGGACACGGCCCGAGGGAAGTGGACACTCTGGCCACCTGCCTCTCTTCCGCGCCCGGGTGGCCCTAGAGAAGGAGCACGCGGTGTCCGCCGGTACACTTGAGACCTTCCACGACTGGTGGGCACCGCAGGGACTAGAGGGCGTAGTCTTCACAATATGATTATTTAAATTTATTATGCTTCTTTTCCATTTGTATGATTTGGGTTTTATGCCCCTCTAAAAAGGGGGAACTTTTGTTAGATTTTTTTTTAATGTGATGACACTGGGGCAGATTAAAAGAGGCACCTTGTCCACACGCAGGGTTTCAACACTTTACATTGCAAATCCCAGCCACCCTGGCCCTGTCACTCATTGCCTTTTATGGTGTTATGTAGCAAAGTAAACATAAGAACATAAGATGTAGGAGCAGGAGTCGGCCATTTGGCCTGTCGAGCCTGCTCCGCCATTCAATAAGATCAAGGCTGATCTTCTACCTCAACTCCGCCTTCCTGCACTATCCCCATATCCCTCGGCTCCCTGAGTAGCCAAAAATCTATCGTTCTCAGCCTTGAATATACTCAACGACTGAGCATCCACAGCCCTCTGAGGTAGAGAATTCCAAAGATTCAAAACCCTCTGAGCGACTAAATTTCTCCTCATCTCGGTCCTAAATTGCAGACTGCTTATCCTGAGAGCTTGACCCTTAGTTCTAGACTCTCCAGCCTCTGCAGCCCAGCCCCTCCTCCCTGCCTTGTGACCGACGCTCCCTTTAAATAGATCCAGTCCCAGCTCAGGTTTCCCGCAGCCGAACCTTGGCTTTCGAGATTCTGGGGGCGATCCGGAGCGCTCTGTCCGACCAGACCTGGGTCCTTCTCCTCACTTTCCTGGTCCTGCTGGGTTGGTAAGTGTCTGATTGATTTATTTACCGGGTGTCCTCGTTCTAACCAAGTGAGAAAATACCCACAAAGTTTGGCTGGACTCACTGTTTGCAAAAGGAAAGTTTACAGCATTTGACACGAGTTTGTTTGTTTTGAACCCTCTGTGTGTGTGTGTGTGTGTGTGTGTGTGTGTGTGTGGGGGGGGGCTCCTCAGTCTCTGCTTGCCGCCTCCCCCCTATTGCAATCCCCGCAGACTGGTCCTGGGACCTGGGTCCTGAGCCGCGGACGGTGCTGGAGAATTGGAGCCGATTCCCGGCTTTCCTCCTTCCTCCTCCTCACTCCCCGCGGCTTCACAGCAGATCAGCCTTTTGGGACTGGGGCTCTCTCAGTTAATGCAGATTATCCCAGGGTGGAGATGGGATGGAAGCTGATCCCAATGGGATTTTTTTTTGAGGGGTTGGGGGGGAATTGATCCTAATGGGATTTTAATCCAGTGGGAATTTGAATAATTTTACTTGTTTTTCAAGTTTCTACCCAAGGGCCAGGTGAGCCTCAGGACAGGGTGAGATTAAACCCTTCTGTATTCTGGCTATTAACAAACACAAAGCTGGACTATCTTGAAATCCCAAGTCTGCTCTATATAAAAGGGATATATTTCACACTTCTGTACAAACAGGGGCGATCACGATAAGAAGCTATTCTACTCTCCAGTTTTTTTTAAATTCACGTGGGTTGATCAATAGGGGGCGATTGCATAGGGGTTAGTAATCCAGAGATCCGAGACTTGAGTTCAGATCTTGAGGCAGCTGTGGAATTTAAATTCAATTAAATAAATCTGGAATAAAAATTCTGGTTCATTAATGCCTCTTTAGGGGAGTTCCATTCACAACTCCTTAGATAATGAAGCAGTCCGTACCCACATGCAGCAAGACCTGGATAACATCCAGGCTTGGACTGATAAGTGAAAAGTAACATTCACCAGGCAATGACGATCTCCAACAAGAGAGATTTATTTATTTATCGCCCCTTGACATTCAACGGCATTACCATTGCCGAATCCCCCACCATCAACATCCTGGGGGTCACCATTGACCAGAAACTTAACTGGACCAGCCACATAAATACTGTGGCAACAAGAGCAGGTCAGAGGCTGGGTATTCTGCGACGAGTGTCTCACCTCCTGACTCCCCAAAGCCTTTCCACCATCTACAAGGCACAAGTAAGGTGTGTGATGGAATACTCTCCACTTGCCTGGATGAGTACAGCTCCAACAACACTCAAGAAGCTCGACACCATCCAGGACAAAGCAGCCCACTTAATTGCCACCCCATCCACCACCTTAAACATTCACTCCCTCCACCACCGGCGTACTGTGGCTGCAGTGTGTGCCATCTACAAGATGCACTGCAGCAATTCGCTTCTTCGACAGCACCTCCCAAACCCGCGACCTCTACCACCTAGAAGGACAAGGGCAGTAAGTGCATGGGAACACCACCACCTCCAAGTAGAACTACGAATGAGGTTCTGCTGAGAGAGTTTGAGGAGCTAGGGTCGAAATTAAAATGCAGAACCTCACAGGTAATAATCTCTAGATTGTTACCTGAACCATGTGCAAATTGGCATAGGGACAAACAGATTAGAAGGTTAAATGCGTGGCTGAAAGAGTGGGAGGCATGGGTTTCAATTCATGGGGTACTGGCACCAGTTCTGGGCAAAGAGAGAGCTATTCGTGGGGACGGGCTCCAGTGGCTGGGGCCAGTGTCCAGGCGACTAGAATAACTAGGGCATTAGATGGGGCTTTAAACTAATGAAGGGGGGATTGGGAGGATTCAGGAAAGGGTAAATTCAAAAGCAGTAAGAGAAATGTCAAGGCTGTAGAGCAGAGTAATGATCTGGGTAAAGATAAGCAGAGTAGGTCAGGAAGGGACAGAAAGATTAATAAAGGTAATAGTGACTAAAGTGACATCAGGGAAAAATAGAAAAAAAGTTAAAGATACTATATTTGAATGCACGAAGCATTCTCAACAAAATAGATGAAATAATAGCGCAAATAGAAATAAATGTGTTTGATTTAATAGCCATTACAGAGACATGGTTGCAGAGTGACCGAGGTTGGGAACTAAATATTCCAGGATATTTGACTTTTAGAAGAGACAGGCAGAATGTAAAAGGAGGAGAGGTAGCCCTGATAATAAAGGAGGGAATAAAGACAATAGAGAGAAAGGATCTTGGCTTGGAAAAACAAAATGTAGAATCAGTTTGGGTGGAGCTAAGAAACAACAAGGGGCAGAAAACACTAGCGGGAGTAGTCTATCGGCCCCCAAACAGTGGTTGTAGTGTTGGGCAGAGTATAAATCAGGAAATTAGAGATGCATGTAACAAGGGTAATACAGTAATCATGGGGGACTTTAACTTTCATATTGACTGGGCAAACCAAATTTGCAGAAATAGTCCAGAGGAAGAGTTCATGGAAAGCATTCAAGATAGTTTTCCAGATCAGTATGTCAAGGAACCTAGGAGTGAATTGGCTATTTTAGATCTAGTACTGTGCAATGAGACAGGGTTAATTAATAACCTTGTAGTAAAGGAGCCTCTTGGTAGCAGTGTTCATAATATGATAGAATTTTATGTTGAGTTTGAGTGATTTAGTTAAGTCCAAAACTAGAGTCCTAAACCTGAACAAAGCAAACTACGTAGGTATGAGAGGTGAGTTGGCTAAGGTAGGTTGGGAAACTACATTAAAAGATATGACAGTAGAAAAGCAATGGCAAACATTTAAAGAAATAATTCTCAATGAATATACATTCCCTTAAGGAATAAAAATGCCACGGGAAAAGTAGCCCAACCGTGGCTAACAAGAGAAGTTAAAGATAGTATGAGATTAAAGGAAGAGGCTTATAATGTTGCCAAAAAGAGCAGTAAGCCTGAGGATTGGGAGGATTTTAGAATTCAGCAAAGGAGGACCAAGAAATTGATAAAGAAAGGGATAATATAATATGAGAGTAAACTAGCGAGAGACACAAAAACAGACTGTAAAAGCTTCTATAGGTATGTAAAAAGGAAAAGATTAGTGAAAGTAAATGTGGGTCTCTTACAGGCTGAGACAGGAGAAATTATAATGGGTAATAAGGAAATGTCAGAGAAATTAAACCAATACTTTGGGGGCGATTTTACCAATGGAGGCGAGTTGGAGGCGGTTTTCGGTTTGGGTGGGTTCCAAACTCGCCTCCACTGAGAGGTGGGAAAAAAATTGCATTTCCCCCCCCCCCCCCCTAATTGGACAGTTGATTTCAGAGGTGTGGGTTGCCCCTGGGCCAATTAGTGTTTTGGGACTGAAACTCGCCTCTGCTGACGTCACTTATCCAGTCTCATTTAAGGGCTGCTTGCTGCCTTGGCTCATTCCACTGGATTTTTGTCGATGCTGCACCACCTCCAACATTTTTTTCAGCTTCTACAATGGCCAATTCGAAGGCAAGGGCCTCCCCGAGGTTCTCAGATGAGGCGCTGGGAATGTTGGTTGAGGGGGTGAGAGCCAGCAGGGAGGTGCTCTTCCCCTCATCTGGGAGGAAGAGGCCTCCCAAAGAAACCAAGGCTGTCTGGGTGCAGCTGGCAAGGGAGATCACCTCCAGATCGGTGTGCAGCAGAACATGGCTGCAGTGCTGTAAAAGGTTCAATGACCTTGTAAGATCAGGCAAAGTGAGTATACCTTCAGCTTGACCCTCCTTCTGCTCCCCTTCTCCTCTCATCACCAGCACTCTGCATTGTCAACCTCCTCCTACACATCCCACTTTACCCTTACAACCCTTGCACCCTTCACCATCCCTCTCACTCTATGAACCCAATAACTTGACTATTCGACTATGCTGCCCTCACACTCCCTTTCAATGTTATGCAATGACAACGACTAACAACGCACAGGGAGGGCCCTTGGACATGGATCCTCACTCCATCTTTGACTCCTTCTAGGCATCGATGCTCTGGACTCTCTACACTCACTCCATCATTCTCACTCCAACTCCACTTGTCTCCCTCACTGCAGGAAAAGAGAGCCCACAATAGACGGGAAAGGGCGAAGACAGGAGGAGGTCCACCTTCCCTAGCCCATCTCACCCAGGCTGAAGAGGCGGCCCTGGACATCACCGGCGCAGAGGTGGAGGTGGAAGTGGGGGACGGACAGACAGGCAGGGCAGAGCAAGCTGGTGACAGAATAGTTTTACCTCTCTCATTTACACTGGTTGAGTGACTGAAATGGCTGCTGGTGTACATGATTAGAATGCCACTTGAGCATCTGCACTATTGCATCTGCATGCCACACTTCCGTCAAATGTCTAACCCATGCCTTTGCTCCCCCACAGGACCATCCACAGAGCCCCGCGCCCTCCCCCCACTGTCCAGGAGGAAGAGGCTGAGCAGCAAGACTCCTCAGGGGAACCTGCAACCTCTGAGGATGCAGCGTCAGCAGAATTAAGCGCACCCAGCACCAGCGCAGATACGCACACCTCGGTGGGACCTTCAGGACATAGATTAGTGGTGTCACCGTGTGTATCACATCTCACAGGTGAGCATCAGCAGGTGGTGGAGACAGGGACAGCAGTGGAGAGTCCTCGGCGGAGGGCGCAGGAGTCTCCTAGCTCTGCTCCGCTGCATGTGGACCCTGTGCCTCTGGGTCCATCCAGAAATAGAGCGGTGCTGGAACTCCAGGAGCAGGTGCAGGAGTCTCTGACAGGTCTTGTCTCCAGGGTCACTGCAAGTGTGGAGAAGATGGAGGAGTCCAACTCTAACCTGAGCAGTGCCGTTGGGGAGGCAATGGCGCATCTATGCATCACCACGGAAAGGATGACAACCTCTGTGGAAAGGCTGGCTACGGCCATGGAGGCAATAAGTCGCTGGAGTGAGGAAAACATGGTGATTGTTCAGAATAGACTGACATCTCTGGAGGAGCGATGGGCAGCTATTGAACAGAGAAACCAGAGCTTCATGGAAGTCCTTTTGAGTAGGACTGCCAGTGCAGATACGGGTCCCCATGGCCCCCCTGATGTGCAACAAGGTGCTCTCAAGCCACTTGCAAGCGCTGAGGTGGACCTGACCCATGAGAGGGAAGTTGGTGGCAGACAACAAGGAAGTGGGGGCTCCTCTCCAAGCACTCACACTTCCATGTCACTGCGTAGCCCTCGGTCAGAGCCCCACCAGAGTCCGCACCCAACTGAGATGGGCATCTCAGCCCCTGCACTGCCGCAGGAGGAGCAGACATTTGCCGAGCCCTCACAGGCTTGTAAAGCCAGAGGACGCCCGCCAAAGGTGTCGAAGCAGGAGCAGCATCAAAGTGAGCAGGGGGCCTCCACTTCTGCTGAAGCCACAGGGGGAGCACCACGTAGGAGCATGCATAAGAGAAAAATAAAGCACCATTAGTCACAGGGGTAGCCACTTGGGTGAATGTTTATGTGTATTGATGAAATGCCATCCCTGTTGGAAAGTAAAAAAATGATTTGATGGCAATCTGTTGGCTTGATGGCATCTGTTATTTCGCCTTAGGCAGCTCCACATTGCAGGCTCTGCGACACTTGCATGGTCAGGTTGGTGGCCAGAGTGAAAGGAGGCCAGAGAGTCATGTCCATTGTCTATCATGTCTTAAGATGGAGCCAAGGACATGTCCCAACATGGGCAACCTATGCAAATCTGGCCAGGATAAGTGCATGCCTTGCATCACGGGCAGCCATGTGCTCGCGTGCGGCCGCTGCTGCTGGTCGATAGGCCGGCACTCGGTCCTCCTCCTGCTCCTCCTCATCCTCATCCTCATCCTCATCTGAGGAGGCTATGAACTGAGCCACTTGCTCATCAGGAAGCTGCAAGCCATGACGCTGTGCCATGTTGTGCAGTGCACAGCAGACCACGACCATTCTGGAGGCCCTGGCTGCTGAATACTGCAGGGCTCCACCTGATCTGTCAAGGCATCAGAATCACATCTTCAACAAGCCAATGGTTTGCTCGATGATGGACCTGGTTGAAGTGTGGCTGGCATTGTAGCGCTCTTCAGCCTTGTTAGCTGGGCTCCTGATTATAATTATTATTAGCGTCATTCGCCACTTCTTCAGGGGGTAGCCCTTGTCACCAAGGAGCCATCCGTTAAGTTGGTTTGGTAGATTGATGAGCGGAGGAACACTAGAGTTCCGCAGGATGAAAGAGTCATGGCAACTACCACAAAACTTGCCGCAAACATGCAATATCTCCTTCTTGTGGTTACACACCAGCTGTACGTTGAGGGAGTGGAAGCCCTTGCAGTTGACAAAGATAGCTGGGTTGTGATGGGGTGCCCTAAGGGCCACATGTGTGCAGTCTATGACGCCCTGCACCATTGGCAAGCCTGCCATATTTGCAAAGCCAAGTGAACGCGTGGTGACCCTTGCTTGATCCCTTGAGAAGTGGATGTAATTGTGGGCCTTTGCGAAAAGGGCATCGGTAACCTGCGTGATGCAACTATGGGCGGCCGACTGGGAGATACTGCTGATGATCCATTGAAGGAGCCTGAGGCAAAAAATTAGCTGTGCAAATAGAGGTAAATGAATACGATTTGATTGGGATTACAGAAACATGGCTCCAGGGTGGCCAAGGCTGGGAACTCAACATCCAGGGGTATTCAATATTTAGGAAAGATAGGCAAAAAAGAAAGGGAGGTGGGGTAGCATTGCTGGTTAAAGAGGGGATTAACACAATTGAAAGGAAGGATATTAGCTCTGATGATCCGGAATCTGTATGGGTAGAACTGAGAAATAACAAAGGGCAGAAAACGTTAGTGGGAGTGGTATATAGACCTCCAAACAGTAATACGTAGGTTGGGGACGGCATTAAAAGGGAAATTAGAGAAGCATGCAGTAAGGGCACAGCAGTCATCATGGGTGACTTTAATTTACATATAGATTGGGCTAACCAAATTAGTAAAAATACTGTGGAGGAGGAATTCCTAGAATGTTTATGGGATGGTTTTCTGGAACAATATGTCGAGGAACCAACCAGAGATCAGGTCATCTTAGATTGGGTATTCTGTAACGAGAAAGGATTCATTAGCAATCTTGTTGTGCGAGGCCCCTTGGGTCAGAGTGATCATAATATGATAGAATTCTTCATTAGGATGGAGAGTGAAGTAGTTGAATCAGAGACTAGGGTCCTGAATTTAAATAAAGGAAACTACGATGGTATGAGGCGCGAATTGGGTAGGATTGATTGGGGAATGTCACTCAAAGGGTTGATGGTGGATAGGCAATGGCAAACATTCAAAGACTGCATGGATGAACTAGAGAATTTGTTCATCCCAGTGTGGCATAAGAATAAAACAAAAAGGGTGACTCAACCGTGGCTAACGAGGGAAATTAGGGATAGCATAAGATTCAAGGAGAGGGCATATAAATTGGCCAGAAAAAGCGGTAACCCTGAGGATTGGGAGCAGTTTAGGATTCAACAAAGGAGGACAAAGGGATTAATTAAGAAGGGGAAAATAGAATATGAAAGTAAGCTTGCAGGGAACATAAAAACTGACTGTGAGCTTTTATAGATATGTGAAGAGAAAAAGTTTAGTGAAATCAGTCAGAAGCGAGGGAAGTTATAATGGGGAACAAAGAAATGGCAGACCAATTAAATGCATATTTTGGTTCTGTCTTCACAAAGGAGGACACAAATAACCTCCCAGAGATGTTGGAGAACATAGGGCCTGATGAAAGGGAGGAACTGAAAGAAATCAGTATTTGCAGGGAAATGGTGTTAGGGAAATTAATGGGATTGAAGGCCAATAAATCCCCAGGGCTTGATAATCTACATCCTAAGGTACTTAAGGAAGTGGCCCTAGAAATAGTAGATGCATTGCTGATCATCTTCCAACATTCGATGGAATCTGGAACTGTACCCATGGATTGGAAGGTAGCTAATGTTACCCCACTATTCAAAAAGGGTGGTAGAGAGAAAGCAGGGAATTACAGACCGGTAAGCCTGACATCGGTAGTGGGGAAAATTCTAGAGACCATTATAAAGGATGTAATAGCTGAGCACTTGAAAAACAGTGACAGGATCGGACAAAGTCAACATGGATTTACAAAAGGTAAATCGTGCTTGACTAATCTACTGGAATTTTTTGAGGATGTAACTGGGAAAATAGATAAGGGAGAACCAGTAGATGTGGTGTATTTGGACTTTCAAAAGGCTTTCGATAAGGTCCCGCATAAGAGATTAGCGTGTAAAGTTAAGGCACATGGGATTGGGGGTAAGGTATTGACTTGGATAGAGAACTGGTTGGCGGACAGAAAGCAGAGAGTAGGAATTAATGGGTCTTTTTCCGAGTGGCAGGCAGTGACTAGTGGGGTACCGCAGGGTTCGGTCCTTGGACCCCAGCTATTCACAATATACATTAATGATCTGGATAAGGGAACTAAATGTAATATCTTCAAGTTTGCAGATGACACAAAGCTGGGTGGGCATGTGTGCTCCGAGGAGGATACTGAGAAACTCCAGGTTGATTTGGACAGGTTGGGTGAGTGGGCAGAAGCATAGCAGATGCAATATAACGTGGATAAATGCGAGGTTATCCACTTTGGTGTCAAAAACAGAAAGGCAAACTATTATCTGAATGGCAATAGATTGGGAGAAGGGGAAGTGCAACGAGACCTGGGTGTCCTTGTGCACCAGTCGCTGAAGGTAAGCATGCAGGTGCAGCAGGCGGTGAAGAAGGCAAATGGTATGTTGGCCTTCATAGTGAAAGGGTTTGAGTATAGGAACAGGGATGTCCTGCTGCAGTTGTACAGGGCCTTGGTGAGACCACACCTTGAGTACTGTGTGCAGTTTTGGTCGCCTTATCTGAGGAAGGATGTTCTTGCCGTGGAAGGAGTTCAGCGAAGATTCACAAGGCTGATACCTGGGATAGCAGGAATGACATATGAGGAGAGATTGGGTCGATTGGGCTTATACTCGCTGGAGTATAGAAGAATGAGAGGGGATCTCATCGAAACATATAAAATTCTGACAGGTCTGGACAAAGTAGATGCAGGAAGAATGTTCCCGATGGTCGGAGAGTCCAGAACCAGGGATCATAATCTAAGGATAAGGGGTAAGCCATTTAGGACAGAAATGAGGAAGAATTTCTTCACCCAGAGAGTGGTGAACCTGTGGAATTCTCTACCACAGAAGGTAGTTGAGGCCAAGTCATTAAATATATTCAAGAATGAGTTAGATATATTTCTTAAAGCTAAAGGTATCAAGGGATATGGGGAGAAGGCAGGAACAGGGTACTGAGTTTGGATGATCAACCATGATCTCATCGAATGGCGGAGCAGGCTCGAGGGGCCGAATGGCCTACTCCTGCTCCTATCTTCTATGTTTCTATGTAAGTTGAGTGCGGTGGTGACTTTGACAGCCACTGGTAAGGGGTGTCCACCCGCTCCTCTGGGCTCCAGGTGTTGGTGCAGCAGTGCGCAGATGTCTCGGACAACCTCTCGCGAAAGTCTCAGCCTCCTTTGGCACTGCTGCTCAGTCATGTTGAGGTAGCTCATCCTATGTCTGTAAACCCTGAGAGGGGGCTATCTCCTGCGGCGAGGTGCTTCCATGCGCTGGCGCCTTCTGCCCTGTACAGCATCAGGTGGGTGAGCAGGAGGTTGGGGCTCCTGCTGCTGTTGCTGCTGAGCTGCCTGGTTCTGCTGCTGCCGTGGCTGCTCCTCATCCGAATCTGAGCTCCATGGTGAAAGGAAATAAATGGTTCCCGTGCTGCTGGCAGATACCTCCGTTGGTGAAGCGCTCAGTCCAAGCGGGGAGAGGGTCTTCCAAGGAGCTCCCACAGTCGAGAGATAGAAGATGCAGCACCTCAGCCTGCTAAAAGAGCTGAAAGACCTTTTGAACCACCTGCAACTGATCCCTGATGAAAGCTCCGTTTTAATGGTGGAGCTGCAGCTGTGAGGAGGCCACCCACTTGTCAACCCGCCAGGTTTAGCTGGCGTGGTTTAGGAGGGTCGTGGAACACGCTGAAAATGTGGAACAATATCGAGGACCTGTCAAAATAGGATTATAGAGGCCCTTAACTACTATTTAAGGGTCTTAACTACCTCTCTGGACTGCTGGAGGCGGGACCGAAATCGCACCCATCAAAACCACCTCCGGCAAAATTGCTTGGAGGCGGGTTGGAGGCGGGTTCCGAACCCGCACTCAGTTTTTGCCATTTTGCTAACTGTCCCACCTCCAAACCCGCCTCCTTGGGGCTGGGAAAGTCGCCCCCATGGTGTCTGTCTTCACGGAAGAAGACGAAAAAACCTCCTGGAGATAGTGGAGAACCAAGGGTCCCGCGAGAATGTGAAACTGAAAGAAATTAGTAGTAGTAAAAAAATAGTATTCTCGAAATTAATGGGACTGAAAGCCAATAAATCCCCTGGACCTGATGGCCTACATCCTAGGGTTTTGAAAGAGTTGGCTATAGAGATATTGGATGCATTGGTTGTCATTTTCGAACATTCCATAGATTCTAGAACGGTTCCTGCAGATTGGAAGGTAGCAAATGTAACCCCACTATTTAAGAAAGGAGGGGGAGAGAGAAAACAGGGAACTATATTTCCCACATTACAACAGTACTTCATTGGTTGTAAAGTGCTTTGAGACGTCTGGTGGTCGCGAAAGGCGCTATATAAATGCAAGTCTTTCTTTCTTAGAGATCAGTTAGCCTGACATCAGTAGTAGGGAAAATGCTAGACTATATTATTAAGGACGTGGTAACCGTGTACTTGGAAAATAATAATAGGATTGGGCAGAGTCAACACGGATTTATGAAAGGGAAATCGTGTTTGACAAATCTGTTAGAGTTTTTTGAGGTTGTAACTAGCAGAATAGATAAGGGGGATCCAGTGGATGTAGTGTATTTGGATTTTCAGAAGGCATTCGATAAGGTGCCACATAAGAGGTTATGAAACAAAATTAGGGCTCATGGGATTGGGGGTAATATACTAGCATGGATTGAGGATTAGTTAACGGACAGAAAACAGAGAGCAAGAATAAACGGGTCATTTTCAGGTTGGCAGGCTATAACTAGCGGGGTACCACAAGGATCAGTGCTTGGGCCTCAGCTATTCACAATCTATATCAATGATTTGGATGAGGGAACCAAATGTAATATATCCAAGTTTGCTGATGATACAAAGCTGGGTGGGAATGTAAGTTGTGAGGAGGATGCAAGGAGGCTTCAAGGGGATATAGACAGCTAAGTGAGTGGGAAAGAACATGGCAAAATGGAATATAATGTGGAGAAATGTGAAGTTATCCACTTTGGTAGGAAAAATAGAAAAGCAGAGTATTTTTTAAATGGTGAGAGATTGGGAAATGTTGGTGTTCAGTGGGACCTGGGTGTCCTTGTACACGAATCACTGAAAGTTAACATGCAGGTACAGCAAGCAATTAGGAAAGCAAATGGTATGTTGGCCTTTATTACAAGAGGATTTGAGTGTAAGAGTAAAGATGTCTTAGTGCAATTATATAGGGCCCTGGTGAGACCACACCTGGAGTATTGTGTACAGTTTTGGTCTCCTTACCTAAGGAAGGATATACTTGCCCTAGAGGGAGTGCAACAAAGGTTCACCAGACTGATTCCTGGGGTGGGGGGATTGTCCTATGAGGAGAGATTGAGTAGACTAGGCCTATATTCTCTAGAGTTTAGAAAAATGAGAGGTGATCTCATTCAAACATACAAAATTCTTACAGGGCTTGACAGGGTAGATGAAGGGAGGATGTTTCCTCTGGCTGGGAAGTCTAGAACCAGGGTTCACAGTCTCAGAATAAGGGGTCGGCCATTTAGGACTGAGATGAGGAGAAATTTCTTCACTCAGAGGGTGGTGAATCTTTGGAATTCTCTACCCCAGAGGGCTGTGGAGTCTCAGTCATTGAGTATATTCAAGACAGAGATCAATAGATTTTTGAATATTAAGGGAATCAAGGGATATGGGGATAGTTCAGGAAAGTGGAGATGAGGTAGAAGATCAGCCATGATGTTATTGAATGGCGATCAGGCTAAAAGGGCCAAATGGCCTACTCCTGCTCCTATTTCTTACGTTCTAAGAATGGCGGAGCCCAGCATGTGAGTGCAAAAAACAAGGTTGAAGCATTTGCAACCATCTTCAGCCAGAAGTGCCCAGTGGATGATCCATCTTGGCCTCCTCGTGAGGTCCCTATCATCACCGAAGCTAGTCTTCATCCATTTCAATTCACTCCACGTGATATCAAGAAACGGCAGAGCACACTGAATACAGCAAAGACTATGGGCCCCAACAACATCCCGGCTGTCATGCTTAAGACTTTTGCTCCAGAACAATGTGGAAAATTGTCTGGGTATGTCCTGTCCAGAAAAAAAAACAGGACAAATCCAATCTGGCCAATTAACGTCCCATCAGCCTACTCTCAATCATCAGCAAAGTGATGGAAGGTGTCGTCGACAGTGCTATCAAGCGCCACTTACTCACCAATAACCTGCTCACCGACGCTCAGTTTGGGTTCCGCCAGGACTACTCGGCTCCAGACCGCATTACAACCTTGGTTCAAACATGGACAGAAGTGCTGAATTCCAGAGGTCAGGTGAGAGTGAATGCCCTTGACATCAAAGCAACATTTGACTGAGTGTGGCATCAAGGAGCCCTAGTAAAACTGAAGTCAAAGGGAATTGGCGGGGGGGAGGAAACTCTTTACTGGCTGGAGTCATACCTACCACAAAGGAAGATGCTTGTTGGAGGCCAATCATTTCAGCCCCAGGACATTGCTGCAGGAGTTTCTCAGGGCAGTGACCTAGGGCCAACCATCTTCAGCTGCTTCATCAATGACCTTCCCTTCATCATAAGGTCAGTAATGGGGATGTTCGCTGATTATTACATAGTGTTCAGTTCCATTCGCAACTCCTTGGATAATGAAGCAGTCCGTGCCCACATGCAGAAGACCTGGACAAAATTCAGGCTTGGGCTGAGAAATGGCAAGTAACATTCGCGCCACACAAGTGCCAGGCAATGATCATCTCCAACAAGAGAGTCTAACCACCTCCCCTTGACATACAATGACATTACCATTGTCAATTCTACCACTGTCAACATTCTGAGGGTCACCATTGACCAGAAACTCAACTGGACCAGCCACATAAATACTGTGGCTACAAGAGCAGGTTGGAGCTGGGCATTTTGTGGCAAGTAACTCCCCTCCTGACTCCCCAAAGCCTTTCCACCATCTACAAGGCACAATTCAGGAGTGTGATGGAATACTCTCAATTTGCCTGGATGAGTGCAGCTCCAACAACACTTAAGAAGCTCGACACCATCCAGGACAAAGCAGGCCGTTTGATGAGCACCCCATCCACCACTTTAAACATTCACTCCCTCCACCACTGGTGCACTGTGGCTGCACTGTGTGTACCATCTACAAGATGCACTGCAGCAACTCGCCAAGGCACTCCCAAACTGATGACCTCTACCACCTATAAGGACAAGGGCAGCAGGTGCATGGGAACACCACCACCTCCAAGTCACACACCATCCTGACTTGGAAATATATCGCCGTTCCTTCATCGTCGCTGGGTCAAGATCCTGGAACTCCCTCCTTAACAGCACTGTGGGAGTACCTTCGCCACACAGACTGCAGCAGGTTCAAGAAGGCAGCTACCACCACCTTCTTGAGGGCAATTAGGGATGGGCAATAACTGCTGACCTTGTCAGCAATGCCCACATCCCATGAATGAATAAAGAAAACTATAACCACAAACTAAGACTTGTGTTTATTTAGCACCTCATGCAGTCTCTCAGAAGCGTCTTGTAGCAGTGAGAATGGGTCTGGGATAATCTTCGTATTGATCTTGTATGCACCAAGTATGGATAATAAGCAACCATCTTAAATAAACACATAAATCACATGGCTGCCAGCTCTCCCACGCCATTATTTTTCAGTCTGAAGTGGTAGCGATGCGAACATTAATCAGTGTTAATTTTAAGGGGCGGGCAGAGCTATGATAATTAGCTGTTCAATTATTGCGATGAGGGTCTCTGGAGCAGCGCAAAAAGTCCCATCAAATTATAGCATAGCCTAAGTAATGGCCTAAGTCACTCGTGCCGTAACTTCCTCAAATTTCTTCACCGTAATAAAGGCGTACGCTGTAGATACGCCATTACTAAATAGTAGGGGGGAGGGTTCAAGCGAGGGGAAATTTAGAAAGTTAAAGAGAAAGGACAGGCAATAGTGCAGGGTAGTGATATGGGCAATGAAGAGTGTGACAGGAAGGGACAGAGCGTAGAAACAAAAGAGTGCACCAGCAAATAAGCTCAGAGTAGGGAAAAATGATAAAAAGACAAAATTAAAGGCTCTTTATCTGAATGCACGCAGCATTCGTAACAAGATAGATGAATTGATGACACAAATAGAAATAAATGGGTATGATCTAATAGCCATCACAGAGACGTGGTTGCAATGTGACCAAGGCTGGGAACTGAATATTCAGGGGTATTTGACATTTCGGAAGGATAGACAAAAAGGAAAAGGAGGTGGGGTAGCACTGTTAATAAAGGATGAGATCAGTACAATAGTGAGAAATGATCTTGGCTCGGAAGTTCCAGATGTAGAATCAATTTGGGTGGAGGTAAGAAATAGTAAGGGAAAGAAGGCACTTGTGGGAGTAGTTTTAGGCCCCCAACAGTAGCTACACGACAGGACAGAGTATAAATCAAGAAATAATGGGGGCTTGTAAGAAAGGTACTGCAATAATTGTGGGCGATCTTAATCTTCCTATAGATTGGACGAATCAAATTGGCAAAGGTAGCCTTGAGGACGAGTTCATAGAGTGTATTCGGGACAGTTTCTTGGAACAATATGTTGTGGAACTGACCAGGAACAGGGTATTTTAGATCTGGTAATGTGTAATGAAACAGGATTAATTAATGATCTCATAGTAAAGGATCTTCTAGGGAACAGTGATCATAACATGATAGAATTCCACATTCAGTTTGAAGGTGAGAAACTTGGGTCTGAAACTAGAGCATTAAACTTAAATAAAGGCAATTACACAGGTATGAGGAGAGAGTTGGCTAAAGTGGACTGGGAAAATAGATTAGAAGGCAAGATGGTAGAAAAGCAGTGACAGACATTTAAAGAGATATTTCATGACTCTCAACAAAGATATATTTCAGTGAGAAAGAAAGACTCGAAGAGAAGGATGAACCAACCATGGCTAACCAAAGAAGTTAAGGATGGTATCAAATTGAAAGAAAAGGCAAACAATTTTGCAAAGATTAGTGGTAGGCTAGAAGATTGGGAAACTTTTAGAAACCAGCAAAGGATGACTAAAAAAATAATAGAGGGAGAAAATAACTTATGAGAGTGAACTAGCAAGAAGTATAAAAACTGACAGTAAGAGCTTCTACCAAGTATATAAAAAGGAAGAGAGTAGCTAAAATAAACATTGGTCCCTTAGAGGACGAGACTGGGGAAATAATAATGGGAAACAAGGAAATGGCAGAGGCATTGAACACATATTTTGTATCTGTCTTCACAGAAGAGGACACTAATAACATCCCAGTAATAGTAGAAAATCAAGGGGCAAAAGGCAGGGAGGAACATAAACTATCACTAGAGAAAAAGTGCTCAGAAAACTTATGGGTCTAAAGGCTGACAAGTCCCCTGGACCTGATGGCCTGCATCCTAGGTACTTAAAAGAAGTGGCTACAGAGATAGTGGATGCATTGGTTGTAATTTTCCAAAATTCCCTTGACTCTGGAAAAGTCCCTGCGGATTGGAAAACCGCAAATGTAACGCCCTTATTCAAAAAAGGAGGAAGACAGAAAGCCAGAAACTATAGGCCAGTTAGCCTAACATCTGTCATTGGCAAAATGCTCGAATCCATTATTAAGGAAGTAGTAGCAGGGCATTTAGAAAATCATAATACAATCAAACACAGTCAACATGGTTTTATGAAAGGAAAATCGTGTTTGACAAATCTATTAGAGTTCTTTGAGGAGGTAATGAGCAGGATGGATAAAGGGGAACCAGTAGATGTAGTGTATTTGGATTTCCAAAAGGCATTCGACAAGGTGCCACATAAAAGGTTACTGCATAAGATAAGAGCTCATAGTGTTGGGGGTAATATATTACATTGGATAGCGGATTGGCTAACTGACAGAAAACAGAGAGTCGGGATAAATGGGTCATTTTCAGGATGGCAATCTGTAACTAGTGGGGTGCCACAGGGATTAGTGCTGGGGTCGCAACTATTTTCAATCTATATTAATGACTTGGATGAAGGAAGCGAGTGTATTGTAGCCAAATTTGCGGACGATACAAAGATAGGTGGGAAAACAAGTTGTGAGGAGGACACAAAGAGTCTGCAAAGGGATATAGATAGGTTAAGTGAGTGGGCAAGAATTTGGCAGATGATGTATAATGTGGTAAAATGTGAAGTTATCCACTTTGGTAGGAAGAATAGAAAAGAAAAATATTATTTAAATGGAGAAAGACTACAGAATGCGGCGGTACAGAGGGATTTGAGTGTCCTCGTACATGAAACACAAAAGGTTAACATGCAGGTGCAGCAAGTAATTAGGAAGGCAACTGGAATGTTGGCCTTTATTTCAAGGAGGATGGAGTATCAAAGTAGGGAAGTCTTGCTACAACTGTACAGGGCGCTGGTGAGACCACACCTAGAGTACTGTGTACAGTTTTGGAACCCTTATTTAAGGAGGGATATACTTGCATTGGAGGCAGTTCAGAGAAGGTTCACTAGGTTGATTCCTGGGATGGAAGGGTTGTCTTATGAGGAAAGGTTGAGCAGGTTGGGCCTATACTCATTGGAGTTTAGAAGAATGAGAGGTGATCTTATTGAAACATAGAAGATTCTGAAGGGGCTTGACAGGGTAGATGCTGAGAGGATGTTTCCCCTCGTGGGGGAATCTAGAACGAGGGGGCATAGTGTCAGAATAAGGGGTCGCCCATTTAAGACGGAGATGAGGAGGAATTTCTTCTCTCAGAGGATTGTGATTCTTTAAAATTCTTTACCCCAGAGAGCTGTGGAAGCTGAGTCATTGAATATATTCAAGACTGAGATAGACAGATTTTGAGCAACAAGGGAGTCAAGGGTTATGGGGAGCGGGCAGGAAAGTGGAGTTGAGGCCAAAATCGGATCAGCCATGATCTCATTAAATGGCGGAGCAGGCTCGAGGGGCCAAATGGCCTGCTCCTGCTCCTGTATCTTATGTTCTATGGTGTGAGTTTTCAGCAAATTCAGGCGTAATATATAAACACCTGGGCTTTCCTGATTGCACAGTGAATTCACTCAGCGAGTTGCTGAGCCCGACAGATCCTTGGTCTTTGCTGAGCTACAGCTAGGATTGAACTCCGTGTCTCTGGGCCAGGGGAAACTGGGCAGGGTTTCTGTTCCTAATCACTCTCTGGCACCCTTTGCTGTGGACAAGATCAGACTAGGTCATGATGTGGGCGGGGCGGGGGGGGTGATGGCGGTGCACAATGGAATAATCCGCCAGTCCTCACCGTCTAGGGTGGATGTGGTACTGGTAATTGAATGATATTCATGGAGCTATATCTCACCCAGTAGTCTGTGCTTTCAAGGAGAAGGAGAGGAGCAAATTCAAAATGGGGAGGGCGGAGAAACACTCACCCCTTGGAGAGCTGAGTAGCTCAGTGGGTTAGTGTCATGGTAGGAAGCGACTACACAGCCAGGCACTTAGTCTTGTAAACAGCACGGAATATCCGTGTGGATCTGCAGCTTGTTCATCTCTTTATCGTAGAGGGGATTCGGTATCTGTCTCTTTGACTAGCATCTGTTCTCTTTTTAAAAATTCCTGCAGATCAAAGGAGAACATAAGAACATAAGAAATAGGAGCAGGAATAGGACACTTGGCCCCTCGAGCCTGCTCCACCATTCAATAAGATCATGGCTGATCTTGGGCTCAAAGCCACTTCCCTGCCTGCTCCCCATAACCCTTCACTCCCTTACCTTGCAAAAATCTGTCTATCTTCCCCCTTAAATGTATTTAATGACTCAGCCTCCACGGCTCTCTGGGGCAGAGAACTCCACAGATTTACAACCCTCTGAGAGAAGAAATTCCTCCTCATCTCAGTTCTAAAATGGTGACCCTTTATTCTGAAATTATGGGGGCGATTTTCCCACTGGAGGCGAGATGGAGGCGGGTTTCAGTTTGGGTGGGTTTGAAACTCACCTCCACTGATAGGTTTCAAAAATTTGCGATTTTCCCATGATTGGCCACTTGATTTCAGAGGTGTGGGATGCCCTTGCTCAATTAGTGTTTTGGGACTGAAACTTGCCTCTGTTGACAGCACTTTTCCAGTCTGATTTTATGACTTCTTGCTCCCTTGGCTCATTCCACAGCATTTCTGCGTCTCCTGCACCACCTCCAACATCTTTTGAGAAACCACTATGTCCAATTCCAAGGCAAGGGCCTACCCGAGGCTCTCGGATGAGGCGCTGCAAATGTTGTTTGAGGGGGTGACAGCTAACGTGGAGGTGCTCTTTCACTCATCTCGGAGGAAGGGGCCTGCCAAAGAAACCAAGGCTGTGTGGGTACAGCTGGCAAGGGATATAACCTCCAGATCTGTGTGCAGATAGGGAGACTGTTTCTGTGTATTGATGAAATGCCATTCCTGTTGGAAAGTATTAAAATGATTTGAAGCCAAAATGTTGGCGTTATGCCATCTGTTCTTTTGCCTTAGGCAGCTCCACATTGCGGGCACCGCCACACTTGCGTTGTCAGGTTGGTGGCCTGAGTGAAAGGAGGCCAGAGAATCATGTTCATTGTCAATGATGTCCTAGGATGGAGCCAAGGACATGTGCCAACTTGGGCAACCTATGCAAATCTGGCCATGATAAGTTCATCCCTTGCATCCCGGGCAGCCATGTGCTCACGTGCTGCCGCTGCCGCTGGTCGATACACCGGCGCTCTGACCTCCTCCTCCTCCTCCAGATCCTCCTCCTCCTCATCCTCATCTGAGGTCGATGCAGAAAGAAAACGAATGGTTCCCATGCTGCTTGTAGATGCCTCCTTTGGGGAAGCGCTCATTGCAAGCGGGGAGAGGGTCTTCCAAGGAGGTCCCACAGTTGATGGAGTCAAGCTGCAGCACCTCCGACTTCGGAAGGCCTTCTAAAAGTGCTCAGCGACCATTTAAAGCCAAGGTCTGGCACCTGCAAGTAATCCTTGCTGCAATAAACGATGTCTTGTTCGACATGCAGCAGTGAGGAGGCCACCCACGAGTCAACCCGCCAGGTTTAACTCTAAGGAGGTTAAATATCACAATGGCCAGCTGGAGGCGGGAGGGTTTCCCGACCTCCAAAACCGGCACCGGCAAAATCCCGCGGAGGCGGGTTGGAGGCGGGTTCCATACCCGACCTCTTTGAATCTGATTTTCCTGCCTTTCCCACCTCCAAACCCGCCTCCTCTGACGTCAGAAAATCGCCTTTATGCCTCTGAGTTCTAGATTTCCCCACGAGGGGAAACATCCTCTCGGCACCTACCTTGTCGAACCCCCTCAGTATCTTATATGTTTCAATAAGATCACCTCTCATTCTTCTAAATTCCAATGAGTATAGGCCCAACCTGCTCAACCTTTCTTCATAAGTCAACCCCCTCATCTCTGGAATTAACCTAGTGAATCGTCTCTGAACTGCCTCCAATGCAAGTATATCCTTCCTTAAATAAGGAGACCAAAACTGTACGCAGTACTCAAGGTGTGGTCTCACCAATACCTTGTACAGTTGTAGCAGGACTTCCCTGCTTTTATACTCCAACCCCCTTGCAATAAAGGCCAACATTCCATTTGCCTTTTTGATTACTTGCTGTACCTGCATGCTAACTTTTTGTGTTTCATGCACAAGGACCCCCAGGTCCCTCTGAACTGTAGCATTTTGTAATCTCTCTCCATTTAAATAATAATTTGCTTTTTTATTTTTCCTCCCAAAGTGGATAACCTCGCACTTTCCCACATTATACTCCATCTGCCAAATGATTGCCCACTCACTTAGCCTGTCTATATCCCTTTGCAGATTCTTTGAGTCCTCTGCACAACTTGCTTTCCCACCCATCTTTGTATCATCCGCAAACTTGGCTACATTACACTTGGTCCCTTCATCCAAGTAATTACTGTAGATTGTAAATAGTTGAGGCCCCAGCACCGATCCCTGTGGCACCCCACTAGTTACAGTTTGCCAACAGAGGGGTTAGCTATACTGTACTGACTGAGATCGTAATTAGTGTGCTGTCTAACCTAATATCACTCACTAAAGAATTGAGCTTGTTATTGGTTGAATGGACGATTAACTGACCTAGTTCTGATGGCCAGTATTTTGTATTTGGGGCGGTGAAGTGTAGTCGAAATAGTGTCATGGGATCTTTTACGTCCACCTGAGAGGACAGAGGGGGCCTCGGTTTAACGTCTCATCCGAAAGACACTGTATTTACCCAGTCAAAAACATATGAACATAAGAACATAAGAAACACGAGCAGGAGTAGGCCATTTGACCCCTCGAGCCTGCTCCGCCATTCAATATGATCATGGCTGATCTTCTACCTCATCTTCACTTTCCTGCACTATCCCCATATCCCTTGATTCCCTTAATATTCAAAAATCTATCGATCTCTGTCTTGATTATACTCAATGACTGAGCCTCCACAGCACTCTGGGGTAGAGAATTCCAAAGATTCACCACCCTCTGAGTGAAGAAATTTCTCCTCATCTCAGTCCTAAATGGCCGACCCCTTATTCTGAGACTGTGAGCCCTGGTTCTAGACTCCCCAGCCAGGGGAAACATCCTCCCTGCATCTACCCTGTCAAGCCCTGTAAGAATTTTGTATGTTTCAATGAGATCACCTCTCATTCTTCTAAACTCCAGAGAATATAGGCCTAGTCTACTCAATCTCTCCTCATAGGACAATTCCCCCATCCCAGGAATCAGTCAGGTGAACCTTCATTGCACTCCCTCTATGGCAAGTATATCCTCCCTTAGATAAGGAGACCAAAACTGTACACAATACTCCAGGTGTGGTCTCACCAGGGCCCTATATAATTGCAGTGAGTCATCTTTACTCTTATCCTCCAATCCTCTTGTAATAAAGGCCAACATACCATTTGCTTTCCTAATTGCTTGCTGTACCTGCATGTTAACTTTCAGTGATTCGTGTACAAGGACACCCAGGTCCCTCTGAACACCAACATTTCCCAATCTCTCACCATTTAAAAAATACTCTGCTTTTCTATTTTTCCTACCAAAGTGGATAACTTCACATTTCTCCACATTATATTCCATTTGCCATGTTCTTGCCCACTCACTTAACCTGTCTATATCTCCTTGAAGCCTCCTTGCATCCTCCTCACAACTTACATTCCCACCCAGCTTTGTATCGTCAGCAAACTTGGATATATTACATTTGGTCCCCTCATCCAAATCATTGATGTAGATTGTGAATAGCTGAGGCCCAAGCACTGATCCTTGCGGTACCCCACTAGTTACAGCCTGCCAACCCGAAAATGACCCGTTTATTCCTACTCTCTGTTTTCTGTCCGTTAACCAATCCTCAATCCATGCTAGCATATTACCCCCAATTCCATGAGCCCTAATTTTGTTTAACAACCTCTTGTATGGCACCTTATCGAATGCCTTTTGAAAATCCAAATACACCACATCCACTGGTCCCCCTTATCTATTCTGCTAGTTACAACCTCAAAACTCGAACAGACTTGTCAAACACGATTTCCCTTTCATAAATCCGTGTTGACTCTGCCCAATCCTATTATTATTTTCTAAGTGTCCTGTTACCACGTCCTTAATAACAGATTCTTGCATTTTCCCTACTACTGATGTCAGGCTAACTGGTCTGTAGTTCCCCGTTTTCTCTCTCCCTCTTTTCTTAAATCGTGGGGTTACATTTGCTACCTTCTAATTCACGGGAACCATTCTAGAATCTATGGAATTTTGGAAAATGACAACCAATGCATCCACTATCTCTATAGCCACCTCTTTCAAAACTTCTGCTGATGATTTTGTTTTCTTCCTGACCAGGGTGTGTTTACCTTTGATACAGAATGCTACAAGAAGTATGGAAAGATCTGGGGGTGAGTGCATTTAATCAGCCAGTAATGTATATGAAGGTGTGGATTTTATTCCTTTTCAAAAATACATTTCACTCCAACAATGCAAAATGTAGTCCCATAATGCTGTACATGTCATAAGCTCAGCTTAAAGGCACAGATCATTCCAAGTAGTGTTGGCAGTGATGCATTCAATTATTGCACTTCGAAGGATGCTACATTTACATTGAGGTACACTGTTGTCATGGGTACCTTCATTTTTATCATTGCACTCAAGCCAATGCTACATTTACATTGAGTTGTGCTGTTTTTGGGAGTGTTTGTTCAACCTCAATACATTTGGTTCTTTTGCAAACATTCAAACGGAGGAAATGTCTCCAATGGTGCATTCACCTAGGCTATCCCAGGAATTCCGCCCATTGAGAACTGGCAAGAGTTTGGAGGAGGCCCCAGGAATTGCCCCGAAAGTCTCGCAAAGAAAATTGATCTTGGAGGTGATTTTAGTTAGACTTTGAACTTTAAAATTCCTCTTTGTCTTTGGCTCAGGATGAGCCTCGGGGGAGGCGGGGGGAGGGGGGTCATTTTAACGGGGGGTGGGTGACCAATCGACTCTCAGGAGTCCGTGTGATGAAGATATTCCCACAGTGCTGTTAGGGAGGGAGTTCCAGGATTTTGACCCAGCGACGATGAAGGATCGGCGATATATTTCCAAGTCAGGATGGTGTGTGACTTGGAGGGGTTCATGCAGGTGGTGGTTTTCCCATGTGCCTGCTGCCCTTGTCCTTCTAGGTGGTAGAGGTCGCGGGTTTGGGAGGTGCTGCCGAAGAAACTTTGGTGCGTTGCTGCAGTGCATCATGTAGATGGTACACACTGCAGCCACGGTATGCCGGTGGTGGATGGAGGGAATGTTTAAGGTGGTGGATGGGGTGCCAATCAAGTGGGCTGCTTTGTCCTGGATGGCGTCGAGCTTCTTGAGTGTTTTTGGAGCTGCACTCATCCTGGCAAGTGGAGTGTATTCCATCAGACTCCTGACTTGTGCCTTGTAGACGGTGGAAAGGTTTTGGGGAGTCAGGAGGTGAGACACTCGCCGCAGAATACCCAGTTTCTGCAGGATGTCCGGGAAACCAGTGCTTCCAGTTTTCCAATCAATAACTCCTCCTCCTTGTAAATATCGGGGGTGAGGTTTCTCTGGCCTATTCACGAGTGAATCGGGCGGGTGCTGTTGAAGCACCCTTGTAGGCACCAGTGGCCAGCCCCAACTATACTAATGATTCTGTCCCTGCAATTTTGGACAGGATCTGCGGCTCTGGCAATTAGCGGACTTACAGTCTGGTCCATCACACCAGTAGAGCAGGCCAATTGGATTTTTAACCCCTATAAATCCAACCAGCGTAATTTTAGCTTTGCACTAACCCTAAACTTGTGGATTGTAAATTGGGTGTGAGGGTCTGAACTGAAGCAGAGCTCTCTCTCTCTCTCTCTCTCTCTCTCTCTCCTTCATTCTGGGATCAATTGGTCCTGAGCTCCTGATTCAAGCTGCACTTGTGCTGTAGCTGTAATGCCAATGTGAAGCAAAGCTGCTTCCCACTGATCTGGTTGTAGCGTTACTGCAGCCTGGATTATATACTGCAATTTGAGACATTGGCCATGACATAAAGTAAGGAAATGTCTACAAATACTAGTGTGATATTATTGCAGTGGCGAAGACCTGGTCACCAAGAGGACCCCAAAGTTGTTGCAGTAAGTCTGGATTAGTGGGGTTTGCCCAGGCCACTCCCCCAGTCAGACACTAGACTCTTTCTAAGGCCCCGATTCACTTTCTAACATTTGTGTGTCTTCCTTTAGGACTTTTGATGGGTGGCTGCCCATTCTCACCATCATGGATACCGACCTGATTAAAACCATCTTCATAAAAGAGTTTTACAGTTTGTTCACCAACAGGCGGGTAAGTATTGACGTGCAGTGAAGGCTATTTGCAATTTACTACCACTTTTTCTCACTACTACAATATGCCCTTGCTTTCTTTCCCTCTATCTCACTATTTGCACTAGCTTTGGTGGTTCAGCTAGAATGTAGGTTGATCCCCATGTTTTCTCCATCTGATGTTCCGATCTCATGATGGGTAAAGGTCAGGCTTATCAAACAAAAACTGCTTGAGAGGGTGGAGAAGAGAAAAGACAAGGAAGCAATGCAGGAAAGTGATTGGGGTAAGGATAACCAGATTGTGTCAGGAAGGGAGAGAGGGTACAAACAAAGAGTGCACTAACAAATAGGGTCCGGGTAAGAAAAAATGGTAATAAGACAAATAGGGCCAAAGTACAAAAAAATGTTAAGAAGTCTAAAAATGTTAAAAAGACACATCTAAAGGCACTGTATCTGAATGCACTAAGCATTCGTAATAAGGTAGACGAATTAACAGCGCAAATAGATGTAAACAGATACGTTGGCCCGCAATTTCCGATAGGAGGCTTCCTGCGTGCGGATGCCTCCTAGTGGGAAAAAATCTACGCCCTTACCCGAGGGCTCCTGAGGTCCGGCCATTTCCGATCCTGGGCCTCTCCACGACGAAATGCGCAGGGCCCACGTATCCCAGGGGCGCATGCGGCTTGCAAGCGTCTCTGGGATCACGTGGGCCAGGCGAGCCAATGGGAGAAGAGAATCCCCCTTCATACTTTTGTCAGATAGACCTATCAAAAGTATGAATGGGGATCACTGAAAAAACACTTCAAAACATTAAATACATTTTTAAAAAACCATCATGTTTTTAAAATGAGTTAAAATTACATTAAATTAAATATTTTAAACAAAAGTTTAATTTTTTGAAAAAAATAATTAAAGTTTTTTATGGGGCTAAAAATAAACTTACCATTTTTAAAAGTATTTTTACATTATGAATGAGTGAAAAAAAATTTTTTTGAAACTTTTTTAAACTCTTATGCTGGTAAAAGCGGGCCTTTTGCTTGCTTTTACCAGGCGTATGATTTTTAAATGATTACAGCGGGCGGAGGTTCTGCAAAAAGCGGAACTCTCCCCCCCGCAGAGGCCCTTCTCCAGGGCAGGCATCCGATCTGTCAAGAGGATTCTTGACCGATCGGAAATGCCGGTTTTCAGCCCATGCGCTTCGCATGCATGAAACCGGCATTTGCGAGGTCCCTACGGGTGTGTACACACCTCATACACACCCATAGGATTGGAAAATACGGGCCAATATAATCGCGATTACGGAGACATGGCTGCAGGGTGACCAAGGCTGGGAGCTGAATATCCAAGGATATTCGATATTTAGGAAGGAACAGGCAAAAAGGAAAAGGAGGTGGGGTGGCCTTGTTAGTAAAGGATGAAATCCGAGCAATAGTGAGAAAGGATATTGGCTCAGAAAATCAAGATGTAGAATCAGTCTAGGTGGAGCTAAGAAGCACCAAGGGGCAGAAAACATTGGTGGGAGTTGTCTATCGGCCACCAAACAGTAGTGGTAATGCAGGGGATGGCATCAAACAGAAATTAGAGATGCATGTGACAAGGTACAACAGCAATCATGGGTGACTTTAATTTACATATAGACTGGCCAAACCAAATTAGTAATACTATTGTGGAGGATGAATTCCTGGAGTGTGTATGAGATGGTTTTTTAGACCAGTACATTGAGGAGCCAACTAGGGAACAGGCTATCCTAGATTGGGTATTGTGCAACGAGAAGGGGTTAATTAATAATCTTGTTGTGTGGGGTCCTTTATGGAAGAGTGACCATAACATGATAGAATTCTTCATTAAGATGGAAAGTGAAGAAGTCCAATCCGAAACTAGGGTCCTAAATCTAAACAAAGGAAACTTCGAAGGTATGAGGAGTGAGTTGGCTATGATAGATTGGGGAGCTTCATTAAAAGGCATGATGGTGGATAGGTAATGGCTAACATTTAAGGAACGAATGCATGAATTGCAACAGTTATACATTCTTTTCTGGCGCAAAAACACAAAAGGAAAAGCGGCCCAACCATGGCTAACAAAAGAAATTAAGGATAGTATTAGATCCAAAGAGGAGTCATATAAAGTTGCCAGAAAAAGTAGCAAGCCTGAGGATTGGGAGCAGTTTAGAGTTCAGCAAAATAGGACCAAGAGATTGATTAAGAGGGGAAAAATAGAGTATGAGAGTAAACTTACAAGGAACATAAAAGCGGACTGTAAAAGCTTCCACAAGTATGTAAAAAGAAAAAGATTAGTAGTGAAGACAAATGTAGGTCCCTTACAGTCAGAAACGGAAGAATTTATAATGGGGAACATGGAAATGGCAGAGCAATTAAACAAATACTTTGGTTCTGACTTCACGGAAGAGGACACAAAAAACTTCCCAGAAATGCTAGGGAACCAAGGGTCTAGTGAGAAGGAGGAATTAAAGGAAATTAGTATTAGTAAAAAAATAGTGCTGGCGAAATTAATGGGACTGAAAGCCGATAAATCCCCAGGGCCTGATAATCTGCATCCCAGAGTACTAAAAGAGGTAGCCATGGAAATAGTGGATGCATTGGCTGTCATCTTCTGAAATTCTATAGATTATGGAACAGTTCCTGCAAATTGGAGGGTGGCAAAAGTAACCCCACTATTTAAAAAAAGAGGGAGAGAGAAATCAGGGAACTACAGACCGGTTAGCCTAATATCAGTAGTAGGGAAAATGCTAGAGTCTATTACAAAGGATGTGATAACAGGACACTTAGAAAAATATCAACGGGATTAGACAAAGTCAACATGGATTTATGAAAGGGAAATCGTGTTTGACAAACCTACTGGAGTTTTTTGAGGATGTAACTGGTAGAATAGATAAGGGAGAACCAGTGGATGTGGTGTATTTGGATTTTTAGAAGGCCTTTGATAAAGTCCCACATAAGAGGTTAGTGTGCAAAGTTAAAGCACATGGGATTGGGGTTAATATACTGGCATGGATTGAAAATTGGTGAACAGACAGGAAACAGAGAGTAGGAATAAATGGGTCTTTTTCGGGGTGGCAGGGGCTGACTAGTGGGGTACCGCAGAGATCAGTGTCTGGGCCCCAGTTATTCACAATATATATCAATGATTTGGATGAGGGAACCAAATGTAATATTTCAAGTTTGCTGACGACACGAAACTAGGTGGGGTTGTGAGTTGTGAGGAGGATGCAAAGAGGCTTCAAGGTGATTCAGACAAGTTGAGTGAGTGGGCAAATACATGGCAGATGCAGTATAACATGGATAAATGTGAAGTTATCCACTTCGGTAGGAAAAACAGGAAGGCAGAGTATTATTTAAATGGAGATAGATTGGGAAATGCTGATGTACAGAGAGACCTGGGAGTCCTTGTACACCAGTCACTGAAAGCAAACATGCAGGTGCAGCAAGCAGTTAGGAAGGCAAATGGTATGTTGGCCTTCATTGCAAGAGGATTTGTGTACAGGAGCAAGGATGTCTTATTACAGTTATACAGGGCCTTGGTGAGACCACACCTGGAGTACTGTGTGCAGTTTTGGTCTCCTTATCTAAGAAAGGATATACTTGCCATAGAGGGAGTGCAGTGAAGGTTCACCAGACTGATTCCCGGGATGGCAGGACTGTTGTATGAGGAGAGATTGGGTCGACTAGGCCTGTATTCACTAGAGTTTAGAAGAATGAGAGGGGATCTCATTGAAACGTATAAAATTCTGACAGGGCTAGACAGACTGGAAGCAGGGAGGATGTTTCCCCTGGATGGGGAGTCTAGAACGAGGGGTCACAGTCTCAGGATACGGGGTAGGACATTTAGGACTGAGATGAGGAGAAATTTCTTCACTCAGAGGATGGTGAATCTGTGGAATTCTCTACCACAGAAGGCTGTGGAGGTCAAGTCATTGAATATATTTAAGAAGGAGATAGATAGATTTCTAGACACAAAAGGCATCAAGGGGTATGGGGAGAGAGCGGGAATATGGTATTGAGATAGAGGATCAGTCTTGATCATATTGAATGGCGGAGCAGGCTCGAAGGGCCGAATGACCTACTCCTGCTCCTATTTTTCTATGTTTCATGAAGTAATGTCGTTGAACCCAATATGTATTTAAATAAAAAAATCTAGATGTTCAGGCTTCATACTTTTTCTGTAGGACTTTGGTCTGAATGGGATATTGGAGGACTCTGTCGCAATTGTCCCAGATGAACAGTGGAAGAGAATCCGAAGTGTGCTTTCGCCAGCCTTCACCAGCGGGAGACTGAAAGAGGTAAAGACCCCCATCGCCACCACCCCCTGCACCTCTGAATCCTCTGACTGTGCTTGTACTTGTGATGTGTAAGGTTAGGTATGTACACGTGACTTAGATGTAAAATCATCCAATACTAGTTGACTTCTTATGAGGGTGAGGGAGTAGATGCTGATACACTGTATTTTAACTTCTTGTATTGTAGTTGCTCCCAAAGTTTAACAGTGAATTAGACATTGAAATACAACCTGTTAACATCTACAAGGTTCCAAGGTGATCAGACTCTAATTGTCTTTCCTTCACTTGAGCGTGTCCAGTTCCGCTCCGAGAACGTTCTAACAATGTAGGCTTTATGTCTTCCTTTTATACAAGACACCCTCTTTCCTAACTATTCTTGTTCCCCTGAAAGGCCTCCCATCAATCGTGGTCTTTGTCTTAGCCTAACGGACATCTGTTCTACCTCATCAGAGATAACACAGTACCTGACTCTCCAGGCCTCCCTAACACCATCCTACAAAACAGAAGATAACATGAATGAATGAATGCCTCCTTAGTTAGAATGCTCCAAGGACAGGCTTTACTAGACAAGGTTTCAATCTTTAGCTGCCCAATTGTTAAGGATGCAATGTTTATATAGAAAGCCCTATTATAAAATGGAAGCCTGCAAAAGTACTTCTCTTATTTTTTATTCGTTTATGGGATGTGGGGGTCACTGGCACCGCCAGCATTTATTGCCTACCACTAGTTGCCCTTGAGAAGGTGGTGGTGAGCCGCCTTCTTGAACCGCTACAGTCCGTGTGGTGAAGGTACTCCCACAGTGCTGTTAGGGAGGGAGTCCCAGGATTTTGACCCAGCAATGATGAAGGATCGGCGATGTACTTCTAGGATGGTGTGTGACTTGGAGGAGAACTTGGAGGTGGTGGTGTTCCCATGCGCCTGGTGCCCTTGTCCTTCCAGGTGGAAGAGGTCAAGGGTTTGGGAGGTGCTGCCGAAGAGGCCTTGGCGAGTTGCTGCAGTGCATCTTGTAGATGGTACACACTGCAGCCACGGTACGCCGGTGGTGGAGGGAGTGAATGTTTAAGGTGGTGGATGGGGTGCCAATCAAGCAGGCTGCATAGAAGCATAGAAGATAGGAGCAGGAGTAGGCCATTCGGCCCCTCGAGCCTGCTCCGCCATTTAATGAGATCATGGCTGATCATCCAAATTTAGTACCCTGTCCCTGCTTTCTCCCCATATCCCTTGATCCCTTTAGCCTTAAGAAATATATCTATCTCCTTCTTGAATATATTTAATGAATTGGCGGAATTCCACAGGTTCACCACTCTCTGGGTGAAGAAATTCCTCCTCATCTCAGTCCTAAATGGCTTACCCCTTATCCTTAGACTGTGACCTCTGGTTCTGGACTCCCCCGCCATCGGGAACATCCTTCCTGCATCTAGTCTGTCTAGTCCTGTTAGAATTTTATAAGTTTCAGTGAGATCCCCTCTCATTCTTCTAAACTCTAGCGAATATAAGCCTAATCGACCCAATCTCTCTTCATACGTCATTCCTGCCATCCCAGGTATCAGTCTGCTTTGTCCTGGATGGTGTCGAGTTTCTTGAGTGTTTCTTGAGTGTTGTTGTAGCTCATCCAGGCAAGTGGAGAGTATTCCATCACACTCCTGACTTGTGCCTTGTAGATGGTGGAAAGGCTTTGGGGAGTCAGGAGGTGAGACACTGGCTGCAGAATACCTAGCCTCTGACCTGCTCTTGTTGCCACAGTATTTATGTGGCTGGTCCAGTTAAGTTTCTGGTCAATGGATAACCCCAGGATGTTGATGGTGGGGGATTCAGTGATGGTAATGCCGTTGAATGTCAAGGGGCGGTGGTTAGACTCTTGCTTGTTGGAGATAGTCAATGCCTGGCACTTGTGTGGCGCGAATGTTACCTGCCACTTATCAGCCCAAGCCTGAACGTCAACCAGGTCTTGTTGCATGCAGGCATGGACTGCTTCATTATCTGAGGAGTTGTGAATGGCACTGAACACTGCAGTCATCAGCGAACATCCCCATTTCTGACCTTATGTTGGAGGGAAGGTCATTGATGAAGCAGCTGAAGATGGTTGGGCCTAGGACACTGCCCTGAGGAACTCCTGCAGCAATGTCCTGGGGCTGTGATGATTGACCTTCAACCACCACAACCATCTTCCTTTGTGCTAGGTATGACTCCAGCCAGTGGAGTGTTTTCCCCCCGATTCCCACTGACTTCAGTTTTACTAGGGCTGCTTGATGCCACACTTGGTCAAATGCTGCCTTGATGTCAAGGGCAGTCACTCTCGCCTCACCTCTGGAATTCAGCTCCTTTGTCCATGTTTGGACCAAGGCTGTAATGAGGTCGGGAGCCGAGTGGTCTTGGCGGAACCCAAACTGGGCATCGGTGACCAGGTTATTGGTGAGTAAGTGGCGTTTAATAGCACTGTCGATGACACCTTCCATCACTTTGCTGATGATTGAGAGTAGACTCAAGGGGCGGTAATTGGCCGGATTGGATTTGTCCTGCTTTTTGTGGACAGGACACACCTGGGCAGTTTTCTACATTGTCAGATAGATGCCAGTGTCGTAGCTGTACTGGAACAGCTTGGCTAGAGGCGCGGCTAGTTCTGGAGCACAAGTCTTCAGCACGATAGCCGGGATGTTGTCGTGGCCCATAGCCTTTGCTGTATCAAGTACGCTCAGTCGTTTCTTGATATCACGTGGAGTGAATCGAATTGTCTGAAGACTGGCTTCTGTGATGGTGGGGAATTCCGGAGGAGGCCAATATTGATCATCCACTTGGCACTTCTGGCTGAAGATGGTTGCAAACGCTTCAGCCTTGTCTTTTGCACTCACGAGCTGGGCTCCACCATCATTGAGGATGGGGATATTCATGGAGCCTCCTCCTCCCGTTAGTTGTTTAATGGTCCACTACCATTCACGACTGGATGTGGCAGGACTGCAGAGGTTTGATCTGATCCGTTGATTGTGGGATCGCTTAGCCCTGTCTATAGCATGCTGCTTCCGCTTTTTGGCATGCATGAAGTCCTGTGTTGCAGCTTCCCCAGGTTGGCATCTCATTTTTAGGCATGCCTAGTGCTGCTCCTGGCATGCTCTTCTACACTCCTTATTGTACCAGGGTTGGTCCCCTGGCTTGATGGTAATGGTGGAGTGAGGGATATGCCAGGCCATGAGGTTACAGATTGTGGTGGAATACAATTCTGCTGATGATGATGGCCTACAGCGCCTCATGGATGCCCAGTTTTGAGCTGTTAGATCTGTTCTTAATCTATCCCATTTAGCTCGGTGGTAGTGCCGCAGAACACGATGGAGGGTGTCCTCAGTGTGAAGACGGGACTTCGTCTCCACAATGACTGTGCGGTGGTCACTGCTACCAATGCTGTCATGGACAGATGCATCTGCGACAGGTAGATTGGTGAGGACGAGGTCAAGTACATTTTTCCCTCGTGTTGGTTCTCTCACCATCTGTCGCATGTCCAGACTGGCAGCTATATCTTTCAGGACTCGGCCAGCTCGGTCAGTCGTGGTGCTACCGAGCCACTCTTGGTGATGGACATTGAAGTCCCCCACTCAAAGTACATTCTGTGCCCTTGCTACTCTCAGTGCTTCTTCCAAGTGGTGTTCAACATGGAGGAGTACTGATTCATCAGCTGAGGGAGTGCGGTAGGTGGTAATCAGCAGGAGGTTTCCTTGCCCATGCTTGATCTGAAGCCAGAGTCCGGAGTCAATGTTGAGGACTCCCAGGGCCACTCCTTCCCGACTGTATACCACTGTGCCGCCACCCCTGGTGGGTCAGGATATACCCAGGGATGGTGATGGAGGAGTTTGGGACATTGGCTGAAAGGTATGATTCTGTGAGTATGACTATGTCAGGCTGTTGCTTGACTAGTCTGTGGGACAGCTCTCCCAATTTTGGCACAAGTCCCCAGATGTTGGTGAGGAGGACTTTGCAGGGTCGACTGGGCTGGGTATGCCGTTGCCGAGTCCGTAGCCGGTGCCGAGGTCGATGCCTGGTGATCCGTCCGGTTTCATTCTTATTATTGTGTTTCGTAGCGGTTTGTTACAACTGAGTGGATTGCAGGGCCATTTCAGAGGGCAGTTAAGAGTCAACCACATTGTTGTGGGTCTGGAGTCACATATAGGCCACACGAGGTAAGGACGGCAGATTTCCTTCCCTAAAGGACATTAGTGAACCAGATGGGTTTTTACGACAATCCGATAGTGTCATGGTTACCATCTTGCATGTACTGTGAACTGGTGGAGAGGTTCAGATGGGGCAGCTAAATATTGGTAATCTTATCAGTCTCAGCAGATCCTACCGCCTGTTTACTCTAACAGAGACTTGCATTGTCATAGAGCATTTTAAGATGCTTTACTGATAAAAATTAAAAAGGATCAGCTGCCAATCCTTGATTGGAGAGGTACCTGACAGATTCACCAAAAAGACGGTCCTTAAGAAAGTATTTCAAGGCAGAAACATCCAGAGGGTACGACTGAGGTGGCTGAAGGTTCTTGCCCTTTGGGTGGGTGAAGCGAGGGAGGAATAGACAGAAGGCCAGAGTTGGTCTATTGGAAGGGATGTAAGGCAGGATGAGGTCATGGCGGGATTTGAAGATGTGGATTAGAGTTTTGCATTGGGAGACGCAGCCAGTGTAGATCGGCAACTGGGGTTTGGCACAAGACAGGATGGGCATGGTTGAGTTTTGAAGGAGTTTACGGATGGTCTCACAGATGAAGTGCAGGAGTTCTTCACACTTGGTGTTGGAGATGAGTGGGCTGGGAAAGGGGTGTGAGAAGACATTTCTGTTTAGGGGATGAAGGAGCCATGGGTTGCTTTTGCCTGCCAAGATAATTCTGAAGTGCTGGGAAGATTTAGCTGAGGAGAGTGAAGTACAGTAGAGCGTAAAACCACTCGCTACTCCAGAATCATCCTGGAGAACAAAGATAACCCCTGGATTCTTTCTCCACTCCCAGCCTTCTCCTTAAACCCCTTTCCCCTGCCTCTCCATCCTCCCCTCCAAGTCTGAGGAGGTCATGGTCTACTTTGTCACTAAGATTGAGACCGTCCATTTAACTGCCTCTGCTTCACCCCACCCCCCATCCACACACTAGCCCTGAACCTAGTCTGTTTCTAGCTTCCCTCCCATCTCCCCTCGAGTCCTCTCCAAGTTCATCTCATCCATGAGACCCACCTCCTGCTCCCTTGACCCAATTCCCACTAATTGCTGACCACCCAACTTCCTTTTCTGGCTCCCATGCTAGTTGACATTGTAATTCGCTCCTTCTCGGATAATGCTTTTATCCTCCCCCACCCCCCCCCATCTTGTTTAAAAACTGCTGTCATCATGCACCTGCTCCAAACAAAATCAACAACAACAACCCTGGACTCCTCTCTCCTTGCAAACTATCACTTTATGCTCAACATCCCAAGTCCTCCATTGTGTCGTCTCTTCCCAAATCCGTGCTCCTCTTTCCGCAGCTCAATGTTTGAGTCTCCTTCATTCGGTTTCTGCCCCGCCACAGCACTGAAACGGCCTAAATCAAGATCACAAATAGCATCCTCGGTGACTGTGACCGTGGTGCATTTTCCCTCCTCGGCCTCTCTCCAGCCTGTCTTTTTCATGCATATAAGGACACATAAAACCTAGCTTATTAGAATGTTCACGGAGTGGAACTGTACATGCTCAAGTGAAAGCAAGACAATCAGAGACTGATCACCTTGGAAAATGTTAACAGGTTGTATTTCAAGGTCTTATTCACTCTGTTAAACTTTATACTTTAACTTCTAAAGGCCTAATCGCCTGCTATCCATATTATCATAGGCCTGGTCTGCCTGCTTCTGATTCCTGAGTGAGGTCAGCCATTTTCTAAGAGAGAAGATCCACTCACTCCTGACCAAGAATTCATTAAGGTGGCCAGTAGGGATACATACTTCAGTGCAAGCAAGAGTTTTTCTTTAAAGAAGGAATTCATTAAATTTCAGTGTGATTCCAAATCATTTGGTCTAGGCTTGCCATCCCTCCAGGATTGCCCTGAAGTCTCCAAGATTTCAAGACTAATCTCCAGGACACTGCGGCAAGCAACCCAAGAGAAAAAATCATAGGGGCGTTTTCAAAGAAAAATGTTTTTGTTTACGAATTTAAAAATGTTTGGAAATGGGGTAATTTGCTGTTCAACTGACGGTGAAGAATATCCAATCTGGGAATGAAGAGTCTATTCACTTTCCGATTGGCCTAGGAAGGTGATGCTCCACGAGGATGGACATGTCAAGCGACCAATGGCCAGATTGTGGGGGCGGGGCAGTTGGAGACAGGAGGTCATGTGATGAAACCCCCAGGAATACGTACAACCATATTTGGGTCCAGGCCAGCTTTATGTACATCCCTTACTTTGGTTGCCCTTTTTTCCCTCCCCAGATGTGCCCAATAATCAATCACTATTCAGAAAATCTTGTGAAATTTGCAGAAAAGAAAGCAAAGCTGAATGAACCTGTCGACATGAAGGAGTGAGTAATTTGTTTGTCTGATTACGGATCCGCGTTCCTCCACCACAGACCTTTCCTATCCCATTGAATCATTTTCACTTTGCTCCAAGGACCTTCTAATTCACACTGTTCTCGAGAGGAGCGTGACCCTCGCTGACTCTTCATGAACTTATAGATCGTCCTGTGTCAGCCAGTTACACCTGCTTCTGGGCTGGTTCAGACGGGACATACTAACTTCTCATTGCAGCTCATAAACATACAGCTTCCATAATGGACAACCACATATCATAGAATGGTTACAGCACAGAAGGAGGCCATTTGGCCCGTCGTGCCGGCTCTCTGCAAGAGCATTTCAGCTGGTCCCACTCCCCCGCCCTTTCCCTGTAGCCCTGCAAGTTTTTTTCCTTCAGGTACTTAACCAATTCTTTTTTGAAAGCCACGATTGAGTCTGCCTCCACCACCCTTTCAGGCAGTGCATTCCAGATCCTAATCACTCGCTGCGTAAAAATATTTTTCCTCATGTCGCCTTTGGTTCTATTGCCAGTCACCTTAAATCTGTGCCCTCTGGTTCTCGACCCTTCCGCCAATGGGAACAGTTTCTCTCTATCTACTCTGTCCAGACCCCTCATGGTTTTGAACACCTATCAAATCTCCTCTCAACCTTCTCTGCTCTAAGGAGAACAACCTCAGCTTCTCTAGTCTATCCACGTAACTGAAGTCCCTCATCATTGGAATCATTCTTGTAAATCTTTTCTGCACCTTCTCTAAAGCCTTCACATCCTTGCTAAAGTGCGGTGCCCAGAATTGGACACAATACTCCAGTTGAGGCCGAATCAATGTTTTATAAAGGTTCATCATAACTTCCTTGCTTTTGTACTCTATGCTTCTATTTATGAAGCCCAGGATCCCGTATGCTTTTTTAAGCGCTTTCTCAACCTGCCCTGCCACCTTCAACAAGTTGTGCACATATCCCCCCGGTCTCTCTCTTCATGCACCCCCTTTAGGATTGTACCTTTTGTTCTCCTTTTTCTTTCTACCAAAATGTATCACTTCGCATTTTTCTGCGTTAAATTTCATCTCCCACTTGTCCACCCATTCCACCAGCCTGTCTATGTCTTCTTGAAGTCTATCACTATCCTTCTCAGTCTTCATTAAAGTTCCAAATTTTGTGTCATTTGCAAATTTTGAAATTGTGCCCTGTACACCCAAGTCCAAGTCATTAATATATATCAAGAAAAGCAGTGGTCCTAGTACCGACCCTTGGGGAACACCACTGTATACCTTCCTCCTGTCCAAAAAACAACCGTTCCTTCCTACTCTCTGTTTCCTGTCACTGTCCATGCTGCCATGCTGTCCCTTTTATTCCATGGGCTTCAACTTTGCTGGCAAGCCTATTATGTGGCACTTTATCAAACGTCATTTGGAAGTCCATGTACACCACGTCAACTGCATTACCCTCATCAACCCTCATCAAAAAAACTCAATCAAGTTAGTTAAACACGATTCGCCTTTAACAAATCCGTGTTGGCTTTTCTTAATTAATCCACACTTGTCCAAGTGACTGTTAACTTTGTCTCTGATTATCATTTCTAAAAGCTTCCCCACGACTGAGGTGAAACTGACTGGCTTGTAGTTGCTGGGTTTATCCTTATACCCTTTTTTTAAAAAGGGTGTAACATTTGCAATTCTCCAGTCCTCTGGTACCACCCCCGTATCTAAGGAGGATTGGAAGATTATGGCCAGGACCTCTGCAATTTCCTCCTTAATTTCCCTCATGATCCTAGGATGCATCCCATCCAGTCCTGGTGACTTATCAACTTTAAGTACAGCCAGCCTTTCTAGTACCTCCTCTTTATGAATTTTTATCTCATATACCCTTGTATTTTATTCTTGTGAGGAATTTAAATCCTTCTATTTGTTTTTCTACCTCCTTTGGTAACCGTGATGGCCAAGAAGGTGGATGAATTGCTCCCTAGATTTCACCAATGTGACTTCGAGCTGTTCTGCGGGATCTGTGGGAATGACGTGTTGTGACGGTTCCTCTGATTTTCTTTTCCCCCCATTCCCCTTAACCGCCCCCGCCGCCGCCCCCCCCCACCCCGGCTCTACCCCTATCTGGTCCTACTCCATATTCCAACACATTGTGCCTGCATTTATTTTTTTAAAGCCATTTGAATTGAGCAGAGATAACCTTTTTCTGTTTCCATTTTCCTCTGTTTAAAAGCCAGAGGACAGGGAGTTCGAATATCTCCCCTCCAAGACTTCACGGTAGATTCTCACCCTTTGGGCCTTGTTCCAGTCCAAGGAGAAACCCGGTTACAGTGGGTGAATGTTTCACTCTGTGTATTGATTTTAATCCAAACAACATCAACATATTATAAGATGGATAGAGAGTCACTGGGGAAGGTGCAGAAAAAGATTTACAAGAATGATACCAGAACTGAGAGGTTGTACTTATCAGGAAAAGGCTGGGGCTCTTTTTCTCTAGAAAAAAGAAGGTTGAGGAGTGACCTAATAGAGGTCTTTAAAATTATGAAGGAGTTTGACAGGGTAAACGTGGATAAGATGTTTCCACTTGCGGGGGAGACTAACACTAGGGGGCTATAAATATGATAGTAACCAATAAATTCAATAGGAAATTCGGGAGAATAGTTATTACCCAAAGAGTGGTAAGAATGTGGAACTCGCTACCACAAGGAGTAGTTGAGGCGAATAGCATAGATACATTTAAGGGGAAGCTAGATAAACACATGAGGGAGAAAGGAATAGAAGGATATGAAGATGGGGTGAGATGAAGAGGGGTGGGAGGAGGCTCGTGTGGAGCATAAACACCGGCATAGACCAGTTGGGCCAAATGGCCTGTTTCTGTGCTGTAAACTCTGCAATGCTTTAACTGTGCCTCAGCTGTCGGCTGTTAACCAGTTCTTAACAACTACATTTCTCTTCTGCCAGTATCTTCGGAACGTACAGCATGGATGTGGTCTCCAGCACTGCATTCAGCGTGGATGTCGACTCCATCAACGACCCCAATGACCTGTTCATCAGCAAGGTCCTCAAACTTGTAAACTTCAGCTTCTTCCACCCTGCACTTATCTTTGTTTGTAAGTGATTCCAAATATTTGTTTTCTTTTAGTTGAGCTAGGGCAGTGATTTTTTTTTTCTTGAGTCTTTTTGGTTAAGGTCACTCAGGCCCCAGTTGCCCTGTTTCCCTCGCTGCGCTGTTATCTGCTCGCACTTCCAGCAACTTGTGAGCAAAATTCTTTTAAGCTAAAGGATGCAGGAGCAAAGCTAACTAACGGCTGATGCCCTTAGATGTCCTGCGACAGAAAAATCTGGTCCAATGAGTTTTGCCTATGTGAGCCTCTGTAATTCCACAATTTGACTGCCAGGTGGCTTTTCTTCACCGTTTGCTCAATGCTTACTGAGAATTTTCAGTCCCAGTTTTACCCACCGCCCCCCGAACATGACGAGAACAGGGTGTGAAGGGGCGGTTTGAAGCAGAGACCATTACCCCTTTTAAGTAGAAAATGGATAAATATTTGAAGCCGAGGAAGATAGAGGACCATGGGTAGAGATCAGGGTAGTGGGATTAGTCATGGATTGCTCTAGCAAAGAGCCGGCACAGACATGGGCCGGATGGCCTCCTCCTATGCTGTAAACTTTTAAGGCTTGGTAAGAGGGGGAATAAAATGGAAACATTGTCAGGAGCAAGGTCTATAGAAGTTCAGAATCAGTCTCGGTGCTTAGCACGCTTGCCTCTGAGTCGGAAGGTTGTGGGTTCAAGTCCCATTCCAGAGGTTTGAGCACTTAATTCAGACACTTCATGCAGTACTGAGGCAGCGTTTAACTGTCGGAAGTGCCGTCTTTCAGATGAAACGTTAAACTGAGGTCGCGTCTGCTCTCTCAGGGTGTAGGGGGAGGGTGGTGGTGGTGGTGGTGGTGGGGGATGTAAAGATCCCATGGCATATTTAGAAGAAGAACAGTGGAGTTCTCCTAGTTTCTTGTCCAATATTTATCCCTCAACCAGCATCACTAAAACAGTTTCTGTTCATTATCACATTGCTGTTTGTGGGACCTTGCTGTGTGCAAATTGTCTGCCGGGTTTCCTACATCACAACAGTGATTTCATTTCAAAAATACTTCATTGGTTGTAAAGCGCTTTGGGACGTCCTGAGGTTGTGAAAGGCGCTATCGAAATGCATCTCTGTGACCCTCTCTGTCTCTCTGTCTCTCTCTTTCCTTCTTTCCTTCCTTCCCTGTATCTGCAGGGCTATGACTGTTCGTCATCTGTTTGATTTTTGATTTTATCTTTTTTTTCCCAGTGATTTTTCCTGCCTTTGTTCCAATCATGGAAAAACTTGATTTCTGCTTGATACCTGGAGATGTGAATGACTTTTTCATGAGTGTTTTGGCGGGTTTGAAGGCAAAGAGAGAAAAAGGAGTGCACACCGTGAGTGTTAAACTAACCATTGAAACGGTTCAGGTTCCTGCACCTGTTCTGCTGCTCTCCCGCAAAACTGACTATCCTTCACCGCCTTATTCTCATAACTAGAAAGGAAATGGCTATAACAATATTGGTATAATTAGAAGGGACGGGTACCTGGGGAATATTGTGTCCTTTTGCAGTTGTTGAAGTTTGCCAGCCAGGCGTGCGGTTTAAGTGTTCAATCTGGTTGGAGCCAGCCCTACGGTCGCATGCCTGGGATTGCTGCTGGGGTTCACCCATCTCCCACTGTAATGTGGAAACGGCGGGGGTGACGGCTGCTTTTGCTCTCTATCCCAGGCTTCCACCAGTCTTCGGCCGAGGTTACAGAGGGCGATCAGGAGAAGTCTGCGGACATTCTATCCCATGGTGTTTTAGGCTGCGTATTTTCTTCAGAAATTGGGACCGAGTAATAGAAGAGGTACTGGATGACCGGTGAATAGAAGACCTGATTAAAGATGGGTAGGGTGAGGAGGAGCAGCAGAAGAGGAGACTATACCAGTATTCTTGGTGCGAATGAAAACTGTCTTGATCTTTTCTCTTGGTCTGTATCGATGTTGATTATAAATCTTATTGTGTTGTATGTAAGTGAAGGCCTCTAACTGTTCCATAGCCTTTCCAAAGTTGTTTTACGATTGACCGCTGTGGTGTGTAATCTGTTTGACACCAGGTGTCGTGGTGGTGCACTACCCGTTTGTACTTTGTGCTCCATTAAATGTCCAGAACAAAACCGGAATTGATTTAGTTGATGGACAGCACTGACTGTTATGAGGCAAAGATATTCTTGCAGGTAAATTGGATTAGAGGGTGTCGTCCAATACTGGGGCTGCCTTTACATCAGAGTTGTAGCTAATTAAATGTTGGGAGAAGTGCCTGTCAGTGATTGTGCAGGAGAGGAGCAGCATTACTGGAGGTGGTTTGTCATGTTGAGCATCTTGTATTCAAAGTAAAGTTGGTTAAATTGATCCAAGAGCAAGAATCTCCATTTATTGCAGCCTGCCCAATATGGAATAACTGTCTTGTTTAACCAACTATGGCGAGGGTACAGGAGAGCTTCACGAGGAAGATAAATCAGGAATGAGAGGTTTTAGCTATGAGGAGATACAAAAGAAAGTTGGTCTTTTTCACTGGAATACAGACAGTTCAGAGGAGATCAGGTTCAAATTTTGTTGAGGTAAACGGGGAAAAACCTTTAAACTTGTTGGTAACTTGAGGGCATAAATTGCAAACCATGTGAGCAATTAGGCAAAATTATTTTCATGCAGAGGATTGATAGGACGCAGAAAGCACGACCAGAAGCAGAATCCATAACCGCTTCTAATAGGGAAGTGGATAAATATTTGAAACTAGAATTTTAAAAGGCCATTGGGGATGGGACTAAATGGATAGGTCTGAGAGCCAATGCAGCTGTGATCTTTTGTCGTGGAGTTCCAGGGTCCCTACTTCACCACCAGCAGAGTGGAGTAGTGGGGACTTCCACTGGCCACCCACGGCCATCAGTGATGACCCTGTCCCATTGTAGGGGATGGAGTAATTTACACAGTCACCATGCGTGGCTCTGCCTGACTACAGGCTCTGCTGCTCCAGTCGGGGGAACAGGCAAACCTTGAAGGCCAAAGATTTAAGGTTCTTGGATTTTGTCTTTTCCCCACAGGGATAGAATGGCGAGCCCTGTGGGATTGATTACCTTTCTCTCAGTGAGTCTCGGGGCCTTTACTAGGTGCATAATTGGCTGACTTGAATTCCATTGGGCCGAGGGAAAATGTAATGGGCAGAATGCCCGGTGTAGATCAGGAACTCCCTCTGACACTCCCCAGAGCAGTCTTTGAGCATGTATGAATGGGTGGAAGACTCGACCGCTCTTCCCCGACTAGAGATCGGGGTGGATTCTGAGTCTGGCCCCTCTGGAGACAATATGTTCTACTTCCTCCTTTCCCCTCCTCGGGAATTTCAGGATCTATGACTTTAATCCTAAAAATTTGGTTTCTGAGCAATCGTAGCCGAGTCCTCACCTGGCTCTTGTTTAACTCTCAGGATCGGGTGGATTTTCTGCAGCTGATGGTTGATTCTCAAACGACTGACATCAGCTCCGAGAAGCAGAATGGAGTCAGCAATTCAACATACAAAGGTACCATCAGTGGAAAACCTCTCCTTCCCTCATCCTTGTTTCTTTCTGTCCCTGAAGTTAATGCTCCCTGTTTATCTCTCTGGTCTCCCCATACCCTACCTGGCTGACAGTTTGGACACGTGACCTGCTCTAAAACTAACAGTGAGGGGTTTCTGTGAGAACAGTCTGGGGAGGCCTAACTCCTGCTGGGATTTGTTTCCACTCTCGCCCTACTGGGAATTGTCTGGTTTCTGGCCAGTGATTCCCCACAGTCATGGGTTTGAGATTGGGAACTGGGTAGTGCAGGGAAATCGCAGACACACATTAATCACCCTTGTGTGGCTGTGCACTGGAGTTCCAGTGAGCACTACCTGCACATTAACCCTTTCAACGCTGACTGTCCCTTGATGCTTTTGGAAATGTTCATATTTTCTATCTTACAAGAACATAAAAGTAGTGATTTACTCAAGCATTAGAAAGTAGATTTGAACTGCCATTTCACTTGTAGTGTCCTCTTACTAAACTCTAGCTTTTAATCTATTCCACCTATTGTGCTAGGTATATATTCAATGTTTTTAGTACATGCCTAATTTAATACTCCAGGCACGGTTATTGGAAACATTGAATTATCTGTGGCATTGCATTTTTAGGGAGCTGTAATAATAATAAAAGTTTTCTGAAATATTTGCATTGAAAACCCAACATTTTAAGCTTCTATGTTGTAAGGTGAGGTTTGCAGTACAAATTCTGATTCTTCCGATTCTCTGCAGCTCTGACTGACAGGGAGATTCTGTCACAGGCCATTACCTTTATCTTTGCTGGGTTCGGGAGCACCAGCAATACGTTGGCATATGTGGCGTACAATCTGGCTACGCACCCGGACGTACAGCAGAAACTGCAGCAGGAAATAGATGAGGCCTTTCCCAACAAAGTGAGTCCTTGAGAAAGATAAATATTGACCAGGGAGAACTAACTTGAACTTCAAAATTGTGCCATGGGATGTTTTACATCCAACCAAGAGGGGCCTCTGTTTAATGTCTCATGAAAGACGGCACCTCCGACAGTGCAGCACTCCCTCAGTACTGCACTGGAGTGTCAGCCTGGATAATTGTGCTCAAGTCTCGGGCGTGGGACTTGTAACCACAGCCTTCTGACTGAGGTGAAAGTGCTACCAGGTGAGCCAAGGCTGATGGCGAGAGAGCTGGTGTTTACCGATAGGGATCATTTCCTGAGTGCACGCTGGCGATGGGAACCTCACCTGCTGGGTGGGAGCAGCTATTGGGGAAATAATGGGTGTGCTGCTTGTGATTTTCCATCCTTTGACTTCAACGCTACTGGCGTGTGTTCAGAGAATTGCCCCCAGGGGCCTTAGTGGCCAAGACAATGAATGGGGTTCATTTCCTGTGGTGTTCGATCACCAGCAGCTGATATTCCAGAATGTAACCCCCCCACCACCCCCCCCCCCCCCCTGTTTATTGAGTTGTTATTTTGTTCTTTTCTACCCCCATCATCCCTAACTAGATCATCTTCACCCCTAACAGACAGCAAAAGACAATCTGCCCTCTGGCTTTCAGCATTGCTCTGAAATTGACTAGTATATTCATTACGAATAAAAAGCACTTAATGGTGTTTGATCTGTTTTGTGCTCATGACATATATTACGTAGTATTTACAGCACAGGTACAGGCCAGTCGTCCCAACAGCTCCATGCTCCACATGAGCCTCCTCCCACCCTCCTTCATCTAACCCCGTCAACATATCCTTCTATTCCTATTCCTTTCTCCCTCATGTGCTTACCTAGCTTATTCTTAAATGTATCTATCCTATTGGCCTCAACCACTCCATGTGGTAGCAAATTCCACATTCTAACCACTCTCTGGATAAGGAATTTCTCCTGAATTCCCTATTGGATTTATTAGTGACTATCTTGTATTTAGGGCCCCTAGTTCTAGTCTCCCTCACAGTGGAAAGCATCTTCTCTACCAATACACAATAACAGAAAATATTTCCCCTGCCCTATAACAAAATATAACTTTCTGAATGTCCCGTTCCGTTGCTAAAAGTGTGTTTCTGTGTGAAGGCTCCTCCCACATATGAAGCGGTGATGCAGTTGGAGTACTTGGAAATGGTGATATCTGAAACCCTGCGACTGTACCCTCCTGCACCCCGTATAGACAGAGTGTGCAAGAAAGATGTCCAGCTCAATGGGCTGACCATTCCAAAGGGGACCGTTGTCATGGTGCCTGTCTATGTCCTGCACCGTGATCCAGCATACTGGCCGGAGCCTGAGGAGTTTCGACCTGAAAGGTACGTAGCAATGGGATTTGTGTTTTCCCTCCCACCCCAACCCCCCGTTTGGAATAGAACTCTTGGAATAGTGGAGACAAAAACCCTGGACCATTTTAGGAAACAATTGGAATCTGTAATGGGAGGTACTTTAGGATCTTACTGAGTAGATGGTTTGTGATGGGGCAAATGGCCTTTCTCATCCCTAACGATCTTGTCAAAACAAATCTCATGACCAAAGCACAGATTTTAATTTCTACTTCCTTCTAGATCCTCTTTTCCAAGTGTTCCATACAACCTTGATTTCACATTCAACTGAATGACAGAAATTGATGTTGTGAACTAGATAGAGACGGAGATAGATTTTGATGGTAATTACTGCGAATAATCATTTGTCCTGGAAATCAGTGTGATTTTCAAAGTTGAAGAGCTCAATTTGGATTCTGTCAACCCCTCTGCTCTATTGTGCAGAGTTACAGGAAGCGGCATTGACGGGTATCACATGAGCATGGGTTAACCGGTAGAAGTGATCACCAAAAACAGCAATCGATCATTCAGTCCCCAAACCTAAATATCATTATTGGCACCAGTATGGCACCCAGTTTACTTAGTTTCAGTGTTTGCTGAATAGGAGTCTAATCTGTAACGTGAATTCATGGCTGTGTTCCGAAATCTCCTCCACTACCTTAAAGACATGTTGTCACCTTTCTAAATTGCACCTGATGTTGAAAAGAGGCTGGCTCCCCTGATGACTCGGTGAATGAAAACAGTGAGGACGTTTTTCTTTTTTTTTAAATTGCAATCGGTGTGAACGGGGCAGTAATGGGTTCGGGACACTTAACGCCCCGTTTACGACAACAATCGGGCTGCTGCCACTTGCAGAGGGGCTCACCGCTGGGCGGCTGAAAGACCTGCCTGTTCAGGTGGTCGGCCGCTTTTAATGTGCAAGTTGCGGTCTTATGACATGCAAAGCATCCAGTTTGCCGTTTTATGATAGATTTGCACACAATTGGATATCAACTGAGGACAGGATCAACCTTGGCTGTGCTGCTGCTCTCCACAGTTGATGAGCCTGCCAACACTCCATGGTCTGGGCTCACACATCAAGATTGGCCCCCAGTGGCTGTGGAACGACATCGCAAGAAGCATTAGTGAGGGAGTGGCTCGGACAAAAAACATGATTACAGTTTCAAAGTGTTGTATTCTCCATCCATCTCTGTGATAAATGCATACTATCTCTAACCGAATTTGACAATGATCTACTTCACTTGTTTTGCCTCTGCCAATATAATTAGGTTCAGTAAAGAGGAAAGGGAGTCTCGGAATCCTTGTGTCTACCTGCCATTCGGGATGGGCCCTCGGAACTGCATTGGGATACAATTTTCACAACTCGTGATGAAGATGGGGCTAGCTTCATTCTTGCAACACATGACTCTTGTGCCATGCAAGGAGACACTGGTGAGAATTCTAGAATATAGCAATTATTTGAAGGTGTGATTAAATGTTGTGAAGTGTCATTGAGATTTTTGTTTTTGAAGCGAATCCAGTGGGGAGGGAATTATGGAATGATAGCTGATGGATAGAAATTGGGATGGAACGGAACCATCCATCTCTCCAGTCGAACCTTCCTGTTGGCTGAATATCACGATTGCTCTTTCTATTCCAGATCCCATTAGAACTGGATGTGAAAGGACTCCTGCATCCTAAAAAACCCATAATCCTGAAATGTGTGCCGCGAGTGAATGCTGACTCAAAGGAATAAAGCACATGGACCATGTGGAGCTGTGAAAATATACAGGAGCGTGTACATCTCAAAATAAAGATAATTAGGATCTTGCACCGCTCAGTAAATGAAAATACATGGAAACTCAATAAAAATATATAGGATCCTGCATTAAGACTTGGGAAACGATAAGGATACAATGATAAACATCCATGATCTATCTCCAGTTGCTAAGACTGTCTGAATGTTGAGAGTCACCTCCTGTTCTACAGGCATACTATTAATAGTGATTGGTCAATAGGAAAAAATCTGCTAACTCTCTCTCTTAATGTCTGATCAATAGAATGTTGCAAAAAGTGTAATTTTTTTAACCTTGGATATTGAAATGAATCATGTTGTTCCAAAATTCTGAATGATTTCTATAGAAAATATATCTGTAAATGATTTCTTAAACTAATTATATATATTTTAATGGCTTTATAAGCATCATTGCCTGTATAAATAAAATTCAAATAAATATAAAATCATTGAGTACAATATCCTGTTTTGACTACTTGTCTTAACCAACTGATTTATAAATTTGGGCAGTGCAAGTTTGGGTTGGCTGTTAAACTTGTGGGCCACTGACCCCTTTCTTTCTCGCCCAAACGAAATTGGGTGGAGTGTAAACTGGGCCGCTAATTCACTATTGCCAGTTTTGTGCTACCAGCCAAGACTAATAAAGAAAAAGAAAGTCTTGCATTTCTATAGTGACATTCACGACCACCAGATGTCCCAAAGAGCTTTACAGCCAATGAGGTAATTTAGAAGTGTAGTCACTGTTGTAATGTAGGAAACGTGGCAGTCAATTTATGCACAGCAAGCTCCCACAAACAGCAATGTGTTAATGACCAGATCATCTGTTTTAGTGATGTTGAATGAGGGATAAATATTGGCCACGACACTGGTTTTCCGTCATAACTCAGACCCCAGACACTAGAATCAGCCTTGTTGTGACTCTTCACTGCTTTACCTCCAGTACTTGGTCTCCCTTGCGTCTCAGCAACCAGAATTGGACAGTACTCAAGGTAGGTTCTGATCAAAGCATGGTACTCTATCCCAAGAAGGGTCCACACACCCGAACCATCTTTTTCTCTCTTCAGATGCTGATGGTTCTGCTGTGTATTTCCAGCATTCTCTGCTTGTGCTTCTCCCTTGAGCATCCCTGATTTTAATCGCTCCACCATTGGTGGCTGTGCCTTCAGCTGCCTAGGCCCTAAGCTCTGGAATTGCCTCCCTAAACTTCTCCGCCTCGCTACCTGTCCTTTAAATGCTCCTTAAAACCTACCTCTTTGTCCAAGCTTTTGGTCATCTGACCTAATTTCCGCTTATGTGGTTCGACGTCAAATTTTGTCTTATGGCACTCCTGTGAAGTACCTTGGGTCGTTTTACTACGTTAAAGCCGCTATATAAATACAAGTTGTTGTTGTTGTTGTTGTTGAGACAAATAAGAGAGGTCTGTTACATTCTTGGGTTTTTACACTAGATGTGCTACTTGGGCTCAGCATCAATGACCACTCCCATATGTGGACCTTGGGCCCCTATGAACCACAGTGTGTCTTTACCTCCTCAATACCTAAGTAAATGCAGCGAGTCCCAGGGATTGAACAGAGCCTGTGCCACTGTATTCTAGCACACTGGAAAATATCATGCAGTACCACATGATGCCCTCATCTTTGGTAGGTGGATGATTATGCACTCTAACAGACTGAAGCTTAGGCTGTATACAAGTAACTGATCAGTACTCAGTATAAACAGCAACTTACAGTAAAAAGAACGAAAGATTTGTCTTTACACAGCGCCTTTCATGACCTCAGGCCGTCCCAAAGCGCTTTACAACCAATTAAGTACTTTTTGAAGTGTAGTCACTGTTGGAATGTTGGACCAATAGTTGCAAACTTTTTACTATCCTCCATAAAATACCAAAAACAACAAAGATGTTTCTCATCTGATGCCTCTTAACATAATCTTCGAAATACGGCCACTCACTTCCTACGTGGTGAAATGCTACCATGGAGTTAGATTTAGCTCAGCCTCTCTTCTGGCTTCAGATTGAGTGCTGAGCAGAACCAACATAGTCAACTATGAATCCACTATAAATCGAGCTTCTTGAGAGTTATCTGTCAAATGTCGCACAATGAATCATCAGCCCTGCTCCCTCACCAGCCCGACCCAGTTAGCAATCAAACTACCACCCCAGGATGCTTAGAATCGAAGGTCAGAGTTTGATTCCTTAATCAGTGCAAGGCATCAGATGAGAAACATCTTTGTGTAGCATGCTAGAGGGGTCCCCATCCAGGTAAAAAGCATACAATCAAACTATGCATACCAAGGGACTTCCAGAATGACCCATGTCCCTACCTTGCCCTGAGGTGTGAGTATTACCCGGACCGTAAAGTAAATTCCCATACAACTTGCAGAAAGCAGCTATCAATAACGGTCATTAAGCTCATTTGTGTATTTTGGCCAGCAATAAGGAATCTAACAAAGACAATAATCTAACAAAGACAAAAATGGCTTCATGTATGTCAAATCATGGAAGGAGGTGAATAAGAGGGGACTTTACACGGGTGTAGAAGTTTCTAAGCAGAATAGAAAAGTTAAATACTAAACATGGCTGTAGCACAAGGAGATTTAGATACAAAGGCATGTTCAGGACTGGTGTCAGGAAGGTTTTCTTCACACATAGGGGTAGATCTTTGACTTAGTGCGATAATGTAAAGCGAATTATAGCGAGGCGGCAGCCCATTTTACATCTCTCCTGATTTTATTTCTATTGACTTCAATAAATTTCCATTGACTTCAATAAACGGCTGCTGACTCGCTATGGCCTGTTTTACACAATCGCACAAAGTCAAGATCTACCCCATAGAGTGACCAATACATGGCATGGTCTACAGGTAAGGTAGTAGAGATAAAAACTCTGGAGACAATTAAGAGGCAGTTGGATACTTAAAAAAAAATTATTCATTCATGGGATGTGGGTGTCACTGGCAAGGCCAGTATTTGTTGCCCATCCCCAATTGCCTTTGAGAAGGTGGTGGTGAGCTGTCTGCTTGAACCACAGCAGTCTGTGTGGTGAAGGTACTCCCATAGTGCTGTTAGGTTGGGAGTTCCAGGATTTTGACCCAGCGATGATGAATGAACGGCATTATATTTTCAAGTCAGGGTGGTGTGTGACATGGAGGAGAACTTGGAGGTGGTGGTGTTGCCATGCACCTGCTGCCCTTGTTCTTCTAGGTGGTATAGGTTGTGGGTTTCGGAGGTGCTGTCGAAGAAGCTTGGGCGAGTTGCTGCAGTGCATCTTGTAGGTGGTACACATTGCAGCCATGGTACGCCGGTGGTGGAGGGAGTGAATGTTTAATGTGGTCGATGGGCTTCTGATCAAGCGGACTGCTTTGTTCTGGATGGTGTTGAGCTGCACTCATCCAGGCAAGTGGAGAGTATTCCATCACACTCCTGACTTGTGCCTTGTGGGTGCTGGAAAAGCTTTGGGAGTCAGGAGGTGAGTCACTCGCCGCAGAATAGCCAGCCTCTGACCTGTTTTTGTAGCCACAGTATTGTGGGTGGTCCAGTTAAGTTTCTGGTCAATGGTGACCCCCAGGATGTTGCTGGAGGGGAATTCGGTGATGGTAATGCCGTTGAATGTCAAGGGGCGGTGGTTAGACTCTCTCTTGTTGGAGATAGTCATTGCCTGGCACTTGTGTGGCGCGAATGTTACTTGCCACTTATCAGCCCAACCCTGGATGTTGTCCAGGTCTTGCTGCATGTGGGCATGGAGTGCTTCATTATCTGAGGTGTTGCGAATGGAACTGAACACTGCAATCATCAGCAAAATTCCCCACTTCTGACCTTATGATGGAATGAACGTCATTGATGAAGCAGCTGAAGACACTGCCCTGAGAAACTCCTGCAGCGATATCCTGGGGCTGAGATGATTGGCCTCCAACAATCACAACCATCTTCTTTTGTGCTAGTTATGACCCCCTGATGTACGCTGACGACACCCAGCTCTACCTCACTATCTCTTCTCTCGACCCCTCCACGGTCACTAAATTGACACACTGCTTGTCCAAAATACAGTTCTGGAGGAGCAGAAATTTTCTTCGATTAAATATTGGGAAGACCGAAGCCATTGTTTTCAGTCCCTGCCACAAACTTCGTTCCCTAGCCACTGACTCCATCCCTCTCCCTAACATCTGTCTGAGGCTGAACCACACTGTTCGCAACTTTGGTGTCATATTTGACCCTGAGATGAGCTTCCGACCACATATCCGCAGCATAACAAAGACCGCCTACTTCCACCTCCGTAACATCGCCTGTCTCCGCCCTTGCCTCGGCTCATTCGCTGCTGAAACCCGCATCCATGCCTTTGTTACCTCTAGACTTGACTACTCCAACACAGTCCCGGCTGGGCCTGCCATATTCCACCCTACGTAAACTTGAGGTCACCCAAAAATCGGCTGCCCGTGTCCTAACTCGCACCAAGTCCCATTCGCCCATCTCCCCTGTGCTTGCTGACCGACATTGGCTCCCTGTTTAGCAGCGCCTCGATTTCAAAATTCTCATTCTTGTTTTCAAATTGCTCCATGGCCTTGCCCCTTCCTATCTCTGTAATCTCCTTCAGCCCCACAACCCCCCGAGATATCTGCACTCCCCTAATTCTGCCCTCTTGAGCATCCCTGATTATAATCGCATAACCTTTGGTGGCCTTGCCTTCTGTTGACTAGGCCCTAAGCTCTGGAATTCCCTGCCTAAACCTCTCCGCCTCGCTACCTCTCTTTCCTCCTTTAAGACGCTCCTTAAAACCTACCTCTTTGACCAAGCTTTTGGTCACCTGCCCTAATTTATCCTTATGTGGTTTGGTGTCAAATTTTTTGTC